>CM012439.1:28559617-29224617 GCA_003999625.1 Oryzias javanicus
CCTTTTTCAGTTTCCTATTTAATTTCTACTCTGTTGAGAAAAAGTAGTTTTCGTTTTTCCACCGGTGTGACCTGGAAAACATTTTTTTTTACCAAACGGGACTTGGTGAGTTATTTATTTGAATTAATTTGATATTTAATATATTTATTTTTTGTAAAATTGGTTAAACGACAGACTATTGGGTGATTTATGTTGTTTTTGTTTTAGTAATTTTGTGGAGTTGTGGAAGTTTTGGCGCGGTAAAAGGAAAGCTTCGCCCAGACTTTCCATCCGCCATTACGTGCTGCGGAACTGAGAGCTCGGTTAAACCGAAACTGCTGTATTTTTATTAATTTTTTATGGATTGCCTTTGTATTTTCATTTATTTATTTGAGTGTATTTTATGTTGGAATGATAGGCCATTAAGATTGGGTCGAAAAAACGGACTCCTCAATCCGGAATCCATGTGCGAGACAGAACAAGATGGCGAGCCAACCCTGAACCTTTTGATGTAGCAAAGGACCAAGCGCCCTCTGCTGGACACACACTTGACAACTTCTTTTCCCTTTGGAACTGGTAGGAACTTTCCTCACTCCCCTGCAAATCGCAGAGCATTCCTGGACACTCGAACTCACGAACATTTGAGCCAAAGTTACGAGGAAAGAGAAATAGTTTTTTTTGGGTTTTATTCAGTCTTTTGCTGAATCACTTTGAGTTGTATGTATTTTATTTTTTTATTGACAGTAATACTGTAAAGCATTATTGTGAAATTTAAGTTGTTTTGTTGGTCAAAAAATGGAAAGAAACTGAAATTAAAACATTTTATTGAATTTAGAATGTGATAAAGAACCAATATTTGAATTGAAACAAAAATAGAACTTGATACCTAAACTTAGATAAACTAGAACTAACCTTTGAACAACTAGAACTGAAACTAAAAGGAAAAAACTAAAATAGATCTCAATCTTAACTTGAAGATTGAACAAAACTGAACTTAAGAACTAACCTAGGTTAAAGAATAATATCCTTTTAATCTAAAAATAAGATTAAAACAAACTGGGATTTATGTGTTTAATGTTATATGTCTTGGTATTGTTTGTGTGTCTAATTAAATAAGCCGGCTAATTCCAATTACATCGTGGTCTGTGGTCTTTTCTTTTTTTCTCCAAGCTACAAGTTTAATTTTCTAATAGTCGAACCTACTGGTCCGGGTTTACTGTAGCTATCCCTTAGAGGTGGTACATATACATACATGCACAGATGAATAAATGCATAAATAAATAAATGAGTGAATGAAAAAAAAACTGAATAAATAAATAAATAAAAATAAATAAAAGAATGAGAGAGAGAACAAACAAACAAATAAATAAAGTTTTGTGAAATTTCTTTAAAAGTAGCATAAAACTGCATGTGAACTGCATGAATAAATAGTTTCTTCGATACATTTGAATGGAAATGTTCTCTCCAAAAACACTGTAATTGAATCTACATTCATCATGATGTGATGAATGAGCAGGTAAAAGGGTTTTTTGTTCAGTGCATAACATCACCTACTCTGAAATAAATTAATTAAAGCATTAGTGCAATGTAAAAGATTGTTTTTATGTATATTTTTCACATTTCCTACTTTAAGCTTTAGTAGTTCTCAGAAATCCACCAGATAAAAAAGCATACATCCGTTCCAGAATTTTATGGCTCCCATTACCTCCTGTCTGTGTCTCTCTAACACCACCTCTAAAGGCTCAAACACACACATAGATATTCAGACTCACAGATGTGTCAGTGTCAGCAGAACACACTTTTATAATCAATTTGGACCTGAGGGTGGAGTGGGTTGATGTTCCTCACAGCAAAGTAAATCCCGCAGTGACTGTTGCTCCTACAGTGCAAGCAGGGCAATCAATTTCCCCCGTCTGACCACAGGAGAGCTGAGTGTTGTGAAAGATATGAGATGAGCCCGAGATCAGGGACTCGGAGACTGTTTTCCCATATTCCCTCTGAGTGGGGCTCACTTTGTAATACACATCTCGGCACAGATTTCTGCTGTGACTTCACGCCCTGTTTCTGCCCTGGAGAGAACACTTTACTTGGAGAGCTCTCACATCCGCAGATTGTCTGCGACTTTTTTTTTTTTTTTTTTTTTTTCCCCGTTGAGAGAATTTTTATTTTCCAAAAGCATACTCCTAATGAAGATTTGTAAGGTGCTAAATCTGAAAACAAAATATTGAACAAATGTTTTTACTGCATGCACTTTAAAGGAGCACTGAAACCATTTACACAGAGTCAAGTTGGATGAAAATCTGAAAACTTTCAAATGCTTTGGATGGTGATAAGGTTGATCATCACACAGGGATCGTCTCCGTGGCTACATCACTTGACTTGTTTAGTGATTTATCCGGAGAAGGGAGTTGCTGTGCATTACTCCAAGATAATTATGGCAGCGATCCATGCTCAAGGGTTTTATCATTATTGATGCTCCTGTAAAGCCACATACATTATTGAAATAAGGAGGAGGAGAAGGGCTCTGAAGCTCCTGTTTTTGTTTGGATCTGAGTCAAAAAAAGAATAAAGATAATAGGAAGCTGCCTTCAGGTGAAAAGCTATCCTGTGCAAGTGTGGGAGGGATTTTATTGCTCTACAAATGCCCAAATCTATGCTCGGATCATGAAATTACACTAAAGATTCTCTAAAGACCCACTCTGATCACCTTTTGATCTATTGTTAAAGTGTTCCCTGTGGGGGTTTTTTGAATTAGGAGATGGAGGAAGTGGCCAGGGAGAGGGAAGTCTGGACATCTTTGCTTACACTTACACCGGTCCCGGATGAGCAGAGGAAGATGGATGATGGATGGATGTTTAGCAAAAATCCTCAAATTTGTGTTTTCCAGGCATAGTTTCTGCAGAGTAGCAGCAGTTCGTTAGAAATTCCCCTCTGAGTTACGGGTGGGACCGTTGGCGCAGAGTAAGCCTGCTACCACTTCCCATCATCCCTCTGTTTACATGCAATGTTTTCGTCTGCTACTCATTCACATTGACTTGATTGAAGAAATGAAAAAATGTCCTTTTTCACTTATTTATTTTAATATATCCTCACCCATAAAAAAAAAAAAGTGATGCAATGATAAGAAGAGCTGCATCATTTAAAATAGAGGCGCCCATCATATTAGTTTGGCGTCAAGTTCGGACCCAGATGCTGGGTCTGCATGACCCGACATCTGGGTCTGGATCTGGACCACTGTTCACCAGCTACCCCTAGTCCGTATTATAATGTGTTGGTCTCCCATATGGTTGTCAATAAACAAAAGCTTCTGTAAAAGGAAAATCCCTGCAGTGTACTGTAAATGCTTAGACTTGATTTTACTGTGCCTTTCTGTACATTTTTTGGTATGTAAAAACTCAGTCACACTTTACGATTAAAGTAATCTTGGTATTAAAATGTTCAGCTCGTTTAGGGCATGTTCTTTTGGTATTCATAAACTCAACAGTTTTTTAAATAATGAGCCATAAACGCCCCCATAGGAAATTAACGATTTAGTACTCAAATCTTTCAAAAACTTTGTGTACTTTGAAACTTGCAAACATTTATATACTCTCAGCAAAAGACATCATTCAAACTTTGAAATATTCAGCATCTACCAGGTTTTTTAGAGTAATTTGGAGTTTAGCTTTCATTTTAGCAACATGTTAGCTGTTTTGGCTAAGTTAGACATTTTTCCAGTTTTTTATGCTAAGTTGGAGCTCAGCTAATATCTTAACAATATGGTAGCTGTTTTGGCAAATCTAGACTTTTTTCTACCTTTTTTTTTATCTTTTGCTAATTTGGCATTTAGCTAACATTTTAGCTAGCTTTTGGCTAAAACCGTTTTATCCATCAGCTTCTGCATTTTTAGCTGGCTATCAGTTTTGGCAGCCACATTCATCATACAGCATTCACACCAACATTATCACAGGTAATGCCATATATCTAGTTTGGATTGAATCCACCATATTAATCCTAATTCATTTTAATTTTTGCTCTGGTTTGATGTTTTCCTTGCATTTTTCAACACATAACCCCTTCGGATGACCTTATTTGTAGACTGAAGTTAAATTAAGTCAATCTTAAACTGGAGCTTTTTTTTTTTAACTCAGTCTGTTAACTTAAAGACTTTAAACTGTGAAACAAGTATTAATATGTGCAATAGAACACTAATAAATATTCCCTTCTGGCATGCTGAAATCTAATATTACTAAATAAACTTTTTTTTTTGTTTGTTTGTTTGTTAAAGACCTCATAAACTAACGTATGTTAGTGAGCATGTGCGTGACTTTAGTAAATCTTAAATGAATCAATAAAGTAAAGGACCACAAATGAAAGGCGGAGCTGGCTCCAGCGACTAACTCAATGCTTCTCCAATTATGGGAGCTATAAAGGCAGGGGGTTGTCCAAGCTGCTACATCGATGATATTTCAACTATCAAAAATTGATAAAAATGCTATCCATTAAGAACCATAAACAAATTGCATTAATACCCCCCTTATTTATCTCTGTCTAACACCATCTTCTTTTTTTTCAGTTCACTTAATAAGGTACAGCGCAATTCAATTATTTAGACTGCATTACTGATGGAAATGTTATGGTTATTAAGAAGATGTGACGAGGAAAAGACGAGAGAAGTCGTGCACTTTATCTTGTTAGCTCATAAAAAAAAACCTCCCGTCGACATAGTTGCGGTTTACAAAACGATCACCTTCACCTTGGCCCATGACTGGACGGGATGATGTTTCAGAAAAGCTCGCTAATTAACTGCAGAGTTACAGGATCAGCCTAGATAACCTTCCACTGAGTCCATAACTTACTTCTTTATCTTGGAGTAGGACAATAGAATCCCTAAGGAAGATTTAAGTACAATGATGTACCTTTAGCTTTTCACTGAGAAAAGCCAGCAGGATAATCCCTGTAATGATTTGATCAGTTGCAAGAATCACTCAACAACCTCTAGTTTGGAGTTTCATTTCACCTTAGGCTTGATGTTATGCATGAATAACAATTCAAGAGATCTTTTAAAAACATCTTAATTCATCAAAAAAAGACAGCCAAGTTAAAGGAATTGTTCCACATCTATCCTTTTCAATCAAGTAATGCACTTTAAAAGGACATGACAGCTTGATATAAATTCATCAGTCATTTATATTCCATGCAGGTTCTTTGGTCTTATTGGCAATCTAATAAATGTGATTCCTTGAAGCTGCTGGCTGCTTTAAGAGTGGGAGCATCAGGTTTTTAATCTGTCCTAAAAGCCCCATTAAAGCCCATGAACTGGTCAGCAGGAGAGAGGAACGGTATAAGGGCATTAATGCCTTTCCACCTTCAAGAACTGCTCACTCACACAAGTGAGTGGTTCAGCCACAGCGCGAAAAGCGTAGAGATGTTTTTATCCTGACAGTTATAGTGAGTGACACAGATGGACGTGTTGCAAAGAACTCCATCACATCAAGTTACACATCTTCTTGCAAACAAAGCTCCTGTTTCTCGTTTAACTGCTGTTCTTTTCGTTTGCATCTTTGACGTCAAATACGAAGAACTGCGTTGAATAAAATAGACTTAAGATTGTGTGTGCCTTGAAATGACAGAAAGAAAGATAAATAGGAATTTCAAAACATATATTTTGTTCAAGTCCCATTCCGATCATCTATTACAAGTGTTCCTGGTGGTTTTTTAATTATAATGATGCCGTTTTGAGGCAAAATTTAAAAACCAGAGGAGAAAAGAGCAGCAGGAGTTCATTAGAAAATTACCTCCAAGTTGTGGTCGGGGCTGCCGGCGTGGAGCAAGCACACTCCCCTTCCCGTCACCCATCTGTTCACATTCTCTCCTGCTTGCTAAGTACAGTTTTGATCCAGATACCACCTCTCTATGGCCTCGTTTCCCCTGAGCGGTTTGTTTTCACTGCACATACATGGTGTAGACCGCTATCGTGTCATTGTAATGCGACAATAAGTAAAGCAACAACAACATTGTGTAATAACAGGAATTGTATGATGTGTGAAAGAAGATTGCGGGCGGCTAAAAAGAATACCGCCTTGTAGAGGAATATGACAGCGCTAGCTTCCCGCTATATTGGTTCTTTCTAATGTCGTCACCACTTTCTGCCAATCAACGGGCGGCTACAGCAATTTTTCTATTTTTATATGGACCTACAACTGATTTCCTCTTAAGAAGTACAGTTCAGTGCTTTTTAATGGGTCCATTTTACAATGAAAATGCTCAAAATACTAAACAGAGTAGAAACAAGCCCTATTTGTGGAGCAGAGCAGGGAGCTTATGGCTTGTTGATTGGAGAGTCTACGTCATTGCTACGTGCTTTTTCAAACATTATTTTGTCTCGTTGCTCCTAATTCACAACAATTTGAATACAAAAATAGGCCTACTCAGATATGCAAGCAATATAAGCTTCATTTTCTATATAAATGTCCGCCATCATTAAAGAATTGCCACAAGAACATGTTAAAAAGTGCTTTTATCAGAGTGAGTTTTTAAAATCCAAAGAAAACAATACATTTGGGTTTGGTGCCTAAACCACAACTTCCTCTAACTTCGGTTAGATATTTTCTGAGCTCTTTCCACCAATACTTATAATCAACCAATATTTGATTATTTTAAAAATAAACCGGATTTTCTCATGTATCTTGATGTAACTTCCTGCCAGAATTGACGCGGCTCGCTTGCAGTTCGTGCACAAAATGGACCATACGCCAAAATGATCCACTGCAAGGCGCAAGCATTCCGCAAAGGACCGTGGCGCTCCACGTCTGCTGTGAACTACATAATGCTCCGTCTTCGTGAGTCACATCAAAGTGGTGAATGCTGTCTGAGCTGTTGCCGAGCCGCTATGCTAGCACTGTTTTGGGATGAGCAAACAAGTTGTAACACAAGTAAATACTGAGTGGAGCGTCGGCAAAGTTTTCGCTTATCGGAATTATTGGCGTGACGTCATAACGTTCATTATCGGCCGATAATTATTGGTAACCAATATTATCGTCCAACCCCAACTGATACTGTTAGTGAATAGTGCACATCTCTAGATTAGGGACTGTAGTTATTGGACTCATCTTTCTCATCCTTATTCCTAAAAAATATATTTTAAATTAGCTAAAGCTTAAAAGAACTGAGAAATCTGAGCTAAACCTCTTGCCTGAAAGAGATTTCAAAAAATCCTCTCTCTAAACCCTCTTCATCCTGTTTAATATAATGAGAAATCACATGGGCACTTGACCCATCCATCATAGAAGCAGCCCAGAGTGAGAGGAAAACATTTAATGGAGGCTGAAGAAACAGGCGAGAGCGGAAGGATGGATCCCGTCAGATCAATGATCCCTGGAGCTTTAATGGTCAAAGAACTCGTTACTGTTGGAGGGAAGAAGGGTGGAAAGTTACAAAAAGTTAAAACCAGGATGTTAAAGAACACTGATCATAAAAAAGGCCCAAATAATCTTCCCGATAAATCAAAAGAAATGTTGTGTTTCTGCTTGGATGTACCTTTAGCAATATGTTTCGATTTGTTGTCTTCATGCTCCTTTATAAACTGGAGGAAATGCTTTAAAGCCAAAAAATAATTTTTAATTTTAAACTTCATTGATTTTATAAAAACATTTTTGTGTACTTATTTCCATTTTTGTCCGATTTGTGTGTGAAACATTGCTAATGGAGAATCTGATGAGTGATTCATAAAAAAAAAGAAAAATCTTCTAATAGAAAGGAATTTTGCAATGATGAAAAAGGTTTTTATCAAATCAATTAGACAAACTAAGGATAATAAATAAATAATTAAGTCAATCCTTTAAGATTTATGGTCATTTTTACATGTTATGCTCTTTTGTCATTTTCTTCCATTTCTGAGAAACGTCACCAAACTTCACCTTCTCTTTCCACACATTCAGATAAGAGCCTTTCAGGTTCAAATATTTATCCACAAATGTCTTTTTCTTTCCCTTATGGCTTATATTTTTTTCACTCGTTGCTTCAATTTTCCTGCATTGAAGTTTTCACACAAGACTACAGCCTCAATGATGCAAGCTGACACATGAAAAATAGCCAGCTGAGGAACCTGGAGCTGCTTCACTCTATCTGAAAATAAAAATCTATAACTTTATTTTTTCTATTCATTCCTCAACCCCAAAACTGCCTTTTGTCTTACGGCTTGCAGGGAGTCAATAGTAACTGAGTCACAAGCTTCCTTTTATATGAAAGGATCAGAAAAAAAAGTAATATTTCTGGCTTGATCTCAGTAAATTTTGCCTGTGGCTGATGATGAAGCATTTCTCTGACATGAACACATTTATTATGGAAAACAAATAAACAGAGTATCAGAAACAAACTCTAGTTTAACAACAAAATGATTTTGTCATACATTTTGGTGGCTCCAAAGATCCAAGAGAAGTGCAGGATTATTGAGTCTTATCCTTCCATCCTTCCTTCCTTCCTTCCTTCCTTCCTTCCTTCCTTCCTTCCTTCCTTCCTTCCTTCCTTCCTTCCTTCCTTCCTTCCTTCCTTCCTTCCTTCCTTCCTTCCTTCCTTCCTTCCTCTCTTCTCCTCTCCTCTAAGCTGTGGAGTTCCTCAAGGATCGAAGCTTTTTATATTATATCTAAATGACATTCACATTGTATCAAGCAAATTGAAATACATCTTATATGCTGATGACACAAGTATAGTGTGCACAGGAAAAAATCTCAAGGAAGTTAGAAAAACTGTAAACACAGAATCAAGGAAACTAAAAAAACTCTCTCACTCAATGTCAACAAAACACATTTTTGGAAATTGTCATATTCCATCAGATTTAGAAATTAAAGTTGTTATAGACAATCATGTGATTGAAAGAGTAACTGAAATCGAGTTCCTCTGAACCATCATGGACCACAAAATAACCTAGAAGCCACAAATAAAAAAAGTCAGAACCGAAATTGCCAAAGGAATAAATACTTATACTAAAAAAATAAGAAATACTTATTTAAAAAAAAAACAATCTCAATACATATTACAAAAAAAAGCTATTCGAATAGTTCATGGTGTGGATTATGGGACACATTGTTTTTAAAGTCTGATTTATTAGAACTATGGGAACTAGTTAAAACTTAAAACAGCCCTCATTATATTTAAAGCCAGAAACAGCTTATTTCCATTAAACATACAAAAGATGTTTAAGGACAGAGATGGAGGTTATGATTTAAGAACAGCTGAATTTCAAAATACAATGTACTCATACATCAAAAAAGAAAATGTGCCTATCATTTTGTGGACTGGATTGGAATGGGTTGAACAAGGGTTTAAAACAAAGCAAAAGTTTACATTTATTTAAAAAAAAAACATACAAGATGTCCCTGCTGAAGCTTTACAAGGACTGAAATGATCATTATAAACATATGTGCAAATGTCATTGTACATACATCTCAAACAGGAGGTAATTAAAGTGTTTTAGAAAAAAAAAAAAGCCCTGTAAATAGATATACGTAACAAAAGGTGTTGTATAAAAGGAGTGGGATCACACAAGACTTTTCTTAATCTACCCACGTATTTTCAAGCACATTGTTTGCTTTACTTGTATATTTTTATTTTTTAAATCTTATATTTGTATTTTTAAATTCTTATGTTAATTTTTGTTTTGTATTTGAAACAAAAAACAATTACAAAAAATACAAAAACAAATCTTTATGCAATTACACATGCAAAACCACATTTATACACAAATCTTTTATGAAATTTGCTAGAATCCTAGGTCATCAGAGTTTTCTTGTCAGCTGCTTTGAAGTTAGATTGTGAATAATATCTGGTGAAACTCTAATTTTCTTAAACAGATATCCCTGATAATCAATATAAAAATTCTAAATATGTGCTTTTTAAAACACTCATAAGAAAACTCTGCTTTTAAATGACATCAGGATTAAAGATGTTAGCATAAAACTTTGCCTAATGACATTTATAGGTGTTTTACTCAAATCTGTTGGCAAACATTTGAGTAAGCATGCTCCTGTTGTTGCCAAAAATAGGAAAAATTATATTCATTGAAAGAGAATATCATCTGAAATTTCCCTGCAAACATAGTTAATGAAGCAACCCAATCAAGCAACGATCACAAAGGTGCTCAGAGTTTTTTTTTTTTTACATCAGAGGAACCCGATAAAAATAAGATTTTCTACTTTTTTTTTTGCTGATCATAAAATAAAATGTAGGCTTTTTCTAAAGATAGCATCTAAACTAAAAATGCTTGAAAATGTCTTCAAGAAGAACAAATAAAGTCCAGGTGCCTTGAAGAATCTTGACATGACCTGACTGACTGAGAATTAAAAAAAAACAAAAAAAAACGATTCTGTTCTGTTTTTGAATAAAGAGGTAAAGCCCTCATCTTCCATCTTCAAAGTCCTCGTTCTGTCACATCTGCATCACTGGAACAGTTGGTGAAGCCACGGCCCTGATACCCAACCCACAACAATCTATCAGCATAAACATTAGATTCTTTGCAGCCTCAGTCTCAAACATCTTTGAGTTGTTAAAGATCTCCACTGATTACTGCATCAAATGAAAAAGCGCTTTAAAAGCATGCTGTTTGCGCAAGCAGGGAAATTAATTATGAAATTAATTCTTCCACAATACAGATAGTTGGGGGATAAACAGAATGATAATGATTAAACCGCGTAATTATTTTGCCAATTAAGATGCATGACAAACGGCACTGTAAAGTGCAATTAGGATTATTAGTTTGGTGCTTGATGGTTCTTGCACAACCAGAAGTAACTTTATTCTCCTAAAATCTGTACATTCTATCTGTTTGCCTGCACAGTCAGAAGGTTTTGTGTGATTAGCATCATTTCTCTGCCCTGATTGTGGTAGATTTAGAAAAAGTGTCACTCTCAGGAAGGATATGAAACACTATGAAGGTTTCAAGGTGACTTCCTACTTTTAAAAACTACAGTGTTTTTTTTTAGGTCAGTGAAAAGAGTTTTACTTCATGTTGCTTCTGCAGTTTTGTGCTGTGACATTTCAAAGGACAAACTTTGCACTTTTGCTTTTTAAAAGAATCACCAGTTTTTGTTCCTTCAAACCTTTTATGTTTAGTTGTTCTTGTTTATGCTGATTTAAAAAAATAAAAATGCAAAAATGATCAAGTCAGAATTTGTCCCTTATACTTTCACCTACAAACTGATTCCCTGAAAAGAACAGATGGTACACAGGATCAAAATTCTTCAGAGTTCATTCTTTCAAAATGGAATAAAAGATCAATTGTGTACAAAACTCCCAAAGCAAAAATGCTGGACATTTACATGGAGCAGGTAAAGGGTATCAAACAGTAAATCAACTTTTTTGGCTGTTGACCTCAATAAATGGGTCTAATAAATGGGACTCATTTTTGATAACTTAGAATAAGCTCCTATAATTCTAAAGATAATAGTCTAAAACTGTCGGTGTGTCCCCCTATTGGGTGAAACAAAGTATTACAGTTGAATTTTGTTATTGGGCAAACCATGAGGGCAAACAGTCCACAGCCCCACCTCTCTGACTGAACGTGTAATTTTGTGCTATCCTAGGCAAGTGGGGTCATCTGGACTCCACAAGACAGCGAACTGAACTTTTTTTTTTTCCAAGGATTTTTTTTTTATCTTCCCCAGTGTCCGTGGCAGACACCTTTGTCATGAGATGGATCACACATCAATGTAAGGCTGGGGTCATCTGGACCACATAAGACTGTACGAGGGTTACATCTCACCTGTGGGTGGAGTTAGGCACTAACCCTGCTGTTGTGTCACCCTTTAGGACAGGGGTATTCAACTCCAGGCCTCGAGGGCCACAGTGTCTGCATAATTTCCAGATATCCAAACTCTACTCATGACTGATTACCTGGTTCAGGTGTGTCCAACCAATTGGAGCATGCCAGATCCGGGTATGTTGGAAAACCTGCAGGAATGCGGCCCTTGAGGCCTGGAGTTGAATACCCCTGCTTTAGGAGTCTATTGCCCAATCCAAAATTCTTCCCTTCTCCCTTTTTCTTTATGTGGCCCTCCAAATGGAGGGTTAGGAAAAAATAGTACTTCATATTTTGGACTTCACTTTCACTCGATGTCGTCACCATTAGTCGCTAGTAACGTAGCGTTAGCGCAGAGCTTCCGGCACAAATGTATATACCAAACGGCTGTTTTAAAACTTTAATAAGGTCATGCTACGACAAAAAGTCATTACTTACATTTAAATATAAACTTCTGTGGATCAGAGCACACCCGCGACATGGTTTACCCTCGCGATGGAGGACTTTATGTCCCTCCGTTTGGAGGGTTGGATTTAAAAAAATATATTTCCCAGACATGACTTGCACTTCAAATAGAGGGTGAGGGAGAAGGAGAAGGAAAGGATTCGGATCGGGGTCATGAGGGGTCTCAGTGAAATGCAACCATTTTATAGAGAAGAACACCACAAACATATTTTATTGGCTGCCTTAGATAAACATAATGGTGTTGAAAATAGCAATATAATATTAGATATCAGCTATTAAGTTCTGCTTTGACTCCTATTGTTGATGAAAAATGTATAAACTGATGAGTCTTTTAACTATAAAATCTCATCTTTCCCAGTTAAACCCATTACTAATACAAGTGATAATTTTTGTTCTTTAGTCACGTCTTTCCTGATTTTGCATATCTGTCCAGAATTGAATCTGCTTTTATTCACTTTTATTTATAATTAATAGGTTAGCAAATCTTTCTTTATTTCCTACAGTGAAAAACTAAAGAATTTCTTCCTTTAACACATATTTTCATCCAATTGACCTTAAAATTCCTTCAAGATTGATGAGAAGTTCCTTTCATTTAATCACTGCGATTCATAGATCCTTTGAGCATGTCGTTTTGTCCTCCACATAATTTTTTTTTCCCCAGAGTCTGTGAGGACAGTGCATTAATCACATTCTCTGAAGGCTGAGGCTCAAACCTTTTTCAGAAATGAGGTCTGACTTAGTCTCCAGTTTAATGGCATAAGTATTCCCACGTTGTGTCCTCTTCCAGTCGCATCAGGGAAAATGATGCTTCTGCCCTCTTGATCCTGCAACTGCTGTCCGATCTCCGCCCTGCCAGCTCTCCCTTCAGCAGGAAATCAAATCACTTAATGGACAGAGGAAACATTATGACTGTAATCAAACCTGGAAAGAGATTAGTGTGTCACCAATCACCACTTTCCTGCTCATCCTCGCTGTGAAAAACCTTTTACTCCAACTCCTGTGTCAGCTGTCTATTATATCTCAATGACCTGCAGTCTCTGGTGCTCAGAGTGTTTGATGACCTTCAGGTAAGTGACAGCCTTTGAAAGTTCACGACTGAACCGCCTCATTGCATCTCAAATTATAGAAGCATCAACAAAGAAGAACAGCTGAGACGAATGTCAATTTTACTGCGATCGCTCAGAAATCCGCTCCCGCTGAGCCACAAGTGTCCGTTCGGTGGAAACCTAAACGGCTCCTGTTGAGCTACACGCTGTGTTGCAGTGGATCAAGTTCAGCCTTTGATTGAGGTCAAAGTTCCCCAGAGCAGAGGCTTAACTGAGCTCTGCTCCAGTTTCAGGGGAAACGAACAGACCTCAAGGTGAAAGATTGAGGCGTGTTGGGGAGTGCTCAGCCACTCACACTGAAAAGATAGGAATGGTTTCTTTAGTTTAAGATTTGTTTTTGGAAAAATCCTGATGACATAGTTAGAAAGAGTAATAAGAGGTTTTACTACATAACTGATTTGGGATGTAGGAGCAGGAAACACTGATCATTTACTTTTAAACGTCATGTAAAAACTCATGTAATTAAAAAAAAAAGATTTATTTAAGCATGTTATTTTTGCAGTAAAGATAAATTGCTTTTTTTTAAAAAATATATGAATATGGTTGTATTCAGACAGGAAACATTTGGTTCGCTTAAAGTGAAAGTTTGTTTCCCCTGATAATTCAGGATCAATTTTCAGTCTGAATACACCCAAGCAGACCTCACTATAAACTGCTCTCTGACCCATCTTTTGAGGTAGTCTCCAATTGGCTCCGGTTTGCTCTGAGATTCCTCAGTTTGAATAGGCTCCTTTCTCGGAGTGGAACAACTGGATCAAAACGGCCCCGGTGGCCCAGCATTACGGGATGTAAACAGAAGTGTTGTAACAGATCTTAATACAGATATTCAAAATTGGTCAGAAAAATATCAAGTCTGAAAAAATGAACAACCTCAACAAGGATTCCAAACCATTATTCCTTCTCTAGTTGCTTTTCCCCGCCCTTGTGATGCTTGACTGAAGAGATCTTTAGTCACATCGTTTTGTTTACAGGCTTTAGATCAAAACAGAAACATCTGGTAAACGCCAGTCTGCATACAGACCAAAGGCATGGTTCAGGACTTGATCCGGACCACATTAGATGGACTCAATCTGGAGCAACAGACTTTTACAGTTTGAAACCCCCCCCCGGCATTTTGTTTTCACCCTTTTTAAATGTTTTGAACCTGTAATAAGTCAATCTTGCCACAGTAATCATTTACCTGGTGATATTTACAGTGTTTGTGCTGTACTGCTGTATATTTTTGGTTTTATTCCAGAGTGAGATCCTTGCTTGAACAATGTAGTCACAGAATTTGTCATTTGACATTTATAAAGAAAATTAAGGCTTAATAGCATTTCTGAGTATTTCTTAATTCAAACTGTTGTGAATCCGGGAACAGACGCAAAAATGCTGTTGGGAAAAAGCTTGTAGAGTTGACATAGGAAGTGGGATTTATACTGTCATCCTAATAAGAAAAGTGGCTTCAGTTTAGATGGGGGTGAAACAAGAGAGACACACAGTAATGCAGGCGTGTAAGGGTCAATCTGATTTCTCCCCCCTCTCCCAGCCTCTACTACATTTAGCCTTCCAAACACAGAGTTATGGTGTCTCTGAATTCGGATGTGTCTTCCACTCAATGACGTCACCAATAGTCGCCGGTCAGGTATGTTAGCTCAAATATACATAAAAGCGGTTTCATAACTTTAAATAGGTCATGCTAAAACCGTGGTCTCCTCCGCAGTACAGCGCAACGCAGAACCCCCTCACGATGGAGGCGCTCTGTATCCCTCCGCTCGAAGGGTTTGCCCTTAAAATAAACTATTTCGGACAACCCTAGCACTACAAATGCCCCTACAAATTGAGGGTAGAAAGAAGGGAAGAATTCAGATTGGGCCAATCTCAACAACCGGTTAGTTTGGGTTGGGCTTGTGAATGGCTAAGCTGAGAGGATGTAATCAGATGGATGTCGGGAAGTAGAGGTAGGCTTATTTTACACCAACAGTCCCAACCACAACTCACTCAGAAGCGAATTTCTAATGAACTCTTACTGCACTGAAGAAACTCTCTCCTAGAAAAGGACACAGGCATATAAAATTAGGCTAAAAACAGGATAATAATAATTAAAGGAACACTATTACAATTCATCAAAAGATGATTGGAGTGAGTCTTTTTATTACTGATAAGAAGAAAGGGTTTCAACAACCTCCTCACTTATGAAGAATTTGATAAAAAGCAGATAAAAACTATCTGTTAAAGCTTAATTCTAAATTTGTTTCAGCTTTGATGAACCGTTATCATCATGTATAAGAATGAACAAAGTTGTTTCCAATTTATTTTACTCAGAATCTTCATTTTTTTCTGTTATATATGCTTCTTGAATTCATTAGGATGTGGGTTTTATTTGTTCATTAGTTTCTAAAACTGTAGGACATCAGGGAACTGTTTCACAAAAAAACTGAAAAGACTTAAATGTGAGATCGCTTTTTAATTTTCTTCATCAAGATATAAATCTCTGTCTTCAAGTCCACTCTCTTTGCAAACCATTGAATTTTTTTTGTCTTTAATAAAGCAGAAAGTGTAGAACCAATAACTGTCCGTCCTCACCATGGTGACACAGTGATACATTAGCAATAAATGATGAAGAAATCCATCAGAAGAGACTTTGCATATAGATAGCCTACTTAAGCCGTAAGCGACTATTAACATAACTTGCAGGGGAAGGTGGATAATTAGAGAAGCTCCTCTTCGCTTTTTTTTTTTTTTTTCCTTTTTCTGTGACTAATGGGAGGTGATAATGACAGAAGGAGGATAAAGTTCTCCCAGGACTGGGTTCATATAACAGTCATCAAACCCTAAAAATCTGTGAGACCTAGAAATCTACAGACTAGAGAGAAGTCTGTTTTGGAAGTTTAAGTTGGAAAACTTGAATTTAAAATACCGAAAGACGACTTTCCGTTTTTGCTTGGGGGAACTGCCATTACTTGCTGCTCCGTCCTGCTTGCACACACCTCTTTCCCACACTCTCCGTTGCTCTGGATTGTTGACCACAAGTACTTAAAGCTCTCCACAGTCTTCACTTTTTCTGCCTGTAACCTCACTGTTTCACCTGTGTCCCTTGAGACTGGACCAATCACAGCAAATTCAAGCAGAACCTCACTTACCCGAAAGTAAAAGGTCTAGCAAGAAATGAACAAAACTGGTGAAAATGGAGGTAGAAAACAACACGAGGTACTTATAAAAGTGACACCTAAGTAAAGAGCAAGAAAATAAAGAAATAGATCCTTGAAATAACATAAGAAGCAATGATCATAACAGAGTCAAGAGAGAAATTGGGCTCAATAAAATAATTGTCAGATAAATAAGTTTGCATTTTAAAATATATTTTGAGTTAAACATGATTTTTTTTTTTCTTTTTGAGAATCAAAGTGAAGTGTCCAATCAGTTAAAGTCCCACTCTAATCATATTTTGACCTATTTTAAAAGGGTTTGTCACAAACAGGCAGATGGCTGGATCCAGCAGATTTTATGGTTATTATAAACAGATGGAACCCGAGAAAATCTATAGCTGGATGTAAAAACTTTGCAACTTTAGCTGGTAGCGCAAGCGGAAATTTCCTAAACTTTAGGAAACCCTTTCAAAAATGATACTTTTTAGAACTACCAGTTTTTAAATGGGAATGAACTGTAACTGTTTAGCAGTTCAGTGTCAGAGTTTTATTTTTTCAAGTCAATATTAACAAGTGTTCAAATTTGTATAACTATCTCTGTTCATAATGGAATACTTCCAAGGAAAGTTATTTCTTTCATTAATAATAATGAAAGCACGTTCAGTGGATCATCTCGCTCTTATACATGATCTTTGTTTGTTACGGAACTCTTTTTCTTCTTCAACGTCTATTTCCAGTATTTTAGACAGTTTTGCGCATGACAAATTCTTCTATTTCTTCTTCTGTTTCTTCAAATTATTCTGATCAACCGTGTGGCACATTGAAAAGTTTGTTACAATCAGATAAAGTTTTTTAAGGCCCATGTGCACAGTTCTGTTCTAATCCGATCTAGGACATTTTGCACATGTAAACGCAGTTACAGAGTCATATACAAAACAGGATCAGATGAAACAGAAGACCAGTGATGCAGGCAGAGCAGCACAAACAAGACTTTGCTCTGAGCAGAGCTCAGTGCTCTGACTAAATACTGCTAGAAGTGATTGCAGATGGAAAACAACTGTGGGGCGTCTGGGAGTTACAGCAGGGACAGATGGGAAAGGCAGTGTGGAGACCTAGGAAGTGGTAGTACAGAGCTGGAGACAGGGGATCGATCCATGGCAGAGTTTTAGCCAAAATCTTGAATAAATAAATACATAAAAATATCTGCATTTGCTAGGACATAACCTCTGTAGAATGGCAGGAGTTCTTTTAAAGTTTTTAACTCTGAGTTGTGAGATCGTTGGTATGGAGCAACCCCACCCCTCTTCCCCTGTTAGTTGCTGAGAGCCTGGAGAAGTATGCCTGTGGCCCAACCAGTGTATTTTCCATGTCCCAAATAAAGTAATTTTTTTTGTGTCAGCTCCTGATTCACAACAATTTGAATATAATACAATTCTAAGCTTATATTTATTTTTTATAAATGTCCTCAATCATCAGAAAATTCCACAAGAATGTGTTAAAAACACAATTTTCCTTGGAGTGGGTCTTTATAAATACAATAAATACAGGTTTTAAAGTGTTTGCAATTTGCTCTGCCTTTTTCTTTCCAGATAAAAATATTCAATTAAAAAAATGGCGTGGTCTGCAAGACACGCCAATGCACTGGAGTCTTCATCATTACTGCCCCAGCTAGCTGCAACTTCAGCTTCTTCTAGTCCCAAGGGTGAACCGCCAAGGCTTTGCAGAAAAAGCACAACCCACTTGAAAAGTAACACTTCTTCTTGTCCCCTGCAGTGCTATTTTAAAAGGGAACCTCTTTGTTTGCACTAACTGCATGTCATTCTCAACATTTCATCATGTACCTCCTGGAGTCAGAAAATGTGCTTTTTTATTGACTAAACACTGAAAGCTCTGTAAAGTTGACTACATTTTGGCTAAGTGAGAAGGAAAATCAAATCATTTTTATTTGTAACTTTTCCAGCAGTTCATGCTTTTACAAGCCTGATCATTTTTTCACACAGACTTGTGTGTTTAAGACTCCTGTAAAAGAAGGCAGTTTAATGCTGTCCAAAACCCCCTGCTGTGTCCCCTCTAGATCCTCGCACAAACACAACTAATTACACACAAATCCTCAGGAAACGTGGTTAAATGCAGGATATTCTAAATGACATCAGGATTAAATCAAACTATTTACTGTCTTTGCTTGTGGAACTATAAGATTAGAAAGCGACACTGGAATGGTGGAAAAGTTTAAAACTTTGGTTTTTACGTTCTTTCTTTGGGGATTATTGCATTTCTTGTCTATGAATTTAACTGTTTCCTCATAACATTTTAGTATGTTGTGTCTTGTAGTAAAAAGCTTATAACAGCAATTCCATCTGTTATGGAAACAGTTGCGACTCCTGTGACCTCAGAACCTGGAAACCAGTTCAGTGCAGGGATGGAAAACTTTCTAAAGTCCCACTCTGATCATCTTTTGATTCATTTAATTATGTTTATGGCGTTTTTAAGCTAAACAAAAAAAAACGTATGTAGTTTTCTAGAACATAAATTCTGCCGTACAACAAAAATTCATTAGATTTTTGCCTGTAAGTTGTTGGCGGGAATTGTTGCCACAGAGTAAGCCTTCCTTCATTTCCCAGCAGCCCCTTTGTTTACATGCACTCCCTCCTTTACTTATTTCTCTATCATAAAAAAAAAAATCCACAAGAACATGTTAAAAACCCTATTTTCATTGGAGTGGGTCTGTAAGCCAATAAAAACCATGCAGGTCATAAATTTGCTGAGGACCTACAACTGTGAGATTTTCCTACCTCATTATGACCACCACCTGCTGGCTCGTCCAGCACTTATATCAGCTGGAGATGCTGTAATTTATCTATTCTGTCATTCAATTATTCCACCTTTGACAAAAACTAAAAACAAAACTACAGTGGGTTCTTCTAAACATAAGCCTTATTTTTCATTTTAGAATCAAAATGTGATAAATATCTTTAAGAATTAACCCCCTTTGACAACATCTTTAAAATAATTCAACAATTTTTGGACATGACCTGATTTTTTTACAATGCTTGCAAACATTTAATATTAGGAGCACTAAAGTGATGGGTTTTAGGATGAAGTGGCTTTAAACATAGAGTATTGGAGTAAAAGTATTGATCCTTGGCCTGATTAAGCCCTTGTGCGATCACTCATGTGTATGACTGTTGCTGTCTGACGGATTGTTTATCTGTTTCAGTCAAATGTGCCTAAAAGATAGTGAAATATTGTGAAGGGAATTTAACTCTTCAGGGGTAAATCATCCAATTTGATTCTATACCATTCTAATACATTCATTTATTCTGATGCTTTTATTTAGTTTTGCTGAAATGGTTTTCTTCAGAAAATGGAAAAAAAAAAAGAAACACACACATTCCAAAGAAAAAGGTCACAAGAGGGATTTTGGAGGGCTCTTTACATTCAAAAATGTTATTCTTACTTGTGTTCTTGTCACAAAGAAGAGAATCGAGATGTCAGATTCCAGGCGAGGGCCAATCCAAGATAAAGCAGGGTCAGAAACAGAGATCTGGTCCAGGTAGAAAGCTTCTGGGTAATTGTCTTCTTCTTCTTCTTGGAGTTTAAATGGTAGGTGGCACCAGCGTGAAGGTGCATTGCTGCCACCAAATGTCTAGGAGTGTCTGTCCTCCTGTGCACGTCTTTCAGCTCCATACAAGTTGCAGTGACACAAAACGTGCTCCACTGATTCTTTCCTTTCCCCACTATCACACAGGCCAGTGGAATCTTTTCATATTAAATGTAGCAATGGGTAATTGTCAGATGAGAGTCAGCTGAGTAGTGTTTGGGGAGTGTGTGCTAGGCAGCTGGGAGATGTAGTGTTTTTGTGGATAATCTGAACACAGCATCCTGCCGCATGGGCCAGAGGAACAAGGGTAATTGTCAGATGAGAGTCAGCTGAGTGGCGTTTGGGGAGTGTGCGCTGGGGCAGCTGGGAGATGTAGTGTTTTTGGTAATCTGAACACAGATCCTGCCAATGGCCAGAGGAATTCTGGACAGAACTCTGGCTCCCTGACAGTTGGGTAGTAATAAAAGTAAATAATAAGTAATAAATGTAAATTTCTGAATGTAAACTTTTGTGGTTCAAAGCGAACCCATGTGAAGAAAAGCACTTCTCAGCCAGACGTGGATTACTCACGTGATGGTGAAATTTAAAAAATAATAATCCGGACACAACTTCAACTGCCGCTTCAAATTAAGAGAAGGGGAAGGGAGAAGGGAAGAATTCGGATTGGGCCTACGTGTCAAGAGTAAGAGCTCTGTCTCTCCCTTCTGGCGCCTGTCAAGACCCATGCCTGAATCACTTTTGTCAATGCCTGACCCCTGAAACTGCTATGCCCATGTTTGACCTCCGCCTGCCTGACCCTGCTTTAGCTCTATAGTCTTATAGTTGTATCTAACTCCTGCTTTGTCGACCCGTCTGTTCAATAAACCTGCTGCACGAGGAACCAACCTGTCTGTCCATATAGCATTTAATTATTGCCTGTAATTGATAAAATAATTACTCATAGAGCTGTTACCAACTCAGTACCTTCTGCCTCATGGAGACTAACTAGCTAGCAGTCAGGGATTCCATAGGGTTAAAAAATCCCAAAGGATTTTTATGCAATTAATTCATAGTTGTTAAAACATTGCTTTCATGGTCTCTGTTGGGTTTTCGGGTCACTGACAGTTTGAAATTTCCTCTGTGAAGGTCAGTGTAATAAAGATTCATCTCCTTCCTCTGCTTCAGGCTGTATTCAAGTTCTTTTCGCGGTCAGCCCACATGTTTATGTTTGCTGGCTGCCTTTCTGAATCAGGCTTGTGCGTTTCCGCTCGCCCTATTGAATGAATCTAACCTGAACTTTATTCCTGCAGTGGATTAACTATTGGTCAGTGGACACCTGATGACCTTGTTTAACCTTTTGGACTTGGACTATTTGAAACAACATAAGCGTTGTGGATGAAGGAGAAGAGGAACGGGGCAGCATTTTTATTAAGACCAAGAGCACATTAGTAAAGAAATCTATTTTTTGTGATGTGGGTTTTCATATTCATAGATTTGCTTTTTAAAATACCATTAAAGAAAGCTCTCTTAAGCGCTATAGTCCTGTCAACACCTGTGAAGAACATTTGGTTCTCCTTCTGTAAATTTCTTGAGCTCTACTCAAACTTTAAATGTTCGGGATCTGTAAATTTTTGGGATGTCATGCAAACTATCCTGAATGAGAGGAAAGTCGGGCAAATCCTGCAGAAATTAAGAATCACCTTAAGCATTTTAAAAACTCTCTCATAGAAGTCGTTTGCAGTTTCTTTCAAGCTTTCACAGTTCAGTAGAACTAGCTGAATGTCCTTTTGGTAACCCTCCCGCTATCCTAGGCACGTTGATGTTGGTGGTCATCTGGACCCCACAAGACAGCGTGCTGAACTTTTTTCATCAATGATTTTCAAGCTTCACTGGTATCCAATGACAGATATGAAGAGTCATGGGAGGAGTAACACATCAATGTAAAGGTTGGGTCATCTGGACTCCAAAGATAGCACGAGATTCACTGAGATCATCTTTTGATCTGTTTAAAAATCCTTCCCAGTCATGTTTTAATTACTATTTTGCAGTTTACATGAATAATTAAAAAGCCTGTGTAATCAAAAAAACTAGTTTCTGCAGAGTAAATCAGAAATTTCCCTCTGAGGTGGCACCGAGCAACCCGGCCCCCCTTCCTGTCACCGATAATGCTGTCCTGCTAGCTAACAGCACCTCCTAACATTTACCAGTGCAGTAAGAATGATGAGCAATATTGGAGCTATCCAGTCGTATAGTTTAGAGCCAAAAGGAAGCTGAGATGAGGAAAATGAAGACATTCATGGATCTATTTGTCTGCAAGTGGATACATCAGAATGAAGCAGAGAAGAAAACTTCAAACTCGCCAATTGTAGTTTATATGTAACAAATACAAACTTTTTCAAACAGTATTTTTTTTCACCTTTCAACAATTTGAATAAAGAAACACTCATAAATGTCATTTTAAGCTAAGTTTACTTTATATATGTCCTCCATCACCAGAAAAATACAAAAAAATACATGTTAAAAACATCAAACAACAATTTTCACTAAATTGTGTCTTTTAGCATCAAGGTTCACAGCACAGGAAACTGTTGCCTTAAGAGAAACTGATGAAGTCACTTGAGCGGCAA
Source organism: Oryzias javanicus (assembly GCA_003999625.1). NCBI lineage: Eukaryota > Metazoa > Chordata > Actinopteri > Beloniformes > Adrianichthyidae > Oryzias > Oryzias javanicus. The sequence goes on from CM012439.1 coordinate 28,582,276, forward strand.
AACATTTCAAGAAAGAGGAATCGAAGTCCAGCTGCAATGAACGAGAACCTTCAATGTCTTTAAGACCAAAATGACGAGTTTTAATACTAAATGAATATCATATTATGTTTCATGAAGGTTTTTTAACACTTTTATAATATGTTTGCCATTAATACATTGATGAATCCATTGTTACATTAACTCGCATGGAGCTCTAGACCGGTTGAAACCAGTTAGTGGAGCTCCAAAGACCTTATCAGTACTTTTCTAGAGAAAAACAAAACCATACATTTTGGACACTGATCACTTAAGATGTATGTTTGGTGAAGGTATTAAAGACAATGGGGGGTTTGTCCTATCTTGGCAAACATTGGCCTCGAGGACTATATTTGTGGAGTCCATTTTACAGGGTTTTGTCTGTCATGGGAGCGATCCAGAGTACTCTGTGCGACTCTGATCCTACTTTTTTTTCCCTCATCAATAAACCCACAAGAGATTAGCAGGGGCTTCCTACAAGATATGAAACTTATAAAAGAGATTTATGTACAACAGGAACTGCTGGGAATGATGAAACATAAAGAAACCGGGCAGAAATGTAGCAAAACAAATCTGAATAAAGGTGTAAAAACTTTACCTGATGTTTAAGGTTGTATGGTGATCACTAGTTATTTAAGTGTTTTAAAACCCTTCCATCCACAGAGGCTGATTTGTGTTCAGGAGCCTTCAATTGTTAAGGAAAAGGCATTAAAAAAACACAAAAACGGTGGGTAGCATTCATTCAGTCCCTCTCACTGCAGCCTCTGATAAGCCCTCTTTTTGGGACCTGGAGTGGAAGGACTTTTTAATGAAATTGCTCTCATCTCTGCAGCAGCGGTCTATCGACTTGCCAGTGAAAGAGGACCCCCTTTGTGAACCGGATGAACTGGGAGATTGATGAGGCTCGCCTGAGTGAAATCGTCCCGGCCTCATGTTCTATCCAGCCCGAAGGCTCCAAAGGTCTTTTTAGGGGAGTATAATGTATAAATGCATGTGAAAATGAAATGCCTCTGCTGGGTTCTTGTAAAAGCACCGCAATAGCAGTATGTGTCATGCTGGGCTGAAACAGCCCATATGTCCTCCACATAATTGGTGACAGAAAAAAAAGCATAATGTAAGTCGCTTTCTGTGCATTAGTGGTCTCAGAAAATACAATCCAGACATGATAATGATGAAAAGTGGTTTGTCAACTGTGCAACCCTAAAAGAGCCTTTTATCAAGCTCCACTTTGTGCCTGCAAGAATGACTCATGAAGCAAATGATAAACTGGCTAACAGATGGTTTCCGTGAATGCACGTAGGCTGTGCAAAGAAATAACGGCAGAAATTCCTTTATCTGCAGAAAGCCGTGACATTCTGTAATGCAAGAGATTTCCTTAGAGAGTTCAGGAGGCAGACGACAAGCTGATAAGATACTTATCATCGCCTTGGCTCTGCGGCCTTAATTCCAGCTGCAGAGGCTTCTGCCTTCTGGCTCTCCGTCAGCCAGACAATGATCCATCCTTGAAAGGAGCTGCTCTTTTGAATTAACAGAAATAACGTGAACATTTACAGTTAAATCTACACTTTTTAACTGTCAGAAATAAAACTAAATCAGGTTTCAATTACAGCTAAAGGATTTAAAGGTCTTCTGATTCTTGTCGCCTAAATTAAAATAACTTTTGTGCAAAAATAATGGCCCATTCTAGTAATGTAATTTCCCCTTGATAATGGAAAATCCTTTTTTTTCTCTCTTCTCCGTTCACCCCTGCCTTGTCCATGATGGCTCCCCCATTTAACCACTGCCGAGATCCCATACACATCATGCTTGTGAGTGGCCCTCATGTCCGATCATCAGTCAGCGGCGTCCTTACCTCTCCTGTCCTCACCCGTTGCTTCTCAAAATAGAGCCGCAGATTAGGAGGACAGGAGCATTTTAGGGTGCTCCCAGGAGGTAAGTCATTCCCTTCATCTATCCCTCAAGCGTCTGTAGTCTTCACTCTCTCCATCCCTCCTCTTTTCCTCCCTCCTTCTAATTTCTCTCAGTTTTTTCCCCCTAATGGAGCTATCGAGGGAAATCATTGTCCGGTGGAGGTGCTTTGTGCTTCAGGGGGCTATCATCAGTCAAAATTATACAATGAAGAGCCAGAGAAGAAATATATTGACTAGATATAGAAACAAAAAATGCCAATTAGGCTGGGTTTTTTTTGGGGTGTTTTTGGTATCCCATACAGTGCCATAAATGACAAAAACTCCTATGAGACTTTCTGAGAGCTAAAAAAAAATAATTGGTTTAATGTGGTTCTGCATCATCAGATATGAAAACGAAACAACTAAACACAATTTCAGGATTCTTTGTATACAAGCCTGGGGCCGACAAGAGGGCTGCCAGTGCAGGAGTGCATCCAAGAACCATCTCTAAATGTAGAGATGTAAGATTATATGGAAAACAAAGGAAAACATACAAAGAGTAACTTGATCAAATCGACCATTAAACATTGTTTGACTTTTATTTTTTTTCTATTTTTAATCAACCATCAGAGCAGTTTTGAAAATATTTTCATTTTGAATGAAATCTGTATATAATTTAAATTTCATGCATTGTTTTTAGCAGTTTCCTAAGAAAAAAAAAATGAAAACGTTCACTTGAATTGCCCAGACCATTCTAAACTGGTCAGGAGTGGACTGAACTGGTGGTCCAGTGGTCTGATCTGGACCACTCAGAGGAAACGAGTCTTTTGTGTCACAGTTAAGGAATTTTATTTTGATAGACTGGATGGACTTTACATCAGTTGTTTTTTGCATTTTCACTTCTGAATTCAGTGGTTCTTAACCCTTTAACACCAGAAATCCAGCGCTGATGTTATTAGATTTATCGTAATTTTCAACCATTAACACGATCATAGTAATTCCAACAGATTCTGAAGGAATGTGGCTCAGAGCCGCTTTTGCTTGAATTCTGCTGGAATTTTTATGACTGCGTTAACGGTTTAAAAGTTAGAATTTGTTAAAGGTTGTGTGTCGTTTTATTGTGAACAACTCAGGAGTTAAAAGGTTAAATTACACGTACACCAAGGGTGTTTATACCAAACTAGTTTCTTTTTTTCTTGTTTTGGCAGTTTAATGTTAATCTAGAGTGGACCAAACAAGTAAATTCAGTTTATCTTAGAGGAGACTTGGTTTGCTTGCAAGTGAACCCTGGTGCTTTTATTGTATTGAGTGTTAGCAAGGCTAAAATTATGGCCCTGTACACTTTGATAAAAAAAAAAAAAAAAAAACTTTTCTTAAAATGTGACTAAAAATGGCAAAAAATATTTTTTACTGTCTCACGGGAATGCAAGGATGAGTGAGAAGGTACAAGCTATCTTAAATAGATGATGGACAGTGTTGCCAGATTGGGGGGTTTCCTGTGTAATTCCGCTTCTGACTTTGCAGGCAAAAATTGTTTTGGGTGGGTGTACATAAATTTAGGGGTTTTATAGATAGATAGATAGATAGATATTCAACCAGTGTGGTCAGGTGAGGAAGTCTCAACTGACATGGTGACATGTACATACTTATAATAAACTAAATTTCCGGCCTCTAATCTTAGCTATAAAGGACATTTGTGTACTATTCTAATCATTTGAATTATTTTTATATCTTAAAATTACTATATTTTGCATATTTCCTGTTCAATTACTCTACAAGCTATGATATTATGCAGCACTCATCTGTGCTTCACATTAGATGGCACAATACCATCCAAACTGGATACATTCTGCGCCCTTAGATTATTCAGCGTATGCTAATAATATACATTTTAATTAATCATGTACACACCCTTGACATTTTTATTACATGTCCTCACTTTCCATTTAACAGGTGATGTATTTATGTTTTTTTATTTGGTGCTAGGATTTGCAATTATTTATCTTATCAATGTATAAACACTAAGCTTTTAAGAGAATTTTTACTGTTAGCATTGTATAAAAGTTCCTGTTTTTACACAAAAAACCCACCAAATACTTCTTGAAATAATCTTAGGTCATATTTGATTTAGTTTTTAATGTTTTATTAATATTTGGAAAATACTATATTTGTAAGAACATTTTTTTAAAAATCAAACTCCTCTTAAATGAGCCCCCTTTTTAGAAGGAAAAAACATGTTTTTTACTTCACTTAAATTCTTGAAAAGTAAAAATGCAAGAAAAGTTTCTTCTTTAGTTCATGATAATATTAGAACCCCTCATATTTAATTTTTTGTGTTTTATTTTTGTTTATTGTTCTGGATATATGAGCACAAAAACAAGGAGTGGAAAATATGAACTCAAGTTTGATCTCCTGTAGTTTTTAGTAAAATTTCAATAGGAGTTAGTTCATTTATGCTTTGCTCTGATTGATGACGAAATTGGCAGATGTAATGTCATTAAAACAAGTTTCAAAGTTGGACTTCAATCAAAATGGGAAGTACTAAGTAATGAATAATTAATTACTATGGCTAATTAATTACTAATTACATTTTTTTTTTTTTAGGGATTTGGTGGTTTTTAGATTACTTTTTGGCTGGAATATTGTAACTCTATCTGGCAACACTGATGATGGACAGATGACTGTCCTAACTAACAATTTTTACTTTTCAATTTTTTTTCACCAACATTTCCCTTTAGTTAGAACTCATTTTGAGCATTATCAACCCAAACTAGCAGCTGTTGTGACTACTGATGGACGGTCGTCTCTGAAAAAGTGCAGTAGGTAGATGAAAGAATCCAATCCACCTTTGATGTATCTGGTAAAATTAGTTTGATTGGTTTAGTTAAATGGGGCAGAGATAATACATTTTCTTCTTTCAGTCCCCTTTCATTTTCACCAAAGACAGGAATACTATGTGATTTATTTATTTGTTGTTGTGGGCTATGAAAAGGAAATAAATACAAAAAAAAAATCAAATGAATGTGTGAATGTTTCTGCATTCTCCCAGTCTCAAGTCTTTGTCAGACTCCATCAGGTTTTCTTCCAGAATGCTCCTGGATTTGGCTCCATCCATCTTCCCATCAATTTGAACCATCTTCAGTGTCCCTGTTGAAGAAAAGCAGACCCAAACCATGATGCTGCCACCACCATGTTTGACAGTGGGCATGGTGTGTTCAGGATGATGAGCTGTGATGCCTTTACAACAAACATAACGTTTTGCATTGTTGCCAAAAAGTTGGACTTTGGTTTCATCTGATCAGAGCAGCTTCTTCCACATGTTTGGTGTGTCTCTCAGGTGGCTTGTGACACACTTTAAACAACTCTTTTTAATGGCTTTCTTCTTGCCACTCTTCCATAAAGGCCAGAATAGGACTGATTGTTGTCCTATGGACAGACTCTCAGCTGTAAATCTCTGCAGTTCATCCAGAGTGATCATGGGTCTCTTGGCTGCATCTCTGACCTGTCTTCTCCTTGTTTGAGCTGAAAGTTTAGACTGACTTTGTAGATTTGCAGTGGTCTCATACTCCTTCCATTTCAATATTATAACTTAAACTGTGCTCCTTGGGACGTTTAAAGCTTAGGAAATCATTTTGTATCCAAATCCAGCTTTAAACTTCTCCACAACAGTATCTGGGACCTGCCTGGTGTGTTCCTTCTTCTTCATGATGTTCTCTGTGCGTTAAACAGACCTCTGACACTATCACAGAGCAGGTGCATTCATATGGAGACTTGATTACACACAGGTGGATTCTATTTCTCATCGTTAGTCATTTAGGTCAACGTTGGATCAATCAGAGATCTTCATTGAACATCTGGAGAGTTTGCTGCACTGACAGTAAAGGGGCTGAATCATTTTGCACACCCAATTTTTCAGGTTTTTTTTTATTTGTTGTTAAAAAAAGTTTTGAAATATCCAATAAATTTCGTTCCATTTCGTTATGGTGTCTCACTTGTTGATTCTTCACAAAAATGTACAGTTTTATATCTTTATGTTTGAAGCCTGAAATGTTGCAAAAGGATGAAAAGTTATATAGATATATTTACTGCACGGTTACACTTTCTAGGTTTGTTTCAAAGAGGCTCCATATGAGCTGCAGCAAACTGGTGATAATGGGTGTTTTGGAGGTAGCTGCAGCAACAAGGGACAAACAGGAGATTATCCTTTAATGCAATAGAACAATATTAGAGCAACCGGGCTTTGCAGTAATTGCTCTGCACGGCTCAGGATCACTAATATGATACTGTAAATATAAGCCGACACTCGTTGGCCTGTGAAGCGCTCTTGCTTTTTTAGAGAAGCCGGTTTTATGATGGTCAATTACAATACATTAATATTAAAACAATTTATATTTGATTTTTAAAGTTCAGTAGAAGAGAAGAGAAAGAGAAAAAAAAGGGTTTAAAATGGAGAGCGTATTTCAGGTCCAGCTGCAGTCAGTGAAACACACCAGTAAAGCACAGCGAGATGGGCCGTCCATTTCACTCACATCATTGCTTTTCCTATTGATTGCAGGTACCGCCAGTGTTCAGACGGAGTCGAAGGAATGCATTCTAACCTATAGGAGGGCATACATATATACTCCATTTTAAATAAAACAAGCACAGATCTTTCTCCTGTTGTTTTCTTTGAAAATCTAAAAGACAAAAGTGGTTTTTATAAAGGTTTTTATTATTTTTAGACTTCAGAGTAATGCACAAACCTGCGTTCTTCTGCTCTTTGTTTTTTTTCCTTCTAGTTTGCACTTTATAAACCATTGACAGCCCTTCTTGTGTGATGATGGGATGTAGAAAACTCACTCCTTCGTGGACACTATCACATACAAGTTTGGCTTTGTTGTGCTTTTTGTTCTGTCCGGGGAAAACTTTCCGCTACAGTGCCCACACAGTATTGAGTAAGCATCTGGAATGAGTCATAGCCCCTCTAATGGAAATCCATTTAGCTCGGTCTGAAGTATAAGTCTGCTCAGGAGAGCAGAGCGTCACGCTGAACTGAACCTGCGGCTATCTTTCACTGCAAGGACAACAAGCAGGCAGTAGTCGAGGTAAAAGAATAAATAAATGAGAGGCGCTGCACAATCAACAATAAAAGTGGCTGGTATGCAAAGCAGAGGTGTTTGTAATTGATTGCATTTTTATCAAAGCTACTTCTCAGTTTTATCATAACTGGCAAGCAGCCCATGGAGTTTACTGTAAGATCCTGGTTTCCTATGCAGGTGGTGATAAGTGCTGAGTCTTGATGTTGAGCGACTGAAAACTGATTGGCCTCCATGGAGGATTGATCTGATTTGAATGAAGAGTCCCGGCACCAGCAGAATTTGGAGCAAAATGCAGATCCATGCATCATTAATCTTTACATATGCATTAAGCAAGAGGGGAATTGGATTTTTATGCATTCGCGATCCAGATTGTGATGTTACTGCAGTCTGGGAGGAAAACGGTGAATACGTTTGAGGAGGATCTTTCTTAGGAGACATGAAAGGAGGCCTGTGAAGGTCAGTGTCTGAGTTTTGCTCTAACTGATGAAGCTTCCCTGGAACATGCATGCATTACTGAACTAAATAACTTACAGGTTTTTCTTACAGTCTGGCATTGAGTAAATTAGGCAAAAAATACAAAGTCCCAGCTAAAAATGCAAAGTTGAGGTAAATATTACTTGTGTCCTATTTTTCCATATAAATCTCAGCATCAATGAATGGTCTATTTTTGAACTTATGTCTTATATATGAATGAGAGGACTCATTAAGCAGTCAAGAATCAATCAGTCAGACTTTACTGTGTTCACAATAACTAATTCTTGTTCGTAACACACTTTTAACGTTAGCCATGTTAGAGTATTTGCAGTACCTGTAATGCCACATACACACCAGGCATGTGTGGGGCGTTCAAGAACGTTGGTTTTTGAACAGCTGTTAGCATGTGGTTTCTCACAGGTCTGTCACTACACGGAACTAACACGTGTTCACAGTTGGAAGAGGGTTGGTGCGAAATGTCGAAGCGGTGCAAATCTTGAAAATGTTGCGCCAGGCTTTTTCATTCACTGCTCTATTCCGTGGTATGAAAGACTTAATTGCATATAACTCCGGGAATTGTTAGTCTCTCCTTCATGATCGATTTTCAAACGGTTGGCAACTCTTTGTTTTGAAAAGGGCGCCACCGATACGTCACTTATAGCTGATTGGTCAAAGTTCAACTGGTTTAACTTTCAGAATGCGTTCAATTACTTTTGTTAGAGGCAGTTGTTTGAACGAGCGTTTCTGAGCCCGGTGTGAGCTCAGCATAACTTCCAAACTTGTATGTAACCATTGACTGTATAATCACCGGACATTTCCATCCCTCCCCTGTCATGTTCCAAATAGGAAGTACCTGCTGGTTTCAAGAAGGTCAAAAGCCCATAGACTTCTATTGAGATATAAACTGTTGTAGACTCAGTCTTTTTATTTGTCAGAATAATAATTCTTTCTCTGACACATTCTTCATAACATCTTCTTTCTAATCCTAAATGTTTTTTCTTTATCACAAGTTACACAAGTTATTAAATAACCAATCAGATGCCTCAGTAAAAGCATGTGGCTCCTATAAGCCCTCCTTGAACATTTGATTGACAGATTCTCCTGAGCCCATTTTCAAGTGGAAGGAGGTTGGACTTCGAACAAACTCACTCATGATTGGTGACAGTGACTCAGACTGTTGCGTCCAGTTCTTCGGCTTACCTGGCAGGTGTGGCCAATGTGGCAGGCAGGGAGCAGAGCAGCAGGCTGGGTTTTAGTTGGTGTGGTGTGAGTTTGTTTTGTTCTTTTTTACCCTTTTTGCCCCCAGCAATCTTAGACTGCTGGGTTTTGTTATGTTAGTTAGGGGTTATGCCTTGGTAGTCTTAGTTTGCAGGCTTTGTTTATTTGTTTTTTTCAAGGTAGTTGAAAAGGGTCAGCAGTCTCCCTGACATATTTTTTTTGTTTTTTTTGGCCAAGGTTCCAACTCCCTTTTGTTTTGTCTTTTTTAACCAGCACACTAATTATATTTTTGTTCTCACTTCAGGACACAGTGTTTTTATTCAATAAACTGTGTTTCTTTTATCTTTGGTGTCCAGTTTTTGTTATTGTCCCTTTTTGACTTTTGTTCTTAACATAAAGTAAAGAAGCCAGTTGCATTTTGTGACAAAAAAAAGGAAGAATTTATCAGTTTTCGTGTCCCACACTGTCCTGTGCACACACTCTGTTTACATTAGCCTAACTCAACTACTTGATGAGTCATCATGTGAACAAAAGTACTTAAAGTCCTCAAGCCTCTTCTCACTGTTCTAATTGAGACTCTCTCATTTACATACAGATACTCTGTCTTGCTGCAGCTGACCTTCATTCCTCTCCACCTCCACCTTCTCCTTGCTTTCATGACACATCACAATGTCATCTGCAAACCTCCTGATCCATGAAGATTCTTGTCTGACCTCATCTGTCAGTCTGTCCATCACCACAACAATCAAGAAGCGGCCTAAAGCAGATCCTTGGTGCAGTCTCACCTCCACCTTGAACTCCTCTGTCCCACCAACAGCTCTTGTTGCTCTTGTACATGTCCTGAAAAACTCCAAAGCTTTTCTCTGCCACTCTAGACTTTCTCATACAAACCACAGCTCCTCCGTCTGTACCCTGACCTAGACCTTCTCTAAAAGGCACAACCCAGCTCCTTCTGACCTTCTCTGTTCTTCCCAAAGCAAATAATGCATCATTGCACTCACTTGACCTCACTCAGGCTCACAATGCTCATGCCTGACCTCAGCCTGGTTTCCACTACTCTTTCCCATAAATTTACTCTGTGACTCACCAGCTTAATTCCTCTGTACTTTCAAAACACCTCTTGTCTTTCCTTTACACTTTCTAAACTCCTCCTTCAATGGTCTAATGTTTCCCAACTCAGTAGATCAACAGCACCAGTCCTGGTCATTGTAAACCTGGGCTGCAAATGACAAATTTTACAAACAATTTGCAAGTTTAGCTCAGCTTGTCTCACTTAGCACAATTCTCTTTAATTACCCTGACTTGGGACAGGCATGTGAAGCCGCTGGATTGTGCCCGCTGTGGTTACATCACATTTGAAGACGTGAGTAATTTTTGCATTTGTGAAAGCAAATGTTTCTAAAAACTTGGATATTTTAGTCCACCTGCATTTGTTTCTTCTTAGAGAAAATACTCTTGTGTCCTTGTAATTGTGATGTGAAAGGAAAGACCTCTGAGGCTGTACAGTAAAAAAAAAAAAAAACACCCATTTGACAGCAGTCTCCCTGTTCTTCAGATGATGCAAGCGATCAGGTCAGTGGGGTCACTTCTATTGTAGACAGATGTCATTTGTGCAGCCTCATACCCGTGTTCTCAGTTCACTTTAATGGGAAAGACAGACAGCATCATAACAGTAATCTTTGTCTGCAGCAGCTGAGAATCTGCTTCTGTGCTCTTGTTCTTCTCCAGCGCACTTGAACAGTTTCTTGGGACGTTAATGAGATTTTAAGGGATAACAATTTGTTTTGAGACAGTAGTTAAAAGCATAGAACGTTAAAGGTTTCTGAAATTGAATATCAGAATCAGAAGCATTTAATGTCATTGTAAGAGTACAAGTACAGTACAACATTGCATCAACATTGAATAATGTTCATTACAATGAACAGCAGCGATTTCCAACCTATATTGTGTTACTGGGAAGATCCCTCAATGTTATGTTTAAATGATTATTTTAAAATATTCCGATATTTTGATGTGTAAAACAAATTGTGACAGCATCTTTATGTGCAAACCTTGTCAAAAAAACAAAAAAGAATCTAAATCTATTCTCAAATACTACATAAAGACCCACACTGATAAAAAATGTGTTTTTAGCATGTTTTTGCATATTTTTTTTTAATGATTAATGACATGTATAAAGAGTATTAAGCTAAAATGCATTTCTTTTTTTTTTTCAAATAGTTGAATTGGAGCAGATGCATAATTGCGGTTTTAAAAAAATTGTTGTTAAAATGTAGAAAATACAGTCAGCAGGCCTCAAGCTTCCTGGTCCGTTCCATTTGGATGCATCAACTTGCAGATAATTAGATCGATCTATGTCTCTGTTTTCCTTGTCCAAGCTGGCATGGTTGCTCCACATCAAGAGTCCCGCCCACAACTCAAAAGCAAATTTCTAGTAAGATACTGCCGCTCTGCAGAAACTGTATTGCCCACAAAGATTAAAGGAGGACTTTAAAGAAACACATTAGATCCATCAGATCTCAATATGAAGTTGGATATCTATACAACAATAACAGGGCAGTGTCTTAGGAACAAAAGGATACCAAGTCTTTTAATGGAAAGTTTTCAGCCTACAGAAAGTGTAGGCACCATTAAATCAGAGTGAAATAAAGATGTGGAAGGCTAGTCCATTTTCTCCAAAACGTAATTTCTGCAACTCAAAATGCTTTTCAGTATCTTGTGTGGCCCCCACGAGCTTGTATTCATGATTGACAACATCGCGGCATGCTACTAATGAGACGATGAATGGTGTCTTGTGGCATTTCCTCCCAGATCTGTGTGAGGGCATCCCTGAGCTATTGTACAGTCTGAGGAACAACCTGGCGGCACCTAATGAACTGAAACATAATGTCCCAGAGATGTTCTATTGGGTCAGGGGATGGTGAAGGCCATTCAACTGTTTCAATTCCTTCATCCTCCTGATACTGCCTGCATACTCTTGCCACGTGAGGCCGGGCATAGTCGTACATTAGGAGGAAACCAGGACCTACTGCACCAGTGTAGGGTCTGACAATGGGTTCAAGGATTTCATCTGGATACCTTATGGCAGTCAGAGCAACATTTCCTAGGCAGTAGAGGTCTATGTGTCCCTCCATGGATATGCCTCACCAGACCATCACTGACCCACCACCAAACCTGTCATGTTGAACCACATTGCAGGCAGAATAATGTTCTCCTTGTCTTCTCCAGACTCTTTCACGTCTATCACAGGTGCTCAGGGTGAATCTGCTCTCGTCTGTGAAAAGTACAGGGCGCCAGTGGCGGACTTGCCAATTCTGGTGTTCTTGAGAAAATGCCAGTGGAGCTCCATGGTGGTGGTCAGTGAGCACAGGGCCAACTACAGGACATCGGGCCCTCAGGCCACCTTCATGAAGTCTGTTCCTGATTGTTCTCAGCCTGTTCCTCCTTGTACAAAGAAGCAGGTATGGGTCCTACTGAGGGGTTGAGGACCTTCTACGGCCCTGTCAAGCTGACCCAGCATAACCACCAGTCCCCTGAAATCTCCTCCATGTTCTGGAGATTGTGTTGGGAGACACATTAAACCTTCTTGCTGCAGCACGTGTGGATGTTCCATCCTGGAGAAGTTGGACAACCTGTGCAACTTCTGTAGGATTAAGGAATCTCCTCATACTGCCAGTAGAGAGAATTACACAAGACAAAATCAGCACGAGTGGAAAACCAGCCAAAAAAGATCAAGAGAGAGAAACTTGAAATGACCTCCACATGTAACAGCAGTCCTGTTTTGAGGGTTTTCTGATTGTTGCCACTGAAGTGCACCTGTTGTTAATTCCATGAACACCAAAACAGCTGAAATTGATTAACGAGGCCCTCAGCTGATTAACCAACAAGAAAATTATCAGACAGGTTTCATTCAATCCATGCCAGGCCCAAAAAAAGTGTTCCTTTAATTTTTGTGAGCAGTGTACATATAATTGTAAAAATTTACCTAAAACTTTTACCTAACAAGTTTACCTAAAAAGTTTCCCTCTTAAGTTGGTGGATCAAAGGTGAGGGTTTCAGATCAAGGCCTAAAGGGAGCTTCAGGATTCCCTGCTGCTGGAATCAAAGAATTTCCAAAATCCCAGAATCCTGTTCTCTTCAAAGACCTCCAAGAATAAAAAGTCTCAATCTTTTAATCATTTATATAGTTTGATGAATTGTCTTAAGTTCAGATTATTAATTATAATGTTAATTACCCGTCTATTATTCATAATTAGCCAGATCCTCAATCGGTCACCTTCTGATCAGCTTCTACTCTCACTTTCAGGAAGAGACTCAAGTCATTTATCTAAATGTTGACATAGATGAGATGAGCGAACGCAGAATCATCACGAGCTCCTCAAAAGACTGTATTACATCATTAGAAGTTTCCAGCTCTCACTCAGAGAAATGACCTCATTATTCATCCATTCAACCTTGAAGGAAAAAGAGTAACAAAGCAGGTAAGAGCAGAGATCATTGCTGTAATGAGACACTAAGTTGGTGATTGATGTGGTGGTCCTAAAGGGCGTTGTAAGATGTTGCTGTTGGTTTTTTAGAAAAAGCTCTGTAAATCACAAGAACGAGCAAAAAAACCCCATAATTTTGTGAATAAAACATAAACAAAATCCATTTAAGATAAATTCAGTAGTTCTGGGAAAATGTTTTCTTTGCCATACAAAATATATAAGTAAAATAAAGTAAATCATTATTGTCTGTTTTTGTGTGACCCTGCAGTTGATCAAAGGATGCAGGTTTTGTACCTTAAGAGTTAATTTTTTCCAGTGCAAAGGCACAAATACAAATATACAAATTATATTGTGTTTTTTTTCTTCCTGTTAATTATTTATTTAATGACTTGAGGTCATTACAGGTGAATTACTTTAGAAAAGCTTAGACCTGAATAAGACTACAATTAAAAAAACAAACAAACAAAAAACAGTGTTTAACTTTCCCTGAAGGTTAGACCTTAAAGCTTTGGTCACAATTTTCTCCATTTCTGTTTAGAAAATATTCATTGTTTTTCTTTTTCTCTGTGTTTCTGACAGGAAAGATATGAATCCAAAAAGCCCTGGCACGGGACACCTCCTCGGTTCAGTTTCTGCACTGTCCAAACTGATCAATACATCATACATATTTTCATCATGCACTTCTAGGAAGATGTTTCAAAGATTACACTTTTTTTTAGCATCTAAACAATGTTTATTCCCAAGAGGGGAAAAAAAGGGTTTCAGTAACTGATCCATAAATAGAGTGGGGCCGAAAAAGTATTTAGTTAGCCACCAACAGTGCAAGTTCTCCCACTTAAAAAGATGTGAGAGGCCTGTAATTTTCATCATAGGTGTACTTTAACTATGAAAAACAAAATGAGGAAAAATATCAGGAAAAATCCGATCTGAATTAAAAAAAAAATATTAAATTACAGTGTAAAATTAGTATTTGGTCAATAAAATAAAAATTAAGATTTATCGCTCACAGACCTGAGCTGTTACTTCTTTGTAAGAAAATCCTCTGTCCTCCAATCATCACCTGTATTAATGACACCTGTTTTAACTCGTTATCTGTATATAGAAAAAAAATAAAAAAAAAACACCTGTCCACAACCTCAAACAGTCACAACTCCAAACACCACTATTGCCAAGACCAAAGAGCTGTCTAAGGACTCCAGAAACAAAATACTTGACCTCCACCAGGCCGGGAAGACTGAATATGTAATGGGTAAGCAGCTTGGAGTGAAAGAAATCAACTGTGGAAACAATTATTAGGAAATAGAAGACATGCAAGACTCCTGATAATTTCTCTTTCCATTTTGGGGCTCCCCTCAAAATGATCACAAGAACGATGAGCATGTCCCAGAACCACACGGTGGTATAAAACATTGTATTGAGTTGGACTCAAATATACAAGGTGATTTTTTTCGGATTATTTTCCTCATTTTCTCTCTCATAGTTGAGGTACACATGATGAAAATCACAGCTGGTAGAACTTGCACAATTGGTGGCTTTTTTTTTTTTAAAGACAAGTTTATTTTTAGCTTTGATTGGTTTTGTTAATTGAAGGTATGAATAAAGTTTTAGGACAAAAACAAAATAATTTCAGTAGCAGAAGCTACTAAATTAAAATACTGAAATAATCTCCTCAGATCATTATGTGACAAGATGGAGCCTTTGGTCCCATATGTTCAGGTTGCTCCTCAGTGATCTGTTTGCTCTGCTTTTTTATCTGTTTGTTTCTGTTTTTATTGTTATGAGGGGCTTATGTTTTTATATTATTGCATGTGTGGGGTATAGTTTTTCTTGTATTTGCTTTATGTACAGCATTTTGAGTTGTTTTTTAACTGGAAGGTGCTATATAAAAAAAATAATTTGAATTTGAATGTGTCAAATATAATTAATACGTTTTAGATCCTTTGATCTGATCATAATAGCTTTACATCATTATTAATATTTGGTTCAAGAAAAGTTCAGATTTTTTTTCTTTTGTAACAAAAAAATGTAACTAACTATTTGTAGATTATAATCTAGAGCATTTTTTTTATTCTTAAATATTAACAGAAAATATAAAAAAAATGGGAAGAGAGATTGTTTTAAACCAGGGTGACAAACAAGAACCATTTACAGACCTTTTAGCAGACAGCGCCACCTGGTGGAAATAGACTTTTATAACAACAAACTACATTCATGATTGAGAATAAAATTTACCCTTCATAAATGCTTTGATAATTTTTTTTAATAAACTAAAATTAAAGCCTTGAATTATAGTTTATATACTCATTAGTTTGATCCCAAAGTTAATCAATGTTTCATGGATTGCCCACAGAACACATGATCACCACTTGTTTCATAAAAGTCTTTATTCATAAACTTGATGCAAGTTTACAAATTACTTTACATTGTCAAAATCACCCTTGCAATGAGAAAAGGAAACCAAACCAAAGCATGCTTTCAGTGCATAACTTTATAACCCGGCCACCATTGTTAAGGAAGCAAGGTAGAGGACCAGAATCAGGCTGGTTCAGTTCTTAGACCAGGGCCGCTTTAGACAGAGATGACTGTGTTAGTCAAACATGTATGGACAAACTGTTATGCAGAATATACGACTCCAGATTTCCTAAATTGAGCATCTTAAAGCAAGTCATGAACAGCTTTTGTGCTGCGACAAACCACCTTAAGTTATTTGTACATTTAATCCAAGTGAGTAACAACCAGAGCTTGAAAGGTATGAGCTGATGCAGTGGGAGACAAAACAGTGACATGAAAAGACTAACTTTACTTTTTTTTTTAAAAAAGTCTTTCTAGTCACCCAGCGGAACCGCTCCATGTTATTCGGTCATGCACGTTACAGCAATATCAAAGAGAAGGAGGTCGACGTGATCGGATCCCATCATCAAAGCTCAGGGCAATCTGAGGGCGTAATCTGCACTGCACATCTCTCAGCAATCAAACTCTTGATGTGTTTCCTCAAACATGTGTGGAATGCACCAGCAGAATGCCACAGGTTAAAAAAAAATAAAAATAAAGGTAGATTTTCACAATGGAGAGTGGGAAAAATCCAGAACACATTCAATCTTGCTATTTTTGTTAATATTCTGAACCAGTCTCTTGCAAAGTGTGCAGTTTGTATTCCTGAGTTTGATTTTTATTTTTACCGATAATGCAGGAGTGAGCTTAATGTAACAAAACAAGGAGATGGGTCATTTTCTACACGGGTCAGAACAGCCCATTCCAATGATCTGGGGTTTTCTGAAGGAGAACAGTAAAGAGGGAGAATCGAAAACTGGAAAAAAAAAAAAAAATAACACTCATCTGAATAAACACCATTCAAATGAGGGCTGTCTGTATAAAATAGTACAATTATATGTTGGTTATCGGGACAATATACCCAAAACAATGCAAGGAACCAAACGGAACAACCACAACAAACATGGAACTGCATTAATTGGAATGCTTCACACGCTTTTCTGCATATTTTTCACATTACATCAAAGCCGCAGCGCCCTGAGGAGTATGGCGGCGCTGAGAGTCGTCATGAATAGTAACCAGGCAGGTGGTGACGGGAAGAGCCAAGTCTGTCCTGTGGCAAGTCTGAACCAATATTTCAATATCCAAAGAGAGCCTGGCTCATTTGGACAGGTGAAAGGTCAAAAGAAGGGAGGATATTGCTGATCTTCTAAGACTTTGGCGGCTTTTTTGATAGCGGCCACGATGTGGAGGGTGAGTTAAAAGGACACTTGAGTCCTGGACAGCCAACCGGCAAAGTGGTTTGGGTGAATGACCAGATCAAAGAACTAAACCAGGGGATTTCAAACATCAGTCAGTTCAACAGGAGTTCACTATATCGACTGAGACTCATTCAGACCCAGATTCCACATGTAAGGTTTTTCTACGTCTCATTATCGTTCAAAGTCGCATCAAACCAGGAGGTGGTACTGTTATATTTGGAAAAATAAGGGAAAAAAAAAATGACAAAACTGCAGTAGTCATTAGACTTAAATATAAAAATGTTTAGTTTCATTTCGATATTTAAGGAGTATTCACGAGGCAACGTTCTTTCCTTGAATTTTAAACGGGCATTGAAAAGCTGCAGTGCCCTAAAAAGAGAAGTGTATATAGCAATACAGTCTCTGCCCAGCCAAAGACCTAGACAATGTTACAATATAAACAGTTAAATCTTTTTTTTTTCTTCTTTTTTTTTGCAGAAATACAAATTTACAGTTATACAGTGGAGTTAAAATCAACTACATTTCCAAACACGCCTCTGTACTGCCCGATCGTGTTCTGCTGCCCCACAGCCGCGTCAAACCCTGCAGGTTTCCAGCCGAGTGTTGGGATGACGGTGGTTTCCGTCAAGTTTGAAAGTCAGCAGCATGCTGGTCTCCACAGATGGGCTCTCACACCCATCCAAAAAAAAAAAAGTTTCTTCATCTTGTTCCCATCTTGTTTGGGGGGGGAGTTTTCAGATAATGGGTGTAACTGCAAACTAGCCTCACAAAGGTTGGACCCTCTTCCTTTCAAAGCATTAAAAAGATGCGCTCAATATTGGAGGTGGTCCATAAAGAGAATGCAGCTTTTCATGTGGTCCTTCCCAGCCGATCGTGTCAGGAAATGTCACGACTGTTCAGGTCTGCGGCCGGAGCAGCAGAGTCTGGGAACTGGAGGATGAAGCCATGCTGCACAACTCAAACCTGCAAGGAACTCTGACATGCTCAATGCCCAAAACAAAAGGCAAGTTTGCATGATGTTTTACTCCCTATGTCCTGGGTTAAAGAATCAACATTACAAAAAAAAAAAAAAAAAATTTTGATTGCATCATACAACAGATGTGGAGAAAAATGAGCATCTTAGGGGAGGGCACCGTAGCAAGTATATATATATATTTTTTATATATATATATTTATATTTATATATGTGTGTGCTAGTTTCTTGGTGAGGAATTTTGGTTTGGAGTTCAAACTGTCTCGCAGAGAACAAAAACCACTTGCAGGATCAAAAACAGAATTGGTCGCAAGGAAAACAGAATCTAGTAATGCATGGTCCCAGTGCAGAAAAGGCATCAGTCTTTTTTAGCCATCCTCTTTAGGCGGTGTGTACCAGCCTAGACAGAAAAAGAAACAATACTAACATCAGCAGATTTATTTATTTCATAAGGATTCATCAGAAAACATCTGAATACTTTGACCGGTTATTAATAGCAGGTGGTCTAGAAGCACATAAATGTTTTCTATTTTTGGAATACAAATAGTTCAAGCATCAATACTCTCCGCTTTGGTTTCAGTAAACAAAGTTAGAAGTGACATCGGAGACGGATACTCACCGTTCTTTTCGTGAATTTGAACCAGGGATTTGTAGGACTGCTGTGCTCTGGCAAGATTATACTGGTTCTGTGTTAAAACACAAAAAGCCTCATTAGTGTGTACAAAATGATATGTCCATGATTGCAAATGTAAGGAAGAAATGTTCATGTGAAATAATCAAATATTCTTTCTTTGATGAAGGATTTAAATACATTGAGAATTGCCTCTAATCACTCCTGCTGACCAGAAAATCCTGCAATGGATAACCATGAAATAACATGATTAAGTACAAGCTTGAAAATGCATTGGTTGGGTGCAGTTACACCATCTTCATGCTGATGACACCACAGTGGTGGGAGTCATCGTGGAAGCAGAGGACTCTGGTGCTCAACACTGGAAAGACCAAAGAACTGGTAAAGGACAAAAAGAGGAACTGGATGGACGTTCTGCCCTCTATTTAGGTTAGAGCTGTGTGGAGGAGGTGGCCACCTTCAAGCTTCTGGACGTTACCATCAAGCAAACAGAAAACACAGAATCCAATTTCCAGAGGGGTGGGGCTTGGGGGCAGGACGGTTATCATTACTGGAGCTGCAGATCATGACGTGATACTTTCGAAACTTACATGGTTTGACCAATCAAAAAAAGTTAACTGTAACACCTCAATTCAACCTGTAGGGGCAGCACACAGACGTTTCGAAAATATTTTTAAAAATTGCCTTATTTTCCGGACTGTAAGTCACGTTTTTTTTCATAGATTTGTCAAGAGTGTGACCTATATTCAGGAGCAACTAATTTGTGATTTTTTAAGACATCAATAGGCTCATATATTCGTTATTTTCCCCACCTACAACCGGTTGCCTTTTAGCGTTTGTTTTCCACTAACAACCACTAGAGGGCACTGTAGGTTTGTATATCAGTATTTTCTGCTGTCAGTTGACAGAAACGCAGAAAAAGTAGTTCAGTTCAAAACAAAAGTTTCTTATAATTTAATCATTCTCCTCATGTTTTTATTATTTGCATCAAGACATTATTATTATTGTTTTTATTTTTTCTCCTTGGACTAATGCGGGACAACAAGCCCTCAAACTGGGTTATAAACAAACAAGACAGAAGAGCAGCTAAAAACATAGTCATTCAGATGCAGCTCCTGCAGAATAGAAGGTAACAATCGCCATAAGAGAAAAAAAAACTGCTGTCCTGAACCCAGAATAGAGACATTATAGATGCATTTGCGGAGCTCTTTAAAATAAATAATTTAAAGGTTAACCAAACCCTATATAAACTTTTTTGGCTGTTGACGTCTATAAATGGGGCTTTAAAAGTGTCATCTCTTGGTTGTTGCCACATTTTTGACAAATTAAAATAAACTTGTTTAATTCCTGAAAATATGGTCAAAAAGCATGTGTGCTGCCTTCAACAGGTTGAAAGTTGAATTTTGTGATTGGTCAGTTCCTTGAAGTCTCAGAAGTGTGATGTCATCATGCTCTGAGCTCCAGTATAACTGCCCTGATTAGTTACCCTTTAACATCTCAACATCATCCGTGTCTTCTGTGTATTTTAAACGAGAAACAGTCAAAGCCTCCATCATGTAGCGATGAGGCTAAAAGATTGCTTCCCCACATGCAATGGGAGCATCTAGATTATGAACACATTTTTGGACAAACATTGAGCATTAAATTAGACGCACATCACAAGAGAAAGCGGACTCAAATCACATTCAGTGTCAAATGCAACGTTACATCAGGCTTGTTGAATTTGTTCAAAAATGTTGGACTTTTCTCTCAGAGGTGCGACTTATACTCTGGAGCGACTTCTATACATTCTTTTTTCTTCTTCATTATGTATTTTTTTTTGGCTCCTGCAACTTATAGTCCGGAAAATACAGTAAACAAGTTTGTTTTAATTTGTCAAAAACTTGACAATGACCAATAGACAGCACTTTTAAAGCCCTATTTATAGAGCTCAAATGCAGGTAAAAGTTTTGAAAATAGAAGCCTGAAATGTGCATATACATAGACTTTTCATTGAAAATGGTCGCTTTAATGCGTATTTCCAAGGCTGATGTGAACTTAGCATGAAGAGTATTTTGACAGTGAGTCTGTGCCTGGTTGTCCAGCTGCACAGCTGCAGACAGAACAGAGCTCCGAGAGGTCAACGTTACAGAAGATCACCCAAACCCTCTTCCCATCCTTGGAAGAACTGTACAGCTCCAGCTGCTTCTAAAAAGAAATAAACATCCTACAGGATTCATCCTCCCACAGACACTCACTGGCAGATGAAGCAGAGCAATAAAAGCAAAATCAAAAAGACATCTTTTTAGAAGTTATCATCCGCCTCACAGCAGCTAAAACAAAGTGGCCTTTCAGTTTTTGTAAAGCTTTTGTTTTAATTTCAATTCAATTTTATTTATATAGCCCAAAATCACAAAGCAAATTTGCCTCATTGGGATTCATGCTGGTTTAATTTTAGAAATTCAGAAAATTAATCATAAAATATGCACAATAGCTAAAAACTAAACAGACTAAATAAAGGTTATCCCTGCCCTTAGACCTTTCCTCCCAGTAAAGAAAAACTCCTAAAAATATATTTATTAATATATGCTCTAATAGAATGTTTTTCTTTTTAATGTTTTCCTTAAACTGTATCCAGAGTTGTTTCAAACAGATTCCACAAACAGAAACAAAGTTGATTAAAAGCAGCTCCAGAACTGCTCATGAGGTCCTCGCAGCTGCTACCGGATCCCAGGAGTTTCATGGAGACTGACCAAGGATGCAAAGGAAGTCAGACAAACCATAATCTCAGTGTAAATGAACCTGACTACACTAATTACAGTGGATTTGTGGGCTGTTGCAAAACCAGGTTTCTTTGTGTTGTTTTCCTCAGTTGCATTAACATCATATGGAACCTGACTGAGCATGTGCTTTTCATATCACAACAGGACATTTATCTATGCAAGTTGTGTTGGAATATAATCGGTATCTTTATAATACTCGTAAAATGTGTCCAAGTTCTCCTGCAAAAGTCAGTCACATGACAAATCCAAGCGAGAGAATAGTAGTAGGTCTCTCCTTAGCTGTGTGTAATCCCCAAACCTGCAGAAATGGACATATTTGGGAGATTCAACAATACCAGAAACTTTGTAACCAAACTAAATAAAGCAAATAAACCTGCAGCCACCTAAAAGAAATGTTTTACATCAAAGCAGACTCTGCTGGACCAGCCAGTGTGAAGAGTTGGCTTCTCTTTAAGAGGATTGATGTGAACACCCTTCTGCACATCCTGAGCATAAAGAATCTGACAGACACATTACATTGCTCCTATCATTAAAGAAACAGCCACCCAGATGTGGTTCAAGCCTCTAGAACAACATCTTCCACTAAGAGTTAGCTTTACAAGCGAAAAACAAATATCTAGCCGTTCTAACCAACAAAATAATCTTGCCTCCATAGCACGAGGTTGTAATACTTTTGAATCCTAAACTTTAAGGCCCAAAGCTACAAGAAGATGGAGCTTATTTTAAGTCTTAGTCACATGCACCCGTACATGGGGTTGACCTGTATGGATGCTGCTGGTTTTTGGGTTGTTCGGGTTTGTTGAAGGTCGTACAGAGGAACTGCTGCATCCTTTGAGGCTCATGCGGCCACCTCAAGCGACGTCATGAAAATGGAACATAGGATTGTCGTGCATCTTGTAAGTGCATCTTGAAATTTGTTTTAGGATAATGTACGGTACACATATCTAAAATGTACAGGTGAGGCTGTCGGACGATGCCCTTATGCCACACTCTAGTTGTTGGTAAGGTGCGCACACTAGCTCTTTTTTAATTGTAGAAACCCCATATGCACCCCCTTAAGAAAGTTGTGAGGAAGGTCTTAAATTTAAATTTTAAAACTGTTTGAGTGTAGATTTCGGGTGCAGGAGGATACAGACCAGAGAAGCCAGACCCGGACAGGACTTTACTGTCAAGTATTTGTGATGAAAAGTATTTCCTATCAGTATAACCAGAATATCACCTCAGTGTTCATCAAAAAACAGGCTCAGGTTTCACACAGAACTCAACAGCTTCCGTGTCTTTCATAAGATGCGTGAGAAAAACTTTGGACAGTAGCTCCTCCCAAATGCGGTTTCTAAACACACTTCTGTTCAAGCGTGGAGCAGTGACTTTAACGCATTTAAAAAACAAAGGCGGATGATGCGGAATTTGATGCGGGAACCGCATTCAATATAAATGGACAAATAATGCGCGGGGAGGGAAGAGAAGGAAAGAGGCGGGGCAATCCACGGAACACTGAGCAGAACCGGGGCTCTGTACAGATCACGAATCATCCACGCACCCCTAGTAGTTTCCATGTCAAACCATGTAAAAACGGTATAAAATAAGACAAGTCATCACGACACTGCTTTTCACTACATCTCCCATGATGCATTGGCTTAATGTACGGCATCTTTTGCTGCACTGCTGTTAACTGTCATGAACCACAACAAATGCTAAGCTTCTTGATGATATCAGTTAACAGTTGAGTTCTTCAAGGGTTTGAGTTGAAGAACAAAGAGATTTCCAGTGTTTGCTCCAATTCATCCTTAGAAAAGAAACTGCTGCTTTCTAATACCGACTTGATTGAACGACAAATTCAATGTCAGGCTGGTCACTTTTGAAAAGCTTGAAGTTAAAATTAAATTGAAGCAATAGCAAAATATCAGAAGAAGCAAGGTGAAGTGGCCAACAGGATCATTTAAACTAAATTGAACTAAATTGAATTAAATTTAATCTAACAAAATAAAACATTTTTGTACCATTTTTTTATTAAAAAAAGAAAAACAAATAAACTTCAGCGTGTTCATGTTTTTGTTTGCAATCAAACTTCTAAACATGACTATATAATGTTAGGGTTTTTTTTGTCTAAAATTGATCAAGCATGATGCGATTATAAATTAGCTTAAAATTTGCAGTCACTCTTACTCATATAAAAAATAGTTAAAAAACAAAATGACCATTTAGAAAGAATGTCATTTTATTTTATTTTTTGATAGGTTACATCAAATTGAATAAAGTTTATGAAAAACAACTATCTGGGCAAATTTTCAACTAATTTAGTTGTTGAAAAATCTTGCAAATTTTAGGAAAAAGAGACGCAACTTCATATTTTTGTGTGTGCCCAAATTATTATGAAAAATACATTTAAGATCGTGGAGGACTTGTACAGCAATAAAAACTAGAGTTAATCTTTTTTTTTTATTTTTGGTTACTAATGTGTCTTGTGATTTTTGTGAAGGAAAAAGTGCAACTTGGCTCAAAAAAGGTAGAAAAACAACCAAACTTTTCAATATAGACATACTGATTGTGTTGGCTTTGTTCAGCAACAGATGTAACGAGAGAATAAAAAAAAGACTTCGACTGAAAGAGTCAGAAACTAACAAAAGGAACAAAAAAAAAAAAAAAACATTCAACATAATAGTTGCTATTAACTATCAAGGGCTGATTCAGCATTTCATACATGTGTAAACATTCTGGATATAAGCAGGATCCTACAAATTGCTATAAAAGTGCTCGACACTTCAAGCCTCCACAAAGCCCGAGCACTACTTATGTGCCATTTCAACAGTGAACACAAATCTATGAAGACATTATTTACTACATATTTATAGACTTCGCAACCACTTGAACATCAGAGAACAATTTTCAGAAAAAAGTAATTTCTGGTACTGTAAAGCTATAAAAGAAGTGTTATCCACTGCTAACACAGTCCAATTTATGTATTTTCCTCTGAAGACTGCACTTTTTACTTCTGCTGTCTGAATATTTGTCCAACTGGAAACAAATAAAGAAAAGAAGGCGGCACAAACGGCACAGCAAACCAGCTATATAGATCAGTGAGCCACATGTTTGTGTAAAATGTGATTCTGCCAACATAGAAAATGATCACAAACTCAAAACTGACACATTCTTGCTTACCTTATTGGCTCCAAACTGTACTCTGGCTTTTCCCTTGACTAAAGTGGCATTAATCTGCATGATGACAGACTCAATGGAATAGGCACTGCTCCAACCCTGTAATCACAAAATCCAATGACCATTAGGAACAATTTGAAACTGGAATAATAATAATAATAATAATAATAAAAAAAAAAAAGTATAATTTAGATTAATGGAACAGAGTGACAGAAACACAACATACCTGTTTGGTGAGAAGCTCCATGCACAGGGCGCCTCCTCCAAGAACGTAACTAAATCCAGACAGCATAAATAATTAGGCATTTTAGCATTTCTTATACGATTGCTTCACAATGATGTAATGCAAGGAACTTAAAATGTTAAAATAGATGTTCTCACCCTCCAGAAAGCACAGGCGACACAACCCGGACAAATGGTGGGTCAAAGGGGAAATTATCCTGTTTATCCAGAAGAAATCGTATTAACAAACACACACACAAAAAAATGTTTCCATGAAGTTTTACTCACTTTATATGAGAAATTTAGTAAAATATAATCCATTCCTTCCTTTTCTTTTAAGACTTGTAAATCGCTGTGTAAGGGGCTATCTGGATCCACCCTGTTGGTCACGAAATTATACAGTCAGACCACAACTGAGCTGAGAAAAAAGAATAAACACATCACCCACGATACTTACGTCCTCAGCTTAACGTGCCACTCATACAGACTGTCATTTACAAGTTCCACTGAATAGATGGCTGTAAGAAATATGAGATCAGACAGGCAGAAAGTAGATTGTAATTTTTTTTTCACATTTAATAAACTCTGAAATCACACAACTGATTCTGCCAATAGCATAAAAAGTGCCGTCAGGTTAAATTAATGCTACAAAATCCAGACGGAGCCATGTTTAGTCTATGACAACTCTTCAATTCTTCCTGTGCAAATATCAGAGCCCGCTGTGGAAATGTATTATGTTTCGCTAAACTTAATAAAATGTTCATTTTGCAAAGATAAACCAATGTGCATACCTGACTTGTAACTTTGAGACCTATAAATCTCTCGGAGCTCCTTCATAAGGCGGTCGGAGGCTTGAACTGAACCAGAAACTGCACCCTGCAAAAAAGCAACATTTAAGAACACACATAAATCCAAAAACAATCTTTTTAAAAATGTATCACTACAGTAAACCTGTACCTCGTATTTGAATAGTGTCAAAGTTAGTTTTATTTTGGGAGGAAAGTATTTATCCAAGACACATTCCTTGGGACTCAAAATAGAAATGACATATTCCAGATATTGAGTCAGGAGCGTGGCTGACTTTCTTAACAGGATTAAATTAAAATTTATATCCCTTTCCAATAGAAGAACATGTTTTTTTTTTGTAGCCTTGGGAAGAGTAAAATAACAGACGATTGCAACATGAATGCTGATCATACTGCACACCATAAATACTTAAAAACACTTGGATACAAGATCCAGAGGGTGAATTAACCAAAAAAAGATCTTACATTCAAGTGGTCTTGTCTCTGGTTCTTTCGGATCTTTTCCAGAATGGCCAAGTTTTCCTTCTCAATGCCATCATCCTCGGATTTCTTTCCATCTGCCGGCTCCTCCTCTTTCATTTCATAGTGGTCCAAGTCCTCAATGTCCTGATGATTTAGCATGAAAATTGAAAAATGAAACTCTTACAGCAAGTATATCAGTTAAAACGACATATTTTTGTTTTAAAAGAAGTACAATAAATTCAGCAATCAAAATATTGTCTTGTTTTTGGCTAAAATTAATTATGCAGCAGAATAACATAAAACATATCTGCCTAAATATTGAAAAGCTGCTGTAGCAAAAAATTAGAAAGAAAAAAAAAATCACTAAAAGTCCCACTCCAACTTTATATTTTTTTATTGTAAAATTGTTCCCAGTGGTCTTTTACTTATGATTATACAGTTTTAGCAAAAAGCCTGTATCATCTTTTAATACATACTGTCGGCAGAGCAGCAGGAGTTCACGTTGGCAGGGAAGTAACCCTTCGTGGATATCCCAGCATCGCTTTGTTTATACTATCCCCCCATTAGTTTATAGCTCTTCTTAACTCCAAGTTCACATTAGCATAGAAAAAAAAATATTTGAGCCGTCCAACTGTATAGATTTGAGCTCAAACGAGCAAAATGAAGACGTTAAGGGATCCATGTGTCTGCAAGTGTATAGGTCAGAATTGTAGCAGAGATGGATGAGCCTGACCTGCCCATGTCAGTTGCTGCGTCATAAACCCAAACTTTTTCCAATCTGGTTTTCATTCACCACAATTTGAAAATAGAAATACTCAACTGAGGATTAATCTTAAATTATTGTTTCCTCCATAATGAGAAAAATGATACAAGAACATGTTAAAAACACAATTTCCTTTGGAGTAAGAATCACTACAATAGAAGAGACAGACAGAAACAGAGCAGTGTTCTCCTACCTCTCCCATATCTTCTTCCTCTTCCTCTTCAGATGTGACCTCATCAGTACCATGCTAATCACACAAACAAAGACAAGACTGAGTCAAACTCAATCAATCAGTCAACAACTCTTATTGGCCAACACAGTCTATCTTTACTTCTCAATGACTAAATGCAAAGGCGGGACACTCAGTTCATGACAGACCCAGAAGGGAGCAAACCATCAACATTTAAAGTCTGAATGTGCATCAAAGGTCGGTCGATCCGCGCCAATGTGATTCAACTTTGTGTTTTGTTTCAGTCGGTAATGCACCGTCTCATTGAGTCTAGTTTGTGTTTTTTCAGCTGATTCAACAGTCGGGGCTGTTGGTGAGAGACGACTCTGGCTGGCTGTTTTCAGCAGAGAGCGCGTGCAGCGGAGACAAAGAACGGCCAAAGGACTGACTCGACATGTCACACAAAATCCTGTCACATCTGTCACTGTTTTTAGAAGAAAAACTCTCCATGTGATAGCAATAAAGAAATTTTAAAAACTACTAAAAACAATGATTTGTTTTAAACTAGGTCTGGATGATATAATAGAGAAAAAAACTGATACATAACTATAGGCCTAAATAGGTTTATATATAAATGAGGTATAGATATAAATAAGGGACAGTCATTTCAAGAGGAAGCTCAAATAAAAATGCTCCAAAATGTTATTGAAATCCAGTGAAGAGAAAGGGTGTTGTAATGCCACTCTGTTGTGGGGCTTTCCCCTACAAGCAGTAGATAAAAACTTGCCTTTCGTTCTTGTCCCACAGGCCCTGCAGGCAGGGGCTGGTCAAGCATCTCGACATCAGGATGTTGTGGGAGGTTATACAGGCGACAGAGATCGCAAATGAGCTTTTTCAGCTGCTGCAAAAGCTAGAAGAGACAAAAAGAAAAGGAACACACACGTTAACAAATGCAACTCTTGAGGAATGCATCACTGATAAAGACGACAGTGTGCATGTGATCTGTGTCAAGAAACGTCATCAATTGCTATTAATATGCAACGATCATAAAGGACTTCTGGCTATTTGTGATCCAACATAAGGAATAAGACACTTAAATCAAAGCTGTAGAAGTAGACTTGCACAGTTTGTAACTATAAGAATAGTTTTCAGGTTATGTAGTGGACTACAAAACCAAAAAAAGAACTTATGTTTGTAACTATATGCAGACAGACAACCTATAAACGATCAAGTCCGAGCTGTATCCTAAATTGAAGGTTTTGAAATGTCACTTTTGAAGCATTTGCTTCTTGTTTTATATAGATCATCAAGCTAATAGTCAGTAATTTTGCTATTACAACAAAACCTTTATAAGTACACATGATAATTGAGGCATAATGCTTCAGTTTTCAAAGGTAATTTTAAACATTCTTGTGGCTTTCAGAGATCTTTTTACCAACATTGGCTCTAAATGGGTTTAACTGTGCCTTTGCAAATATGGTTAGAATTTAGGTCACCAGACTGATGCTATCTTTTTGACAAGAAATGAGTCTTTGCCTGACACAATTTATGCAATGCCAGAATGGTTAACGGAAACAATGCTGAGTAAATAAAATAAATGCTCTTTTAGACGCAAATCAAGAGGATATGCAAGCCAGAAATTCAAAATGACACCATCCTCTTAGTGTTTGCTATAACTAGAAATGGCCCAAATTACCCTAAGACCTAAACTAGATGGGTCGCTTAGTTGCGAAAAAGTAGAGGTAAAAATCCCATCTTCCAAAACTAAAGTAATCTAGCATCCTGGGAAACTAACCCAAGTAAATGGTTAAGTATTCATGTGACTTGTACCTAAACAGACTGCAATCATGTCTTAATGATGAGGAAAATCTTCCAGCTCTGAGCCAGTCTTGTCAGGTCATGTTCAGTCAAGTAAATCAGTGAGGTTAACATGCAAAAAGCAGTTTACTTCAATCACCAGCCACACAACTTGAACAGTTAAAAAAAAGAAGTCACGCAAACCTTAAAATTACTAGTATATCGTCTCACACTTGAACATAAACATGTAAAGCAGCCACATTAAGGAGCCCATCCCTGACTACATTCATTGGGATGACTAACGCCAATTTAACAAAAAAAAAAAAAAAAAAAAAAAAAAAAAAAAGACGTATCGGACAAATTACTATGCCCACGATTGACTTACCAGGGTGCTGCCTTTTCTGACATTCTGCAATCGCTGAAAGCCACGGACATGGTCACTCGGTGATAGAGGTCGGTTACCATATTGGTGGCGTAGATGGATAAGATTCCTAAAGGAACAACAGAAATGCAGTTAAATCAATGGTACTGAGACACATTTTGATGTATCACTAAGCTAACGATACATTTGCCAGGTGAAAAACAAAATAATAATAATAAAAAAAAATTGACTTAAGCGAAATTAGCATTCTGAACATGTCGTTAGCCACATGCTAGCTTCGCTTCCCAAACTTGACTTGACAGTTTAAATGTCACCAGAGGAGTGGTAATCTTTCATTCATACGCAATAGAAAACATGTCACGCACTGTATGAAGCTGTCAAGTTGTTGAATAAATTAGCAAGTTAAAAATCACAACTTTCCTTCGGAAAAACCAACAACGGATGTCAGGGTGAAGCTAACTTGGCACTTGTGTTTCCGTCTCTACTCACCGTTATGTTACAGTGGATAATTAAGAGCTTCTCCCCGGTTACGTTAAATTGACAGCTCAACTCGTCAGGCTTCCAGTCGATAATCCTGAATCGTTCGTGGTTCGGATCAAAAATAGACTCCAAAAACTTCAGTTCGGCCTTCAGCCCCGACACCGACATCTTCCACGCATCTCCGGCTGGGCCACGGGGGACAAGGGGGAAAAGTCGGGACTTAGCTCTCAGCTAGTTAGAGCAAACAACGTTGGTTTTCCCATACAGCTGCCCTTAAAAGTACCAATAAACGAATGGCTGCCCGACACAAGTGAGGTAGCACAGAATATGTTGCAGCCGCCACAATCCGTGTTCTTGCAAATTTCAGCGCAAATGCTAGTGAAGTTGCTAACGTTAGCTAAAACCTCGTTAGCTTCAGAATGCAGCGCAGTGCCTAGCGGGCTGCTAGCGAGCTAGCCGTTGTTGTTGTCTTTCCGTCTTTTGTTGTTGTCTGCCTATGAAAGCAACATTTTAAGGCTTTCGTGGTTCCCTGTGCCCGTTGTCTCCCTGTCCCATCGGGCAAGTATTTAATAATAACTTGACCAGGAAAAGAACATATAATCTTCACGATGTGACCAAATATCCCGCTAAAAGGATTGTGTTTTTCATCCCGGTGTAACTATAGCTGGCCTCTTGTGGGGTTTAAAGATGGCGTTTGGCAACCTCCCCGCTCCCGCAGAATCCCAGCATGCACTGCGGCTCAAATCTTTTCAATAAGAACTAAACATACACAAACAAACATATAGCATACGGTAAAAAGTTGTCAACTAAATGAGTTATTTATAGGGGAAAACATTTAAAATATATATTTTTAAACAACATACACAAAACTTTTTTTATACTTAAAAATATTTTTTTATAAATACCCCAAATAATTATGCATACATTGCTATACTAAATCATTTCACATATTTTTTGGTTTACAATCAAGAAAAGCTGTGGCTTACCAGGGGCGGAGCTACAGGGGAACAAGGAGGCCCCGGCCCCCAGCCAAAAACTTTTCTTCCTTCACTAGCCTACCAGTTTTTGGGTCAATATTAGTATAATTTTTATCAAAGATTAAGAAATCATTAATACAAGGTTCTTTCAGCATTGCAATAATTAAATTAACATTAAATTGAAATGAAATGAAATTACAATTTTTAAATAGCATGCTTTCACTTGCAAGCTGCATGACGGCACAGTGCTTAGCACTCTTAACTCACAATGAGAAGGTTGGTTTAAGTCCTGGTTGGGTCCTTCTTGTGTGGAGTTGGGATGTTCTCCCCCGTACATATGTGGGTTTTCTCCCACAGTCAAAAAACATGTTTCATATATTAACTGGTGACTCTAAATTGCCCCTAGATGTGCATATGAGTGTTGACGTGAGTGTGTGTCCCTGCAGCAGACCGGTTACCTGTTCAGAGTGTACCTCGCCTTCACTCAACAGTTGACAGGCATTGGCAACCAAGTGGCTCCAAAAAGGACATAGCAGGTTAAGAAAATGGATGGATACTGTGTTTCTTGATGCACCTGTTTATATATTCTGTGTGTATTCTGTGTGAAACCCACTAGGGTGCAGTGTTGACCCAACATAAAAAATCAAGCAGCTTGATTACTTCAATTTTCTCCCTAAAGAGTTATTTTCAGTTTGCAGACTCAAGCTTATACAGACAATTCAAAAACCTTGTAGCAATTGAAATTAAAAAAAAAAAAAAATTGCATGTCACACCACGGCTCAATGCAGTGATTTCCTGTTACAGCCTGCAAGAGATTTGAAGCCCTTTCATTTACTTATAGAGAGGTCGACATAACCGGAACACCCTCATCCAGGTCTACAAATCCTTCTTTTATGTTTTTTGCCTCTGTTCCACTCATCCTCTCATTGACATATTTTGTGGCTGAGACACATTTTCAAACAGCACAGAATTTAGATTGTGTTGACGCTGACTTATATTTTGTGCTTATTATGCACACTACTTCATTAGTTAGTTTGATACTTTTTTCTTCTTCCTCACCTACCAGCCCCAATTAAAAAAAATAAAATAAAAGTAAATACTGTAACTGTATACTAGCACATAAGTTCAGACAGACCTATTCAATCTGAATATTTTCATGCTTTTTCTACTGTTTTAATTTCAACCAACAGACGGGCATGAAACTCTGCAGAAAGACTGAGTCATGAGAAGATGAAACATTTATTATATTGGATCAAAACCATCAATTTGCACAGTTTTCACACTCCAAGGAATCTGAAAACTGTGGTACAAAACCCAAACTAGGTAGATTACAACAAAATTATGACTAAACAATAAACTGTTTCTCATTTTTCCAAAAACTGTAACAAATTTATGATAATCATTTTGATATTGAAAGTAACCTTGCCTTTAGCTTTGTTGTTTTTTGATCTACAGTATGTAGTCGTAGCATTATGAAAGCCCATAAATATCCTAGGAAAAACTTTCTTATGTGAAAATATCTGCCTTTTCATTTTTACTAAGGTCTTTACAAGCAAAAAGTCTATGGTAGAGCCCTGAACAACTCCATTCTTTGCATTTTTAAGCAATAAAACTAAATCTCCTCTTTTTTTTGCTCCTAAAATGCAAAATGCTTATACATTATTGGACGGAAATAAAATTAAATCACATACACCTTATT
This sequence comes from Oryzias javanicus, assembly GCA_003999625.1. Classification (NCBI taxonomy): domain Eukaryota; kingdom Metazoa; phylum Chordata; class Actinopteri; order Beloniformes; family Adrianichthyidae; genus Oryzias; species Oryzias javanicus. The sequence continues at coordinate 28,614,468 of CM012439.1, forward strand.
CATGGAAAGTTAATGAAGGGCAAAGGACAGTTATTGACAAAAACCTGGCTCACTGTATCTGTCCCTACACTATAGGGGCAATGAATTGCATGATAGGTCAATTCTGAAAAAATGCACTCACAAGGACACAAATATGAATAAAAGGTGAGTGTAATCCGTACTCTAAAATGTTTGTTTTCTGCATGGAAATGAGTATTTTCTGAAGGTTTCATAAAGCAAGATCACTGGGATGTTATCTTGAAAGAAAAATTAGAGTAGAGAATTGTTGTTGTCCTTTATGATTTATATTCCTCCTCTGCATTTCATCTTAACAGCACAAGTAAATGAGCACTCTGTATTGACACTTGATTTAATTCCAGACAGCAGGAACAAATCATTTCTCACCATTTACCAGTTTAATTATTTCTGCATGAGCAGCACACGCTCACATCAAACCAGGGAGCATGCAAAGCTTTGTCAGAATGACTTAAAAGCTCATCTGAAGATGTAAACACACAACTGCTGACACTGTTTATTTTTATCATCTCTACAAATTGTAATTTGTGACGAGGAAGAAGAAGCTTTCGATATTTGATTTTTACGTTATTGTTATTTTAATAAACGTAATTTATTAAACCACTATGAACCACTGTAGTAGGTGTTTTTTAGAAAAAAAGTATTTTTCTCTGATTAAAAAAAAGAATGGTGCGAAAAAAGCTTCTGTTGTTAAATCTATGTATAGTGAGAGTGTGGAAGCACATGTTTAGCTTTGGATCACTGAGGCCATTTTTCACTTTTTACTGCTGATTCACCACAAACAGAGGGGTTGTTTGTCAAAGGAGACAGCAGCATCCTGACCAGGGAGGAGCAGCACGGCATCCCTTTGGGGAACAGAAAACATTTAGGGAGATGCTGAGTTCATATCTGGGGCACAAAAACTACTATAGTAGATATACTGAGTATGATTTACATCATCCAGAAAGATGAAATTTCATCTTAACTTAATTAAAAGGTTGATCTCACCCCCATTAGCTGTAACAGGATTATCTGAAATGTAATGCTGCATTTTAGTGACCAAAAAAACATCAGTGAACTGTAGATCCTCACAATAGAAAACATTGGTATGTTTGTCTGAATAAATATTTGTGATACATTCTTTAGGCTGAACATGTTGAGTTGTATTGTGTGATTTTTAAATATTTTTATTGAAATATATTAGAAGGTTCTGTTATGTTAAATACAAACTGGGTCCTTGGAGCAAAACAGACATTTATAAATGTAACCCAAGATTATGACTCAAATAAACTCAGGGGTTAGGTTAATTTGACCTTTTAAATGGATTTTAATATCAACCTGAAAGTTGGAATGACACAAAATGTGGATTAAAAACTACCCAGCAAATTGTTAAATATAACCCAAATTGTTTTTTTTTTTAATTTTACAATTGAGTTTTTTAGGACACCTGGATTCTCTGCAGATCTTAAAAAAAGATTCAAAGCATACAATGTACGGACCACTTCATCTAAGTGAAAAATATAAGCATTTTGTTAAGACTGATTGTCTTTTCAGCTGTTGTGAAAGTGTTCCAAGTGGTAGTTTATTTATAATAGGCCTATTTTTTAGCCAATTTGAAAAAGAAAAAAAATGTAACTTTTTAAGGACAAAGTTTCTGCAGAGCAGCAGTAGTTTATTAGAAATTTGCCTTTGAGCTGTTGGCAAGTTTCTTTGAGCAACCCCGCCCCTTTCCCCTCCTTGTGGCAGAGAAGGAAGCTGGCCCATCATAGTTTTTTACCCCACAAATAAGTTTTGTTGTCCAATGTTTTTTTTTTTTTGTCATGAACTTGTGATTAACTGCTATGATGATTTAAATAAAAAAATACTTAGAAATGCAATTTTAAGCTTATTTTTTAAATATTTGCTCTCCATTGTCAGAAAAATGCCACAAGAACATGTTAAAAACACAAAAAATATGATTTTTCTATGTATATTTTTATTTCTCATCTTAATTTATGCTTTGTTATGTTGTGTGTAAGCGAAGGGGTGGGCGTGGCCTTTTTGGCCATTTTTTTGTGTGTTACTGTTCGGTTTTAAATTTGGAAATGTAACACACGCTAAGCTACACTCGTTGGAAATGTGCTCAATAAAAAAAGTTTGGATTGATATGATTTTATCTGAATGTTGTTTTACATGTTACTACATACTAATTGCCAACTTTACCTTTTGCTTCACATTGCATGAATGAAAAATGTAGAACAAACTGTAAAAACTTGCTTTTTCTTTTCACCGGTGTCTTCAAAAGTGCAGTTGGCATCAGAGGACACTTGTCAATTCTACAGGTCTCAGTTCGTTAAAGTGTCCCTCTAAAGAGCCCATAGAGGCCCATTCCTTTCAAACACCTCTAATTAAAGAGCAGATGTCACCTTGAACTGCAGGGGTATTACTAGATGAGTCTGAGGCCCTTGAATAGAGGAAAAAATTAAAATCTAAAATGAGGCACGTCTGAAAGTGACAAAAGATTAAAAAAAAATGCAAAAAATGTTAAACAAAGACATTATTCTTCAGCTGATAAATCACTTATGATTACATTCACAGAAAAGCATTGGACTAATCAATTTTCTGAGAATAGTTTCATGCAGACGTGCAGTGATGTTTAGTTTGATACACCAAAAATTGTGCAAGTTAATGCAATGGTAAAAAAAATCCTCACTATTGAAAAAAAAATCAGTGTTGTGATAGATTAACATATATTGATTTTCAAAAGTAGTTTATTTTAAAATATTATTTTTTGGGGATTTTCTGTAGTGTGTTACATGTCTACTAATTACTACAAAAATAAAGTTAATTTCTACCATATAAGGGAAACATGATGTAAAATGACAAGTGTTATAAGTGTAGAAGCAACATGGCTTAGAAATGAACACTAATACTAATTAGTTTTTGGTCAAATAAAACAAATAACAAATATTTGGAGAACCGACCCTCAACTCCTTGTTCAGTACAGAAAAATATATGAAAGGCAATCTACTCATGGACAAAAAGAGAGTTTATAAAAATGAAGATCCCTGAAAACTAATAGAAAATATGGTGCAATAATTTAGGTTGAAATTAATTAAATAAAAAAATGTAGTCATAGAACAAGCTTAGCAAAGATTTTCTTGTGGCATTTTAGAATAAAAACTGATAATATTGCTGCTTTGAAGCATTACATTTTGGTTGATAAGTCAGTATGCAAAGTACTAAAAATGCTACTGGTAAAATATTACTCAAAATGTATTGCTATTGCATTAAACAAAAAGTGTGCATTATTTTTGTGACTTTTACTCTCAACACTATTAAACACTGTTTAGCACAAGAATATAGAATTGTGGTTTTCGGACCGTCTTTTTTGCGAGATGAAATGGATAAGTGCACCACCCATGCTGTGCCAGTCTAATTAGATAAGGGTTATCTGTGAAGCATCACTGTTCGGTGGGATCTGTTGTTGCTCATATGGGCTAACCCAGTAAACTGCCGCCTAATCACATTCAAGCCAGAGTTTATTTACTTTCTGGGGCACTGCTGTTCTGGCAATAGCCAAAGTGGATAGGTGAAAGGGGTCTTATAAATGCGTGCACCACTGCCAATCTATCTACCCTGATGCAAATATGGTTTACAGGGCCAGAGAGTGACCCTGACAGAATTACATGAGGGAAAGGAGGCCCGGCTTAAATCAATTAGCTAAGAGGACAAATAGCATTTAAATCATAGGCTGCCTGGCTCTGGGTAACAGGCCGAAAAGGGGAGGCACACTCAGGCAGAGAATAACACTCCTGACTAGTGCAAAGAGTGCTTAAAGTACACACTATCAACTCCTATTTTAGATATAAATTCATAATTTTACTATTCAAATCTCCAGTGTTTTTTTTACCCTTCTTCCAGATCAATGATTATCATTGCCTACTTTATTCTATTGGGAGTTTTTTTTTGACAAGTCACCTATGTAAGCTGACCGCAAGTGAAGATTTGAGCCACACATTACGGTTACATTTACCCAATGTGCTGAGCTCAGCATCCACCTTCTGTGGAGAGCTGCCAGCTGCATTCACCCACTGAGAGGGAAGCCCACGAACCGCTAAAGCGTACATTAAATGATTTATTGTCAGAGGAGTTCACTTGTAACTGAAAAGCCCTTTTACTCTCACATTCTTCAATCTCAGTCAATTATGGCATTTCTCTGACATCTTAACTATACCATTAACTTCATGGTCCATTTCTTGACATAGGTGATTGACCTTGAATGCGACAGAAAAGCAGCACATTATGCTCTTTTGTGTCAAGGGATTGTGTGACGGTGTGAGGAGGGGAAAAATGGGAGCCCAATTTCTATTGAGAGAAATGGGGACATATGGTGAGTATGCTGAAACGCTGTGTGTGGCAGATAGCATTTTACAGTGATCACAGTGGAAACTTTAGGAAGGAGAGGGTCTCACAGGGAGAAACACACCATCTGGAAACCTGCAAGCTGTGACACATCCAATTTACCTCAACCTGTGGACCAGTCAGTAACCTCTCTGTAGAGCTCACCGGGGCAGAAGCATCCGTCACAAAGGTCACATGCGGTCAGAATTGGAAAGACACTTGTCAGATATATCAGGCTGGGCTTTAAAGTCAAGAGTAGTAAGAAAGGTTTGTCCTCTGGGACATCAAGCCAAGAATGAATCCCATAATTCATACCCTCTGCTGTGTAATCATTAGGATGGGGCTGTAGCATATCATAACAGGACAATTTCCCTCTGTAATCATTTTAGCCTCCTGTCAAATATTATATGAATGTGTTAATATTAGACAATCATAACAAACATGAATCACCTCAAAATTGCATTAGGTGTCTCACATGTTTAATTAATACCTGAGGGTGTGAAAGATAATTTTGTTTCCATGTATCACTTGCACGTTGTGAATACTGATTCTCTTCTCATGCTGTCATTCTTTGGAATGTCTTTCATTTATTAATCTAACAATGGGAAGCATGTTTACTAATAAGGTCAACACTTTCAATGTGAAGCCATTGCACACTAACCAAGGGATTAGTTAAATCTCAACATGAGACTCATTTTTTCTGAATAATAGAGTTTGGATCTGGAGAAATGAAATAAGATATCCATTCATTTCCCTAACATACTTATTCCCATATGGGTCACTGGAGCCTATGCAAGCCACTGTTGAGTACACACTGAAGAATTTGCCAATCTATCTTATGGTCACACAGCAGCAGTCACTTAGATCCACACCGAAAGTAGTGTTGCTGCTGGGCATGTGACGTGCATTCTTGGCGTATGGTGTTCACACTGAACTGTTGCTACCCAATACTGGTGACACGGTTGTGGGTTTTATTTCTGTTTTCACTGCCATTTTGTGTTTTGCAGGTCAGCTGTCACTCCTCCTGGATGGCCCCTCCTTCCCTGCTGCTCTCTATGGAGGAGTGCACAGCTGTCTGCACTTTGTAATTAAGTCTATTTAAGTTACAGCATCTCAGTTCTTAGTGTCGGTGTGTCCCTGTTTAGATCGTGAGTTTCTTGTTTTAGCCGACACTGAGGTATGTTATCATTTAGGTGTTTTTTCTTGGTCTTTAGTTTTTCTGCCCTTGTGCAGTTTTCCCTCTTGTGAGGTGTCTTTTGTTTATTAAATCTCTTAAGTTACATTTCCGAGTCCAAGCCTGATTCTCTGCTCCTGGGTTCCAGTCACCCCAGCCGTCACAACTGGTGCATGTACCTGCAGTTGGAAGAGGCTTGGTGCAAAATATCAAAGCGGTGCAAATCTCGAGAATCTTGCTCCAGGCTTTTCCTTCCACAGCTCTATGCCGATATATGAAACAGTTGGTTTCATAATTTCAGCTGCATACAAACCCCAAGAATTAATTTCTCCTCCCTGATGAATTGTCAAACAGTTGGCACTTCTGTGAATTACATGTTAAAATAGACGCCACCCATACATCACTACCAAATTCGATTCCCTGAGTTGTCAAAGATCAACATGGTTTAGCATTTTCTTTTTTTTAATCTTGCCTGTCCAACAACTGAGCAAACAAATATGAGCTTAAAGCCTCTAGTGTTAAGCAGATTTTACTGTCACAACAGGGGTTTATTGAGTATAAACCCCTGTTGTATTTCATGCTAAACTTTATTTATATTGATGGTTTAGCATTTTCAATGGTCACACTGTAGAGCCCGAAAATGATTGCAAAACTAGCAAAGTATGACTGTGACAGTTTTGATTGCAGAAACCTGAAATGCGCATTTACTGTAGATTGTGAGATTTTAAGGAACAACCTCCTTCCCTCAGTAAGAGCACTTAAGATGGGCCATGGTTGGGTCTTCCAACATGACAATGATCCAAAGCCCACAGCCAGGATAATGGAGTAGCTCTGGAAGAAGCACATCAAGGTTCTGGAGTGGCCCAGCCAGTCTCCGGAAACCAATAGAAATAGAAAATAGAACATTTCTGGAGGGAAATGAAACTGTGCACTTCTCAGTGACAGCCCATAAATCTGAGGGATCTAGAGTGAATCTGAATGGATGAAAGTTTTTCAAGCAATCAGGAAATGGAAGATCACATAATAAAATCACAAATAGATCGCTTGTGAAGGAAGCAACTCTATATAATGCCGCCCCGACTCGACCATACCATTTCTCTCTACATGATAATCAATATCCGGTTCGGACTTAAAAATCAATATCAATATAGTTTCGGTGATCGAAAGATAATCAATATCGTAGTGTAAGCTAGAATTTCAACGATCGGCTTTCAAAATTTGTTCTTTCAGGTGCCGCATGATGATCAGGCTCTCCTCGTTGTGGTAGCTTGTGTTGCAGCGCCCTGGTGGCAAAGTCGCTTGCAGACGACTTTAAAAGACTTGAAAAGTTACGGAGAGCTAGAGGCACACGTCTGCTCGTGATGAACCGGAACCGGAATCGAGTAGATCTGTGTGGAGTATTGGACCAAAATCCTTCATGCAATGTGGGCGCAAACCTGGTAAAAGAAATACAGGAAAGGTTTGACGTGTGTCTACCAAATATTGCCATTAATTTCCTCAGGTGTTCAAATACTTATTTGCAGTAGTTTACATACAAACAAATTATTTACAAAAACTCAATCAAATTCAAGTGGGAGAACTTGAAAAATCACAGGGTGTTCAAATACCTATTTGCCTCACTGTAATGGCAAAATCAATCTCAGGAATGTCATTTATTTGCACCAACTTTGAGAGTTTCCACCTCCCCGCATCCAAAAACTGAAGTCAAGAAACCAATACTGCTGGCCTCATGGCATGCAGCACCAACTATCAGGTGACATACCTCCAGGTCTCTGGGAAATTCTTAATATACAATGCGAAGTTAGCACCAACATACCACTTCAACCCAAAGTCTCTGAGAAATCACCCAGAATTCCCCAAGAGACCACACAGGACTTTCACCATCCTACACCAAAGGCAAACACCAGGAAGACCAGTTCTTAACAAGCTGCTACCACCCCCCAACTCATATCACCATGGTTGTGTACAAATTCCGTCATTTATTAGTTCACTATTAGGTGCATTTGGGATTTTTCAGGTGTCTGAATCAACAATTCCAAAACCCAGTGCCCCAAAAATCAATTCATCGTCCCTCGCCTGTCTTAGACAGTCATATTTAAGTGGAGCAAACACATTTTTTTTTACATTTAAGGCCATGTAACACAACCACTATGTATATTTTCCAATGAACTAAATTTTAGTCTTTTGCAATATGGTAAATGCAATACTTGAACAAAACTTTTCTACCTTCCTTGAAGGTCCATAGTGCTTAACAGTCACAGACCCATTCACCTTTTCAAACACACATTCACACAGTGATGGCGGCTCCACTGCCAAACACTGGTGCCAACCTTCTATCAGAGCCAAGGTGGGGCTCAGTGTCTTGGCCAAAGACCCTTAGACACATGGGCGGGCAAGGCGGAACTCAAATCTGCAATCTTCCAATCAGAGGTTGACCACCCAACTGCTGCACCACGGCTACTGGACCATGCCAAACTTATGATATAGTTGCCAAATTCATAAGTATTTTTATGTGTTTGTCATTCATTGATGTGCGCAGATGTTTGTTGTGGTTGTCGACTCACTGGTCTTTGCGTGAATTTGCTTTAGAGCTGTTCAAAATTTTTGATTGCTTGAGAATGACACAGTTTATATGTATTTTACATAGTGTATACACAATTATTACGTAAATCTTATGCAATTGTGGGTGATTCTTGCGACAGATTTGTAGTTTTCCATGACCATCCCACATATGTCCACGTTTCACAAACAGATTTTTCTTGCAACTACCACTATCGTGTATATGGCACACATATCACTCTAAATTAAATCATGGATGCGCTTATCGCTAATAAATTGCATACAAACAGCACAATATTCACGCACATTCATTTTTGCGGCTGGCACCTCTCTGCTTACTTAGAACTGGTGTGGACCACAGGAATCATGAGGGCCTGCGTTGGGTGCTGACATTGGTGCTGACACGATACTATTTCTACCCGGGGCTCTGAATGTTAAAGTGAAGAAATTCAATGACGTGCGGGTTTACGTGTCCTTTGGGGGGTTTATTCATTCTTCTTTAATGGTTTTAATGTGGTTCATTCATGACACATAAGTGAAAATTTCACATAAAAAAAAAAAATGTCCACATATAATCAATTATTATCATTTGCAAAATGTATGTAGTGGCTGAGCCCTCATATCAGCAAGTTGCTTTTTTTATAATCTGTTAAAGCTGTGTCTGCTTCATAAACGTTCCCCAATTCATCAGTTTGATTTAGACAAAAATATAAAAAAACAGTATATGTACACAAAACTGAAGTTTAAGATATTAAAGATGTTTAGTTCCCAATTTTTTATGCTTCCTAGATAATCTTGCTTGAACTTTATCGTTTTTTGTGACAAGCAACTTTCCAGTTTTCACTATGAACCAACTTCATTTTAGAGCCAGAGTAACAAACCACTTTCTCCCACAGGAGGGTATTTACTTTCAGCTAATTGATGGATGTTCAGATTTCCTTACGGGAAAGGTAGCTTTACATCCCATCTGTTTTACTTACATCGGAGTAACTACAATTCCTGCCGCCTGCAGGTTAGTTGATTATCCCTCGCTTGTGTTGTTAGCAGCCAGTCCAGACAGACATGCTGCAGTCAGTCCCTTCACCATCTGAACCCAGCATCCCATGAAGGGATGTCTGATGATGAGGGTCTCTGTTGTCCCTGGGGTGCCATGAATGACACAGAGCCTTAATCCTCTAAATTCGTCTCCTGTGAGAGTTGGCTTGATGGTAACACAGAGACCCAATTGAATCACAAAAACCTAATTCAGGGCAAAAGTACAGACATCATTAACCCATCATTTCCATCGAGTAACAACAACTGAATAAGTAAGTTTAATATTGAAAATTAAAATAATGTCAAAAATCCATATTTTATTATCTAAGTCATAAAATTTGCATGAAGGTTCTACTTCAACTATATTTTTTCAGTTGTAAAATTGCTCTCGGTGGTTTTTTAATTAGGATTTAACAGTTTTTAGCAAAAATGAAAAAGTGTTTTTTAAAGACATGTTTTTAGCAGAGCAGTAAAAGTTAATTAGAAATTTATTTTTGTTTGGCTGGTATTGTTGGCGTGGAAGCAACCCTGGTTAAAATCCCAGCATTCCTTTGTTTACACTCTCTACTGTTAGCTTACAGATCTTCACAAACAAAAGCAAACATTACCGTAGCAAGAAAAAAACAGCGAACAATATTGGAGTTATGCAGCTGTACAGTTTAGAGCCAGATGACAGCTCAGAGGAGGAAAATGAAGACTTTAATGGGTCTATTTGTCTGCAAGTGGATGCATCAGAATTGGGGCAGAGAAGGGAGACTTTGGCCCACCGAGCTAATTCAAAAACCTATGGTTTTTCAACTGCTGGCTTTAATGTGATCTTGATTAACACGATTTAAATAAAGAAATATTCAGAAGTTCAGCTTTTATCATGAATGTTTGTACTTACATGTTAAAAAAACACCAAACATGATTTTCATTAGTCGCTCTTTAAATCTTAAAAGCACACACACACACACACTTTAATTGAAAATGTCTTTTTCTTCAACTATGATATTGTTCAAATCTAAAATAAAAAAAAAGCATATTCCAGCCCAGGTAGGTTGTTTTTGCATGTACTGCAATATTAGTTTTTGCATGTACTGCAATATTAGTATTGACCAAATCTGTTCTGTCCCAACCCAATAGTTACAATTTTCTTCTGTTTTTTTCTTTTTTTTTCTTGTTTGTATTTAACGTACGGTATTTTTGTTTGTCAAGCAAAAACTAAGTTTTCATATCTGATATTAACACTCTCTCCATGTTTGTTTACTTGTTTAACAACAAATATTCAGGTTTAATAGAAAGAAATAATCTTTAATACAGGCAAACTATGTGAAACACAAAGACGTATATATATATATATATATATATATATATATATATATATATATAGGTGTGTGTGTGACATTTTTAACATTTGTTTAAAAAATTGTAAAGAAACACAGTTGAGGTGAGGCCACTTTTTTATATTGTGTTTGTATGCTCTAGAGTGGGATTTTCTCTGCTGGTTTTAGAAATAAAATTTTCTGTGTGTTAGTAAAACCTCAGAAAAAAGATCCTTAAAAAGATTAATAAAACATTTAAAGATCCTTTATGGAATTGAAAAAAAAAATCAATGAACTAATTTGAAACAAACAGGAAGAACATGCGACATTGGTTCTGTCTGGGAATAATTAGGACTGATTTGGACTGACACTGGAACTCTGGTCATATGTTCTTTGAAAGTTCAACCTCTTGTGACGATATAAAAGGTACAAAACTGAAAAACAATGCTAATGTTAGGATTGTGTCAATAAGTTTGGTTTGTTTTAGATGTTTTTTTTCTTTTTACCTGTCAGTCACACCAGGTTTAAGTTGTTAATTAAACACAGCTGTCTTGATTCAAAGTAATCATACGTCCACAGTGTATTTAAGTCTCTGGTTTTCAGCTCAGTAACTTTTACATTTTTTTTTTTGTGTTCCTCTTCTTTTCATAGTTTGTTCATGTTCAAGCTTTATAATGTTTTAATTTCTGCCATAAAGTGTCATGTCCTTTACAACTACTGGTTTGTGGCAGATGAAAAAGTAGCAAGTAAAATTTTGTCCAAAACCTTTTTTTTATTTATTTATTTATTTTTTATAGAAAGTAAAATCTGTGCACATTTACTGGAACTGAAGCATTTATTAAATAATTATTTCTGCACAATGAAAAACAAGTTCCCTTTTTTTTTTTTTTTTTTAAGGGATTTTTTATTTATCTTTTTGCTTTCATGTTGTGGTACTGTAAAGTTTTAAAGCAATTTTTGACCAAACGTTCATAAAATCTGAAAACTGTTTTTATGCTAAATGTTTGCAACTCTGAAAAACAAACATGTTGCTTTGCCCCAACGAATCCAAATTTGTTAAGTGATTTCAGTTCAGACTGAATTGGGCAGAGTTCAAAGTAAGTGCCTCTTTTAGGGCTGATGAATGCAGATTTGTTAAGTTGTTCAGATCTCTTCTCTTCCACACACAAAGTCCTCTTCCTTTTTTTTCACTTTTGTTGCAAAAAGATTAGGATGGGTTTTGATTCAACCAGATCTTCTGAATCAGTCGCTCACTGTTGTTCTCTAAACCTACTGCCTGTCAAAATGCACCCTGGTTCTGTCAGTTCATTCATTCTGTGCTCTTGCAACCTTCTGCTTTGATCAAGAACACGGACGGGAAAGGTCTTATTTCCTGAGATAAGACACTTGTCTAAGATCTTTTAGATGCACTTTTCTAACCACATTAAGATCTCATCTAAACCTGAATGAACTGATTGTAGTCAACTGTAATTGCAGTGATGCATGTCAGTTTGCAGTGGTCATGCAAATCATCTCACAAAGACGGTCCAGTTTTTTATTTAAAAACTGGAAAAAGACTCTGAATGCAAGCTTTCAATTTACAGTGCAAACATCACATTCTTTAACACTACAGAAGAGTCATTTGCAAGGATGTAATTTAAAAAGTATGAAGAATGTGAGGACAACAGCAAATTATCCAAAGCATCTCTAACTCCTCAGTACTTGAAGCTACAGTCTTTGGTTCCTCCACATTGTTCATTTGGTTTCAAGTTTTCTGCTCTTTGAGTTGCGTTTGACGGCTCGTCTTCCCCTTCAAGCTCCATGGTGCACTTCAAAACAGCAAAGGAAGATTAAAGGAAATATGTATCATCAAAATCCAATTCCACGAAAGACGAAAGCAAGTGTGTTGTGTTCATGAAATGAAAAGTATTGGAAGTGTCCAAACCCAATCAGTAACTGAAAATTAAATTAATCTTAAGTTGCAAGAACTCTGTCTCTTAAAATAAGAATTCTGACAACTTCCTTACCCTGTTGCAGATTTTTAAAAGAAAATTATTTTTTTCTTTGCTCATTTTAAGATGTATATTTTTTACATTCTCGACTTATTTCTAGGCGACCTGTGTTTGCAGTGGTGTGAAACCACTGGGTTGCTGAATGTCTGCTGTGCTAGGATTGCCTCAAGCTGGCATTACAAACGGTCTTTGATGGGAAAATAAAGTTAAAGATTCAACAAGAATGTCTGGAGAGGGACCCCTTTGAGTCCAAAGGGGGAGCAGAGCAACACCTGATTTATTCAAGTAGTATGGAAATCTGCCCAAGAAAATTTGACTTTATGCATTTTTATGAACTACAAGCATAAGGGAACTGCAGGAAAGAAAATATATGCAGGTGGCATCATGCCCTGTTCTGTTTGCTGGTTTCACCCACTCTTCACTCTTGCTTTTTGACACTTCTTTCACTGAAGCAGAATGACATGTTTCAAGGCTGAACCAACAGTTATACAAATCAGATATGAATCACTGATATGAGCTTTTCCAATAGGGCATATTGATTTCAAGAACCTTTGGAGAACTGGACATTTTTAGATCATTTAAAGGGTCTATGGCAGGGACAGGCAACTCCAGGTCTCAAGGGCTGCATTCCTGCATGATTTTCAGAATACTCTGTTCTGGTACGTTCTAATTGGCTGGACACACCTGAACCAGGTGATCAGTCGTGAATAGGGCTTGGATATCAGGAAAGACGCTGTGGCCCTCGAGGCCTGGAGTTGCCTATCCGTAGTCTATGTAATGAGGGGTGTCCAAAGCCAGGCCTCGAGGACCGGTGTCCGACATGTTTCCCTACACATTCTCACTCCAAACTAGTTGTATATGGACAAATGCCAATGACCAAATCTGCAGCATTTTTGACAAAATTAATGATCTTTGTACTGGAGTAGGTGAGAGGTCACCTAAACTTATCTAAAGTTCATGTATCATGAACATATTTTTAAGACATTTTAATTTTTGAATCTATGTAAATGCAAGTGTAATTTTTAAAAAATAGTAACACAATAAAATTGAATTTTATTGAATGACGCCCATCCATTTCATGACTCGCCAGCGTGTCTGCGTTTCTCCCACAAAATCAAACAACATCTGAAACTTTTGTTAAAGTGGACGAACGTATTATTTTTTGAAGGGATTACTCTTAATCCTCAGGGTCAAGCAGATAGACATGGGGTCCCATTTTATTATGACTCACACTGGATGAGAACTCACATCCTTCCAGTTTCAGGGCAGACGCTCTACCTTAAGGCCGGTGAGCTGTTTTTGTTTATAACACTTTTAAAAGGAAAGACGACCCATAACACATCTAAACGTATCAATCCATGTCATTATTTTTTTCATTTGTCGTAAAATTTGAATACTGATTAAGTACAATTAATTGTTAGTTTAATATTTTTTTCTTTACACCCAAATGTTTTCCAAATTTTGCAGCGCAGAAAAAGAAATGGGTCATTTTAGATTGGTCTTCAGAGTACTAAGTGGTTTCACAGCCTTATTTTTATATTTTTTTCCACATCTGATTAAGTGCTGAACACTGAGAGTCTGAACTGCCAGTGAACTTATTGGCACACCATGAACCATCAAAGGGCGCCCATTGCTGTAAATGAAGAGATAGCAAGTAAGTAATGATATACTGAAAATATGCACATACAGCATGGGGCCTCATTCCAAAATTTAAATTGAATCTCTCAAGTGACATTTATTTATTCGTTTTTCTAAGGCTGTTCTTCAAAGGGGGTGGTGCTCTTTAAAAAAAACGAGTGGTTCTTTCTAGTTAAACCTTTTTGAAGTTATTTTATTGAATAAATCATTAAACTTTACATTTTTTGAAAATAAAATAAAGTTGATAATCTGAACCCAATTATACTACAAGTGTTTCATAGGAGTAATTTAACTGTAAAGAGCTCAATTAATTTGATGACCAAATATTAAACATACTTGTTTATAGACACTTATGATATACAGACAATAATAAATGCAAATCAGGAAAACTTGAAGACACTCAAAAGAAATGTGTTTTTGGCGTATTTAACATGTTCTTAGCGTAGTGACCAAGGCCACTAAGTCCCCATCTAAGCCAATGCAATCAGACACAGATGGGGTCGCCATGGAACCCGCAGACAAACCCACCCGGGGCCATTTCAGCCCAAAGGTAAGCCATAGGGGGGCTCACATTGAAATGGCTGCTGGGTTGTGGCATTTGTCCAAAGATGGGAGACATTTATTAAGCTTGAACTGCATTTCTGAGTATTTCTTTATTCAAATTGTAGAGAATTAGGAGCAGACTAAAAAAAGGCCACATAAAAAAGGTTATATTTGTGACATAGAAAATATGCTAATCACAAGCTCGCTGCTCTGCTCCATTATGACGCATCTTCTTCCACGTACGTCTTTTTCATCTGAGCCTGCATCTTGATCAAAACTCTTCTTCTGGATAGTTCCAATATTGCTCACCATTTTTGCTGCACCAGTAATGTTGGGTAGGGGGTGTGAGGGGCTTTAGGTTAGCGGCAATAGCTTGTTAACAGAGAGTTTCCAGTCACAAAGGGGAAGGGGGTGGGGTTTTCCACCTCAACAGTCCTAACAACTGAGCAAATTTCTAATGAACTCCTGCTGCTCTACAGCAAATATGTTCTAGAGAACAACATAGGTTTTTCGATTTGGCCAAAAACTGCATAATCAAAATCAAAAGAGACTAATGAAAACACTTCTGTAATAAATCAAGAGGATTGATTGGACCTTTAAAGGCAAACACATTTACTTTTTGAAATGGTCTTTAATTTGGAAGTTGAGTTGCTCATTGTTTGAGGACCAGGTCTTCAAACAAACGTCTTCTTGTTCTGATTAGGTTTTGCTCTTCCTTTATTCTCGGTCAGTGCTTCTTTTAGGCCACGCCCCCACCAAATAAGCCGCTTGTTGTCCTAGATGATGATTCTCCCTAAAAAGAGTAATCTTAAGAAAAAATTCAAGAACAGGTGCAATATAGTGAATAGTTTCCCACTAAATCAAAACCACAAAAAACAAAGTTAAGAATTATTTCTCTAGTTTTAACTTTAATTTTTAATGACTTTTTTAAAAAGTTTTTTACACTCAACTTTCAAAAAAGGCCAACTTTTATTTCTTCAAACAAATAAAACAACAAAGTTTCTTTTTTACATTTGGACTAGACACATATGATTCGCTTAAAGTGAATCATTTGCTTCCCTCAATAGTTTGGAAGAAATTTTCTGTCTGAACACACCCAGCTAGACCTTCAGTGGGGACTAGAAACCACTCTCTGATCTATCTTTAAAGGTGGTCTCAGTTTTTTTCCAATTGTACTGAGCTCTGGTTCACTGAGTTTTTTAAAAATCTGAATAGACTCCGTGCTCTGAGCAGAACAATTGAACCAAAACAACCACCGTATCCGGGCATTATGAGATGTAAAAAGAGTAGCAGAGTAAAAATGAGACACAGGAAAAACGTGGTTGAATGACTCATTAAAACCACTTTGAATGTGATGCACGTTGCTTCTCACTCTGTTTTTCTATATGTAATAAGCACTTATTGGCATACTTTAGCCGTCGTCTCCTCGGTAACCACCTTGCAGCTCGACTCCACCAGACCAAAGTAGCAAAAGTAAGTGTTGTTCCTGACGTTGATACAGACGTTCAGAATAGATCAGCAAATTAAGAAGTTTGAATAAGTGAACTAATCCTGACCAAGATCACCAAGTGTTGAATTTCCTTGATGCTTTCTGTTGTTGCTTTGCTCCACCCTCGTAGCTCCTGGCCAATGACTGAAGAGCTCTTTAGTCACAAGGTTTTGTTTACAATCTGTGGTTCAAAACAGAACTGTCTAGTAGATGGCAGTTTAAATACAGACCCAACACAAGCTTTAGGACTCTAGTCAGACAAATGGACTTTTCAAACCATTCTAATTTTTAAACAATTTCCCTCCAGATGAAACGGCTTCAAACTGAAAAATCAGTTTTTCTGCCTCTTATGTATCGCTGTTCTTCCAAGATGACTTTCAAAATAACTGGACACCTGCAGTTTGTGCACCCTGACACACAGTTTGCGTTTCCAAATGACAAGTTAGACACTCTCTAATGCCTTTTATAGATTGCCATTGTCCTCAAATATGTTACATGAAGCAGGGAGAGAGATGAGCTGATTCTCCCTCAAGCAAAGCGACAAGTCTAGGTGATCAATATCTTCACATGAGCCTGGGACTTAGGAGCCAAGCACTTCAGGTAATGAACTGCCTGCTTGATATATATCTCTCACAGGTTGGGATTGCAGTGGTAAAACATGGTACTGCAACAGCAGCAATTCTTTGATTAGCCATTTCTCTTCCATCAAGCTTCTTTGGCACACAGAAAAATGTCTCACAGACATAAACTAACCAGTCACTGCAAATCTGCAGAAGCTAAATGAGCCTCTCCCCTTTTTCACTGCCAAAATTATATCAAATGTTTTTCATTTATACTAATTATCCTTAAAAAAAAATTGGATTAAAATAAAGAAAAATCATACAGAAAACTGGAATTTTAAAAATATAAAATGAAGAAACATATCACAAGAAATGTCATCTTAAATGTTTTAATGTAGTTTTATTCTAAAGCTTTCCGAATTCAGCACATTCAGTGTGTATAAAGTTCATATTCTTAAGAGCAGTATGTTCTTCTGCATTTACTATCCATTTAATTTTTCAATTCATCACATATCACAATAGCTTTTAACAGATATCACAAAACTGACAGAGAATACTGAGAATTCAATCTCACACTGTGTGGTACAGAATTATTACACATTCTATTATTTACAAATATGTACAACAACCACACACAATGACCATAAAATACAACAAAAGCTGGATGAAAGTCAATCCTCACCTTCATCTCTTCAGCTTTTGAAGAAAACCTGAGCATATACATTTTGATTTGGGATCTGAAATGAGAGGTTTTTAATGATTATCCATGAAAAGAGGTTATTTCCATGTTCAGGAGGTCTTTATTACCATATAGCAGAGAGAACAGAGGAAATACATTTACAATAAATAGAATAGTGACGTTTGGAAAGACAAGGCTGTGAATTATTTTATATTTACCTTGTTTTATGTATTCCGTAATAATAAAATGTTTTGTAAGTTCTGCAGTTTACAGATGAGAAATTAGGTTTTTTCTTAAATTTTAATTCCCCCTTTCTGTGATGTCCACCAGATCTGTCAGTGATTTTAATTCATTTTAAAAATGTATCTTTTTAATCAGGCTTTTAACTCTAGTGAGCAGATTTAGCGAGACAGCTTGTTTCATTGCTTTTATTGATTTTTTTGTTTTATTGTTTTTATTGTTTCTCTTATTTTATTTTACTGTTTAATGATTTAATTATACTTAATATTATGTCAAGCACTTTGTTTACCCCTGCTTTTATAAATGCTTTACAAATGATTGATTGAATTTAATGCCGCGTACATATACTAACCTCTTGTGGCTGTATATCTGAGTATTCTTTTATTTGGATTTCCAAAAGAACCTAAAGCTACTTAGTGACGTTTATATATGACTCCCCAAAAAATATTACAGCAGAGCTGCTGGTGACCCGAGCTCGGTTGTTCTCTGTTGTTTTCTGATAGAAATCCAGCAATTCACGGAGCAGCTAAGCATGTTTTTTTTACTTATTTTCTATTTGCCCCTTTTGCTGCTTTATGCTTTGTGGTGGTGTGTTTTGGCAAAAAGCGTCCTCTTTCCCTGGAGGTCACAGTCCCTGTTTGTCGCTTTTCTTCTGTTTTTCATATTTTTTCTCTTTTTTAACTGCTTTAAGGGTTTTTAGTCTGCATATGTGAGCGTGATGGTGTCTGTATCAGTGTTTCACCTGCTATCATGAGATGTTTACTTTTGATAAAAGAGATTTGACATCCTTAAATAAAATGTATTTGATTCTAATCAATGAATATATTAATCTAATATGAATATATTAATATTGTATTAATCATGAATATACCCATAATCTTTTTATTTTGTGTATTTCCTGTTCATTTACATCATGAACAAAGTAATATTTTGTGCACGACTTTGCAAAATATATTTATATATAACATTTGATTTGAATTGTCACGTTCTAAATATATGTACTAATATATATACCACATTTAATTTTACATTTAGCATTTTTGTTTTGAATCCTGCTTTTCTTTGACTTGTACACATAATTTTTCATGTTGATTTTCTTAGAGATATTTTGACAGTAAGTTGACAGAAATGTTTGTATCCAAAGCAAAGGAAAATCCTATTCACAACAGAAATGTAAAAAGATCAAACTAGATGTACTATTAATATATTTTGCTTTGGTTTTTGGAGTCAAACTAAGCCACTATGCATTTTACATTCATTTTACATGTTTATAAAAAGATGCTGACATGAAACAGAATCTTTAGTTGTTAAATATATTGGTTTGTAAATCAGACTGAAAGAGTCTGTGCCTCATCAGCCACAAACTTAGCTGCACATCACTGGTCTGTAGTGAGAGGATTTAAAGGGGCCACACCTTGAAAAAACAACTTTTTGAGCTTTTAAGTCTATTATAATGTTCATTCCTCACTATAATCAAAGTGATATTTTGATCCATTCATGCATTTAAGAGTAATCCTCTAAAAACTGCACTCTCAGGAGCAGCACTGAGCAAGTTGCCATGATGTGACATCTCAGAGTGGGACCGCCCACTTGGGGAAGAATCTGCTCTGATAGCTCCGCCCCCAGTCTAACACCCTATTTCTCCATGGAGCTAGTGGTGATCAGGAAAAAAAACTTTTCATTCTAAATGCAGAATACTGTATATCCTCCACATGTGTCCTGTCTTGAATAAATTCCAGCTCAAACATGTGTTTGGTCCTTTGGGTTTGGGCGGGTCTCCTTTTAAGACCCCCATCTCCCACCCCTGATCCGGCACAGTCGTGCAGATGCTGTGTGTGTATTTGTGTTGTGAACAAGTGCCCAGGTCTACTTAGGGCAGATATACGGAATGTGCATCCATCCTTGGAAAAAAATTGATATTTATTTTCGTGGAAAAAACGAAAACACGCCGCTGGCTCTGGGATGATGTCATGAAATGGGCGGCACCAACACAGCGACAGGTGGAGTCGAGTCGTTTTACTTGTGGGTAGGAAAAAACACCTCTAAAAATAACTACCGGTAAAATGTTATAAATACATTGTTTTGTAGTGTTTAAAAGGTAATATATGATCATATATGTGGATATGTTTCACTCTGAAAGGCTTAAGAAAATCATGATATAGCCCCTTAAATACCCAGACTACCCTGGTTTCTTGCCATCTCCATCTTACCGCATTTCAATCTGGATTTTTGTTATAGTGAAATCGTTTGGGATTTTTGAAGTGGGAATGCATGAACTCAAAGGTAATTTAACTAATATGCTTGAAAAATACAGTTAATAAAAGCACATATAATCTGTGGAATTTAATGTTACTCTGTATTTGAAATGACTTGAAAGGAAACATGTTGAGACTTGTTGGTCTTGACTTGTGACTGAACTTGAGTGCTTTTGACTTGGGACTTGACTCGGACTTGCAAAACCACGACTTGGTCCCACCTCTGGAAAACACTATATGTAATCAAAATAGTTATCAGATAACAACGAGAGGTTTCTAACAATAAAATGATGCCATTTAAAGTGCATGCAAAAAAATAAGCTAAAATCCAGCCGCAATGCTGCTGGATTTACTCAATAAAATAAAAAGCTTTCTCTTCGCTTTAGAAAAGGTCATTGAGAAATTTCCCCCCAGGGCATTGTTGCCAGATATAAACAAAAATGAGAGCAGCCAGCATCTCACTTGATTTCCTCTAAGAGATTGGTTTCCTGTTAAACATATATTAACTTGACTGAGACATCATTCCGGAGATGTTGCCAGGGAATGCAGCGGAACCATATAAACCTAAAATGGAGTTGATATGAACGACTAAATTATTTTATTGTGAATGAAAACGTTTAGTTTTTAAACATGGATTGGAAGGTGTTTCAATTTTTTGTGCTCAGTCAGTTGAAATCTATATATTTTTACATTCAAATGTATAGGATCAGACCCATTGGGCTTTCACCCAAAGAACTTTCTAATTTTATTATAGTTATTGAACCTTTTCATGAGTCTCTGTAAATTCTCAGCACTAATATAATAATGTAAAAGACATTTGCTAAATGATCTGAATCAGGGCTTGTTAAGCTCATTTTGACCATTTGTGGCCATAATCTCTGGACGGTTGATTCTTCCTCTGCTTCAAATGTTACATGAACATTAAACAAAACACCACTGAAATTCTTTTATTTTCAAACACAAAGTAAAATGGTTAAATAAGATAAAAAGGATGAACAGAAAGTAATAAAGTGCTTCAAATGTAATTTACCACCCCCACCATATTTTCATACATTTTCCATAAACATGTATTATTTATTTAAAGTGACACAAACAAATTATGAATTAAAAAGCATTAAATGATTATGCATTTCATGTTTTATTGTTAAAAAGTCTTAATACTTTGACTGAAATTAGATGATAAAGTGTTAGTTTAAAATGATACTTGCAAGTGTTTGTACTGTATACATGTTGTACGTATCTGATTTTTTGGTTTTTGGAGCCAACAGGCATGTTTTTGTTTTCAATGTAATACATTGAAAACAAAAACTTGTATATTAAATATACTGATTTTTATTTGTTTTTTTCTGTACTTTTGCAGCCTGCTTATTTCATTGATTTTGTGATTTAGAGCTTCATCTTGATTTTAAAAATGTCAGATGTCTGTTATTCTCAATTTTATATGAAAATCTGCTTTATGCAAGTGCTTAAAATATATCTGATTATCCATTAATTATATCATAACTTAAGCATTACAGAGTAAACTATATCCACATATATATGATAATATACTTCCTACCTGGAAGTAATATGATTCGATCTGAGGATCTGCCTATTGTGAAGGTGCCGCCCATTTCATGACGTCAACCTACAGCTGCAAAAAAAACCAAAAAACAGACAACATCCGAACTTTTGCAAAGATGGATGTCGATAATGTGCATAAAAATTAAAGCATTTTGTCAATGAACGCTAGCTCCATGGAAAAAGTGTGTGTTTGTGCCCGGGTAAGTGTAAACACTCTTCCTGGAAGGGGCTGCTCCCCACTTTGTGACATCACAATGTGAGGACCCACTCGTTTTAGTGGGTTGGAAGGGGCTGGTGCTCAGAGAGCAGATTTGTGAATGGATCAAAATACTACTTTAGGGTTGTTTTCATGAGGAATTACCATGATAAAACACTTAAAAGCTCAAAAAGTAGATATTAAATAATTAAACAATAACATCTGCTACCAATACATATACATGCAGATTTTTGCAATGATTAAATACATTGTGCACGTTGCTTCCCACAGTTTGATTTGAAAAAGGAAGAAAAGATCAATAACTGATCATCTCTTATTGATTGTTTTGCACTGGCCCAGAGTACAGGTCCCTTTGGGGTTCAGTTCCAAACCCTAGGAGAGTCCTTGGAGCTGCTCCTCATGCCCGACATGGGTTTTTTACTTGTCATCATAATGAGGATCTGGGACTGTAAATCTGCTTTGCACAGATTGCACTGCTGCATCTCTGACTGCATGGACCCACTAAAATGTCACTTTCAGAATCAGAGGATTTATTATAGTCTTCTGCCTCGGAGAGGGAACCCTGTGAATTAATCCAACTCACTTAAGACATTGCAGGTTGTGTCAGCTGTTGGGGGAGAAAAGTGAACCCAGATGTGACACCTTGAGTGATGTCTTAGTGATTTTAGGAAACTGAGATTTTGTTGGCAGCTGGATTATAAATAGAGAAACTGGAATGATTTAAGACTCTGACAGTCTTAAACCAACACATTCTGGAAGAAACTTGCGATTTCGTTACAATTGGTCTTTTTTTTTGTTGGTCAATCTATTTTGCAATAATCCCCAAAATCTTTTGAATTGGAAGGACTTTTCCATTACCTCAGAGATCTTCACCTTCCAAAACAATCATTTTTTTTTCTTTTGCAACCCTATCCAATCTGTTAGTTATTTTTAAGTAGAAGCTTGATAGTTTTTTTTTTTTTTTTTTTTTTTTGTGCCAATGAGAGTGACTCGGTGGAGATGCAACTATAAGTAAACAAAACAATAAAAAAAATAAACTTAAAAAAAGGCAAAACATTGGTCAAGAGATCCCTTCTCATGTCAGTTTTAATAGTTATTTTGGTTGTTTTGCAGAATCTTTTAAAGTTTTTTTTCTTTCCAAAAATAAATAAATAAATAAATAAATATTCTGTATGTTATGACTAACCAGAGCTCGGACACAGAAGCAGCTGTGGAGTGAAACCGGATCACAGAGCGACCAGAGGTCCTGCAGGAGGCACAGTGGACAAGAGAGCAGCGCGCCAGGGCAGGGCGCCGCACCTCACCGCACAGCACCGCACCGCGCGGAGCGCAGTCTCCTAAGGTCGAGGGGAAGCTTTTGGGGATTGTGTCTTATTGGCCGCCGGACCAATGGAGCAAATGGAGAGCAGCTCAGTGCGGGTGAAGTGACCGGACCGAGCGCGCAGGTTCCGGGATGTTTGGGTGGAAGCGCCGCAGCTCCGGATCTGCGCCCGACAACTCCCGAGGAGCAGATGGTGCCGTCAGGATGAGTTGGGCTCCTTTACTCCTCTTCACTTACTTTTCCGCTTTGATACAGTGTAAGTGATGCTTTTTTTCCCCTCCTTTCAGACTATATAAATACATGTTAGGCTTTGTTCTAAATGTTTTTGGATGAAAAAAAAAAAAACAAAAATCAAGTGAATTCTATTTATATTTACGCATCCAGAATCTATAGAAATGAGGGTGGAAACATAGAAATTACAAGCTTTTCAGAATATATTTACTTTATTTGTAATTAATCACTTCTTAAACGTTCACTTCAGCCCATTTACAGACCTTTTAATGAGTCGGTCATGCTGTTAAACGCGTTAAGTGACAGTGATTTTCATCTAAGTGTTAATCTTGTGGCTCAGTTCTGGGTTGGTTTCTTTGTTTTTGTGAATCTAGTGAACTTTATCCTCTTATAGGGAAACAAAAGTCTTTAACTGTGTTTTCATTAGACTTTGCATTCAGTAGAAGTTAAAGGATGAAAATCATTTAGCTCTATTGTTCCACAGGGTCTTTTACACATTGCTTAATGGTTTTTAATCTCAGTTCTCCAACAGCTTTTTGGTAGAATGAGTTTTGAAATCGCTGTGCAGAATGACCTTTTCATCTCCACCTCAACTTGCTCTAGCTGTACATGTTGCCTGACCTCACTCTCAATAATGTCAAGCCAACACTCTCTGGAGCTTTTACAAAATAATATCCATTCATGTACAGCAGCTGAACACTACTGGACTGGTGCAAGTCGGAGAGCTTTAACAACATCCCATCTGTTGAATGTGGTTTGAGGTGAGACTTCAACCAAGCCAATGACAAAGGCACTGTTATGGTGGGGTGCACTGAACCTGCAGGGGGTGGAAAAACTGTTGCCAGAACTCACCTTGCAAACCTGCAGGACTCTAGGGCTGATAATGACACACAGCTTGAATCTTGGATAGAGAAGAGCTTCACAAAACTCCACAAAAGATGAAAAATCTGTGTGGCAATGACAGGAATGACTTTTATTTAGTTCTACCGTAAGAGTCTGTAAACTCAGCTTCTTCAAAGTGTACAGGGCATTGGTTAGAAATTCAATGTTTGTTTTATTTTTAACGTATTTCAAACAAAAATGGTTTGAAAAATAAATAAAGTCAACATTTGTAATATCTATTTTAATATAAGTGATTTCTATAAAAAACAGATCCAGTTTTCTCAATAAAAAGTGATTTATTTTTTATAAATTTGTTTATTTTTCAGAGAAACACACTAAGCCTTTTTTGATTTGCTTAGATTTCAAATGATCTACTGAAAATATTAAGGTGATATAGTATTTTGCAAACCTTAATTGTTAAAGAAAATGATGGTAATTGTTTTGATACATTTTCATTTTAAAGAAGGACATTATAGCTACATAGGGAAATGTTTAAATTTCCGTAACATAAGACTTGTAAAATATTTAAGTTTACCATAAAGATGCCAAATCAAACCTATCTTCTCAACATTTTTAATCCCTTAAATTTAAAGGGATGTGGGTTTCTTTTATTCATTATGACTTCAAACCAGAACATTATTGGCTGGATGGCAACATATTAACAACATGTCACCATGCAGCCCCCTTTAAGTTAAAAATAATAATAAAAAAAAAACTCTGTTAATGTTAAACTTGAGCACCTGAAGTAACAGGTCATTTTAGTCTGACATCGTAGAAATCATGCAATGACCATTAAATCAAACATATATCACATAAAGAGTAAGAACTACCTTTTTATGGATTGTCTCCAGGAAAATGTTTCTTTTTACACAAGTTAACTCAAATAGCTGATTTATTATGAACTCTTGAACAAGTCAAGCTAATGTCTGAATTTAGCTCCCCTATAAAAACCAACGTGGAAATACAACTAGTTTAAAACTTCACTCAAAAAAGTTAGATAGTAGGGGTGTAGCTGTTTTAACAATTCGATTCACGTCATACTTTCTGGTTGACAATACTTTTCATGGTCGATATTGGTTCGTTTTGAACGATCCAATTTACTGACCTAAAATTGATTCATTTTTAGCCAAAACTTGGTGTGACTCAGAGATAAATACCTGGTACTGAACAGTACAGCTGAAGTTTTCAAGATTCCTAGTGTTTTTTGTAGGATAATCAA
Organism: Oryzias javanicus; assembly: GCA_003999625.1. Taxonomy (NCBI): domain Eukaryota; kingdom Metazoa; phylum Chordata; class Actinopteri; order Beloniformes; family Adrianichthyidae; genus Oryzias; species Oryzias javanicus. The sequence goes on from CM012439.1 coordinate 28,639,745, forward strand.
ATGTAAATTAAATATGTGAACAAACAAACAAACAACAAGAATTAATGAAAAATCCATTCAAATTTTAGTTCCATAAAGTTCATGTTTTTCCACATCAAAATAATACAAACTGAACATTATTGGAACATTCTACCACACTGTCATGTGACATACAAGACATGTAACCATACAAAGTGTTTCCATAAATTACATTATAGTAAAATAAACCTACCGTACATCAATCCAAACAGTATTTTCCAAGGTCAGAATATCAATTTATTTAATTTTGAAATAATTTTAAAATAGTATAGTTTGATCTATAACTTCAGCCTCAGATGGATTGATCTGATTGGATCGTTGGTATATAAATCAATTTATCAATCAATTGTCACACCCCTATAAAAAAGTTTAAACACCCACTCCAATGAAAATCCAAATGTTTGTTTTTAACATGTTCTTGTGTTATTTTTCTGATGGTGAAAGACACATAATAAAAATCAAGCTTAAAATTGTGTTTGTGGGCGTTCCTTTATTTAAATTGCTGTGAATCTAGATTTTTAAAAAGTAGATGAAAGATTAAAAATAGTAGATATAAAAATTTTGTTTAAAAAATAGTTTATTTATGATGTAGGAAATGTGCTTTACTGCTCAGAGGTCTGAGGAGGGGAAGGGGGTTGGTCCCACCCACAACTCAGAGGCAACATTGCTTAAAAAAAACATGCTTTTTAAAATTTTGTCTGAAATTTTAAACCTCATATTCTGTTGGTGTAAATGTATTCAATTCCCGACTGAATCTCTAATAAATCAGTCTGGATGGTGCTCTTGTGTCTTCATTTTCGTCATCACCTTCCTGAATATCTATTTGAATTATTTGGATTTATTGTACAGGAAAGATTTGTTCAGAATTATTCTATGTGCAAACACAAAGCTCCCATAAAAAAATAACCAAGTGTGTGACCACAGGCTGCAGCAGTGCTGACTCAGAGGAGCGTTTAATGAACATGCTGCTTGGAAAGGATCGCTACAATCCACTCATTCGCCCCGCCATTAACAGGACCGAGAGAGTTGAAGTGAAGCTGCAAGTGTCACTCGCGCAGCTCATCAGTGTGGTAAGGAAGTGGAAATGTGTATAATTATTTATGTGCATTCATCTGTGGGGATGTTTTTGTGGGGAGGTGTAGAACAGACCAGTTGTAAATACAGAGATGGGGGTGTTGGGGGCTTGGACAAAAGAAGTGGGGTGATTAAAATGACCGAGCACGAGCCACAAACATCTGAGAAAGCAGTTAATTACAAAGCCGTCTCCGCCTCAGGGCCACAGCTCTGAATAAATGGATGAAGTGGAAAATAGATCTGGTCAGCTGTGATCTCTGCCTGTGTCATGTCCAGATTGAAACTTCAGCACATTGGATTAAAAGGGGCCATAAAGCTGTTTGAGCCACAGCGATCAAGACTTCCAGCTGATTTACAGGGGAAGCTCCTCCCAGTCTTATAGGCAACGGCAGGAGGATCACTCACAGCCTCCGTTTATGAGTCTGAGTTGTGTTCCTAACTGACAAATGCCATTTAGTATTACTTTATTCCAGCTCTATGAACTAGCAGGGTTAAATAAAGCCTTGTTTGATTGCAAATGCAAAAAATATTTGCAAATATTTGTTGTCCCTTGGTTTGTTTTCTAGTTTTAAGAAACATTTTTGACTCTTTTTTTTTTTAAAGCAAGAAAATACACAGAAATCGCCTGAAAATATACTGACAGGGTCATGGAAGAAAACACAAATAATAAAATTAAGCTTAAAAATGCATTTCTGTAAGCCAGCGGGAGAGGATGTAAACTCATGGGTGATAGGAAATGGGGGTGGGCTTACTCTACGGCAACTGTCCCACCCACAACAGTTTTTCAATGAACTCCACCCGCTTTGGAGAAACTGTCTTTGAAAATGCTTTTAAAATAGATCAAAAGATGATCGCAGTTGGACTTCAGGCCATAGGAACTACATATGGTATTTTTTATTTATATTAAAAGCTACTACATAAAACTGGGCTTTTATAAAGAAAGTAATTTTGTCATTTAGAGGACAGAGATTTTTGTGTCTGTTCTTAAACTCAAGCCTACAGAATATGATTAAGGCCATGAAGGAAATAAAAAAAAAGATAATTGGAAACTCTGACTTTAATCTCAGTATTCTCAATGTATTGTTTGCATATGAAGATAGTCTCTCCCATGTTCTGAGCCTAATAAATAAATGTTAATATAGCATAGTGACAACAGTGTCTTATTAAAATGTCCATCACAGCCTTAAACCCATACACTGCTCCATTCACACACTTTATTGATTGCATGCCTTTTACTTTTTTTTTTTTTATGAGCGAATTGCACTTCTGCTAAACAGAGAAACATTTGTTTCTTCCCTTTGTTTAAAAAATGGGGGAAAAAAAAAAGTAGTGTATCTTAAACTTTCATCTTTCCCTTCTTGTCTTAACCAGTTTCTTAACAGAACAGTATGATGATGCACTCTGGGAGTTTTCATACAGTAAAGACAAATTGTGAAAAAGTCACGTCTTCGTTTGGTTTAATTTAAGGAAACTGGCTCATCTTACCAGTTCTGTAGATATTATATTAATAAGCTCATAAATTTCTTCAATTCAAGTTATTAAATGACTCTTCCAAAATTAATCTGATTCTCATTTTTGACTCACGATAGACCGTATCTTTTGAAGTGCTTGTGTTTTAACTTCCTCAATTTCACTTTTACTTTTTGATCGCCTGGAGGATCTTTCTGAATTTATTTTGTTGTTAAATCATACCAGTATTCACTTGCAAGTGAATTTATTTTTAGATAGCCGAGCGTTCGTTCGCCAGAGATCAAATCAGCTTTCACTTTTGCCTAAAAGTACACCATCCAAACAACGCAAACATACATTTGTAAAGACCAAGGCATCATACTGTGAACGCGCCTTCAACTTGAAGTAAAAGAGACGTATGAAAGAGAGAACGAGCTCATGTCACCTGAAAAAAAATAGCTATGACACTATTCTAAAATCCACAACTTTAGACAGGATAAAATGTCTTTTCATAGCTTCATTCCAGTTACAACAGTTTTTGTTTGTTTATATTTATATTAGGTTTTTACCCATTAATCATGCTCTTTAAATCTGTTTCTCATTTATATTTACAATGTGTTTTCATCCCTTTACAATGTTAATATTTAAGGCTTTTAACTGTCATTGCTGTTTTTGTTGTTAATTTCCCTTTATTTGTAGGGAGATAAATCTGCCACATGTTCTGGGACAGCAGATAGATTTTAGCGAACTCTTGTGGATTTGCAGAGTGGATTTTTAGTGTGCAATGTCCCTGTCAAAGGAAGTAATGAATGAAAAAAATATTGGTCTGTTGCAAATAATAAACCTGTCTTTTGTAAAAAAAAAAAAAGAAAAAAAAAACCCTGATTTGATCTAAAGTATAAAAGTCTGAAGTTTGTCAAAAAATATCAGTGAGCATCTTTCATATTTGAAGACAGTCTTGCTGAACCGGCTTCTTTTGAACTTTATGTCTCTGTAGGGAGGGCATTTCATCATTGTGGCCTTGTAGGTTATTACACTAGAAAAATGTTGCTGGTCACGCGTCGTCACACTAAATATACATTCCCAAAAACATCTATAAGGTGGAGTTATGGAAGTTTGTCTCTTGATTTGATAAGACTGTATTTTAGTTTTGTGAAAGCTAACGTAGAATGAATGTTGGATTGAAGAGCGAGACTTGAGAATCAATGTAGCAGACACTGATAATGAGACTTAAGTTTGGTTTATTGTAGATAGGGAGGCTGGACTTGGAGCTGAGCTTGAGGCTGGACTTGGAGCTGAGCTTGAGGCTGGACTTGGAGCTGAGCTTGAGGCTGGACTTGAGCTGAGCTTGAGCTGGACTTGGAGCTGAGCTTGAGGCTGGACTTGGAGCTGAGCTTGAGGCTGGACTTGGAGCTGAGCTTGAGGCTGGACTTGGAGCTGAGCTTGAGGCTGGACTTGGAGCTGAGCTTGAGGCTGGACTTGGAGCTGAGCTTGAGGCTGGACTTGGAGCTGAGCTTGAGGCTGGACTTGGAGCTGAGCTTGAGGCTGGACTTGGAGCTGAGTAGACAGGCTGGCTTGGAGCTGAGTAGACAGGCTGGCTTGGAGCTGAGTAGACAGGCTGGCTTGGAGCTGAGTAGACAGGCTGGCTTGGAGCTGAGTAGACAGGCTGGCTTGGAGCTGAGTAGACAGGCTGGCTTGGAGCTGAGTAGACAGGCTGGCTTGGAGCTGAGTAGACAGGCTGGCTTGGAGCTGAGTAGACAGGCTGGCTTGGAGCTGAGTAGACAGGCTGGCTTGGAGCTGAGTAGACAGGCTGGCTTGGAGCTGGGCTAAGAGCACAGACAATCAGGCAGAGAGTGGAAGCAGAAGCTGGGTCTTTATACTGGAGGCTTAAGCAGGTGATTGGAGGCAGCTGTGTAATTGGTGAGGCCACCAAAGCACTCCACTCACAGCCTAACAGAGAGGGATCCCAACAGTACCCCCCCCTCAAAGGACGCCTCCAGGCGGCTGACCAGGCCCAACCGGACGGGAGGCGTGAAAGTCCCGAATGAGAGCAGGGTCCAAAATCCGAGCCCGCGGGACCCACGAACGCTCCTCGGGGCCGTAACCCTCCCAGTCCACCAAATACTGGAGGCCCCGACCGCGTCTGCGGACACCAAGGAGCCGGCGCACCGAGTAGGCAGGGAAGCCATCCACAAGCTGGGCGGGAGGAGGGGGACCGGCAGGCGGGCACAAAGCACTTTCACGGACCGGCTTCAGCTGGGAGACATGGAAGGTTGGGTGAACAGGGAGGGCCGAAGGAAGCCTCAAGCGAACCGCAGAGGGACTGAGGACGGATTCGATCACAAAGGGGCCAAGGTACCGAGGGGACAGCTTACGAGAATCCGTCTTCAGGGGGATGTTTCTAGAGGAAAGCCAAACAGACTGACCTGGGTGGTAAAGAGGAGCAGACGAGCGGTGTCTGTCAGCATCTGCTTTGGACCTGGCTGAAGCTTTGAGGAGAGCTGCACGAGTCCTTTTCCAGACGTTATGGCAACGTTGTAGGTGGTGCTGAATGGAGGGAACCGCCAAATCCTGTTCCTCAGCCGGAAATAGGGGTGGTTGGTAGCCCAAAGACGCTTCAAACGGAGACAAGCCTGTCGCAGAGGAAACCAAAGAGTTATGTGCATATTCAATCCAGGACAGATAGGACGACCAGGATGCAGGATTGGAGGAAGTCATGCAGCGCAGTGCGGATTCCAGATCCTGGTTAGTGCGCTCCGTCTGCCCATTGGTCTGCGGGTGATAGCCCGAGGACAGGCTAACGGTGGCCCCAAGAGCTTCACAAAAAGAACGCCAGACCTGCGAAGTAAATTGGGTACCTCGGTCTGACACAATGTCTTTGGGGATACCGTGTAATCTGAAAACATGGTGAGTTATCAGGTCGGCAGTCTCCTTTGCAGTTGGCAACTTTGGCAGAGCAACAAAGTGAGCCGCTTTGGAAAACCGGTCCACAATTGTTAGGATGACGGTGTTACCTTGAAGGTGGTAGTCCGGTAACAAAATCCACAGCAACGTGGGACCAGGGTCGTTCCGGGATCGGCAAAGGTTGAAGGAGCCCCATGGGCTTGGAGTGGGATGCTTTGCCTCTGGCGCAGGTTTGACAAGCAAGAACAAACTCACGAGTGTCCTTGTCCATGGTGGGCCACCAGAAGTGGCGTTTAGCTAAGGACAGAGTCCGGTTGACCCCAGGGTGACAGGAGAACCGAGAACCATGGAGCCATTGCAGGACTTCGGAACGGGCACTGTCAGGAACAAAAGTTCGATTAGGGGGCCCGTTACCTGGATCCGGTTGTGTGTGTTGTGCCTCTTTGATGAGGTTTTTGATCTCCCATGTCACAGGCGCCATAACACAGGTAGATGGGATGATGGGTTCGGGCTCTGATGAGGAGTCTTGGTCAGAGAACTGGCGGGACAGTGCATCGGGTTTAACGTGTCGAGAACCAGGGCGATAAGTGAGGCAGAAGTCAAACCTAGCAAAGAAAAGAGCCCATCTGGCCTGGCGGGAGTTCAGACGCTTAGCGGTTTGGATATACGCCAAGTTTTTGTGGTCCGTCCACACCAGGAATGGTACTTCTGCTCCCTCTAGCCAGTGCCTCCATTCTTCTAGGGCCAGTTTAACAGCAAGCAGTTCCCTGTCTCCCACGTTGTAATTCTTTCTGCGGGGGAAAGTCGACGAGAGAAAAAGGCACAGGGATGAAGACATTTCTTGGGTCCATACCTCTGAGAGAGGACCGCGCCCACGCCGCCATCAGAGGCATCCACCTCCACAACAAATTGCTGGGAGGGATCCGGTTGTCGCAAGACAGGAGCTGATGTGAAGAGCCGTTTAAGTAGAAGAAAAGCTGTCTCAGCCTCCGGAGTCCAGCTGAACTGTTTCTTAGGGGAAGTCAGTTGGGTTAGAGGTGCAACCACTCGACTGAAGTTCCTTATGAAACGTCTATAAAATTTGCGAAACCCAGGAATCTTTGCAACTGCTTACGTGTCTCAGGTCGTGGCCACTCTAGAACAGCTTTAACCTTTTCTGGATCTGCCCTTACTTGTCCTGGTTCAATAATGAAACCCAAAAAACTGACCTTACTGGAGTGGAAGTGGCATTTTTCGGCCTTGACAAAAAGTTTGTTTTCCAGGAGTCGTTGAAGTACTTGACGAACGTGCCTCTGGTGTTCTTGCAGGTTTCTGGAAAATATAAGAATATCGTCCAAGTACACAAAGACAAATTGGTTGAGACAGTCTCGGAGCACATCGTTTATGAGGGCTTGAAACACCGCTGGGGCATTGGTTAAGCCAAAGGGCATGACCAGATATTCAAACTGACCAAGCGGAGTTTTGAAGGCCGTCTTCCATTCATCACCATCTTTAATGCGCACTAGATGGTAGGCATTTCTCAGATCTAGTTTGGTGAAGACGGAGGCACCATGGAGAGGGGTAAAAACCGAGTCCAATAAAGGCAGAGGGTATTTGTTCTTTATTGTTATGTTGTTTAGGCCTCTGAAATCGATGCAGGGTCTGAGTGTCTTGTCCTTCTTTTCCACAAAAAAGAACCCAGCCCCTAACGGTGAGGACGAAGGTCGAATGATTCCGGCTGCTAATGACTCACGGATGTAGTCTTCCATGGCCACTCGCTCTGGTCTTGACAGGTTGTAGAGACGACTAGAGGGAAGAGGTGCGCCAGGCAAAAGGTCAATGGCACAATCATAAGGCCGGTGCGGAGGCAAAGATAGTGCCTGTTTCTTGCTGAAGACCTCCTTTAGGTCATGGTACACCGCAGGCACTATGGATACATCAGGGTCCACCTTGGGTGGTTTGGAATCAGGGGCACTTGGTTCTGCACAAGATAAAGCAGACTGAAGACAGTGGGCATGACAAAAAGGACTCCATTCCGCAACCCTTCCCACAGACCAATCGATGACTGGGTTATGTTTCTTTAGCCAGGGAAAGCCCAGTATCAAAGGAGGCGTGGATGAAGGAACAATGAAAAAGGACGTCCTTTCATGATGATTGCCAGACAGTACAATTGTTACTGGTTCAGTGATGTGCGTTACCTTAGCCAGGGGCCTGCCGTCGAGCGCCAGAGCTGTCCGTGGGCTCTCAAGGGGTCTGCAGATGATGCCAACTTGCTCAGCCAGTTGTTTGTCCATGAAATTGTCTTCAGCACCGGAGTCAATCAGGGCCTGGACTGGCAGAGCATCGCTCTGACAGCAAAGCATGGTCGGAATCTGCAGCGTTTTGGAGGAACCAGGGAAGGGGTCTTGACTCACCAGTACCCCCAGTCTTACTGGTGAGTCCTGTCTTTTGGCCGAACAGGGCAGTTAGCCAGATAGTGTCCTTTGTCTCCGCAGTAGAGACATACTCCTGCAATCCGACGTCGTTGGTTTTCCTCCGGGGTGAGACGGGCTCGACCGAACTGCATTGGTTCCTCTGGCATTAAAGGTGGGGAGACTGACTGAGCAGAGAAGGGTGCTGGAAGGGGTGAGGTTACATACCGCCGTTGGGGCCTCTTGGTGCTTAGCGGGGTACTGGAGACACGTTCGTTACGCCGTGTTTGACGGCGGTTGTCGATGCGGTTGACTAAGGAGACCAGAGCCCGTAGGTCAGGAGGCTCCTCCCGGGAAGCGAGTTCGTCCTTCAGCTGATCATTCAGTCCGTTGATGAAGGCTGCCCTCAGAGCGTCCTCAGTCCAGCTGACATCTGCAGCCAACGTCCAGAACTCTATTGTGTAGTCAGAGACAGCCCTAACTCCTTGACTGAGCTTTAACAAACGAAGAGATGAATTAAGGTTGTAGTCCGGGTGATCAAAAACAAGTTTAAGTTCGTTGACAAAGTGATCATAACTTGTGTCCTCGACACGATTTCTGGAGAATTTTGCTTCTGCCCATTGTAGGGCCTTACCTCTCATCAAACCACACATGTAGTGGATCTTGGCAGAATCAGTGACAAACTGTTTGGGGCGTTGCTGGAACACAGCAGAGCACTGAAACAGGAAACCACGGCAGCAATTGGGCTCACCACAGAACGGTTCAGGGTCTGTGCAATGGGACTCACGAGATGTTGCTTCCCCACGAGGTTGGGCGGAAGCAGATCCAGAGGTCTGGATGGAGAGCAGGGAAGAAACCTGGCTGGCCAGTTGAGACACTTGGTAGGAGAGAGACTGATTGGCGTCGATCAGGGCCTTATGCTATTGTCATGGTGACCCAGAAGCGCACCTTGACTGGAAACAGCATGGAGGAGTGGACTGGCCTCTTCTCTGGTGTCTGCTTGATCCATTTTATTGGCCTGATTGTTCTGTTGGATTGAAGAGCGAGACTTGAGAATCAATGTAGCAGACACTGATAATGAGACTTAAGTTTGGTTTATTGTAGATAGGGAGGCTGGACTTGGAGCTGAGCTTGAGGCTGGACTTGGAGCTGAGCTTGAGGCTGGACTTGGAGCTGAGCTTGAGGCTGGACTTGGAGCTGAGCTTGAGGCTGGACTTGGAGCTGAGCTTGAGGCTGGACTTGGAGCTGAGCTTGAGGCTGGACTTGGAGCTGAGCTTGAGGCTGGACTTGGAGCTGAGCTTGAGGCTGGACTTGGAGCTGAGCTTGAGGCTGGACTTGGAGCTGAGCTTGAGGCTGGACTTGGAGCTGAGCTTGACAGGCTGGCTTGGAGCTGAGCTGAGGCTGGCTTGGAGCTGAGCTTGAGGCTGGACTTGGAGCTGAGCTTGAGGCTGGCTTGGAGCTGAGCTTGAGGCTGGACTTGGAGCTGAGTAGACAGGCTGGCTTGGAGCTGAGTAGACAGGCTGGCTTGGAGCTGAGTAGACAGGCTGCTTGGAGCTGAGTAGAACAGGCTGGCTGGAGCTGAGTAGGACAGGCTGCTTGGAGCTGAGTAGACAGCTGGCTTGGAGTGGTAGACAGGCTGCTTGGAGCTGAGTAGACAGGCTGGCTTGGAGCTGAGTAGACAGGCTGGCTTGGAGCTGAGTAGACAGGCTGGCTTGGAGCTGAGTAGACAGGCTGGCTTGGAGCTGAGTAGACAGGCTGGCTTGGAGCTGAGTAGACAGGCTGGCTTGGAGCTGAGTAGACAGGCTGGCTTGGAGCTGAGTAGACAGGCTGGCTGGAGCTGAGTAGACAGGCTGGCTTGGAGCTGAGTAGACAGGCTGGCTTGGAGCTGGGCTAAGAGCACAGACAATCAGGCAGAGAGTGGAAGCAGAAGCTGGGTCTTTATACTGGAGGCTTAAGCAGGTGATTGGAGGCAGCTGTGTAATTGGTGAGGCCACCAAAGCACTCCACTCACAGCCTAACAGAGAGGGATCCCAACAATGAAGCTGCTCAGACAGCAGCAAAAAATGTTTTTAGGTTTAGGAAGGACAGAAAGAGGGTCTGATCTGCTCACAGAAATAACCTTCCACAAAAGCCTTATAATGCTTTCTCAGTATTTTATTTTTGCTATCAGTATAAACTCCCTTTATTTTTCGAGAATAGTTTTTTAAGTTATTTATATGCTATATTGGAATTTTTGCATTCAAATATTTGATACTAATTTCTAACTTTTCAGAATGAAAGAGAACAAATTATGACGACAAACGTTTGGATCACTCAGGTAAGTGTTATCTTAGTAACCTATAAAAGAGTCTTTGTTTTGGGAAATGTCCTTCATGCTGAACTTGAATGAAGCCACGTCCGTTCTTCCTCTCAATGTGGAACAAAATGCTTAAGTAATTGTGGCTCAAACATATTTCACTGATAACGAGGCGTGTAATTGAACCTGGTGTTGTGGATGAGCAGTGAAATCGAACTGAAGTAATTGTGACTCGCTGTCCTTGTCTCCCCAGCATTGGGTTGATTACAGATTATCGTGGGACCCAGCAAAGTATGAAGGTATTCAGAAACTGCGTATTCCGTCCAGACACGTTTGGCTTCCGGACATCGTTCTGTACAACAAGTAAGCTTTCTTACAGTCTTGCATTTTCAACAGATTTCATGCTACGTCCACGCCGCGCTCGGCAACACGCTTTCAACTGGCCACTTCCAATGAAAAGTCTATGCGTTTCTGGCTTCTGCGTTCAAAACTCTCGCGTTTATGCATAGCTGCACATGTTTTACGACATTTTCGGGATCTGTACACAAAACGCATTGCCAACTACACTAGTTCAAGCTTTGACCAGTCAGTGACTCTCACGGTAAACCTTATACGCTAGTATACAGTAAAAAAAAGAAGCCCCTCCCTAATTGTCCAGTGTAAGCACTATGTGCTAAACTCTCATTCAAGAATGAGTTTTGGTGTGTACATAGCTTTAGATAAAAAAAACACTTGTGAACCGTTTGGCTGCGAATATTATTTATTATAGTAGAGTTGACCTATTTTTTTTTTTTTGTGAAAAAGAACGGAGATTTAAGCCTTAACCTTAATGTTGTTTGGGGTTGACACTGACCCGTTTCAGTTTTTAAATGCATAAAAGAATCACCTAAAATTAATTTATTCCATCAAGACTTTTCGACTTTGTCAGGATCTAGTTAAAATTATGTATTTTCTGGTGTTAGGGTCTGGTTTTGACCAGGTTATATAAAATAACTTCATAAAGTAATAATTGAAAATATTTGTGGATTTCAACCAACAATGACAGCCACCTCCTCTCATGCTCATTTGTCAAATTTAGTTGGAAAAAAGCAAAATAAACAAACTTAGGCATGCCACAAAGACTTTTCTCTGATTTAGCTTTCCAATACTTTTTGAATAGTTCAGTAAAATTCAAGAAACGCAATAAAATTAGTTTTATCTATATTTTTCTCTTGGGTTTTTTCCCCCAATTTTATTAAAATCTTGAGGCATATTTGTTTATTAAAGGCCCAGAGACCCACAGTAAAATCAATAAAACTAATATTTTCGTGGATAAGGAAGCCTACGAAGATAACCAAGAGATGACAACAAATTTTGATTTAAGGCATGGGTTGAAACCGACCCATTAACACAGTGGGTGATACTGGAAAGCTAACACAAGATGAGGGTTAAAGATGTGGTTGTCTCTCCTTTTCTTCCAGTGCTGATGGAATTTATGAAGTTACAGTCTTCACCAACGCCATTGTCATTTTCAATGGCAGCGTCAACTGGCTCCCTCCGGCCATCTATAAAAGCGCCTGTAAGATCGAAGTCAAGCACTTCCCCTTTGACCAGCAGAACTGCACCCTCAAGTTCCGCTCTTGGACGTATGATCACACAGAGATCGACCTGATCTTGAAATCTGAGGCAGCGAGCATGGATGACTTCACCCCGAGTGGTGAGTGGGACATCATAGCTCTGCCCGGCAGACGGACCGTCAACCCCACGGATCCCACCTATGTGGACCTGACTTACGACTTCATTATCAAGAGGAAGCCCCTTTTCTACACCATAAATCTCATCATTCCATGTGTTTTGATCACCTCTTTGGCCATTCTGGTGTTCTATCTACCGTCGGACTGTGGAGAGAAGATGACTCTCTGTATTTCTGTCCTCCTGGCACTTACAGTGTTCCTGCTTTTAATTTCAAAGATTGTTCCTCCTACGTCGCACGATGTTCCCCTGATTGGGAAGTACCTGATGTTCACCATGGTTCTGGTGACCTTTTCCATCATCACCAGTGTTTGCGTGCTCAATGTGCACCACCGCTCTCCAAGTACCCATAACATGCCTGCTTGGGTCAAGTTAATATTTCTTGAGAAACTGCCTGCTTTGCTGTTCATGAAACGCCCCAGTAACTTCTCTGGCCGCCAAAGACTGCGTCAGCAGCGCTGCCTAAGGGCCAGGAGATCCATATTGGGTCTGGACTACTCAAACACTTCAAAAACTTGTTTCACCTTGTCGTCTTCTGGGCTACTTTCCTCTGACTCTGCATTTTCCACTCCAGGACACAAAAATCTAGCCCCTACCATGGGCTATGGCTTGACTCACAGGAAGGGGGATTTGAGCTCCTCTGATTATCCCCACAGTAGTTTCTCTCCCACCCAAGACTATCTGCAAAGATGCAATTCAGAGTGGACAGCAGATGTGAAAGAGGCTGTGAAAGGAGTCCGCTTTGTGGCTGAGCACATGATGGCAGATGATGATGATCAGAGCGTATGTATGCTTTTAAGGTTTCTATTTAATCTACTGCAAATCACTATCTTTATTGCTTTCAGTTGACAAAACACAGTAGTGGGTGTCTATGCAATGGTTTTAGTTCAGCCTCAGTCATGCATTGTCCTTCCCCACTAATACAAATCAAAAAGAAAGTAACTTTTACCTGCCTCTCAAGATCTAGACAGAGAAAGAATAAAATCAATGTTATTAGTTGTGTGCGTGGCAACCTGTTCAGGGTGTACCCCAACTCCATCCAACAGTGTCTGGGATAGGCTCCCTGTGATCCCAAATGGGATCAACTGGGTTTGGAAAATGGATGGATGGATGGATAGATGTGTATTTTTAAGATTCAAACATTTAGGGTGTATTCAGACTGGACACATTTAGTTCACTTAAGATGAACCCAAGTGGAGGTGGTCTCGATTCGTTTCCAATTGGACTGAACTTTGGTTCTCTCTCTTTGAGTTTCCTCAATCTGAATACGTTCTGTGCTTGAAGCAGAACAACTAAACCAAAACGGCCACCGTATTCGGAAATTGCTTGATGTAAATGGAGAGGCACAAACAATTGTGGAGCAGCGATGCAACAGAAACTCGTTGAAATGTGGTCTGATGAATTCAGGCTCATTAAAAGAACTTTTAAAGGGATACACATTGCTTCTCACACTGCTTTCCCAGCAATATACATGTCATATACCCTTGTCAGAATACCTTCTTAGCAGACGTTTCCTCACGTTGCCTTGCAGCGTGCCTCCTCCACCAATTTATACAGTGTGGTGCCTGGTGTTGATGTAGACCAGGGGTATTCAACTCCAGGCCTCAAGGGCCGCATTCCTACAGGTTTTCCAACATACCCGGATCTGGCATGCTCCAATTGGTTGGACACACCTGAACCAGGTAATCAGTCATGAGTAGAGTTTGGATATCTGGAAATTATGCAGACACTGTGGCCCTCGAGGCCTGGAGTTGAATACCCCTGATGTAGACGTTCAAAATTGATCAGTGAAATTTAAAGCATGATTAACTGAACTAATCCGACAAGGATTGCAAAGGGCAGGACTTCCAAAATTTCCATGTCTCATTGTTTTACTCCGTTCTTGTAATTATTGTCCAGTGACTGAAGAGATTTTTAGTCTACAGTAGGGGTGTCCAAAGTCCGTCCTCGGGAGCCAGAGTCCTACATGTTTTCCAACCCTTATTGACTAAACATACCTGATCCAGGTAATCAACAGCAGAGAAGGCAGGATTTCTGGAAAACCATCCGGAGGCCGTCCCTCAAGGACTGACTTTGGACACAGCTGCTCTAACGGCTTTAGTTTGAAACAAAACTGTCCGGTAGACGCCAGTCAGGATACTGACCAAAGGCAAGGCTCAGGAATCGATCCGGACCAAATTAAATGGACTCTGTCCGGAGCAAGGGACATTTCCAGTCTGAATACGTCTTGATTCCATGTCAGTTTGTTGAATTTAGTGTGTCCTTATGTAGGATTTATTTTTAAAATGCTTTTCAAACATTTTTGTAAAGATGTTTTTCAAGCATCAGAAAACAGTTTATAGAAATATTTCCATCTGTGAACCAATCTGAGTTGTTTGTAAAAATTTATCCAGTGTATCATAGTTTCCTCGTCATTATAGGCTCAAACCAAACACCTCCTCATTACTATATTTTGACCTTCTTCTGACACAGGAAGGAGTATGTTTGCATAAACCCCCTTTGTATTTGAGACTAAGCTTTTTTTAAATTAGTTATATTTGCATATATATTTTTGTTGAACCGGATGGAAAAGTGTGTCAGAGATATTAAAGATGGGGGAAGTTTAGAAAAAAAAGGGGAAGGATGATAAAAAAAAAAGTAGGACGGGTTAGAATTAAGAAAAGAGGCAGTACGTTAATCAAGGTTTATCAATATTGTCGTCAGATTTAGATATCACTCAAATATTACAAACATACTTGTTGGCTCCAAAAGCCTATCAGATATGTACAACATGTACACACTACAAATAAATGCATGTATCATTTAAAACTAGCACCACATTTTTTTTTTCTTATGAAAAAATTGTATTTAAAAGTCAGCTTTATTTGAGACTAAATTCAGTTTGAACTTTTGTGTTTCTGCAGGTAATTGAGGACTGGAAATATGTTGCCATGGTGGTGGATCGTATGTTTCTGTGGATCTTTGTGATAGTTTGCGTGGTGGGGACCCTGGGTCTGTTCCTCCAGCCTCTCTTCCAGAGTCAGATAGTTCCCAACCAGCAGCCCAGCTCGGACAAGCCTCGCATCTGATGGGCAATGAACATCCACAATAAACCACAATAAACCAGATTTTAGTCAGAAGAAAACCAAACGATGTTTGAAATTGTTTTTAATGTTACCTATGGATGCAAAAGTAAAAGTGATTTCTCTGCCCCCATGTGTATGAAAGTGTTACACAAATCTGTCTAATAGGCAAAGGTACAGTTTGTCTTCTGTTATAGATGTTGTTTAGCTGATGTGCTCTTACCATGTCAGTGTAATACAATAAAAACAAAAATGTGTCCTCTTTTAGTCTGATTAAATGCATAAATGTACACGGTGTGAAATTGTCAGTGTTCTGCCAAAGTGCTTTCCAAAGTCTGTTTTTGTGCTGATAAATGTTGTCCCCAGAGTCGGAAAAAAGTGAGATTTTCTTGTCAATCTGGAAAGACAGGTGCCCATTTAAGAAATGAATGTGCAGTGAGGTATACTAAAAGAAGGTGGTGTGATCAAAATGAGGGTTGAACTTAACCCACAATCTTTTTATTTTAGGTTGGTGAATTTTTAATTCACATTTAAGCAGAGTGGTTTGTGTGAGCAAGCACATACACACAGCCACGCTTCAGGTTTACTGTTCAATAAACTGTGCTGAGTAGGCTCGTTAGAGATTGTGCACACTGTTGGTTATTTTGTCAGATGGTCCTTTAAATCAAAAGATGGCACACAGCCTTAGCTCTGAAAGAGCTTTGCTACCGCAATTTACAGGTTTTTTAAATTGTTCCCTGCTTTTTTTTTTTGTTCTTTACCACAGTTTTTCTGTTGTTAGAAAATAAAGAAAATCCATTCCGTTTTTCTCAACAACAAATTGTGCAGAGGTCAGATTCAACATTCAGTACATGTTTTTATTGATCAGAAGCCCTAATGCATCAGCAGTTCTTTTTCATATAAGGAATGGGTTGCAGAAATGCTTCTTTAAGTGCGTCGACATGACTCCAAAAAAGATTTATTTGTTAATATTGTACAAATCTACTCTCTTTTTCTTTAAAAAGTACCGATAAAAAGAGACCCATATTCATGTTTGTTTACATGTGAAGACTTTATGTGAAGGATGCACACATCTTTGTTATTTTGTTGTTGTTTTTGTTTTCATTGTTTGGTGAGAGCGAAAACAAGAAAAAACAGCAAAAATTTGTTTTTTTGTAAAACTTATTTTTAGGGCTGATTAAAGGGCTAAAAGCATTTTTACTTCTTCATTTTACTAAGACAACTTTAGCAGATAAATTCATACAGCTAGAGACGGTCCCGCTGGCTTTCATGGCTGGAGCACTGAAAAAATGTAATCCCCGATGGTACAGACGCTGTTAGCAGTGGACTGGTAGTACAACGGCTGAAATACGGCCGCGGCATACATGCAGTACAAAATTTGGCCGCCGTTACTTGCGGAAAAAGTTTTTGAACTGCACAGAAATCTAGATCGTGCTGCGTTTCCGTGCGATGCTGCGTGACTGTGGTACCAGTGGAACAGCCTTGGAACAGCAGTGGAACAGCAGTGCCAGTGCGAAATTGGGTCGTGGAGTGAACGCCAGCACATGCGCTTGAATGCTGAAATTTCGCGTTCGTGCACGGCCTAACTACAGCTGTTTCCCCGACCAGTCTGCGTTTGTACCACTGCTTACAGCGTCTGTTTAGTGCTGAGTATGAGAGGACGTGCTTACATGCGATTAAGCTGTGCTCTGGCAGTGGAGTTGGAGTGAAATTGACTCCGGTGTCTGTATCACTGCTATTCCACGAACATGCATAAAGTCTAAGTGTGTGTGGCAGATTTTCCTAATTTTTTACCCGTAATATGGCCGTCATATCCTGCAGTACAGGGCCTTGAACTTGTGTTTTTCTATGGAGCCCTGGAGATGACATTAAAAAAGAGGAAAATTGTTCTTTCAAATTGGCATTTTGCGTGCACAGGTTAGAATTTTTTTAAGTCGACATGCCAACTTGTGTGCACAAAATGCTAACTCGTGCAGGGAAAACCAATTTGTGTCAAAATGCTAATTTGAGGGGAAAAGATATTAATTTGTGCGCAGAAAATGTTAACTTGTGTTGACAAGAAGTGGATTTCAGCGAACAAGATACTTATTTGTGCGTATTAAATTCTATTTTGAGGGAGAAAAATACTAATTTTTACGCACTAAATACAAATAAAAAGTTAATTTGTGGCGCCAAAACAGAAATTTGAACAAAATGCTAATTTGAGGGAAAAATTTTACTTTTTAATGTCATGTCCAGGACTCCGTAGTTTTTAAAAAACACAAAGCGAAAGCGTAAATTTTATTTAATCCAGACTGTGATCTTTTTTGTCTACAATATGGTTGTTTTATGAGACAGCAATCCATTTGTTTTTTTTTTTTTTTTTTTATCTTTACCAGCTGCCTGTCTGAGTCATGTGGACAACAGCCTGTTGATTTATTATCTTTTTTGACTTAATTTTCATATTTAATGAAGGTAAAATGTAATTTCCAATAGAACTAAACCAACATAATTTGAAAATGTATGTTAATGAGAGGAGGAGGGAAAGATTAATAACTGTTGTTTGATGTTGGTTTTTGAACTTCAGATTTTATATTTTTAAACTTCAAGAAAAATAAATTATGAGGAACTTATTTTTTAATGAAAATAAATGAAAAGCAACAGCTTGAATGAATACAATGGTTGTAAATTAATATTTGAATTTAAAAATGATCCCCAAACATCTCTCTTCTTTCTTAATTTTTTCCTGTTTTGAGTTTATTTTACTCAAACTCAAACATTAGAAGGAGACAAAGCAAATTGCAGTTTTATTCAACACAATAATCTTTTTTTAAAAAGACGAATCAGAGAATGATTGGACGGCAGTGTATTTGTGAATAGAAGCTGCTCACCCCTGAACAGCCCCCCCCATATGTCATTGGATTAGAAGGCTATAGGTTGCACGTTTTTTTTCTGTGGTGGCTCATCTCCGTCAGTGAGTGGCTGCGTGCCTCAGTGTGGCTCTGCCTCCCCCCCTCCTTCCTCCCTGGTCTGCAGCTGCAGACGTGCCGTCGCTCTTCCCACTTTCACCCCTCTTTCTGGTTTGGATCGGTGCTGCTGCTGCTGACCCTGGATTTATGTGCCATCCTTCTTCAGTTTGAATCAGGATGAATGCCAGAATTTGTTTCAGATTTCCCTTCACGTTGTTCCTGCTTTATCTTCTGTCAGGTTAGTAGTGACGGTTCTGTTATTTTGAAATGACGGCCACTTACTTGTTGCTGGAGAAAGGATTTTCTTTATGACAATATTTGTGATTCTTCTGATACGTGCTTCAATAAAAACACCTGATTTGAGACAATTTTTCAAATATTCACACTTTAAAATTAAAAAATCTTTAAAGATGACTGTAATTTTGTGTAGCTTTGATAAAAAATTATAAATATTGAGTGTGCACGATTGTTTTGTTAGAGCCGGAAATATTGTTTTACTCAAAATCACAATGCAGGAGAGAAATGTGTAGACTACAATTTCAAAAATAAATTCAGGAGCGGTCAAATTTCCAATTATTTTCAAGTGCAGTGAATGAAGCGAGCCTGACATTCTGCTCTGGTGCAGGAGGCACATGTTCAGAAGCAGAGCACAAGCTTTTCTCCGTCATATTCTCCAACTACAATCAGTACATCCGACCAGTGGAGAATGTGTCTGACCCGGTCATCGTGCAGTTTGAAGTTTCCATGTCACAGCTGGTTAAAGTGGTAAGTGAGCAAAACGTGCATCAAATTTTCTCATTTTCCTCTTTGAATAAAATTTGTCTACCTACTTCATAGTTAAAAAATTAAAAAGAAAAAGAATAAAAGAGATTTTAATAATTCTAGCTTAAAAAAAATGTTCAACTTGCAGACTTTTTTCCATCTGCAAACTTCCTTGCGAATATATCACCTGAAATACCCGCAGCATATTTTGTCGACCCCTTGGCTCATATTCCAGAGATAAAAACGCAGGCAAGCAGGGAGGCTTTCTGTCCAAACCCAGACGAGATGGGAAATGTCAGGTGTCTGAGTGGCTCTCTGTTTATCTCACACTAACTGCCTCTTCTGATGAGCACTCTGGTTTAAATGCAGATTTCACTAGAATTGGTTGATTGCAGGCCAGCAAGTCATGCGGGCTGTGGTTTGATTGAGACAAATCCAGACGATTTTAGGGCTAAAGGGACAAAATCAAGAACGTTTAGAAAGAAATCTTTTATTTTAAGTGTCCCTTTGTTTTAACTTTAAAAGTTGCATATAAATCAGACATTTTTTATACTTTAGTTTAAAAGTTTTAATTGATGGAAAAAATACATAAAACTTAACATTCGTACTTCTCATAGTTGATAACAGCTAAATTTTGAAATTTTCTAATTTAATCAGAACCAGGAAACTTTGGAAAAACATATTTAACTCCCATGACATTTTCATCCGAGTGCAAGCGCAATAAATAATGTTGCCAGAGGGCTGCAATGAGTATTGAAGACCTGTGAGCTTCAAAACAAGACAAAGTGGTGGAGAAAATTGTATTTCAAAGACACTGCAGCATTGAGGATGTGTGCAGGTGCATCCTGAGGATGCAGAGCTCCACATGCTGAAGGATGAATGTCTTTTTCTTGGTAACACCTGGTGCTCCTCACCCAGACATTAATGGTGCACCTGCATGAATGATAACAAGTGACTTCATTTTAGCTTTGTGATTGACAAAAGCATATCAGAACCAAAAAAGGAGAAATAAATCATGTAAAAGTTAAATGTTTTTATTTAATCATATAAAAGAAAAAATCTGATTACTTTGAGCACAAAATGACTTTTTGAAAACTAACATAATAATTTATGTTATTTTTTATATTATTTTTTGATTTCATATTTAATTATTTTTCATGTTTTGGCATTTGCAAAATCATCTCAACAAAGAAAAATACATTTCATTAAATCATCTTTTTCCCAATCAATTCGTAACATATTCCTGCTTTATCTTAAAACTCCCCCTTCCAGAGATAATCAGCATGGATCATGCTGCGGCCATCTGTCCACCTGTATTTAATAGCGATCCTGGAAGCTGCCCTGAATAGATAATAGTTCCATGAATGGTTAATGTTACGCACTGGATCATGTGATTCGTTCATTTACGGTCTAAATCACACATAAACCTGACCCCCGCAGCTTTGCGCCCTCCGTTAGTTGAGAAGTTAGTGCTGTGCTCTGACCTCCTGGCTCCAGCTGTCATGCTCCAGGCATGAAGGACTCAGGTGCGTCTCTCTGAGACTTCATGTCTGGGAATAAACTGATGCCTGACCCTGCAAAAAAAAAGCTCACGACAGTCCTTAGAGCGGCCTTACATGATTGCCTATGACAGCGTTCGGGCTACTGATGTTAATATTTAACTCATTTTCTTTGCTTTGACGTCTTCATAATTGAGTTTATTTTCTTTTTAGGATGAAGTCAATCAGATCATGGAGACCAATCTGTGGCTGAGACATGTAAGTTTGTGGTCTGTAGACCTTGAGGAAGGACAGTAAGTATAGATCCAGCCTCAAGCCATACATGATTCTTAAGGACTCAATGATGGGATGAATTATTTATACAAAGCTTCACACATCGCTTTTATAATCCTGCTGTAGAGGAAAATCACACTCTCCCGCTTCACCTTTAATCTTGTACGGTGTCTTCAAATCAATGGATGATCAAAAATTCTATCAAAAGGACTTGATATATTTGAGAGAAATGAGTTTGGTTACATGTTCTGTTTCACAAAAACTCTACCTCTTAAGAAAAAAAATGTGAAGCAAAAGTCCATCTTAGCTTTACGGTCTGAGCTACGGATCGACTTTAGTCATTAAGCAAAGCGGTGACAGCTCTCTGCTTCACAAGAGCAGCTTCACCATTCTCACGAGGGTCGTTTCTGAGATTTAAAGACAGAGGTCAAAAGGTCCATAAACTATGATTCTCACTGATGCCGTCACACACCTATGCATCACAGCAGCGCCTCTCCAAACACTTTACATCAAACATTTTCGCATAAGCTATGAAATTGATCTGCATTGATAAAAGAGAAAATTTGGTTTTAGAACTGCAGAATCCAAGAAACAACTGAGCCATCAAAATTAATTTGTTTTTTTTTTTTGTCATTTTTGGTTATGATACCACAAATTACAGCGATCTAAAAAGTAAAAAAAATAAAAGAAAGAAAAAGAAACTAAAACAATACTTGAAAAAATGAAAAAAAGTGTCAAAAATTCAACATTTGGGGAAAAAAAAAAAAAAAACATCACCCAAATCTGACTCCGTGGATTTTTCAGAATTTTTTATTTTTAGTCTTTATTTTCACTTTAAAAACCTATGTTTTTTTAAATGCTGAAGAAAATTCTCCTCTATCTCCAAATTAAAAAAATATATATTTTGATAGAAAAATCTTGAAAGTTTAGAGCAAATACCCTCCATTTGGGAGTAAAACTAAAATATTCAGTCTTACATTTAATTTAGCTGCACTACATAGAGTTTGTCGTCTTACATTTTAATATTTAAAGCCTTTTCAAGGTTTATCGAACTTAATGAAGGAAAATTTGTAGATTTGTTTGACAAAAGACTCAAACTGTAAATAAATCTTTTTCAAAACCCAGTTTATTTGTTTAATATTGGTAACATTTTAGATAAGGTGCAGTAAATAACTCAATATAATGTAGACAAAGATAGTTAATACATTTGTTAAGCTTGTAAGCAGTTTATTAATATGGTATTTGTAGACAATGGTCTCACCTTAGATGTTAATAAATCTTGCTAAGTGCGTTAATAAATCTTAATTGGCTTATTGTTCTATAAATGTCTTACTAACACCTTATAAACACATTAATAATGTTTGTTAATTTGTTAAGAAAGCTAATTAAGGAATCTAATTTAAAATGTTTACTGTTTAATTGAATTTTTTATTTGATTGACACATTTGTGTTGCTTTTTTGGAATATATTTTTAATAAAATTTGTCTCCTCCTATATATTTTTTCAGATTTGGAATGACTATAAACTCAAATGGAACCCAAAAGATTTTGGAGGGGTCGAGTTTATTCGAGTACCGTCCAACAGGATATGGAAACCTGACATTGTTCTGTACAACAAGTGAGTGCAGCAATATACTTTGTGGCTACATTTACATCAAACTAGTACTGCACACATGTATTCTTCTACATTGAGTCTCTTTCTAAAAATATTTCAGTCAGTTGTGTCTTTCCAGCCTCTGTATTCATGTTATTTTCTCATCAATCTATCTCCATAGTGCAGTCGGAGATTTCCAGGTTGACGACAAAACAAAAGCCCTACTCCGCTTTAACGGCGATGTTACTTGGATCCCCCCTGCCATATTCAAGAGCTCCTGCAAGATCGACGTCACATACTTCCCCTTCGACTACCAGAACTGCACCATGAAGTTCGGCTCCTGGACCTATGACAAGGCCAAGATTGACCTGGTGCTGATTGGCTCAACCATCAACCTCAAGGACTTCTGGGAGAGTGGCGAGTGGATGATAATTGACGCCCCTGGTTACAAGCATGACATTAAGTACAACTGCTGTGAGGAGATCTACACAGATATCACATATTCCTTGTATATTCGCCGCCTGCCTCTTTTCTACACCATCAACATGATCATCCCCTGCCTTCTCATTTCCTTCCTAACGGTGCTGGTCTTCTATTTGCCGTCTGACTGTGGGGAGAAAGTCACTCTTTGCATCTCCGTCCTGCTGTCGTTGACCGTGTTCCTCCTCGTCATCACAGAAACAATCCCCTCTACCTCGTTGGTCATACCCTTGATAGGAGAGTACCTCCTCTTCACTATGATTTTTGTCACCCTCTCTATTGTCATCACTGTTTTTGTGCTGAACGTCCACTACCGCACACCAAAGACGCACACCATGCCCTGCTGGGTGCGGCGGGTCTTCCTCGGACTCCTGCCACGAGTGATGTTCATGACGAGGCCGGAGAGGGATCCAGAGAAGGTGGGAGTGGGCAGCAGTGCTCAAACGCTGCATCATAGACCTTGCGCCGTGCATTCGTCAGGAACTCTGCAGAAACACAAAGCTCAGGCTCTGGCCTCCAGCGTGATGTCGAGTCTTACGAACCGTCAGCGGCTCCTGAACAACACAGAGCTCTCAAATCTCAATAATAGGAGTGGGGACTCAAACAAATGTGCAAGCTCAGGGTTCACGGGAAGTGAAGAACGCTGCAACTGCTGCTGGCAGAGGAGATCTGGCAAACTGCCTTCCGACTCTGGAGGAGGGAGCGGCGGACTGGGCTGCCTGGGGGCGCTGAGTGGAGGCGGTGCTATGGGGATTGGAGGAGAGAGTCAGTTCAGCAGCTCCGAGTCTCTAGATGGAGGAATCATGTCCCTTCTGCCACTCTCCCCTGAGATCAGGGAGGCCATCGAGAGTGTTAAGTACATAGCAGAGAACATGAGGCTGCAGAATGAAGCAAAGGAGGTGAACAGAAGTTCCTAAAGTTGTTATGCTACATTCACACTAGGGATGAGTTCTTGAACACGCTTTTAGCATATGGTGTTCACAAGGGACTGTCGCCACCTTATGCTATCACACGTACTCACAGTTGAAAAAGGCTTGCTTGTTATTCTATCATAGCTCTATTTTGATACACAAAAGACTTGGTTTCATATGTTCAACCAGGCATAAACTCCAAATATGAATTTCTTCTTCGTGATTGCTTTCAAATGGTTAGCATTTCTGTGTTTTTGAAAAAAAATGCTACCCAGATATCGCTACCAAATCTGTTAAACTTTCAGTATTTTGTACATGGAGCCTGAAAATGGAGTCAAAAACTTGCGTTGTGGTGTATGAATGCAAGTTTTAAACGCAGAACCCCAAAATGCTCATACATGTATTTGGACATGCTACGTTCTTACCGACATGATTTGTGCATTTAAGGACGCAGTATTCACAGTATAATAAATGCTCTTTTTGCATTCTGTGTTCAGACTAGACAAGGAACAAATGTTTGCAACCTACAGTTGGAAGAGGCTTGGTGAAATGTTGACACGGAGCTAATCTCCCTCCAGGTTTTTATATTTCCCAGCTCTACTCTGTAATACAAAAGAAAGAATTAGGACCGATCTGAATTCTTCTCTTCTCCCTACCCCTACATTTTCGCGATCTAAATCAAGAGTAAAGGAGAAATAGCGTCTTAGTCTTTGGACATCACTTTCACTCGATGACGTCACCAATAGTCTAGCATTAGCGCTATTGCATAACTTTAAAAAGGTCATGCAAAAACCAAGAGTCATTGTGTACATTTAAATGTAAATTTCTGTGCTTCAGAGCGTACCAATGTGAAGAAATTTACTTCTTCTCCGCAGCATAGCGCAACACGGAACCCCCTCGCGAGGGAGGAGTGTGTATCCCTCCGCTTGGAGGGGAGGATGATATAAAAACTATTTCAGACACCTCTTGCACTTTACAAGCCCCTTCAAATGTAGGGGTAAGGGAGGAATTTGGATTGGGCCTTGGTACCATTTAATTCCATCCAGGGACAAACCGAAAACCGAAATGATTAATTTCCGTGTTTCTTCAGTGTTTTGAAAAGGCCGCTCCCAATATTTTACTACCAAATCTGAGTCCCTAATCCATCAAAGTTCAGCTGTTTGGTGTTCAAGCAGTCAAAAGTTCAACTGGTTGAACTTTCAGCACGTGCTTTGCGTTTTTTACTTAAAAATTCACCTAGCGGTATGTGAGAGCTAGATTTTGAACATATAAGTCAGAAACCCGCATACATGTGCGTTTACATCGTATTTTCATTGGAGGCAGTTGCTTAAACACACATTTCTGAGCATTGCTGGTGTGAATGTAGCATCTTGTCTATTCTAAGTTTTCTGGTGTCTTGCATACGGATGGTTTCTTTAAAGTGGTAACCGCATCCCTCTCAATGATAAAAATATTTTCTCATTCTCTTCCAGGTTCAGGATGATTGGAAGTATGTTGCCATGGTTATTGACCGGATCTTCCTGTGGGTTTTTGTTCTCGTCTGTATCCTGGGAACAGCTGGCCTCTTCTTGCAGCCTCTATTACTCGGGGAGGATATTTGATTCAGTTCCATCAAAATAACTTTACAAACTGCTGAAATACACACACTACCTGTTAAGTAACAGATTATCTCTCTGAGAGTGCAAAGACAAGAAAGGACAAAGGCAAGGTGGAAAAGGTTGTTCATTTTTATTTTTCTATTGTTGCTTTGGTTGCTGGAAGAGACAGACTTTATTCTGATGCACATAACAAATCCTTTTCTCATCATGTCCTCCTTATTCTACCAAGAGAGTCATCAAGTGCAATGGCTTCACATTTTCTGTCTCTCTGATGCTTTCTGTTAAACTTCATTGTTGTAATCGTGTGTGCACTGCCAGCTACTAAAAAACACGACCAGTCATGCGGACGGTTCGTGCTCTGACCTCTGGCTGTTTTCTGTTCAGATTTCCTCTGTATTGTAATATAATGTTTAACACCAAAGCTTCTGGAGCATTAAATATATGTAACTTCTGGGTGGATGAAGAAATGATCACAATAGTGGTTCATTCACTGGATAATAAAAACAAAAAAAGAAAGCAGCTTCATGATTTCCAATGATGCACATGTTCAGGAATATGGTTATGATATACGATTCTCTTAACAACAGATTATTAATGAAGATGATATAATATCATATATAAATAAAAGCCGCTGCCCACCTCTGCCCTTACCACACCCCTACACCTGCCTGTGCCCTCGCTGCCACGTTTGATTTGAATGCTGCATGTGACAAATTAATGAATGATTTTTCAAATGGAGGCTTTTCTGTTAGTTTTATCTCCATAGCAACCATTTTACGCTTTGGTCGCCTGAGGACACCGAACGATCGACATGAGTTTCAGATGAATCGGCAAAAGTAAACTTTTAAATTTCCCAACAGAGGTTATTTGCTAACCACGCCTGAAGACCCGGTCTGACACGATGTCCTAGGGCAGTCCATATTGTCAGAAGACCTGGTGCAACAGATGCTCAGCAGTCTCCAGAGCAGACGAGCGCTTCAGCAGCGGGATCAACCGTGCTTGCCTTGGAGAACCAGTACACTACGGTCAGGAAGACGGTATTACCCTTTGCGACATTGGACCAGGGTCATTGTGGAACAGGGCAGCAGCTTTAGGAGTCTCTATATCCCATAGTGAGATACCGAATGAATGTTGAAAGAGAACGTTAGGTTAATAAATTAACCCTGGTTCTCTGAAACACGAGTGAGGTATCTCACCAGACAACCCTTCTTGCCTGGAGCGAGAAGAGATGAACTTCCTTAGACTTAGGAGAAAAGTTGACGTCCCACTCTTATAAAAGTAGGAAGTCCCTCCTTCTAGAGTGGACGTCACTTCCTGTCGGTCAGTAAGGACTGGCGTAATGTGAAAAAAGCTTCTAGGGACAGCGCACAGGGGGCATGTCCCATAGTTAGATAACTCACATATGTTTCAGAGAACCAGGGTTCTTCCTGAGCAGAGAACTACCTCACCTGCCCTTTACAAGCCTTTGCAGGTTCTGGCTTTAAAACATCATAAAAAATGTACAATTGTTCAAATAAAAACTCAAAAAGAAATCTAACAAAAAATTGTTGGTTTCATTTTTTTTCTATCATATATCAACAATCTCACTGACACCTGCAGGTGGAGTCACTGGTTTGATGATATGCTACATTTTTTTAAAGATTTTCTTGCCAACCAATAGTAAAAGCAGTTTTCAATTTTAAATGTCAGAGGTTAAAGGTGAAATGCTAAACACATGGGAGAGAAAAATAAACTAAAAGTTAAAACTAAAGTTTGCCAAGTATTCGTGGATTCATTCATATGATCAGTCTAAACATGCTTTGCAAATTTAGATTTTTGCAAAAAAATATACATATATCTTTTTTTTTTTTGTAGGCAGCTGACACTGAATGTAACGACAATCTCCTAATGTGTGTAGATTTCTGTTACAGAACAGTGTGTGATCTTCCTAACACCTACAAGGAAGCGATAGCATCATGAGAGTCAGAGCAATGGAAAACTGTTATGGAGAGAAATGAAGTCACTGATAACAACAAGACTTTCACCCTCACTAAGTTACCTGCAGACAGGAAAGCAGTGGGGGGAAAGGTGGGTCTACACAGTTAAAACTGATGCTGACGCGAGCTGATAAATATAAAGCGAGGTTGTGGCTAAAGGCTATAATCAGATTTCAGTGAGACTTTTTCACCACAACTGCAGACATGAAAAGTGTGAGGTGGTGATGCAAAAGCAGCACAGGAAGGGTTAATCCTACTCCAAATGGATGTGAAGACGGCTATTTGCATGCTTCAATAGACTGTGAGATATTTGTGGAACAACCAGAAGTTTTGAGAAGAAGACAAAACAGGTCAGAAACTAGTGTGTAAGCTACATAAGTCACTTTATGGGCTAAAGCAATCAGGCAGGAAACTGGAATGTTGCTACTCCCCTCAAGCAATCATTGACTGAAAAATGGGTTTGAACGAAATCCTGCAGGACCACTGTCTGTATTCCAGAGAGAGAGAGGATGAAAAGTTTCATCATTGATGATTTGGGTTGATGACCTTATTCTAGCAGAAGCAGGTGAACAGACCCTAGTGATGTAAACAATGTAACTGCAGATTTAATGAAGGATTTTAGGAACGGAGCATTTTTGGGATTGATTTCCATCAAAGCGAAAACCAAGTCAAAATGTCACAGAAAAGATATATAAACAAGATTCTAAAAAGATTTGGAATGGAAGATTGCAAACCAAGAGAGACCCTTTGTGAACAGAAACTGATGTATTCTGATAATGGAAAGAAAATGACAGATGCAAGAAAGTACAGAGAAGCAGTAGGAAGTTTGATCTACTTGTGCCTGACCTGAGTTTCATTGTGAGCAAACTCTCTCAGTACTTCGGAGATCCTGCAGAAGAACACTGGAACAGTGTTAAACATGTTTTCAGGTATCTTAAAGGTACTCTGGAAAAGGAGTTATGCTTTAACAAAAGCTCTTCAGGTACGCTAGGCCTCCAGTGTCTCAGGATACTGTGTGAGTCTGAGTGAGAAAAGCTCACTCATTTCTTGGAAAACAAAAAGACAGCCCACCGTGGCGCTCTCAACATGTGAAGCAGAATACATGTCTCTTGTTGCAGCTTTACAGGAAGTCATTTATCTGGAGCAGTTGCTCTCTGGTCTAGATGGATGCAGCTATGCAGAAACTGAAGTGTTTGAAGGCAATCAGGGCACCATAGCTCTCGCAAAGAATCCTGTTAACAGACAGAGGAGCAAACACATTGACATCAAGTATCATTTCATCAGAGAGATGATGACGAGTGGTAAAGTTCTGTTAAACTACTGTCCAACAGAAAAGAAGACTGCTGATGTGATGACTAAGCCAGCAGCACGGCTGAAGTTGCAAAGATTTTTCCGAGAAAGATTTTCCGGGAGGCTTGATTCATCCGCCAGCAGGTTGGGCTCCAATACCGCTGCGGGTTTGGCTTCGATACAGCTGAGGGTCGGGCTCCAATACTGCTGCGGGTCGGGTTCCGATAGGCTAGTTTTTTTCATACAATATTTTCTTCTCCAGTTCACCTGAATTGAGCCATCTGATTGGTCAATTTATAACTCGAATAACTTGTGATAATGGAAAAAAATCTTTAAAAAAAATTAGGATTAGAAAAAAGAAGTTAAGCAGAAAGCACCAGAGGAAGAATGATTATTCTGACATTTAAAATGACTGAGAAATAACTGTCTGTTTCTCAATGTAAGTCAATGGGACTTTGGCCTTTTTGCAACCCAGTGGTACTTCCTATATGGAACACGGAAGTAGGGGGGCATGCTCAGTCCAGTTCTCCCTTATACAGTCAATGAGTAAAGCGCACTCCGGTGGACTCAACCACCTGTGTGAATCTAAAAGGGGTGTCTAAGTTAAATTGTAGCTCCAAAACTGATGCTGCGTCTCCTTAAAGGGACGGACAAACACTGCTACAAAGATTCATTCATTTTATACCGCGAACGTCTTTCCATGACGGCGACTGACTGTGATAAATGAAGCGGCCCACCGGGAATCCTCCTGACTTTCCCGATTACCCACTCCGGCCTTGACAGGGAAGTAACCGTCCAACGCAAAAATGAGTTTAAAGTGATTAAAAAATAACCCTGTAGAATGTCTGTTATTAATTAATCATGCTTAACACAATAATTTCAGAGCCCGAGTCACAATTGCCTTTATTTGCTTGAAACAAGAATTATTACTTAAAAATACAGTTGTGTACCGATGTTACTGTTATTAACTATTGAGATTCTAGTTTCAAGTGGTGTTTTTTACTGTCATAATAAGGTTTAAATCTTATTAACAAGCTTTAATATCTTATTGAGATAAATAAGTGCAAAAACTCTTAAAATAAGGGAAATTATCTGGCACAAAATCTACTAAGTGAGAAAAATAATCTTACCATTAAAAAAACCAGTATGTATATGCTTGTTTTAAGATATTTAATCTCACTTAGATTTCACTTTTTGCAGTGCAGTGCTGAATGAACCCCCACCCTGCATAAATCCATCCCTCTGTCTAAGATATAATTTATCCACTTCAGTAAGAGTTCAGTTATGGTGCTGCTGAAATACCCCTTTTTTAATAAAGTGAAAAAAATATCAAACATATATAAGCCAGCCCTCCCTTTTGTGTTAACAAAGACTCTAAAACCAACCGCAGAGACAGAAAATCAACTCTGAGCAGCGTTTTTGTGCCACCATTCTAAAACATGTCCTTTAATTTACCAAATTACAGCCTCCAAACAGTACAGAATTAAATTCCACCTTGCTTTTTCTTTTGCAAGGAAAGTGAGTAATGCTTAGCATAATCTCCTAAAAGACCTTCAAATCCGTTTTGTTTTTGCTGCCATGTTGATTGCTAGTTTTCTCCAAACCTTTGTACAAAATATTTCAATATAAAACTAGTTTTTTAAAGAAATATTTCCATAATCTTCACACAATTTAGAGCTGAAAACCTGAGTTTAGGTATGAAGACAGATCCTAAAAACAGTTTACTATTTTTTTGAAACATTATCATTAGAGCAAATGTGTATTTATATATAACACTAAACTCTATATTTAAATCCATCATGTCAGACTTATTAAATAACATTAGACACTTTGAAAACATATAACTTACCATAACACGTTAAATCCATAAGACGGACAAAAATGCTTTGCATTGATTATTTTTTATTAGTATTTTGTTGCAGCAATTTGTAAACGTCCTTCTTTAAAGTGTAGTTTTTTTTTTTTTTTTTTAATAGAAAACACTTCATACAGTTTGATTTAATTCATGTGATGAATACAAAACCAAGCCCTGATTCAGATTGTGTTGAAACAGTGACACCATGTGGATTCTTTGTGTTACTACATGTGTTTATAATCAGCTGCGCCACTACTGGATGCTGAACAGGATGAAACCAGTATGGAAAAGGGTTGATGTAATGTAAATGAATGAATAAATAAATTGATTATAAATGCAGAGGTTAATATATAGACACTGTGTTCAATCTGAGGGACTCTTGTTCATCGCCTTGCTGCCGTACTTTTAAGATGATTGTGGTTATTGTTGCAACAAAATCACTAATACAAAACAAATCAGCTGAGAAGCAGGAAGCCAATGTCTTTGTACATGTGGGGGTGCAGACAATGGCTTAATAGATGTCCTCGCAAACAGTTACGCTTCTGTTGACCGGCGCCAAAATGTTGATGGCAGCGTTTATTACTTGTGAAGAGCCACAAAAGTGATCATCATTATAATGAATGTAATCACTATTAGTTTACTTTCTTTATTAAGGTTTTCAGCTGTCTTCTTGTAGATTTTACCTTGAGGGTGTCCAGTTATATAAAAAATGAGTTACCATTAGGTTAAAGTTTTCATGTATGTTATTTCTAAATAATATTAGGGACAGTTTTCACACTTTTTTTCCCCTAATATAGCAATAAAATATGTTTTATAATTTTGTGTTTATTATATCAACATATTAGAAGAAAGGGATTGTATAAAAATAGATATTTTAATTAAAATAAAATTGCCTTCCCAATCTTAAACTGACAAATTCTTTAATTTCCAAAATAATTTCCAGTTCTTAAATAAACATCAGTGCCTTGAAATATGTTTAAACAAATTACACGTAGTGAAATGTAAATGTAAGTTCTCGGAAATTAACTAAACTTTTTTAGCTTTGGTGTTTTCAAGAGGGGGGACCACAGGGTGTGTTCCAACTCCGGGGAGTCACTCCTCAGCCTTCCTGGGAAAGTTATGCCAGGGTACTGGAGAGGAGAACCTGCCCAATAGTCGAACCTCAGATCCAAGAACAACAATGCGGTCCTGTGTTCTGCGGACCTGTGGACCAGCTCTACACCCTCTCCAGGGTGCTGGAGGGTTCGTGGGAGTCCATATGTGTTCTGTGGATTTGGAGAGGGCATTTGACCGCATCCCCTGTGGTGTCCTGTGGAGGGTGCTCTGGGAGTATGGGGTCCGGGAGCCTTACTGAGGGCTGTTTGGTCTCTGTACGACCGGAGCAGGAGCTTGGTTCGCATGGCCGGCAGTAAGTCAGACCTGTTCCCGGTGTATGTTGGACTCCGGCAGGGCTGCCCTTTATCACCGGTTCTGTTCATAGTCTTTATGGACAGAATTTCTAGGCGGAGCCAGGGGCTGGAGGGGATCTGGTTTGGGGACCACAGGATTTCCTCTCTGCTCTTTGCAGATGATGTTGTTCTGTTGGCTCCATCAGGCCAGGACCTCCAGCATGTATTGGAGCAGTTTGCAGCCGAGTGTGAAGCGGCTGGGATGAGGGTCAGCACCGCTAAATCTGAGGCCATGGTTCTCGACCGGAGAAAGGTAGTTTGCCCTCTCTCGGTGGGCGGAGTTCTCCTGCCTCAGGGGGAGGAGTTTAAATATCTTGGGGTCCCATTCACGAGTGAAGGAAGATCGGAGTCCGCCATTTTGCGGCCGCTGCCCCGGTCCGATGTGGTTAAACGAGAGCTGAGCCAGAAAACAATGCTCTTGATTTACCGGTCGATCTTTGTTCCAGTACTCACCTATGGTCATGAGCTTTGGGTTGTGGTCGAAAGAACAAGATCACGAATACAAGCGGCTGAAATTAATTTTCTCCTGAGGGTGGCTGGGCGCTCCCTTAGAGATAGGGTGAGAAGCTCAGCCAACCGGAGAGAGCTCGAAGTAGAGCCACTTCTCCACCACATCGAGAGGATCCAGTTGAGGTGGCTCGGGCATCTGATTCGGATGCCTCCTGGACGCCTCCCTGGAGAGGTGTTCCGGGCATGTCCCACTGGGTGGAGGCTTCGGGGAAGACTTAGGACACGCTGGAGAGACTATGTCTCTTGGCTAGCCTGGGAACTCCTTGGGGTCCCCCCAGTGGAGCTGGTGGAAGTGGCCGGGGAGAGGGAAGTCTGTGCATCTTTGCTTGGACTGCTGCCCCCACAACCGGGTCCCAGATGAGTGGAAGAAGATAGATGGATGGATGAAATAAACTAAACTAAAAACATGCTCAATGTTTTCCTGTCCTTTTAACTTTTTCTTTAAGAATTGCTTAAACTCGTAAAAATGAGCAAACTTATTTTTTAAAACTGAATTATTCATGTCTGAAAATAATAATTTCTAGCTGATGTGAAGAAAGTTTTAATTCAATGTACTTTAATACTATAGTTTATTGCTTTATGTTACTCTTGACAATTCTTGAATTTTATTTTTTGGATTTTTCATTAAAATATACGTAGTTTCTTTTTTGAAAAAAAAAATAATGTTAGTGTTGCTTTTAACAGGTACTTTATTTATGTTTTTTTAGAGACTCTTCACATTGCCATCTTCAGACCAGAAAACAAAGTATTTTCTAACAGATGGAAATTCTAATTGAGACAATAAAATGGCCAAATGTGTTAAAAGATTGTCTTGCTCCTTGCTCTTCGCGCAGAACTTCACACAAAATTAGGAAGGACTGAAGCTACAGTTCCTCAAAAGTTCACGGGGGAATACAGACTCTATTAGAGCTCAGATCTGCAACATATTTAGGACATGGCACAATAAACTGAACTGGACAAACTTTATGTTGCTCCACCTGATTTTTATGTTTTCTGATTTTTATAGCAATCATAAAGGGAAATACTTATTTTTATTTCAACAAATTTCTCAAAAAAATAATAAAAAATAAAACTTGAAAGTGATTTTTACCAATTTTATTCTATTTTCTTGAAAGCTGATCCAGCAAAGTGAGACTACAAGACTATTGAATTGTTAAATTACAAACTACAAGTATTATAGCATTTTGGACATAAGTTGGATAAATGTTTCAGTGTGTTTACTAACATTTTTTTATTTTTGTACAAGGATTTTAAATTGAAATTGAATTAACATTAAATCATTCTTTGAATTCAAGCAAAAAAACATCTTTATTTGAATAATTTACACCTTCCACTTAAACACTGACTCTCCGACTGAACCAGAAGGAGCCTTTTAGAAAATGGTACTGATAATTTTTAAAAAGGAAATTTTTATTCGTGTTTAAAGTGAGCAGTCATTTTATCCTGCTTCAAATTAATCCTGGTAGTTGACTGTAATTGTTTCTCTCTTTTCAGGCATTTTCTAAGGCATACCCTTCTCAAAAATGCAGATATTACAAGACATATGAATGCAGCAATGGCAACAGAGAATGCAATGACATCTACAGAGTAGTAGGAATACCAGGGCATCTTGTTTGATTCAGTAACCAGGTGAGCAGCACCTTTGTGTCTCATGACAAACTCGATCCAGAAGAGGGCTTTGTCCATCGGCTTCACCGGCTGATCTCTGTGCAGCCTGGAGAGTCTCTGCATGTTCTCCCTGTAGGAGGGTTCAGTCAGGACTTCCTGGATGGCCTTCAGGAAGTTGTCATCTTTGTCCACTTTGGCGATTGTGAGAATTTTAGCCGCTCCTCTTGCTTGTAGACGGAGAAGGTTGTCGTATTGGTCGTAAAATATAGGCAGACCCACAACTGGGACTCCGTGATAAATAGCTTCTTGGACTCCATTAGTTCCTCCGTGAGCCACGAACAGCTTGATCTTAGGATGTCCTAAAAGGTCATTCTGAGGCATCCAGTCCACCACTAAAGTGTTGTTTCCCAGAGTGGAGGGTCTTTTACCTTTGTAGCTCCAGATAACTTTCTGTGGCAGTTTAGCAAAAGTTGCAGCAATCTCGCTCGCCATGTCATCAGGAAGTTCACTGACAAAGGTTCCTAGAGACATGATGATGACTCCATGTTCTCCAGAACTCTGCACAAACTCCTCCAATTTTTTAGGAAGTGACTTTGAGGGTTTACAATGAAAGCCGCCAACATAGACCACATTCGGCATGGTGGGACGTGGAAACTCAAACACAAAGTCCACCCTCATGAGCCACAGATCTGCTCCCTGTAATAAATGAGTATATTTCACTTCTGGGCCGAAGAATTGGTCACAAACCGTTTGGTACTGGGGGCGGATGAAGAGCGTGTCCTGGATCTCCCAGATGGCGTAGAAGAGGATGTTCTTGACTCTCTGAACGAAAGTCATTTTGTCCGTCAGTCCTGAGCCAGTCATTGGAATGTAAGATAACGGAGACGGTGCAATAGTCAAGTGCCCCTCTCCACTCGTTACCCACCGCACATTGTAAACAAGGGGCAGTTTGAGAACATGAGCCAGTATTATCCCAGCTCCCCATGCTGGATCAGTCAGGACCAGGTCATAGTTTTTCCTCCTTAAATCCTCCATCAGTTTCTGATCCTCCAACATGATGGTAGCCATTTTACACATCATTCCATGCATGTCAAACATGGACCTAAACATTTCAAGCTGCAAACTGACAAAGCTCATGCTGGATATCGTTCCCCTTTCTATGGCAAAAATCTTTTTCAGGATCGGATTGATGAAATCCTTGTCGAACGTCTTGGCGACGGACACAGTGATGGTTTTGTAGTGTGGGGCGTCGTCCTTGATGTACCAGCTCTTGTTTGTTCGCACCACATCGATGTAGTGTCCTTGGGAGTGGAGGGCCTTGATCATGATGTCCATATTCACCCAGTGGCTTCCTTCCAAAGGAACAACTAAAATCCGCCCTGCTTGGCCAGCTCTCCATGGCCAAAAGATCAGAGAAAAAAAGAGGAAAATGCCTGATAAACTTCTCCTGGATACAATCATCTTCTTCATCAAAAAATGTCCTCTTCTTTTAAATCAATATTGTCTTAATTGAAGATGACAATTATAGAGCTGTTCTGCTTCCTCTGTGGCTTTGCTGGTATCCAGAGCTTGTGGTTCTTACAGTGTTCAGTACTGAGAGTTTGTGAGTTCAAAGTCCAGGAAAATTCGCCTGAATAGATTATGGATTGCAGTTTTTTTTTTTTTTTGGGAGGGGGAGTTATGTTCTGAAACAAAAGACCTTCTTTGTTAAAACTCAGTGGTGTAATTTCTAATGTGCTCATTATTTAAATTATCACATTGTTATTTGAGAGAGCATTTAAAGTTTTGTTTGAGAAAATCTTTTTTTTTTAGATTACATCACATTTTATTTCTTTCTTACTTAATACAATTTTTTTTTGCAGGAACATTTGGAGTCTACATTTTAAATTTACAAAGTTTCTTTTTTTTAAAAAAAAATGCTTATTTGATATTTTTTTTTTACTAAAATTAACACTTCAAAGTAACTTTGAATTAATAAATCATCAAGTTATGGGATACAAATAATTGAATTGGCAATAAACTCCCAAAAAAGCTTAATTAGATGGAATTGTCTGTGGGAAAAGCCTGTTCTTTGTTTTGTTTTTTAACCTTGGTGTACTTTGTGTAAGACATTTTCACCTTTAACCTCTTTATTGGTTACAGTTTAGGAAGAAATGGAACAACCTGTTCAGTCCCAAACATTGGAACTATCTGTTCTGTCCCAAACCTGCTGAACAAGAACAGCAGCTACTTATGCACGTGTCAAAGTCAAGGCCCGGGGGCCGGATCCGGCCCTACAGATCGTTTATTGTCATTTATGGTCCCATGTTATCTTGAACGTTTTTCTAACTTTTTTCAATTTTGGCAAAATGTATTTTTATGGAGAGTGAAATTGTGGAAGCTATTCAAGGTTTATGTTGATTTATTCTGGAACAATATTCCTACAGTTTTATTATTCAGAATTATGTTCAAAAGTTCTGCTTTTAAAGTTTTAAAAAATGACATTCTGCTAGCTTTTGGACTACTTTGACATTTTTTAGGCTGTTTTGAAGTTTAGCTAATATTTCAGCTACATGCTAGCTGTTTTGGTTAACCTAACATTTGGCATTAAGCTAATATTTCAGTTAGTTATCAGCTTCAGTGTTTTTAGTTATCGATTTCAGCATCTTCAGATAAAAGCACGAGCATCCTTAGCAGCCAAATTCAGCTTACAGCATTCACACTAGAATTATCACTGTTAATAATATATCTAGTTCATAATTATGTTAAAAAAGTATGGTTTTTATGGTTTAAAACTGTAGTTTTAGAGCGCTCAATAATTGTTTATCCTGTTCAGTACACGACCTGAGGTGAGTTTTGGCCCCTTGTGCGATTTAGTTTGACACCCCTGTACTTATGGAAGAGTGGCCACTGGAGGGCAGTGTGCAACCTGCTGAGGGCTCAAGTCCCAAACCATGTCAAACACTCAGGTGCCTGCAGGCCTGGTCCAGAAATCAATACCCTGCAGAATTAGGTGCTGTTAGATTTCAATTCTTTTTCTTTATGGAGTCTTTGTCCTTGCTCTAATCTATGGGGAGCTATAAAAGCTGCCATGAGTGAAGTCTGTGCATTAGCTACCATGGAGCGTCACTGCCCAACCAAAGAATGTGAGATTTGTTCACAGGCTGAAAGGATTTGCTTGGAACTTCAAGTCCTCTCAGGAAAGTGCAGTTACTCTGTGACTGAGTTCTCTTGATAGCGTACTAACACCCCCGCTTAAATTCAGTTTCAAACTTCCAGTAATCCTTTCCAAAAAAATAACATTTTCCAATATAATGGAAATTTATCATATATGTGTTGAGAAATATATTTTAATATATCACCAAGCTGCTCATAATTTAAACTATACTTGAATATATGCAAAACCTATTTCATAATTGCTTGTTTTTTTTAAATATAGATAGAGAAAGAGAGGAGAAATCAGATTTTGCAACATTTTTCTATTATAAAGAATCATAATTTACACAACTTAAAATATGTCCTCAAAAAGGAAAACATTTTCATAGCTAAACTATGTATTTGGTGAATCTAACATTACAATCATATAGATTGGTATATTATCATTTATGGAAATTATTGCCGGTTTTTAATGTACTGGAATAATATCTAATTTCCATGTATGAAACATATTGAGAAACATATTATTGTTACATAAGGGATCATATTGACAATTTAGCAGATGGTAGATTAAGAGATCATTCTGGAAAAAAATGAGCACGTCTCATTAATAGATTCTAATTTCTTTTATAAAGGAGCTTAATAGAAAGTCCTTGGCACTAACACCACTGAGACTGGGATTTATGCCAGTAGGTAACCAAAGAAAAAGCAATCAAAGGAACATTTCTTTTTATTGTTATGTGAAGCATCAACATAACAAAAGACTTCCCTATTACTTTCACATGCATATAAAGTAAACTTGCATCCTGGTCAGCTATTGAAATGAAATATTATTCTATGATTCCATTTCCACAATATTTTTGCTTCCCTTAAAAAAAAAGTTTGACAAAAATTGAACTTTATTTGTACTTCGCTTCATCCAAAAAAACAATTTGCATCAGTCCATCATTGTTTGCATCAAATGCTCTTTCTGTTTGAAACATTCTCTGTTGAAGTTGCATTTTTATTCTGAATATTGTGAAAATTGCAAATATTTTAGGTACATTTATCAATGTTTTTAGCATTACTTAATGACAAACAACATTATCATGACAGAGAGTATTTTACTGATACATACTGTCCTATTTTAGATAAAACAGCCTATATAGCTTTTTTTCTTGTAAAATCTGTATTCAATCTGCCTATGAACAAAAAAGGCAAAAAATTAAATAAATTTCCCTATAAATTAGTGAAAATTGCTTTATTTAGAATATGTTGTCTAAAAACAATTCAATTCTTAGCACATTTTTAAATCATCGTAACTTAAATTCAGGTTCTTGTATTAAAAATAGAATGTAATGAAGGATCTCCATATTAGTTAGTCTTTGTTTACCTCTTTGTTTTTCAGATAGGCTGATCAGACCCCTTTGGTGCATTTTTGATTGTTCCCTTTTTGAAAACGTTGACTGCTTTGCAGATCTAAATCCAGTTGTGCTTCTTTTTGTATTTTGGGGGCTAAAATAAAAACCACTTTTTATCAGACACTCCTCCCTGCCTTTCTGCTTGGTCCTTAACACTGTTCCACTTCTAGAGAATAAAAAAAAGACAAAAAAATCTTAAGACTAACTGTTATTCATGTATTGGTCAAGTGTAATGATTTAGTTTGACAGCTAGACCATAAGGGTTAAGAGTTTTTTTGCTACAAACACATGGATATCCTGCTAAAGGCCTGGATTAACACAACATGTGCACATGTTCATTCTCCAAAGGCTCCAAAGTTCCACCATGGTTTCTCCTGCTTTACAGTTCATGAAGATTTAGCTTAGATTAGCATGGTAGACCTATTATTTCTGTTTTTAAATGTCAACAAGAATATAAAGAACAGATAATGATTTTTTTATTTCTATTTTAGACCATCAAAATGTCTTTTAGAGAATGCTGCCAGCATAGTCAGGGACAATTATACTGGCCCATTTATAAATAACTGGAATGAAGAGGAGGGCTGTTCCAAGGACTGAAACCAGGAAGAAAGGCCAAGAAACATCCGATCCAGCACCTGGGCAACGTACTTCCAGTCCTGCACCACCTGTAGTTAAAACAGCACATTTTTAATATTTCAGGGCAGAAATCAGATGTATATGAGAACTGGACTGCGTTAGGCGTCAGGGCTCTGTCTCCCCCCTCTGGTCCCAGAGTACGGAATGTACTTAATCTCCCAGCAGCCCTATCGCACAGTCCCCAGATGCTGCTCAGCTGACTTTCATTTTCCAGCCACCTACAGGACACTTAAGCACTGCACAGAGCCTGACTCATTGCAAAGTATTGTTTGTGCCATCTTGCCTGCATTACTGAGCATTTCTATCCAGACCTGATCTTTTGCTTACCTGGCCCTGCTTCATCTCTGCCCTGACCCTCTCTTGGAACTTGACAACTTTAGTCTCTTCCTTGATGCTCCCATGATCGTGATTGACCTCTGCCTATCTGACCCTGTTTTAGTTTTGTGGATTAACACTGTGCTTATTTCCTGTCTGAACTAATAAATCTGTTGCATTTGGAACCAGCTGTCTGCCTGTTTGTGACTAAGTGGTGGGGGTGTGGACTTCCAACAAGCTCACACCTGATTAGTGAGAGTTGTTACCATAAAATGCAGCCTTGGAACGACTCGGACCAATAGTCACTAACTGACGATTTCTGGCTCCAACATGGCAACATCCATATCGCAAAAAAAAAAAAATGGTGACAGATTTGACTTCATTTGGTTGGAACTGTAAGCAAGCCGTTTTCCATGGTTGATTGTCCAGTTCTCATATACAGTGAGTGATAGAAAGACATTCCGACTGAGTCTGACTTGTCAAGCCACACTGAAAGTTTGGCTAAACTCACCTCTCTGACTTGATTTTCTTTGACCACATGCATGGTTATGTAACGAATGGACTCCAGGGCGGTTTGGAGGTTGTGCCGAGTGTGCAGGACATGGGTGAATTCGGGAGCTGAGTTCTTCATATTTTCCTGTCCCGTTGGGTTTCCTATGCTGGCCAGCCCTGCTGTGGCGTAGCGGTCCACGTGACTTCTCATGCACAGCAGTTTAGGCAGCCGGTGTAGGAAAATCCTTCTCACCCACGGCGCCATGTCGTGATGTGTGGAGGAAGAGCGATAGTGAATGTTGATAGCAAATACGGTGATGATGATGGACAGGGTGACAAAAATCATGGTGAAGACCAGATACTCCCCAATGAGAGGAATGGCCTTTGAAGAAGAGGGGATTATCTCCTCAATGACAAGGAGGAAAACAGTGAGGGACACCAGCACTGAGGTGCAGAGGGAGATCTTCTCATTGCCATTGGAGGGCAGATAAAACACAAGGATGGTGAGGAAGGATAAACCGATGCAGGGGATGATGAGGAAGAGAGTGTAAAAAAGAGGCAACCTGCGAATGATGAAGAAATAAGTGATGGTGGGGTATGAAGTGCTGCCATCGGCCCTAAGACCACGGCTGCCTGTGGCCTTCACTATCTCCCATTCACCATTGTCAAAGTAGTCTTTCTTGTCCACGTGGAAGTCCTCCAGAATGATGTCTACCTGTTTTATTGGGTGTGAAATCTCCTTTTAGAAGTTATCCAAATCTCAACAACAAACTCTACACACAAAGTACAGGGACCCACCTGTGAGCCATCATAGGTCCAGGATCCAAACTTCATTGAGCAATTCTGGAGGTCAAAAGGAAAGAAGGTAACATCTATGGTGCAAGCTGACTTGAAATTAGCCGGAGGATTCCAAGATATGGTTCCATCGTACTTGACAACAGCCTTCGTGACAGTTCCCTCAAAACGTCCATCTGAGCTGTGGCAAAAAATGTGCCATAAATTAAAAAAAAAAAAAAACTTTTACAACACAAAGAAGGTAGTGTTTTAAATATTTGGTACATTTTGACACCCATCCATTCATCCATTCCCAGTACCTTCAAGATACTATTCATGGTTACATTCAGACAGGAACCCACATATACAAACTCACGTCTGTGGATTGACTGTATTAGAGAACTGGACTGACTGAACCATCCTCCCCTTGTGTTCCAAATAGGAAGCATCCATATGTTCAAAGAAGCCAAAATTCCCTCAACTTCTATTGGAAAATAAACATCTATTGTCATTATATTCGTCGGACACCTTTTTTTTTCAATCACAGAAGCCACGTATTGAACTATAATACTTTATTATTTCCATTTGTAAAGCTGCAATATTGAAATTTCCTCATCGGGCAAATAAAGGATAACTTTATGTTCTTTTTGCACTGTTAAATTAATCCACAGACCAGTAGAAACCAGTTGGTGGAGCTTCAAGGACCTAATCAGTACTGAAGAACAAAACCATAAATGACCTTGCTGGCAGAACCAAGAACATGGACACCCAAGACATAGGTTTGGTGAAGATGACCATTTAAGGTATAACAGACTATGGTGAGTTTCTCCTGTCCTGACAAATACTGGCCTGAAGCCACACAAGGCCCACTTCAGGGACTATATTTATAGGGTCCATTTTACAGTCTGTCATGGTCTGTCATGGAGACGATCCAGAGTACACCGTGTGACTCTGGTCAAACCTTTTTTTATTAAAAGGACTACATTCATTACGTTTTTTGGGTTTTTTCTTCCTTACCAAGGAACGCACAAAAGTTAGTGGATTTAACATCACACCTTACAACACGCTCACTCCTGATTGTCGAGAGTGGTTGCCATGGAACCTTTGACCCAGATTGACTTAGACCTGTCATTGCTTTCTGAAGATTTCTGGCTCCATCATCCATTTCACATTCATTTGTTTGGAACCGGAAATAAGCAAGTTTATATTGGTGAAATCACATTTACTTGGTCCAGTTCTTGTATACTGTCAATAGTTACAATACACAATTTAGATCTATGAATTAATCCAAATAGCAACTTTTCGGACGATGGCAAGAAGTTTACAGAAAAATACTGAGCCTGACCCAAGACGTTCTCATTATAGGCTGACTGTACAACCTATAATGCAACCCACTAATCAGACATGTTGAACTTTAACAATCTCTGCAGTCAAGGCCAGATATATGGACATTTGTCCTTTAATAAACATTAACACCATAAATAATAAGACACAAACAGCCTAAATATAGGCACGAGTGGCTTAAACAGATAAGTCATCAAGCACGGATAGAGTGGTTTGAAATGATTTGGGAAAATATTTTTGATTAACAGGCAAGGACAATTGTGATGCAGAGGAAGCGCAGTCAACCTCTGATTGGAAGATAACAGGATCAGTTCTTGCCCTGCCCTCCCATGTGTCAAAGTGTCCTTGGCTGAAACACTGACCCACACTGGTGAGTATTGTTTGACGCCAGTGTAGCGAAGCTCCCATCCGTGTGTGAATGTGTGTGTGCTTGAGTGAATGGGACTGTGACTGTAAAGCTCTATGGGCCTTTTTAAAAAGCTAGAAAAGCTCTAAATTAAGTAGTTACCATTTTTACTGAACTAATTTATGCAAAATAGTTTGATCAAATTTAAACAGTTGCTGCAGAAACAACATCCCTGAGATACCAACCTCTAGATGAGTGTGTTAGAAATTAAAATTAAGTGTCTCACTACGGTATAGGACAACCACCTGGTTGACACTTGGTTATTGTGTCTTGACCTTTTACCAAAAATGTAATAGTGTGTGCAACAAAAGTAAAGTTTGGTTTCTTTAGTTACATATATGACTTTTGTTAAGGTGAAATAAACCCCCAAAATGCAGATGAGTCAGTTTAAGCAACATTTCCTCTAAGAAATACCCTATAACCAGGGCACTGCCTCATCTTTTTCTAACATACTTGTCATATAGGACAACATCCGGGAGCCAGATTCTGTCAGAAGGAACACGGATTGTCGTGATGCCCAGGTAGTCCTCAGGCTTCCATCTCAATTTCATGTCAATCCATTCCTACAGCAGAAAGACAAAAATAAGCCTTCCCCCAAAAAAAAAAAAAAATTGGAAAACAAAAACTGAAAAACTTTTTCCACAAAAATCTATTTAATTTAACTTCCAGTTTATATAAATAATGACAGCACAGACTGTAAAACAGTAAAAACTAAATTCTATATCACTTTGAAATAATAGAAAACAAGTATGACCTTTTTGTCTTGTTTCTAAATGGCATTTCTGGTGGACTGGCATCCCTGCCCTTTCCATTTCCCTACTCTTCGGTGTAATTTATCATCCTGAAGGAGAGCAGCTGACCTGAACGACAGTGCCTGGTCTGTGGGAATAATTCATAAGATGCATGGCAGGCCAGATATCCAAGACCATGAATAAGGCTGACAGGATCAGGGAGAGGGATGGGGGGAGGTGAGTGGAGGCAGGTGCGTGGGCA
Organism: Oryzias javanicus; assembly: GCA_003999625.1. Lineage (NCBI taxonomy): Eukaryota > Metazoa > Chordata > Actinopteri > Beloniformes > Adrianichthyidae > Oryzias > Oryzias javanicus. The sequence continues at coordinate 28,682,915 of CM012439.1, forward strand.
CAGGGCCGAATCGACTCATAGATGAGATCTGTCAGCAAGCTGCCAAAAGCATACTGAGAAGCCCCACGGAGGGTGTCTTGATTGAATGTTGCACATAAATGGGATCCTGTTTCTGGAGACCACAAAGTAACATTAACAGCCGCATAAGCTGCCCGCCTGGAGACTGACGGTTGAATGGGATGCTGACTCAAAGAGCTATAGAATGTCTGTAGGTATACTTGCCTGTTTCATCCAGACATTGGTTGTCATTAACTGCTTTTTTTCATCCTGTGTGGTAAAAAGAAAGTTTAAAAACATACATTTTGATCCTAGTTTACTCATTATCTCAAAAAGCTTTATTTTAAATAACTGGTATTTGGTGGTAACAACACTACGCTCAAAATTCTTCTTGTCCTCACCACGTCAACCAGCTGGGAGATAGCCAACCCAAACTTAACCGGGATCGTCTGGTTTAGATACTCGACTGGACGGACCCATTTCTGGTAGGCTCCAAATAGATGTTTGAAGAGCTTATCCTCTGCTTTTGCATAGGATGAGAGTTTTGGAACGCCTAAAAATGAAAAAGAAAAAGCTTTTAAATTCAAAATTGAATGCAGATAGATCTTAGATTTAAAATTTAATCTTTGTTTTCCAGGGCTGTACGTTGGTGAAGTGGTTAGCGCTCTAGCCTGTCAGCAGGATGGCCCCTGGTTCATGTCCTGGCTGGGGGATCTGACACAGAATTACCAATGGAGGACCTTTCTATGTGGAGTTTGCATGTTCTTTCTCTGCATGCCTGGGTTCTCTCCATGTACCCCCGCTTACTCACACCGTTCAAAAACATGCTTTAAAAGTTAATTGATTACTCCAAGTCACAGTTAGGGCCCGGGGGCCTGATCCAGCCTCCAGATCATTTTATTATTTTGTTACTAATGCCCCGATGTTATCTTGTGCTTAGTTCTAACTAGCATTATTTTGACAAAATATGTTTTTATGAAGAGTAAAATATTGAAAGTTATTTAAGGTTTAAGTTGATTTATTCTGGAACAATATCCCTGCCTATTTTTATTAATAGTAATTAATAATAAAAAGTTACATTTTTTAAAGTTTTAAAACTGTTTTTTCAATAGATGTTAATCCTGTTCGGCCTGCGACCTAAGGTCTGTTTTGTACTTTGGCCCCCAGTGCGATTGAGTTTTACGGCCCTGCTCTAAATTGTTCCTCGGTGTGAATGCGTATGGATGTGTGATTGTGGCCCTGTGACAGGCTTGCGACTTGTCCAGAATGTACCCGGCCTTCGCCAAGGAGTGGTCAGGTTAGGCTCCGGCACCCCCTGATCCCAAAAGGGACAAAACAGGTTTATAAAATGGATGGAATCTCTGTTTTTTTTTTGCTATTTATAATGCTAGCTTTGACAATAGAAAAATGTCTCAAATTAAAACTAATAGAATGCAAGAAGACATGAAGAGGATCAAAGGCCCACTCTGATGAAAATGGGGTTTTTAAAGTTCATTTTTCTCATAATGGAAGACATCTATTAAGAAAATTACACAAAAAATTGCATTTCTGAGTATTTCTTTTTTCAAATCCCTGTAAATCAAGAGTAGGCAAAAAAATTCAATTTATTGTGACCTAGAAAATATACTGGGTGGGTCACAAGCTCCCTATTCCATTCTGATTCATCCTCTTGCAGACGATTGGATCCATGTACGTCTTTGTTTTCCTCGTACAAGGTGGCATCTGGCTTGAAACTGTACAGCTGGATAGTTCAAATATTGATCTCAATTTTTTTTTGCACATGAAATGTCAAGTTGGGGCTGAAAGCTAGCAAGACAGCATGTAAACAGAGAGCTCTCAGAAACAGGTAGAACGTGACAGTTTTTTTTTTAAATTCTTTTAGCAGACATTGAATCCTCATAATTAAAATACCACTGGGTTCACATAAAGAATAGAGCAAAAAATGATTGGAGTCTTTAACCTAAAATATTAAACACTTGTGTTTCAGGATGTCATTGAGTATGAAACTGAGCATGTTTGTTATAATTTATTTATTTTTTTATTTTAACAAAATTTTATTTTTAACAACAATCTGTATCATTTTGCTTAAAGTGGGCTGTGTTCAAAATAATTATTACTTTATGCTTACATTTTGTTGCAAGATCTTCTTTAAACATCTAAAATTGGATAAGTCACATGCCTTTTTTCCTGTTTCAATCAGCTGTATTTCACTGCTACCTCTAGTCTATTCATAACCTCAATTTATAGACAAGGAATTTGTCCAAGTGTTTAGTACAAGAATGCCCCAAAATTTATGGATTCATTCTCACCCTTTGGATCAATGAGGGCGAAGCGGCAACAAGCTCAGTCAATAAGAAAATGCATCACTTTGTTGTCTTCTCCCTCTGTCAGCATTGTGCAGCTTGCCAGAAAAACATGCTCTGATCATCTGCTGGCTTCCACCCTAATGACTGTTGATTTACATGTTGATAAATGGAATGAAGAACATCTGAAATCCGCTGTTCAGCATAAATCGCGTACTGTGAGAAAAAAAAAATGGGGTGCATTTTACATCAGCAGAAACAGATCTGTACCAACGATCTGGCTCAAGGTAAAAGGTTTCTATGGTGACGATTAGCACCTTTGCCCCATAAAAAAGAGGTAATAGCTGAAGTTTGCGTGTCCTTAAAGTGCATGTGGGTGTTGTCTCCCATGTATCACCAGTAAAGGGTATTTTCTGTGTGTTTGTGCTGCGTTTATGAGGGAAAATGTTCAGCTAGATGTGTGTGATTAGTATGAAAGACAGGTGTAAAAAATGGAAGCATTGATGTGAAGTCTTTCAAGGCCACACTTGCTGATTTTTGGCAAAAAAACAAGAAAACTCATTCATTCATTCATTTTCCTTGCCGCTTTATCCCTTTATGGGGTCGCGGGGATGCTGGAGCCTATCCCGGCGGCTGATGGGCGAAGGCAGGGTTTACCCTGGACAGTTCACCAGTCTGTCGCAGGGCCAAATTTGCACACACAGTCACTCACACATTCATACCTAGGGGCAATTTAGAGTAACCAATTAACATGAAGCATGTTTTTGGACAAGAAAAATGTAATAGGAAACAGTAAAAAGTAAAATATTCCATGTTACATGGATAAAATCTACAAAAATGGCGTGATCAGCATTTAAGACTGTTTTGGACCCAAAGCATATAATAATAATATAAAGTAACAGGTTCTCATTTAAACTAATTGAGTTGGCTTGATAGCTCCACTTTTTTTTTTTTTTACCCCTGATTATGCAAATCATGAATGATTGATTTGGTCACATAAAACAGATTTTAATAGCCTATTTAATGTCAATTTGTTTTGTTTTCTTTTATATATTAATATTATTTTGCTCGTTATTATTGTTGCCAAGATGCTCCATAAATTGTTTTAAAAAAGCAGAATACGTGCCTGACTAAGGTAGTTCTAAAGCTGAAGATTTACCACTTAACAGGCAAAAAACAGGCTCTTTTGTCTGACTTTAAATTCAAATATAATATAACATAAAATTTCACCTCACACAATAGTAGTCATTGATATTTAAAACCCAGAAAAAGAGGTAAGAAGTAGAATCTAGATATGGATGTTTTCATTCATATTGTAACATTGAACTATTTTACAATTAGAACTAATAATCTGGTTTAGCTATATAAGAAAACTACCTATTTTTGAGATCCTTACAAAGAAAAACAACTTCTGTATTTGTGATGGTTTTGTTCATATTTTGGTTGTGAAAGCAGGTTGAGTTTTCCCGTTGATGAAAGTGTCTATACTTTTAATTTTGTCAAAAGCGGATTTTATCTGCTAACTTTTTTTAAAAACTAATTCTAAAATTTATTTGTAGAAATTAAAACTTCTACCATTGATGAAGCATAATACATATCCACACTGTTTTGCAAAAATTGCAAATGAAGCATCTAGCATAAAAGGTATTTGGTGTAAAGTGTCCTGCACTGACTGTTCAATTTAATATCAGCAGCGTCTCAATCAAACTGTAAATTTAATGTACGTATTTCCTCAAAGTTGTTGCTAGAAGTGATTTTCCTCTTTGACAATTTTTAACACAAAACTAACAGATTCCACTGTGCAGTTTTGGGCATCCCCAGCCTTTAAAAGACTCACGCAGTGAGTGACACAGGTGGCACCAGCACAGCAGAGGCAGCAGCAGCAGCAGTATGACTGAGATGGTTGCCCCTCCTGCCCTCAGCATCATTCTAGAGTTGGCATAGGATACTGGAAGCTGGTCCTCTGGGCATTTCAGAGCTGAAATAGATTAAAAACACAGAATAGTTGCGAAACATCTTAAGGGGGGAACACCTTACACGTCACACGTATCACTTTAATAGATAAAACAACGCCCTGCATATTCTGCAAATGCCCTCTACCTTCACCTTGCTAACAAAAGCCTCCTAGAGGTATTAATCAGATTCCACATGTGAGCATGCTGATGCCGTCTTCCTACCTGTTCTGGCTGTTTCCCATCAACACAGAATCCAGTGTGACAGTGGTTGTTTAGGAGGGGGGCATCCCTGACAACGGCGGCAGAGCTGCTCTACTCCTCCATTCCTGGCAGATTCCGCTCCTCTCCTCCTGCAGACACTGCTGCACTCCCTGCTTCTTCCATTCGTGCGCAGGCAACCGGTCCTCGTCTCCCTATCCTCCTCTTCCTCCTCCTCCCCCTATCGCAGAGAGCCTGACACAGCCCCTCCATTACAACAGCACACCTCTCCTCCTTCTTTGAGCAATCAGCTCTCCAATCACAGGCTGGAACGGGTATTACAGGTTATCCAACATGATGCTGCAGTTATTTTTTTAATAACACACCCAACTGTATAGCAGATGCATAAGTAAGTATTATATTACATTACATTACATTATAATTTTTCAGAATCAGAAAATTTGAATTCAGTCAATAAAAAGGTGCCAATAAAATCTACTTTGGGAATATATATATTGCTCACAAAAATTAAAGGAACACTTTTTTATTGGGCCTGGCATGAATTGAGTTAAACCTGTCTGATAATTTTCTTGTTGATTAAGCAGCTGCTGAGGGCCTCGTTAATCAATTTCAGCTGTATTGGTGTTGATGGAATTAACAACAGGTGCACTTCAGTGGCAACAATTAGAAAACCCTCAAAACAGGACTGGTGTTACATGTGGAGGTCATTTCAAGTTTCTCCCTCTTGATCTTTTTTGGCTGGTTTTCCACTCGTGCTGATTTTATCTTGTGTAATTATCTCTACTGGCAGTATGAGGAGATTCCTTAACCCTACAGAAGTTGCACAGGTTGTCCAACTTCTCCAGGATGGCACATCCACACGTGCTGCAAAAGAAGAAATGGTCTAAGCACAATCTCCAAAAATGGAAGATTCCAGGAACTGGTGATTTCTGGGAGAGCTAACAGAGAAGTAATCCTAACCCTCAGCAGAGAAAAACATGCTGAGAAGCACGTGATAAGAATAACAACTCATGCTCACGAAAACGGACACCAGAAATAACCATGAACACCTATAAACAATCAGGACCCAAACAATCAGGAACAGACTTCATGAAGGTGGCCTGAGGGCCCACGTCCTGCAGTGGGCCCTGTGCTCACTGCCCAGCACCGTGGAGCTCCACTGGCATTTGCTCAAGAACATCAGAATTGGCAAGTCCACCACTGGCGCCCTGTATTTTTCACAGACGAGAGCAGCTTCACCTGAGCACCTGTGATAGACGTGAAAGAATCTGGAGAAGACTAGGAGAACGTTATGCTGCCTGCAACGTGGATCAACATGACAGGTTTGGTGGTGGGTCAGTGATGGTCTGGGGAGGCATATCCATGGAGGGACACATAGACCTCTACTGCCTAGGAAATGGTGCTCTGACTGCCATGAGGTATCCAGATGAAATATAATCAATATAAGGGTGTTCTGGACCCCATATAGAGAGCACAGTAGTTAGAAAATGACAAGTATCTAAAAAAGTTAAATATAACTTGCTGCTGCTGTAAATGCAAGAAATAAAACTAAACATAGTTTTTAAAGTACTTCATGGATGTATGGATGGAGTTTCAGAAATATAAAAACGTATTATTTTCCTTTAAAAATCTAGATTTCGACTAATTTTCTCTTCCTTCTTTCGTTATTTATATATTTATTTTCTGCGCTCAGTCGGTTCTTCTGGTTCTTAATAATCCAATACTCAAAGTCCATTATCCCCTCATGATTCCTGCCTCTCCAAGGGTGCCTCTCGGTGCCTCTGTTCTCGCTTGCTCTCCCGGAAGTGCCAGCATAATCACTCCTCCTTCAAGATTAAACGCGGAAGCCTCGGAGTTTTCTGCTACGTTTTTGCGCACAGCCGTCATCACAGATCGCTAATTCTTCATTCTTTGGCGGCTACAGTAAGTTACCCGTGCGTTGAAAACCTATCCGCGTATTTTTCTGCCCTAAAAATATTTTTTGTGAAAGAAGTTTGTCGCTCAGACACCGGAAGTGACCTAACTCTACTGGAATTACACAATAAAAGCACTAAAAATATGAGTACAGAGTAGAAAAACAAGATAAGGAAGATGTATTTTTATCTTTTTATTTCAACTGTACTAATCCATAATAATGTAAAGTCAATATAATAGTAGAATATCTGTTTATGTTTATTTCTTTGCAGCACTCTCCAAATTATTTTGCAAATGATATTTTCTATTATTTTTTATGAATATTTTATGCAAATGACAGTCTTGAAATCAAAAGCTAATCATATAAAAAACATTTTTATAGGTCAAGTTACATTTTAATACAGAGTCCCTTATTTTGTATTTACTATTTCTCGCTTTTTAGTAGAAAAAATAATTTTTCTTTCCCATATTCCTTGAAAATGTTTGTCTGCTTACTAATGAAGAACGTCCTTCTTCTTTAGTAGTTTTTCCTTATTAATTATGACGGGGTCTCCGATTGATTTCAGAGATCTGGGGTACTGAGATACCATCCATGAGTTTAATTGAAAAACAAATAATTTTATCTTTTTGACACTTAAATACAATTTGCACAATCATTTGAAACACACTGTGTTTATTTATTTTTTATTCCAGATGAATTTACCTCTCTGCTGCAGTGCTTTCTTCCTCCTCACTCTCAGCTCTTGCTATGGAGGCAACGTCTTGGTCATTCCTGTTGATGGCAGCCACTGGATCAACATGGACGTCCTGCTTCAGGCTTTACACTCCAGAGGGCACAATATTACTGTTCTCCGCCCCAGCAAGAGCTGGTACATTAAAGATAACTCCTCTGTTTACAACACCTTCACAGTTCCAGTGGAGAGGAAGCATTGATCAAAACTTCCTCACAAAATTGATATCAGACATCATACAGTTTGAACGTGGTGCTCTCCCCTTGACAAGTTTCCTCCAGGCAACGATGGGGATGTTTGGTAAATTCATTGAAATTCATTCAGCTGTTGGTGAGTTTGTCTCAGCCACCCTGGATGATACGGCGTTGATTATGACTTTGAATGAAAGCAAATTTAATCTGGTGCTCACTGACCCCTGCTGGAGCAATGGAGTTATTTTGGCTAAATATCTCAGTGTTCCAATAGTTTATAATGCTCGCTGGCTAATATCAGGGGAGGCTCACTTGGCCATCGCTCCATCACCGTTATCTCAAGTACCCATAACGGGGTCTGGCTACAGCAATCGAATGACCTTCTTTCAAAGGGTCAAAAACATGGTTTTATATATTATAGTCAAGATACATATTTTTATGGCAATAAAGCAAGTATATCAGCCAATATGTGGCAGATATCTCGGGCCTGATTGTGACTTCCATCAGCTTTATAGTGATGCAGACATTTGGTTGATGAGAACAGATTTTGTCTTTGACTATCCACGTCCCACGATGCCTAATGTTGTGTACATTGGAGGGTTCCAGTGTAAACCTCCTAAACCACTTCCTGAACATTTGGAGGAGTTTGTGCAGAGTTCTGGAGAACATGGAGTCATCATCATGTCTTTAGGAACCTTTGTCAGTGAACTTCCTGATGACATGGCGAATGAGATTGCTGCAGCTTTTGCTAAACTGCCACAGAAAGTTATCTGGAGGTACAAAGGTAAAAGACCCTCCACTCTGGGAAACAACACTTTAGTGGTGGGCTGGATGCCTCAGAATGACCTTTTAGGACATCCTAAGATCAAGCTGTTCGTGGCTCATGGAGGAACTAATGGAGTCCAAGAAGCTATTTTTCACGGAGTCCCAGTTGTGGGTCTGCCTTTGTTTTTTGACCAGTTTGACAATCTTCTCAGGCTGCAGGAAAGAGGAGCAGCTAAAATTCTCTCCATAACCACAGTGGACAAAGATGACAACTTCCTGAAGGCCATCCAGGAAGTCCTGAGAGAACCCTCCTACAGGGAGAACATGCAGAGACTCTCCAGGCTGCACAGAGATCAGCCGGTGAAGCCGATGGACAAAGCCCTCTTCTGGATCGAGTTTGTCATGAGACACAAAGGTGCTGCTCACCTGAAAGCTCAGTCCTACAACATGTCATGGTTCTCCTACCACTCTGTAGATGTGGTTCTGTTCCTGACTGCAGCGGTGCTGCTCGTGTTTTTGACCTCCTTCATGTTCATCAGGTGTTTATTCAGAGCACTTTGTAAACGTAAAGTGAAACGTGACTGAGGTTTTTTTTTTCTGTGATTTGGGAACATTTGCCTTATTAGCGGTAACGTTAAAAATATCTGCACAATTTCTTACACTGTTAGTGGACTTAATAACATTATAGCAGCAAAAACTGTCTAAAAGGAAATTGGAAGAAATTCATTGCAGAAAATGTTAAAGAGAAGCACAAGCTGTTACAGTTCCTTACACAAATACAGTCACAGCTCTGGAATGACATTAGACTCACTGTTTTTATATTGATCTATAGTTTGTCTTGCAGGGGTCTGCAACCTGAGGCTTTAGAGCCACCTGCAGCTCTTTTATCCCTCCGTTGTGGCTTTTTAGCTTTTAAGAAAACTTAAAACAGAACAAATTGATTAACTAATATTTATGTTTATATTTTGCCATTTCACACAAGGATACCTTATTCAAAATGATAAAGGTTTAATGTACTGTCAGAGTGCCTTATAATCAAATTGACATTATCTTAATGCTTTTTCATGTGTAGATTTTAAAATAATTTAGATTCTACACTAATGTTGTCATGTTTTTTTTCAATGTTAAGAGATGAAAGAGGATTCAGGAACACAAAAGTTAATAATAGAAAATTTTGTTTCTTGCATTTTTAATTAAAATGAATCTTCTGCAGTTGGAGGATCTGATTAAACACAGGATGTGCTTTATTTTGAAAAATACTTGAATGTCAAAAGTGAAAGATTTTAAATTTGTCATATATGGAAAAACTAAATTGTAGAGAACATTTCAAAGCTATATTTTATAAATGAATGGCTTAATGGCCACAAAACATAAATAAAGTATATATTTCTTTAACTTTGAGGTGAAACTTTTCGTTTCTCTCTGAGGAATCTGGACTAAAAGGCTCTTTTAGTGAAAAATGTTACAGACCCCCTGGTCCATACACATAAATACATTCATTATCTTATCTGATTCTAGGTGGTTTATTATTCCATAGAAAACTGGATATGGCTTAGTCTAAAGCTTTAAACCATGTTTGTGGAGGTTGTTTAAGGATCATTGAAAATAGATAATTAACTTTTGGCAAGATGTTCATTTTTATTGTGGCTACCTTGCCCAAGAGCGACAGGGGCAGGTTGACCCATCGGGTTAAATCATCCTGAATGCTTTTCAGTAATGGAGTGTAATTTAGCTGCACCAGTTCTGATAGTTTGGGGTATATATTTAATATTGCCTGATTTGATCGGTATTGAGAGTAATTGTTCAGCATTACTGTTTAGTGATAATAAAACTGATTTATTCAAATTAATTGAATAGTCTGAGATGAAAGAGAATTCATTAATGATAGTTATTGTTTCACTTATTGAACGTGATTTATGTAAGAAGAGTAATATGTCATCTGCATACAGACTGATTTTATGATTGCCATGTTTAGTTTTAATTCCTTTAATGCTCTCATTCTGTCTTATTGCTGCAGCCAGAGGTTCGATGAATATTGCAAAAAGAGAGAGGGGGAGAGTGGACAACCTTGTCTGGTTCCTCTTCCAAGAAAAAACCTGCTGGACGTCTGTTTGTCCGTTCTGATTGAAGCATTTGGATTATGATATAGTATTTTAATCCAATCAATGAATGATTCCCAAACCCAAACATATGGAGGGCAGCGATGAGAAACTTCCAGTTTACTCTGTCAAATGCTTTTTCAGCATCCAACGAGAGTATGCTCATTTCATGCTTTTTAATAGTAGCAAAGTCTATAATGTTAACTAGCCTGCGGACATTATCACTGGAGTGTCTACCTTTAATAAATCCAGTTTGATCATGGTGAATTATATGAGGAGTGATTTTTTTCTATTCTCTGTGCTAAAGCTTTACAAATAATTTTAACATCTGCATTGATCAGTGAGATGGGGTGATAGCTGGAAGGAATAGTGGGATCTTTCTCAGGTTTGAGAAGTAGGATTATATTTGCAGAGTTCATGTTAGGTGGCATTGATTGGCCATCCTTGATAAATGCAACCATTTTATAAAAAATTTCTGCCAGCTGCTCCCAGAATTCTTTATAAAATTCTGCAGGAAAGTCATTCGGCCCCAGAGCTTTGTTGTTCGGCGTAAGTAACAGAGCATCATGAAGTTCACATGATGAAAGTGGCGAGTCCAAGTCTGTGATTTGATATTCGTTTAATCAAGGCAGGTTTACATTATTAAGAAATGAGTTTATGCTTTGCTCTGATGGATTGATCTGTGAAGTATATAAGTTCTGATAAAAATCTTTAAACGTCTCATTAATTTTGATCGGGTCATGAGTAACATTTCCTGACTGATCAATAATAGATGTTTTGTGGATTTTTCTTTATTAATTTTAAGATGATTGGTCCAACTCAATACTAATGCCTTATCTGTGTTTCTCTGGATCAACTTATCTCTCTGAATTAAATGTCTAGTTATTTTATTTTATTTTTTTAACATTATCTAACATAAGTTTAATTTCTTAAAGTGGCTTTTAGCTAAATGTATCGACTAATAATTTACAGGTAATTTTGTCTGACAATTTCTGTTTTTATTTAACCAAGAGAAAATCCAGTTGTGTTTTTTAACAGTTAGAGACTTTGTGACATCTATTTACTTCTTATTTCTTACAATTAAAACACTAAGAGGTCAATATTGCAATTATTTTATGTCTTTCTCACAAAAACATGTCAGATAGTGAATCAGAAAAAAAAAAAAACTGTTCAAAGAGAAGGAGCCGGTTTAACAAGTTGTAGATTTGTGCTGTAGTCATGTCTTGCGTAAGAGTTAAAGACATAAATATTTATATCAGGCATTCACAAATCCGGCACGTTACAGCACCTCTTATCTGCCTGGAGCTCAAAGCTCAGCCGGGCGTAATGCAAGCTTTGATTCAGTTTGTAAACCTCATGTCCGTAAAAGGCAGGAGAAACTGTCAGCCACTCCCAAGTACAAATAATCCAGAGCGAGTCAGAACCAAAACACAAGCAAAAGTTAGTCTGTACAAAGAACAAACTGGGCTGTAATGTTTAACCATGCAGCTCACTAAAAATGACTTTAATCCCCAATTAACATGTTTTATGGTTGTCAACAAAGACTCTAATGTTTAATTTGTATTTTCTTTTAGTTTTATATTAAAAACTATTTTGAGAAAATGCTTTTGGGTTGAAAAACAGTATTATCTTGATCTTACCAGATCTAAACATTAGTTCCTCATGAACATAAATGAACAACCCTCATAATCAATGTTTATCTTTAATAACTTTATTGGATTAACATTGTGAACAGCTGTTCATATCAGAACAGATGTAGGAGAAAGCAGGGACTTCTTTGAGGGAAAGTTTAGTTGTTCCGACAGATTTTTCTCTTTTAGAACGAATTGAACTTTCTCATTCCTGTCAGAAATTAAGCACATTCAGTAACTTTAAGGTGCAGCCATACAAAAGTTGCTCTTTCACAATGCTTCTGACATTGAGACCTTGTCTGCTCTTGCAGCCACTTGTTTTTATCCTGCTGTTTGATTTTTTTTGTCAGATGATTTATCTGTTGTGCCTTCCTTAATTTGCCAGAACACTTTGCCTTTTAGAAATAAAGAAGTTAGTCTTTTTTATTATGATGTTTTTCTGTTGACTCTGGCAACTTCAATAATCTCCCCAAGTATCAAATAATAAAAACAATCTCCCTGTGCTAAGTCTCAACACATGTTCATCACTGTTCATAAAATAAACAAGTAGAATTGAGGACTTGATGATGTGAGCAGCAAATTTGCAATCATAATGATCACCAAAAAAGATTTTTTGGTTTATTCTGATTAGAAAACGATCAGGAAATGTAAAAAAAAAAATAAAAAAAATTACTGGTGCAAAATTTTTCAATAGAAAAGGTCAAAGAAAGTTCCCCCTTCAGAGATGGAGCATGAAAAACATCTAAAGCTTGAGCTGTGATTCCAACTCCAGGTCCCAGTTTGTTTTTTGTCAAACTTCACAAAAATGAAATGGAAAAAAAATCAATGGGGGTTAAAAAAAACAACAAAAGAACAATTATACTTTACCTGTATTGCAAATTTCTACATCAAAAATCTCTCAACTAATGAATTAACTCATTTGGTATCTACAGAGGACATTTGAAGCAAAAAAAAAAGTTGACTGGCCATTTGTTCAAATTTTAATTTTAAATAGGCTATATGTGACCATCAAATCAATAAAACTTTTTTTTTATAGAACACTTTTCATATAAACATAACACAAAGTGCTTTACACCTACATAAAACAACTATATAAAAACAAGCACAACAATAAAAGAAATGTAAATAAAGTAAAAGAAAGAATAAATAAATGATGCCCTCCCTCACACAACCCCCAATCTCTTTCACATCTCCCACCCCCTTAACTGATAGAGAACAGACTGAATACAACATAAATAGCTGTTTAACTTCAGGAAAGTATATATTACTACATGGACTATAAAACACTAAAAATGGGGTAAAATCAATATGGAATTCTAACTTTGTTATTTAAATTTCTCTTTTTTTAGATGATAAAATAATAAAGAAACAGAAATTGAACATTTCTTTCACTGTTTTTTTTTTATTAGGGTTCCTATATTATCTTGTATAAGTAAACCTTGTAAAATGTAAGTAAGTCTTCTTGGTTCTTTTTAGCAAACTAGAAATGAAGCAAGTCTATTAAGTCTTTTAAAATTGCGATTTCTTTTTTTTTTATAAATGAAGGTTGTGCAAGTTCTGAGAACAGATCAAAAGTTGACCAACAGCAGTATAAAACCAAGTTGTCAATTGATTTTTTTTTTCAGGGCTTTTATTTGCAATGTAAAACGATAGAAAATGTTTTATATAATCAGAAAACAACTATACGGTTAAATGTTTGCTCAGAATTCTTCTCAACTGAATGTCTAAAGACTGAATAACTGCATTAATTGCTTTTAGATGTCATTGCACTGATTCTGTCAATCAGTAAAGGTTTTATCTGATGCTCTTTGCACTCAGACTGATAATTACTGACTGCAGCTTGAAATGTCCTCTGGGCTGAAGTGCACTTCAAGCACCTGAAGTGCTGCACATGTCAGTGTTTGGCGTGCTGATGGTTCACACCGAATCCCCATAGGACCATATCCTGTCTGCTTGGAAAAAGAGTGAGTACCAATGATTTGTCTTAAGAAGTGTTAATGCAGACAGTCATTTTAGGGAAATCACTTCTTTTTTTTCTTTTATTACAGATGAAGTTGGCTCTGTGTTGCAGTGCTTTGCTGGTTCTTGTCCTCTCAACCAGCTTCTGCCATGGAGGCAACATCTTGGTTTTTCCTGCAGAAGGCAGCCACTGGATCAACATGGACATCCTGCTTCAAGCTTTACACTCCAGAGGACACAGCTTGACTGTTCTACGCTCAAGCAAGAGTTGGTACATTAAGGAGCACGCCTCCCATTACAAGAGTTTCACCGTTCCTGTGGAGAGAAGCATGGATAAGAAGTTAATTACAAAATTTATATCGGAATTTATTCAATATCAGCGTGGGGCTCTCCCTATAGCAAACTTTCTGCATATGAGCCTCGGCATGATTGGTAAATTAAAGGAAGCTCATGAACCTGTGGGGAATTTGTGACAGCTGCACTGAATGACAAAGGTTTGATGAAAACCTTGAATGAAAGTAAGTTTGACGTGATGCTTACTGACCCGTGCTGGGGGGGCGGAGTCATTCTGGCTAAATATTTGAATCTGCCCGTGGTCTTTAATGTCCGCTGGTTGGTACCCGAAGAGTCTCATTTTGCCATCGCTCCTTCACCTTTATCCTACGTTCCAATCGTAGGATCAGGAAACACTGACAGGATGACCTTCTTTCAAAAAGTTACAAATGTGTTTTTGTACCTTGTGACACAACTGCAAACTTACACAGCTGTTCAGTATGTCTACCAGCCAGTATGTGACAAGTTCCTTGGACCTAATCATGACTTTAATTCTTTGGTTCTTGATGCAGACATTTGGTTGATGAGAACAGATTTTGTCTTTGACTATCCACGTCCAACAATGCCTAATGTTGTCTACATGGGAGGGTTCCAGTGTAAACCTGCTAAACCACTTCCTGAACATTTGGAGGAGTTTGTGCAGAGCTCTGGAGAACATGGAGTCATCATCATGTCTCTAGGGACCTTTGTCAGTGAACTTCCTGATGACATGGCGAATGAGATCGCCGCAGCTTTTGCTAAACTGCCACAGAAAGTTATCTGGCGGTACAAAGGTAAAAGACCCTCCACTCTGGGTAACAACACTTTAGTGGTGGACTGGATGCCTCAGAATGACCTTTTAGGACATCCTAAGATCAAGCTGTTTGTGGCTCATGGAGGAACTAATGGAGTGCAGGAGACTTTGTATCATGGAGTCCCAGTTGTGGGTCTGCCTTTGTTCTTTGACCAATATGACAACCTTCACCGGCTACAAGCAAGAAAAGGAGCTAAAATTCTCTCCATAACCACAGTGGACAAAGATGACAACTTCCTGAAGGCCATCCATGAAGTCCTGAATGAACCCTCCTACAGGGAGAACATGCAGAGACTCTCCAGGCTGCACAGAGATCAGCCGGTGAAGCCGATGGACAAAGCCCTCTTCTGGATCGAGTTTGTCATGAGACACAAAGGTGCTGCTCACCTGAAAGCTCAGTCCTACAACATGTCATGGTTCTCCTACCACTCTGTAGATGTGGTTCTGTTCCTGACTGCAGCGGTGCTGCTCGTGCTTTTAACCTCCTTCAAGTTCATCAGGTGTTTATTCAGAGCACTTTGTAAACGTAAAGTGAAACATGAATAGGGATCTGAGCAGTTTAAGTAGCAAAGAAATATGTTTTACCACTGAGTTTTTTAGATTTCCTGTCATGTCAATATATTGTATTTTTTTCCTGAAAAATATTAAATGATTTAATTAAATACATTTTTTGTCATGTGTTAGTGCTGTCTTTTAACTTTGTAAAAGCAAAATGCGCTACAAGGTGATTACTTATTTGCAAGGAATCCAATTACCAAATTAAAAAAAGAAAGAAAAATTGCAAAAGTTCTATCTTTTTCTCAAACAATTGACAAAGCATATTTACAACATTCTGCTTATTAAACACCTTGAGTAAACTCCAACAGAAGATATACTAAGATTAGAAAAAAAAATCACAGCATGTAGTCCAGAGCAATGTTAAAGAAGTCTCCCCTTGGATAATAATAATAATAATAAAGAATTGTACTGAACCAAAGTATGTTTTACATCATGTTCAAACAAAAAGTCCTTACTTACATTAAAATGTAAACTTCTGTGTTATAGAACACACCTACGTGAAGAAATGTGTTTCTGCTCTGCAGCACTGTGGACCACCCTACTGGCGGAGGGATACCTAAGTCATTAAGGTTTCCCCTTTCAAATGCCTCTTCAATTGGAGCTAAAGGGAGAAGCCAGAAGAGTATGGGAGAAATTTAGATTCAGCAAAATCGTTTGAAAGAAAAATATAGAAGCACAAAATCCACATTTTAAAGTCTAGTGTGCAGATTCTAGTCAGCTATGTGTTTTAGGGGTTGTGTGCTGGCCTCCTGCATGGAGGAGGTTCTGATTTTATTTTCCACCATAAGTCCCCAGACCTCCCCACACTGAGGTTAAAGTTAGTTCTGTCACCACAGTGTTGATGTGCTTCATTTTTTATTATAATTTTTAATCAACAATACAATCTGTTTCATCTCTTACTGTGGATCAAATTAAATTGAGTTAAAAAATGTTTAGTTTAAGTTGTGTTTAAAACAAGATTTCAAAGTTAGGAAGTTAACATATCACATTTGAGCTCAATTTGAATGTAAGAGTAACACTTAATTAACCTTCAAATTATCATGTAACATTTATTAAAAAAGCGCATTTGTTTTAACATATTTGAATACAATTTATAGTAAAAATTTACCGTTTTAGATGGTAAATGTTACATCATTACTGTTCAAACATTTAAATTATCTTTTTTAACAAGGACCGTATGAAATTTTAAAAAAATCCTGTTCCTATAAGAGTTCTCGAAACTTTTATATTTTGCATGTGTTCTGCTGTTCTTTTAAATAGGATTCAAAGTCCAGGTGAATTTAGTGAAACAAAGTTGTAAATTGGACCATTTACATTTGTGAAGGTGGAATTTCCAGAAGACAATAAACAGTTGAATAATAAAAATATATATACTTTTTGATAAATCATGCAAGAATATAATGTAAAATTTAAAAAATGTATATTATTTTTTATATTAATATGGAATTCAATTTTGTGATTGATAATTCTTCCAAATCAGACCAAATTTTCTTTGTGTATTTTGTTCAAATAATAATAAAAATAAATGTAAAACTTTTTCCCTACTTAATTTGTAAAAAAAAAAAAAACAAAAAACAAAACACTAGACTCTCTCTTCCGTTTGTCTAAGAGGCTCTACTCCAATTGGCCCAGGAAGCAGACCACGTGACTGCTGGATTCGCCTTGAAGGCTGCAGTCAGGCTTCCCGTTTACTGCACGGTAAGAAAGACACTTTTCTTGACTTTGCACACTTCCAGCAAAAAGCTTTAACCCCCGATCACAACCGTCCCCCCCAATTTTTGAGTCAATATTGACAAAGATTAATAAATCAATTGTACAAACTTTTTCGAGCTTTAGTTATGCACCTCCGCTGCTCATAAAAAATCCTCCTATCTTTTTTTTTATGTTTAAGTAGAGCACTCTGGAGTCTACATGTTTTCAAATTACTCGAGATTGAACACATTTCTCCTTGGTAGTGTAAAAGTAAACGCTGGAAGTCTATCATTTTAAAAAAAAGACTTCATAAAGCAACTTTTGTAGTTGTATTTTGATATTTTACAGCGCTATTTATTTAAATAAAAATACCTCAAAATTAGGCTTTTTGCAATAATTATTGGTTAAATAGACTAATTGATCGTATTTTATAATTAACAACAATAATGATAATAAAACTGATTGAAATACATATTTTTAATCTTTTCATTTGTAATGTTGTTACTCTCTGCTGTTCTTATTTGTCCCCTTTCAAAGTCTTCTGCACCCCATGTAAAACATTCTAACTCCGCCACTTTTCTGAGGATATTTTCTGTCTATTATTATTATTTTAAATGCCCAAAAAATGAAGTACTATGATAAAATTCTGTTTATGATTATAATTTTTGAATGGGCTTTTCAGAGTAGAACAGCCTTTGAGCAGTCTCACACCCTAGTCCTCCAGAGCTACTGACCTGCTTGTTTTCTAGGTTAGCCTACCTTGCTTCTGATTACACGGACAAGGTGTGTTCTGTCAATAAATTCATAGAATCACATGAGTAAACAAGTACTGCAGTAAACCTCAAAGGCCAAGGCCAGACCCCAATGGATGAGAACATAATTAGGTTTGAGGACATATTTCTCTTTGACTTAATAGTTTTAGACACAAATTTGGAAATACATACATAAATACATACATGGACATAACTTTTTTTATTTCAAAAGGTGTTTTTTTTTTTTGCACCACGATTTGAATTAGGGGTGTAATGGATCACAAACTCACGGTTGGGATCGTGTCACGGTTTGGATCATTTTTCAATAAAAGGTGAAAAAAAAAAAAAAAAAAAAAATCAATTAGAAACACAAAAAAAAAACAAGAAGAAAGCCTAAAATAACTTTTTTTAAAGACTTCAAAACACATATTTGAGAAAACATGTATAAAGTACTTCAAAGAATAAATATACACTTACATCTTTGAATTTTGAACATAAAAAAAGTAAAAATATGTAATTTCTGCTTACATTTACATGTCTGGAGACCAAATCTACAGAAACTGAGAGAAAAGAATGCTTAATATACTACTTTCTCCTTGCCCCCCATCCCCAAATGTCCTAATTGAATCTCAAAGGAAAAAGTTAAAATTAAAATGTAATTATTTTTTGGTATTAATTGTAGTATTAAGAGTAACTGTGGGAACATTTAATATATTTCAAAAATTGATGTAAATTTGATGTATGTTAAAACAAAGACATTTACAGGACAGGAATTTCATGCCAAATGCTTTCGGTGTGGACAAACAATAGATTCTATTCATGCACGCCTGAGGTACACAGCAGAGGCGCGGGTAAGGGTAATCTGCGGTACACATGTTGGCTGAACCATGGATAGTGATCTGTATGGATTTTTTTTTGTACTCGTCCTCCGTCCTCATGGAAATGTCTCAAGGACGTAAGAAAAACCAAAAACACAATTTTCTTTCAAGTTTTCAAATGTATTTGTTTAGTATCAATCTCAGAGCCCTACTAGTTGCTACACATTGCAATGACATCATGCTTGTTCTGTTTTAATTGTGTTCACGACAGATGAAGTTGCCCCTGTGCTTCAGTGCTTTGCTGATTCTCCTCCTCACTCTCCCAGCTTCTCTCATGGAGGAAACATCTTGGTCATTCCTGCAGAGGGCAGTCACTGGATCAACATGGATATCCTACTTCAAGCTCTACACTCCAGAGGACACACATTGACTGTCGTTCGTTCCATCAAAAGCTGGTACATTAAGGAGAACTCGTCTTATTACAATACCTTATCAATTTCTGTTGAGAAAAACATAGATGAGAAGTTGATCACAAACGTTATGAAAGAAACTGTGCAGTTTGTGCGCGGTACCCTCCCTTTGACAAGTTTTGTTCACATGACTATCGGCATGGTTGGTATTTTTAAAGACTTTCATACAGTTTTATGTGAGTTTGTGTCAGCTATGCTTGATAACCCGGCGGTGATAAAAACCTTGCACGAGAGCAGCTTTGATATGGTGCTCGCTGACCCATGTTGGGGAGGCGGACCCATTTTGGCCAAATATTTGAAGGTCCCTTTGGTTTATAATGGTCGCTGGGTAATAGCCGAGGAGGCTCATTTCTCCATGGCTCCTTCACCTGTATCCTACATTCCTGTAACTGGAACTGGCTTTACTGACAGTATGACCTTCTTGCAGAGAGTTAAAAACATGATTTTATATTTAATAACATACATACAGAACGATGTGATCGCTAGACAAATATACCAACCGACATGTGCCAAGTACCTCGGTCCTGATCATAACTTCAATCAGATCAAGACAGATGCAGACATTTGGTTGATGAGAACAGATTTTGTCTTTGACTATCCACGTCCCACGATGCCTAATGTTGTGTACATTGGAGGGTTCCAGTGTAAACCTGCTAAACCACTTCCTGAACATTTGGAGGAGTTTGTGCAGAGCTCTGGAGAACATGGAGTCATCATCATGCCAATGGGAACCTTTGTCAGTGAACTTCCTGATGACATGGCGAATGAGATCGCTGCAGCTTTTGCTAAACTGCCACAGAAAGTTATCTGGAGGTACAAAGGTAAAAGACCCTCCACTCTGGGAAACAACACTTTAGTGGTGGACTGGATGCCTCAGAATGACCTTTTAGGACATCCTAAGATCAAGCTGTTCGTGGCTCATGGAGGAACTAATGGAGTCCAAGAAGCTATTTATCATGGAGTCCCAGTTTGGGTCTGCCTTTGTTCTTTGACCAATTTGACAATCTCTCCGGCTGCAGGAAAAGAGGTGCAGCAAAATTCTCTCCATAACCACAGTGGACAAAGATGACAACTCCTGAAGCCATCCAGGAAGTCCTAATGAACCCTCCTACAGGGAGAACATGCAGAGACTCTCCAGGCTGCACAGAGATCAGCCGGTGAAGCCGATGGACAAAGCTCTCTTCTGGATCGAGTTTGTCATGAGACACAAAGGTGCTGCTCACCTGAAAGCTCAGTCCTACAACATGTCATGGTTCTCCTACCACTCTGTAGATGTGGTTCTGTTCCTGACTGCAGTGGTGCTGCTCGTGCTTTTGACCTCCTTCATGTTCATCAGGTGTTTATTCAGAGCACTTTGTAAACGTAAAGTGAAACGTGAATGATTCCACTCCCAGGGTGAGCGATTCACTGTAGAAAACCTTACCAGGTTGTATTCAAAGTGTTGTCCTGCACTCCTCCCAGCAAGTTTAATGCCCAACTAGAATGTATAGAACCATGTGTGACTCTATGTATACCAAGATCAACCATAGATACAAAACCATCCTTCCTCTCCATCTAGATCTGTCAGAGCATATCTGATTCCAGCCCTTTACCAAAACCATCCTTGGTACCCCAAGGAAGCAGATCTATATATTTTTAGATTTATTTTAATTTTAGAGAAAAAATGCGCAGATCAAATATATTTTTCCACATTGCATTTCTTTCAGTTGATTTTTTTTTTTTTTTTTTTTGTGTTGGTTTGATTTGGTTTGGGTGTTGTATTTTTTTTTGTTGTGCTAACACCTATGCACCATGAGCATATTTTTTGTTGTGTGCACTGACAGTAAAGTCACTTTTTCATTTTTTTTTTTAAATATTTTGGCTTTAAAGATGTATGAATATGTTTAACCTTTCTGTGTAACATTTTTAAGCTCGGAATAAGATTTTTGATTTTTTTTGCAGCACTTTGTAATTACTCAATTTAATTAGCACAATTAAAAATGAAAATTTGTAGAGATAGAAATAATATTTTAAATAAATAAAATACACCTTTGCCAAGGCTATTGTCATATCTTTGTAAAAACAAGGTTTTTTATGCATGTTTATTGAAAAATGATAACTAATTTTGACAGAAATACTGTGAGTTATAAGAGAAAGATGAGCCTGGTGTTTTTGTTTTATTAGCATAAACTGTTGCTGCAATTATTCAATTGTTGTGGAACAATGGTTAAGACAGTAAAACTTGATACAACAGACAACACAGGGGCTTAAATATTATACAAAACTTTCAACAAAATAAGACATCAAATATGTCTTTTGAAAATTCAAACTTGAGGTTGTTTTTCTGAAACTATGAGGCAAAATAACATAAATCAACTCTGAAATCAGGAAAAAAAATAATCAGAAAAGATGCTTCTAAAAGGTCACACAATTGTCTGTTAATCATTCAAAAATCATATTACTGTGGTTATAAATTGTAGATTTTTTGTATATCAATTACATTTTTTAATGAAGGTTTAAGGACATTTTTTTTATTAAAAAACAAACATTAAGCACATTTAAATGGTATATATTTCAGTAAAAAGGGTGTTTGGTTAGGTTTTGCTGCATAATATAACTTTGTCTTTAACCATTCCAGCTTATTACTAAAAGGATCAAACCTGAAATTAAAATCTAAGAACAGAAATATGATTTCAGTGGCTTAAAAGAGAGAGAAAAAAACAAAGGATAAAGGTGGATTTACAAAAAATCTTGAAATGCTTGTTGTTTGTTTGATGAGCATTTACACTCATAAGTGATATCACCAAAACATTACAGATTTCTTGTGCGTGCTTAAACCTAGAGCCGTCTAAGTACGTGTTTACTGTATTTCATGAGCAGTTTATTATGTTTTTCTATGCTTTGTAGAAAAATAATGTTCATCTCAGAGTTGAATAACTCTGCAAACATGCAGTAATTACTTTTGTCTTCTCCCCTACTTCATGAAGATAGTACGTGACACATTATCTAAAACTATTGGTGGTTCAGAAGACTGTCTAAGATTGTCTCTTTGATTTTCTTTTCTTAATGACTCTTCAAAAGAAAGAACACAAAGGGACTAAAACTCTAACGTATTCAAAAAGATTGTTAAACCTGGAAACAAACTGTAAAAGATGATCTGAATGTTTTGGCAAATACACACCCTCTGAAATTTGGACCTGAAAATATGTCCAAAGTGCGAAAAATGTAGCTGTCTTTGAACAACTTCTTACATCTCTGTGGTGTGATACCTAAACTATTTCAGTAGAACTGAATCCACGTTGCTTTGCAGTCACTTCCTTGGCTGCAGAGAGCAGAGACGGTCTCAAACACGATGAGAGACCAGTAAAGGTAGGTATCATGGGACATCGCTGACTGGATGATGAACCAGTATCGATTTCATGTCTTTCAGTTAAAGTGATGGACAAACGCCCTCATCCCATACTTTCTCCATGTTTTTTGATTGTTTTTTCGTTTTTCCGACATTTCATTTTATTCTCTGGAAAAAAATGTTTCCAAAATGTTTTTTTTTTTGTTTTCTAAAATGTAATGCTGTTTTTTTTAGGAGTACCTTTGTAACACTTAGCAAGAGATATATTTTAAAAAAGAATGGTTTATTCTAAATATTATGAGATGGTTTATTCTCAAAACAACAACAAAACCTAAAGAAGACGAGCAAGAAAAAAACCCATAAGACAAATATATCAAATTTAGGATTATAAATCAGAAATTGACGAGAAAATAACAAAAATGATTCATGCATGTATAAATATACACATGCATGCCCATATAATTCTGGACATCCACATACATATGAAGATGCCGCAACGTATCTTAGTAGTTGTAAGATATAGTATCAAGCAAGTATCAAGAACATGCACAGAAAGGACTGAACGGTATTTA
Organism: Oryzias javanicus; assembly: GCA_003999625.1. Lineage (NCBI taxonomy): Eukaryota > Metazoa > Chordata > Actinopteri > Beloniformes > Adrianichthyidae > Oryzias > Oryzias javanicus. The sequence goes on from CM012439.1 coordinate 28,705,995, forward strand.
ATTGCGTGCTTTAAGATGTGCATTGGGAATCTGAGCCTTTGGTTTCTTTTTTTTTTTTTTTTTTTTTTTTTTTTTTATTTTCTTTCTGTTGAGGTGATGTTTCAAGCCTGCAATATTTCCTGTTTAAAATACAGAGAATAACTTTACTGCTCTTTTAGTGTCTTATTTAAATCGGTTACTTATTGTCAGATCTTTTGTTTTGTTGCTCATCCATTCATCTGTGCAACCTTTCCCCTCCACCTCCAGCTAAAGCAGTTTATTTGAGAAGGGTGTACCTGCAGACCCGAACTGGGGGTTTATTTCCAGCTTTCCTGCAGCTGACAGCAGCACTGATAAGAGACGCCTGCTGCTCTGTTCTTTTCCGCTGTTCGGACAGAAACAACAATTGGTGTGCGTTCAGAGTGAGTACATTCTTGAAAAGTTCTTAATTAATTCCCTTTCCTTATATTTCGGTGGTGCTGAAAATGTCACGTTCAGGTAAGACAGATTCTCAACCTTCACATACGTCCGTTTTCCGGGGATTTCGCGTCGCGAACAGACGTGAAATTAACTCGTGAACGTGTTTGCTTTTTCATTTTAGCGTCATTTTGTTTAGATTAACTTGGTTGAGAATCATGTAATGTTTGCAGCCTTTTGCTGTTATTTAGAACAGATGAGGACTTATCGCTGATTTCTGTATTTACAACTTTATTTAAAAACCGCACTTAAACAGTGCAGTGGTGCCTGTCTTGCTAGCTAGCAAGGGTCGATTTCTGTGGCATTCTGGGTAATGTAGTTTAGGTCCGCTGCGAAGAAAATTGTGTTTTTGGTGTATTTAACATGCTCTAGTTGCTTTTTTTTTTTTTTTTTATGATGGATGACTTCTATAAAGAAAAATAAGCTAAAATATTAATTTCTGAGTATTCATTCATTCAAATAGTTGTTAATTGGGAGCAAAGCATTTGTAAAATAGACTGAAATAATGTTTTTTTTTTAAATCTTTATTAATACATTTTGTAACTTTTAGGGAACAAAAATTCACCTTTTGGCTCCTCCCTAAATTATTTCTACACCCACTTGTAGATAAATCACTGCAGCTGGGTATAACCACTGATAACTGATCCACACAGGTTAATTAGCCACTTGAGAGAACAAAAAGGAGAGATTACTTTCACTTTGTAAGGGCCACTTTGTGTTTGTTAGTTAGAAAGGACATTGGTTTGATTCAGCGTGCTAATGGTAAACCAATTCTCTGTGAACTAAACATTTGAATTTGATACTAAGGATGCATTTAGACTGGACACATTTGGTTCTCTTAAAGTAAACCAGAGTTAGTTTCCAAAAGATAATCCAAAGCAAATTTTCAGACTGAATAAACCCAAGCAAACCCTGCTCCAGCACCACAAACTGCTCTCTGACCCATCTTTCAAGATGCTCTCAATTCATTTCTAATTGGACTGAACTCAGGTTTGCTCTGAGCTGCCTAAGTGTTTTTATATTTGGTTTTACTTTGTGTTTTAATCTTTGTTTTACTGTAAAGCACTTTGTGGTTTTTATCTCGAAAGGTGCTGTATAAATAAAGTTTATTATTATATTATTATTAAGTCTGAATAGGCTCCATGCTCGGGGCGGAACAACTTGACCAAAACAACCACTGTAGCCGACCACTTCATGATGTTAAAAATGTTGGGAAAACCACAGAGATTAACTTTTCCTGTCTGAATATGTTGATATTTTAACTTGTTTCTCAATTTTGTTGATCTCAATTTTCTCCTTAATAAAAGGCTTGGGTAACAGGACAAAAATATGCTGCAAAAACTTGTAGCTGTAAATCTGCAGGCCACAAGCTTCCTGCCTCTCTCCATTCTGATGTACCTACTTGCAGACAAATAGATCAATTTACATCTTCATTTTCCTGATCTGACCTGGCATCTGGCTCAAAACTGTACGGCTGGATAGCTACAGTATTGCTCGCCATTTTTGTTGCATGGTAATGCTAAGTTGGGGAGCTGTTAGCTGGCGGGAGAGCACAGGGGTGGGGTTTCTCTGCACCAACTCAAAGATGAAATTCTGCTGAACGAATGCTTCTCTGAAGAAAATATACTTTTAAAATTTTTTAAATTGTTTTGTAATAAAGTAATCATGATTAAGAGCCAGTGGAAACGCTTTTACAATGGAACAAATTTGGAGTAGGACTTTAACCAACATGGTAAAGCTCTCATGGAGGTTGTTCAAAAAAACATAGAAGACATTTTTTATTGTTCTATTAACTGTTTACATACTGACATTCTATTAATGTCTCGATTGCTCTCATTTCAGATGAAGCTGACTGCGTGCTCCAGTGTTTTGCTTCTCACTTTCAGTTTCTGCCATGGAGGCAATATCTTCGTTTTTCCTGCAGAGGGCAGTCACTGGATCAACATGGACATCCTGCTTCAAGCGTTACACTCCAGAGGACACAATATTACTATCCTCCGTTCCACCAGGAGCTGGTACATTAAGGCAAACGCTTCTTACTACAATGCCTTATCAATGCCTGTTCAGAAAAGTATTGATGAAAAATTTATCACAAACCTGATGAAGGCGGGTGTACAGTTCGTGCTGGGAACAACCCCCTGGATAAGTTCTATCAGCATCTTAACAAAGATGATGGACATAATAACATATTTACATTCAGCTGTATGTGAATTAGTGTCAGCTGTGCTGGATGATGCAGCTCTGATGAAAACTTTAGAGGACAGCAAATTTGATCTGGTGCTGTCTGACCCCTGCTGGGGCGGTGGAGTCATTTTGGCCAAATATATGAAACTTCCTTTGGTTTATTATGTTCGATGGCAAATTGGTGAAGATGCACATTTCGGCATGGCTCCTTCACCTTTATCCTACATTCCTGTGACAGGATCTGGCTTTACAGACAGGATGACCTTCTTGCAGAGAGTTAAAAACATGATTTTATATTTGTTGACGTACATACAAAACGATGTAAGTGGTCGATTATACCAACCGACATGTGCCAAGTACCTCGGTCCTGATGTTGACTTCAATCAGATCAAGACAGATGCAGACATTTGGTTGATGAGAACAGATTTTGTCTTTGACTATCCACGTCCCACGATGCCTAATGTTGTGTACATTGGAGGGTTCCAGTGTAAACCTGCTAAACCACTTCCTGAACATTTGGAGGAGTTTGTGCAGAGCTCTGGAGAACATGGAGTCATCATCATGCCAATGGGGACCTTTGTCAGTGAACTTCCTGATGACATGGCGAATGGGATTGCTGCGGCGTTAGCTAAACTGCCACAGAAAGTTATCTGGAGGTACAAAGGTAAAAGACCCTCCACTCTGGGAAACAACACTTTAGTGGTGGACTGGATGCCTCAGAATGACCTTTTAGGACATCCTAAGATCAAGCTGTTTGTGGCTCATGGAGGAACTAATGGAGTCCAAGAAGCTATTTATCATGGAGTCCCAGTTGTGGGTCTGCCCATGTATTTTGACCAATATGATAACCTTCTCCGGCTGCAGGAAAGAGGTGGAGCGAAAATCGTCTCAATAACCACAGTGGACAAAGATGACAACTTCCTGAAGGCCATCCAGGAAGTCCTGACTGAACCCTCCTACAGGGAGAACATGCAGAGACTCTCCAGGCTGCACAGAGATCAGCCGGTGAAGCCGATGGACAAAGCCCTCTTCTGGATCGAGTTTGTCATGAGACACAAAGGTGCTGCTCACCTGAAAGCTCAGTCCTACAACATGTCATGGTTCTCCTACCACTCTGTAGATGTGGTTCTGTTCCTGACTGCAGCGGTGCTGCTCGTGTTTTTGACCTCCCTCGTGTTCATCAGGTGTTTATTCAGAGCACTTTGTAAACGTAAAGTGAAACGTGAATGAAGATAGGCAACTTAACATACATGAGCATGTTTAACATTTTTTAACAGTTTTTTGCAGTGTTCAGAAACATTTTTACTTTTTCAAAATTTACTTTTTGGTACAATTGTAATTTCTCGGTGTGAAATATGTTTTGGAATGTCAAAAGTCACAATTTTACATATTTTTTATTACTGTAAAGGGATGGATTTATTTTCAATTCAATTTATGTTTAATATATTTCTTGTACAAGTAATCATTACTGTTTATTAGTTTGCACCTTCTTGGTGTCAACACTGTCACATTTCTGAACAGATTTTCTACATTGTAATACATAGGTAAATATAATCCTTGCTCCTTTTTTACTCTGGTGGGGAGTAAATATTTGCTTCTCGATAATTGTTTTATTACAGAATTCAGAAAACAAAAGTAAGATCCAGAAATCAAAATGAAATGTTAATAAATTAAAACAAAACTGGAATTAGTTGGTACAATGGGACACCAGTGATGGTATTACGTTTTAATTTTTCAAATATTACAAATCCAATATCACTTCATGCCTATTAACTTTTGGTTGAAATGATGGAAAAACATCCTCATTCAGTCAGCGGTGTCTCATAAGTCCTATAGTTTCCAATTTCTTAATTTTTTGTTTTTTAACATTTCTTTTTGGTTTCTGGAAATTAATTTTATTTTACTATTTAAAAAAGAATGCTTTTGGTAGGTAGTAGATATTTTTGGAACGTTGTTTGGAACGAGTGAATGATGACATTTGTCCATCATTTCAACCAAAAGTTATTAGGCACGATGGAGTTATACTGGATATTATCATCCAATCAGTGACGTCTCGTAAAAACTATCTTCTCCAATTACTGCATGTGTTTCATTTTATAACATTTCATTCTGATACATTGAAATTATTTTAGTTTATCAAAAGGCTTCATTTTTTGGTTTCTGGTATTTTTTTTTAATGTGATGTTTTAATTAATTGTTTTTAATGTTGTTATGACCTATAATGTGTTTTGTTGAATGAGTTGTTAGTGTGATTTGCACTTGAGGTTCACCATTGTAACAGGAAGTCACATGTTTTTTCTGCTTCATTTAATGAAATTTTTTTTTGTTGTATTCTTCATACATTTCATATCTTCATGTTATAATTGCCATCAAGCATAATGTACTCAATTTCATCATTATCCTCAATAAATGGGTACATAAAGCTGGAATTTTACTTGAAGTTTGACATAAAAAAAATACCCTAAAATTGTAAACTTTCATTAATTTAAAAATTAACATTGTGACTTTTACATACAAATAAAATAAAAATAAAGCTTTAAAATGTGTTCATGATTGTAATACTTTTAAAACATTCGTTTATTTTTGTTGTGCTTTTACTGGTCTGTTATCCACAGTAGAACACCTTATTTTGTGCGTTTTGAACGTCTCTTCTGCTCACTTCTCCTGCATGAGACATTCAAGTTCCACCTTAAGTAGACGGTTGAGGTTTAACCTCTGACTGAACTGCGCATGAGGACTAAGCAGCTTCCAGGTGACAACAACTTTGATCTTTTCCGGACTACATTTGGGACACTAAACGGATACCGTACGTATAAATGTTTAGAGTCAAGAGTTGCAAAATTGCTTAGTCATTTATTTTTCCCGGCGAGGTTAAAAAAAATGGTTAATTAATGTGTAAGCTAATGCTTACTGACGCTTTTTCGCTTCGTTGGGCTAAGGGAATGAAAAATTCTTTCTCTCTCTCTCCAAGTTTGTGTAAAAAAAGGAAAAAAATAACTACAATCAAAGCTGGATTTCTATCTTCCGGGTTGCCAAATTGCGCAAGAGAAACAAGCCAGCACGTGGCTCGTTTTGAGCATTAACGGGTTCTTCCTTGAAGTTTGCTTTTAAAAAATACATTGTGCATAAACCATTAAAGCCAATATTTCCACTATAATATATATGTCAGTGAATTCACAGATAAGCAACGTTAAAGAATAGAATAGAATAGAATAAACTCACCAGGTGAAATGCCCAAAATGGATTTAATACAACCGAAACCAGATCAGACACAACAGACATACAATCGGTTCAAGGTTGAATGCATAATGTTAAAAATAATAATAATAACAACAATAATCCTTCAAAATGTCACTTTGACTGCCTAATTTTTATTTTATTTCATATGTATTTATTTTAATGTTTGAAACAAATTAGCTCCCAAGTTGCATTCTTCTGTAAAATTACTGGCATAAGCCCAATGAGGCATTGGTTTTTGTGATATTTGGCTATATAAATAACATTGAATTGAATACAAATGTAATGAGCACTCAGAAGTTTAAAAAACGAGGTTCTTGTTTGATAAATGTGTGAAATATATGGGGTGTAATGACTCCTTGTGACAATATTTCGATTCAAATCAATATTTGTGGTTGCCGGTCTGATTCCTAGTCAATATTGGTTCATTTTGAGCGATCCAATTCACTGACCTAAAATCGATCCAGGACATTTTTAGCAAAAATTTCAACCTGTGTGACTCAGATAAATACCTGGACACTGAACAGGTAAAGATTTCCAGATTCCTTGTATTTCTTTGAAGATACTGAAGTATAAATTAAAAATGTATACAAACGCGTAAACAAGAATTAATGGCAAATCTGTTCACATTTTAATTTTATTAAGTTGTTTTTCCAACATCAAAATAATACAAACAGATAGGGCTGGGTTTAAAGAACGAATTTATTGATCTGAATCAATCAAAGTCCAGTAAACAAATAATCGATCTATAAATCTAGGGGTCAATCTTTATACATTTCAATTTCTGCCTAAAAGAAAAATCCTTTTCCGGGTACCCTTCTCTCATGAGAACCTCAGAGATTTGAAGTATTCAGTTGGAAACAAACATGGTGGGAGAGGATAGAAAGCTTTTGAAAAAAAAAAAATGGAATAAAATAAAATCTTGAATCAAATCGATTCAGGAAATTATTGGTGATAATCAACCCTGAGGTAAATAGAACATTATTAGACCACACTACGGTCACTTGCTTTTACAAAATTCAAAGTATTTCCACACATTGGACTGTAATGATGGATTGTTTATTTTTTTGCTGGCATCACGTATGTTGTCCATTGTGATTGTACTTGGTTACTTTTCAAATATAGTAAAATAAACCTATCTTGCTCAAATCCAATATTGATCACAATTGATTAATTTCATTTTGAAATGATTTTAGAGTTATATAGTTCAGAGGTCTGCAACCTTTTGCGCTAAAAGAACCATTTAAGCCAGTTTTTTATTGATCAAAACCCAGCAGAACCCAAGATAAATGTGCATTATTTATTTCATTACTTAAGTCTATGAGGCCATTCATTTACAATATGCAGCTTCAATATTTTTAATAAATAAATTATGACAGTGTTCCAATTTTTTGTGTTTCCTAATGTTTTTTTTTAAAACTCTTTAATTCTGACAGCAGAACAGACACATTCCTTTCAAAATAAAATGCAAATATTTTTCTTGAATTAAAAATACAAGAAAGTTTAATGTAAGGTTTTATAATATTAAGACTTTTTTTACTATTAAATATCAACATAATAACACTGGTGTAGAATCTTTTTTTTCAATCTGTACATAAATGCAAACATGTACTTAAAGAATTTTGCCTATTAACTTCAGCTAGACAACAATAATAACTTTGATAATAAATGTAATGTTTCTTCATGCTTTTGCTCTGTTATTTGACATGCATGACATAAAAGACAAAATTCAACTCATTGAGTCGTTGATAAAGTTGAATAATCGTTATACCCCTAGAAAAATATTATTTATCTTCTCATATTTTTTTTACTTTACTCTGTTGTGCGGTCTTTTTGAATCTTCTCACTGGTTTCATTGCAGATGAAGCTGATTCTGTACTGCAGTGCTGTGCTGGTTCTCCTCATCACTCCTCGCTTCTGCCATGGAGGCAACATCTTGGTTTTTCCTGCAGAAGGCAGCCACTGGATCAACATGGACATCCTGCTTCAAGGTTTACACTCCAGAGGACACAGCTTGACTGTTCTACGTTCCACCAAGAGCTGGTACATTAAGGAGCACGCCTCCCATTACAAGAGCTTCACCGTTCCTGTGGAAAGAAGCATAAACGAGGAGTTTATCAGCAAAACTGTAGCTGAAGTTTTACAGTTTGAACGTGGCGCCCTCCCCTTGACGAGTTTCCTTAACAGTGCTGTGGGATTAATTGGAGTATTTTTTGAAGCTCATTCAGCTGTATGTGAATTAGTGTCAGCTGTGCTGGATGATGCAACTCTGACGAAAACCTTAAATGAGAGCAAATTTGATCTGGTGCTCTCTGACCCCTGCTGGGGCGGTGGAGTCATACTAGCCAAATATTTCAATCTTCCTTTGGTTTATAATGTTCGCTGGTTAACACCTAAGGAGGCTCACTTTGCCATTGCTCCTTCACCTTTATCCTACATTCCTGTGACAGGATCTGGCAACACTGACAGGATGACCTTCTTGCAGAGAGTTAAAAACATGATTTTATATTTTGTGACGTACACACAGAACGATGTGATAGCTAGACAAATATACCAACCGACATGTGCCAAGTACCTCGGTTCTGATCATGACTTCAATCAGATCAAGACAGATGCAGACATTTGGTTGATGAGAACAGATTTTGCCTTTGACTATCCACGTCCAACTATGCCTAATGTTGTGTACATTGGAGGGTTCCAGTGTAAACCTGCTAAACCACTACCTGAACATTTGGAGGAGTTTGTGCAGAGCTCTGGAGAACATGGAGTCATCATCATGTCTCTAGGAGCCTTTATTAATGAACTTCCTGATGACATGGCGAATGAGATCGCCGCAGCTTTTGCTAAACTGCCACAGAAAGTTATCTGGAGGTACAAAGGTAAAAGACCCTCCACTCTGGGAAACAACACTTTAGTGGTGGACTGGATGCCTCAGAATGACCTTTTAGGACATCCTAAGATCAAGCTGTTCGTGGCTCATGGAGGAACTAATGGAGTCCAAGAAGCTATTTATCATGGAGTCCCAGTTGTGGGTCTGCCTTTGTTCTTTGACCAATTTGACAATCTTCTCCGGCTGCAGGAAAGAGGTGCAGCTAAAATTCTCTCCATAACCACAGTGGACAAAGATGACAACTTCCTGAAGGCCATCCAGGAAGTCCTGACTGAACCCTCCTACAGGGAGAACATGCAGAGACTCTCCAGGCTGCACAGAGATCAGCCGGTGAAGCCGATGGACAAAGCCCTCTTCTGGATCGAGTTTGTCATGAGACACAAAGGTGCTGCTCACCTGAAAGCTCAGTCCTACAACATGTCATGGTTCTCCTACCACTCTGTAGATGTGAGTTCTGTCCGACTGCAGCGGTGCTGCTCGTGTTTTTGACCTCCTCGTGTTCATCAGGTGTTTATTCAAGACACTTTGTAAACGTAAAAGTGAAATCGATGGCACTGAATCTAAGTCAGATGAATATGCTTTATTTCTCGTAGTCGTAACATGTTATTGTATTTATTTTTTTATTTAGATTAGATGTTCTTGTAAGTTCCTCCTTGAAAATGTTTTTTGTACTATATTCCTCCCTAATTTCCATTGTTAGGGACAGGTGACATCTGTAAATACTCTAATCAAGTACAGAGACCTGTGCAGATGTGTTTACTAAGCAGCAGTGGATGCAGTTTGTTATTTTTTCATAGAATGGTAAATAGTAATTTCTCCTTATTTGCAGGGGTTAGGGACCTGAGACATCCACGCTGAATATGCAAATTTGGAGAACCACCCTCCCCCCCCCCTTCCCCATGCAGCTGCAGTATGTCCACTACCAATCCATACTCATCAAAAACACTTCTAATCATGCTTTGTGAAACATTTATTATTGGAGTATTACTCATCACAAATAGTTTTAGCAACAACAGCCTACTTGATAACACAAAAAAGGAGTGCCTCTCTGTCTCCCTGTGTCTTAAAATCAGTACAATGCAAATATGGGAGTGAACACTGTATATGCAAAAAGTTTGGTATTGTTTTTGTGACATTGTTCTATATAGATAAAATTGAATTGAATTTGTTGATTTTTTTTTAATTTGAAGTACATAGCTAGAACATTTTATATGGAGGAGGGCAGAAGACTTGAGTGGAAAGTCATTCCTGAAAAGATGAAGAATACATTTACAGTATATATACACATACTTTTCATCTGCATCATGATGTATGTTGTGGTACAGTCTTTTGTTCTAAATAAAAAAAACTATGTTGAGCAATACTCAAATGTTCTTTAACAAACGTTTTACAAAGCATGATCAGAAGTGTTTTCTACTTACAGTAAATTTTGGTTTCTTTTCTTTTTTTTTTTGGAGGACTTGGGACTTTCATGTTCATAAGGTGTTTAATCAGTGCAGGTTGTTGTTGTAAAATGAAAATTTATCATCAATTGAATCAACAGTATTTACAACATGTAAGTTTGATAATAAAGAACCAGCTTTACCTAAAGACCCCTGAGTCCATGTGATGTGTATTTGCTTATGTGTTTTCTTATAGATTACCTTTGTAGTAAATTTTTTTTACATTTTATTTCTATTGAGCAAACAGATTATAGCTGAAGGCCTCTTGCGTTGGACAGATTTTACTGTTACAGAACGTGGTTATGAATCTTTGAACATGTGTGTATTTGTCAGAAAAATACAATCTAAAAATTGAGTGAACATGGATTTCATTTGTGATTTTGAAAAGAAGCCTTTGTATTTATAGGAAGCAAAGATCTGTCAGATGGGTTTTTATGTAATATGAGTTCAACAAGTTTTTCAAGTTGAGCAACAGCATTGAGACACATTAGGAGACTGAATGACAGAAATGTTTCTGATTGAAACCAAAAAACTTTGAAAATCATTGTAAAAAGCAAACACTTCTGAATTTGACAACTGTGCTCTCTAGTAAAATAAACATTCTTTAGTCTTTTGATTTGTCTGACTCATTTCAGTATGTAACAAATTACACAACAGGATTTTCTGGTAGCAATACCCTCAGAATATATGTACAATGTTTAACATAAACGTCAAATAACCACACATTTGTTGCAATAGAAATATTTTGAATTAAAGTGAAAATCAGAGGTTAAATAACAAGGAAGACTACTTGAAAAACAGTATTGTCAGTAGCTGTCAAAGCCTGCTATTGTTTTACTCTTAGATTACCCATTGAGTGGGTGAGCTGTGTATGTTTTGCAAGGCTAATCATTTTTTCCACCTCACAGTAAAAAACAACACTTTTCTTTTAACTGTGACCTCATTCGAGGAACAATAACACACAGAGTGTATCTGTAACAACACCTTCCTGTTCATTTCATCCAATGTAAATATTCAAACACACTGCACCGTCATGAACCACGTCTTCCTGTTTTACAAGAGTCTTTCACAACAAAAGAGAATTGTGTTTTAACCATACCTGCTCGAGTCTGAGGAAGAGCTCATCTACTCTGTGAGTATCAAATCTCTCTTTCTTTTGTGTTAATTTGGAGGATGTTTCTGGAAGATTAGTGGATTTTATTGAATTGATTTACTGTTATAACAACATAGAAAATCAAGTTCTATCCAAGAATTGTGAATCTCAAAACAAGATTATCTTGATGAGCTGACACTTTACTCACCCAAATGATAGAGCCCGTTAAAACAAACAAATGTTTAAAAATTTGTGCTCTTTGCTTTGAAGAACGATCTTACAAATGTCTTTTTATTTTTTGCTCTTTTTGCTTTTCCAGACTAAAACAGAGAAGATCTGACGATGGTTTTGTCACTGACGTCTACCATCTGTCTACTGCTGGTGGTTCCAGCCTCTCAGGGTGGAAGGATTTTAGTGTTTCCTCATGATGGAAGCCACTGGGTGAACATGAGGATTCTTGTTGAGGAGCTGAATTTGAGAGGCCACTCACTGACGGTTATTCGTACCGCAGACAGCTGGTACATCACCGATACTTCCCCTTATTACAGTACGCTCACCATAGATGTCAAAGGAGGAGGAAATGAAGAATTTTTTCGCCTCTTTGTCTCACAAGTTATCAAGATTAAAAGAAGCAAAGCGTCTGCATGGGCTCAGTTTTCTCTGAACATGGAGTTAAAAAACAAGTTCTCTCATTTTCATGAAAAAGTCTGTGAAACAATAGTGTACATGTTTGAAAATACAACATTGATGAAGAATCTTCAAGAGGCCAAATATGATGCTGTTCTGACAGACCCCGGTAATGGAGGAGGTGTGTTTTTGGCTCACTACCTCAACTTACCGATGGTGTTCAACGCTCGCTGGACGGTTCATGGTGAGGCACACTTTGCCATTGCACCGTCTCCTCTTTCCTATGTCCCACTTCCACCTTCAGAATTAACAGATCGCATGACTTTTTTGGAAAGAGTACGAAATGTTATTTATTATATCACCAGGATGCATTTGTATAAACAGACAGTTGGAGCGCATTATTCTGCTCTGTCCAGACGTTACTTTGGCCCAAATGTGGATTATTTCTCCTTATTTCAAGCTGCAGACCTGTGGCTGATGAGAGTGGACTTTGTGTTTGAGTTTCCTCGTCCCACCATGCCCAATGTGGTCTATATGGGAGGTTTCCAGTGTAAACCTGCTAAACCTCTTCCAGATCACTTGGAGGAGTTTGTGCAGAGTTCTGGAGAACACGGATTCATCATCATGTCACTGGGAACGCTGATTGCAGATCTACCAGCTGACTTATCAGAAGAGATCGCTGCAGCTTTTGCTGAATTACCACAGAAAGTCATCTGGAGGCACAAAGGCAGCAGACCATCCTCTCTGGGAAACAACACTTTACTGGTTGACTGGATGCCGCAGAACGACCTTTTAGGACATCCCAAGATTAGGCTGTTCGTAACACATGGTGGCACTAATGGAATCTATGAGGCTATTTATCATGGAGTTCCAGTCGTTGGTATTCCAATTGTCTTTGATCAAGCTGACAACCTCTCCAGACTGAGGGCCAAAGGAGTGGCGAGGACAGTGGAAATTTCCGATCTGGATAGGATTAACTTTCAAGCGGTCATACAGGACGTCCTGAATGAACCCTCCTACAGGATGAACATGCAGAGACTCTCCAGGCTGCACAGAGATCAGCCCATGAGGCCGCTGGATACTGCCCTCTTCTGGATAGAGTTTGTCATGAGACACAAAGGAGCTGCTCACCTGAGAACAGAGTCTTACAAGCTGCCCTGGTACTCCTACCACTCTGTGGATGTCATTGTGTTTCTACTATCAGCTGCTGGGCTTCTGTTGTTCTTAGTCATCGGATTTCTCTGGTTTTGTTTCAGACTGTGTTTTAAAAGAAAACAAAAAAATGACTAGGAAAATTAAATAGTTGTTAAACTTTAATTCCAAAGTGAACTCTTTATTTGGAAACATCTATGAACAGATTTGTTTGTTTGTACTGTGCTTAAATCTTTGACTTTGAAAAGTAGTGTGGGTGGCTGGAGGGTTGTTCAGTTGTAGTTTCTTTTATTAAATAAAAAGAAAAACAGAAGTCTGTCTGAACCTGTCACAACGTCAGACAATTTGTTTTATAATTTGTTTCACTATTTGAGAAATTCTCAAGCTTTTAGACAAGAGTACGGTTCCAGTGCATTTACGATTGTATTCACTCAATTTATTTATATGACAATAATAATAGAATAAATAACTAAGCAATACAGAAAAGAGACATTGTGAGACTTTATTGCTGTGTTTTTGGGAGTCATATTTACTTTTTTTCCTACATATTCTATGTAAAACAAGAACAGTTTTTTTGTGTTAAAAAACTACATTTGTTTGACTAATTTAGGATAAAATCAGGATTTATGAATGGAATTTTAATTATTGAAGCATTTAGCAATACAGTATTATTAAATGTTTGCTCTTTCTACTGCAAATTATTGGGAGGCACTGATCCTGGCTGGATCAAGAGCAGACAGAATCCATGTTCGTTTTACGTTCAATATGTGGTTAAAAATTCAAACGTGACAATAAACTCATAAAACCCCAGAATAAGTCTGTCATTCATCCACTTTTTTTTTATGATTTTTGGGACAAAATATGAGTTTTATGAAACCGGCCAGTACTCCCAAGTTAATAGTGGTGTCAATCATGAGCACCTTAAAAAACCTAAAGCCTCACCCACACATTGAATCGATCAAAATGCTGCTTTCGTTTCATTTTTTTTTTTAAACTAGGTGATGAAATCAGCAGCAGTGAGTGGACAGATGATTGGAGCAGACACAGCAGGAGGGAAACTAGCAGCTGCTCTTATCTAATGAGGAAGAACCACTGAGGTCCAGATAAAGTCATTCTTGCACAGGAAGTCCACGCAGATGCTGAGGGACTCTGAATGCAAGTCAACGCTGAAGATTTTCCCAATAAAAGATTCAATGTGGAGAATGCAACATTCATCTGTGCTCACAAAAAAAACAACAACCACTGTGTCACAAATAGACTGAAACAATGCACACTTTATGCATTGAAAGGAAAATTATACTGAGTTTTATGTTTGTGACTTTTTTACTTCATGCTACTGGAAGTAACAGTATAGATGAAAATATATTCATACTGGAGATGGGAACTTTACTGTAGATAATGCTTGTTTGCTGATTAGTAACGAACCTAAAATTATCTATTTACTTTCTAAACATTTTTTTCAAATTGAATAAAATTTAGTTGTCACAGGGTTGAGAAATCCTCAATAAAAGCTTCTTTAAGCTTTAGAGACAGCAGTCCAGGTAAAATAACTGTTGTCTTAATAATAACAATAAAAAAACTGTGAAATGCATGTTTTTGACCATCCTTTCATTTGTAATGGTCTTCCAATCTGCTGTTCACATTCGCCACCCCTACAAAATCTTCTGCCCCCCCATAGAAAATGTCTTTGCTCCACCAATGGTGTATTATGGTATAGCACTTTCCTATCTTCTAAAAAGGTCCGAAGTGCTTCACTGTCACAGTCCCATTCAGTCATTCACACTCTGCTGCTGAACACTGGTGCCATTCTATTTCCATCAGAGGCAAAGTGGGGTTTAGTCTTTTTCCCAAGGACACTTTGACACATGGGCAGACAAGGCGGAGATCGAACCTGCAATTTTCTGATCAGAGGTCGACCGCCCTAACGCTCCACCATAGCTGCCAGACGAGTAGTCTGCTCCTGTTATCTGCTAAGCTTTTCACTGATAGATACACAATGTCCATGGTAATCTTTTCAAAAGGGGTCTCAGTAACTGGCATGGTTTGCTTTTGGGCACAGCCTTCTGTGATATAATATGACATTTGTCACATGAGCCACAAAAGTTTGAAATTGAATTCTGATTAACCCCAATATTGTGTCCAGGTAAAATATTGACACAAAGACAATATACTGTGAGGCAAGGACAGGTCACTTCAGGCCTCGACGGGCTGCTGAGTCGGCATGATTTCACGACATCCAAGCCATTCTCACGACTGATTACCTGGTTCAGGTGTGCCCAGCCAATTAGAACATGAAAGTGCCAGGTACGTTGGGAAACATCAAATCAAATCAACTTTATTTATAAAGCACCTTAATACTGCCAGACTGCTACAAATCGCTGTACATTAAAACACCAAGAACACTAACATAAAATAAAAGCATAAAACAACTGAAAAACCAAGACAGTAAAAACAGAGTAAAAACAAGGAAAAAATGAAAGCTTGGCTGAAAGGGACCGCCGAGGCCAGGAGTTGCCCGTCCCTGCTGTAAGGGTCATCTCTGTTTCTGACTTTTTTGGTGTCTCCAGGTATAACTTCCATATCTGCTTCATCAGAAGGTGACTTAAACATTTCTCTGTCTCTTTGTGCTCTCACAATAATTTTTCCATGCAGTTGTTGGCTCATTCCCAATTTAGATTGTGGTGGCTCACTGATCTGCTCATCACTCATCTCAGACTTGTAACAGTTTATCCGACGTATTAATTCAAAAGTGTGGTTGTACAATTGTCTAATATTTAATAGTACAGAGTATGACATTGTCTGCACCACTGCAACTATTAACAGAAACAGGTTTGAACATGACTACAGCCAAAATTGGCCAATTTTGTATATTCTGCTTTTCCATTTTAATGATGTCTGTGATCAAAATTGGACACATCTTCAATAAGATTAATGTTTTACCAGATCATTCTGTTCTCTTTTACTTTCATCGTGTGCAATTCACTGGTTGGTCTTTGGACAGTAAACAAAAGGTAGGGCTTGGGGTTTAAATAGGGACAGAAATGCTGAGTGGTGTTGGGCAGAAGTGGGCTTGCGGACCAAAGTGGACACCTTCGGTTCCACTATGAGATGTTGTGAAAACTTCAGCTGAAAGAGCTTCTTCTTTTGCAGTTTTTAGGTCATGCTCTCGAATCCAAAGATCCAAGTTTGGATGGACCATCTTTATACTTTGTTTACGCCACGGGTCAAAAGGTCAGTTAGGTAAACTCATGTTATTACCTATGTGTTTTGAAAAACAGTTTTAATTTATTAATTGTTTTAATGTTAGTGTGTTAATATATCTCTCTGCAGCACAAAAATGAAAAGCTTCTGGACCTGGACTTGTCTCTTTTGGCTTTTTGCATCAGTGGTTCATGCAGGAAAGGTGCTTGTTTTTCCTCTTGATGGGAGCCACTGGGTGAACATGAAAGTCATCATAGAGGAGCTGCATTCCAGGGGCCACCAGGTGACCGTCATCCGACACACAGACAGCTGGTACATCAAGGAGACCTCCCCGTTCTACACCTCTATTTCTTTGGACGTTGAGTCTGGATTTGATGAACACTCTTTTACTTTCTTTGTAACTCAATTAATGGAAATGCAAAGGGAAGAGTATTTTGTCTTTAAGCGTCTTCAGATAGAAATAAAACGAGCTAGATTGACCTCAGAGTACTATGTGAAAGCCCGGAAAACTCTGGAAAGTATTTTTGAAAACAAAGAGACGCTGCAGATGTTAAAGAACTCCAAGTATGACCTCATCCTGACAGATCCGGCCATACCAGGAGGGGTGATTCTTGGTCATTATCTCAAGTTGCCTCTTGTTTTGAATGTCAGATGGACCACTCATGGAGAAGGACATTTCTTAATTGCACCGTCTCCTCTGTCTTATGTCCCATTAATAGGAAGTGAGTTCTCTGACAGAATGAGCTTCTTTCAAAGAGTCTTAAATGTTTTTATTTTTTGCCTCTTTCAATACCGCTCTGAGATAATAGTTACAGCCCACTACCAGGATTTCATAAAGGAATACCTCGGTCCTGATGTAAAATTGCATTCCTTGTTTCAAGCTGCAGACCTGTGGCTGATGAGAGTGGATTTTGTGTTTGAGTTTCCTCGTCCCACCATGCCAAATGTTGTCTATGTGGGAGGTTTCCAGTGTAAACCTGCTAAACCACTTCCTTATCACTTGGAGGAATTTGTGCAGAGTTCTGGAGAACACGGATTCATCATCATGTCACTGGGAACGCTGATTGCAGATCTACCTGCTGACTTATCAGAAGAGATCGCTGCAGCTTTTGCTGAATTACCACAGAAAGTCATCTGGAGGCACAAAGGCAGCAGACCCTCCTCTCTGGGAAACAACACTTTACTGGTTGACTGGATGCCGCAAAACGACCTTTTAGGACATCCCAAGATTAAGTTATTTGTCTGTCATGGAGGAACTAATGGAATCTATGAGGCTATTTATCATGGAGTTCCACTTCTAGGACTTCCGCTGATTTTTGACCAGAAAGATAATCTTCTTAGAATTAAAGAAAGAGGAGCAGGAAAGAAAATAGATTTTTTCACTATGAACAAAGACATATTCCTGCAGGGCTTGAAGGACGTCCTGAATGAACCCTCCTACAGGATGAACATGCAGAGACTCTCCAGGCTGCACAGAGATCAGCCCATGAGGCCGCTGGATACTGCCCTCTTCTGGATAGAGTTTGTCATGAGACACAAAGGAGCTGCTCACCTGAGAACAGTCTTACAAGCTGCCCTGGTACTCCTACCACTCTGTGGATGTCATTGTGTTTCTACTAACAGCTGCTGGGCTTCTGTTATTCTTAGTCTTTGGTTTTCTCTGGTTCTGTTTCAGACTGTGTTTTAAAAGAAAAAAAAAATATGAGTAATATGGTTGGTTAACTTTAACCTCAAAGTAAACTTTTCATTTGGAAACATCTGATGATATTTTTGTTTGTACTGTGCTTAAGTGTGTAATTTTGTAAAGTCTTGTTTGTGTGGGTTTGTTTTTGTTTAAGAAAATGTTGAATTGTTTTTTTTTTTTACAACATATTTCAAGAGAAAGCAGAGATCAGTTTGAACTTGCTAGTATTAACATAGTGTATTTTTATACAAAAAATAAACTAAATTGCTTAGAAAAGAAAAAAACTGTCAATAAATTTATACTTTTTTTATTTTTTTGTGTTTTTTCACTACCAAGGTCAGTGGTTTGCAAGAGCCACACTAGCTCTTTTATCTCTCCATGGTGGTTCCTTGTCAAAAACAAAAATAAGTCAGGAGACTGCTGACCCATCATGCCGACTGTCAGTCAGCAGGTCCATGCTAAGGGCTTGCCTAACCAAAACTAACCTAAAGAAAACAAATAAACAAAGCCCACAAAGAAAATCAAGATCCAACCCCAAACTAAAATAACAAAACCCAGCAGTGTTAAGACTACTTAGCACGAAAAGGGGAAAAAGAACAAAAATAAAAGATAAAAGAAAAATAAAATAGCAATATTTGAAAGTAAGGGTTACTTAATAAGCAAATATTTAATTTAAATTAGTTACATTTATAAATTGATAGCTGAGGTGCACATAGATGATAAACTGTAGGTTTTTACATCCCTGCTGACCTGAAAACATCTTGTTTGCTCAACGCTACTTCTAGAATGAAAAGATTTTATATTCAAAGAAAAACTTTGGTACAAAAATATTTTATTAGTTAAAAGCACACATTATCCTAAGTTCCACAATACTGGTTAGTAGTTGTCCAGACCTGCACTGAGATGATCCTGTTTGGCACAGAGCATCATTTATTTTGAAAATAAGTTATTGAGCTTCTGTTGAACAAAAAAATAAATAAACATTTTGAGAGATGCTAGGTTCTTTTTATATTTTTAATTTTGTAAAATTCTGTGTGTGTAACGGCTGGGGTGACTGGAACCCAGGAGCAGAGAACAGGCTTGGACTCGGGAATGTAACTTAAGATTTTTAATAAACAAAAACACCTCACAAGAGGGAAAACTGCACACGGGCAGAAAAACTAAAGACCATGAAAAAACACTGAAATGATAACATACCTCAGTGTCGCTAAAGCAAGGAACTCACGAAAAACTAAACAGGGACACACCGACACTGAGAACTGAATGCAGAAACTTAAATAGACCTAATTACAAAGTGCAGACAGCTGTGCACTCCTCCACAGAGAGCAGCAGGGAAGGAGGGGCCATCCAGGAGGAGTGACAGCTGACCTGCAAAACACAAAATGACAGTGAGAACAGAAATAAAACCCACAACCGTGTCAGTGTGCAAGCAGGCCAAATATGGTCTTGGGGAGAGCAGAAAGATGCAGGGACAGCATGGGGTCAACAAGGATGGTCAGATCAGAACATACATTTCTGGTCATTCTCCTTCCACATGGTCTTTTTGACCTTCTCTCTCTTGCCTCATTTGAGGAGTCAGTAGTATGACTAGTGACTGCTCAAAAATCTGAGCAAGACTTGATCCTGCATTGAAACTGGACCTCCAAATAAATACCTTAACTAGGTTTTGCTTTTTTCTGCGGATAGGATGAAGTCTTTTCTATCAAAACCAAACCTAGAAATTGTTCTGAATTGTCCAGGCTTACTTTTTGCAGCTTTTAGTGATGAGACTACAGCTGATTCAAAATTCAGAGGCGAGATCTGTCTGTGGTGCTAAAAAGTTCAAACATATAACTCCAATCCTGGTCTCATTAGATTTTTGTGTTTTTACTGTGTTTTTAATTCTTGTTTAATTGTTTTTATACTTTTTCATGTTTTATCATTGTGTTATTTGTTGATTTGACATTGTGTAAAGTACTTTGGGGCTCCTTGGTTGGTGGTGGAAGGCGCTCTATAAATGAATACATGGTATGAAATGAAAAAAAAAATGTGTAAACTGTCTAAATGTAATGAAATCACCACTTGTTTTGTGTTAAAAAGTTGGTTTTCTGTTATGTTCCCTTCATCACTGTACAAACTTTCTCGTTAATCAAAAGTTTCTGTTGCAAAAGGAATTTTACGATTGTAAAGCATGCAGTTAGTCTATAAATCCACATAGTCGTAAACAGAACAGTTGAACATTACATGATAGCACCTCAAAGACTATTAAAGATTTGAGTGTTACATGATAACTGCTTTATTGTTCACTCATCTGAGATTAAATTAAAAATTCTGGAGGATAAGATTTTATTGTCAGATTCTTTGTTTCTTTTTGAAAATATAATTCAAAGAGACAAATTATAAAGTTACGCAATTTTAAGTAAAAATTATTATTGCTCAAGATACAAAAAAAATCCCGTGGGTGTTTTTGTTTTCCATTAATAGAAACTGAGCTGACAACATGACAAGTTTGTCAGAAACTTAAGCCAAGGAATGTTTCGAAAGAAAACTACTTGACATTTTTTTTCTGCAGTTTTGAAAACTTGTATAAGGGGCAGGTTTTGGTTAAAGTTTAGACAGATGAGCTTGTCTTTTATTCAGAGCCGAAGACGAAATACTGAAAACGTTGGAGCGCACAGCTAATAAAACAGGTAAGATGTGCGTTTAAAACGTTTTGCTGTAAGTAAGCTGACAGCTGCCTAAGGAAGGAAACCACAAAAAATATACAGATTTGACCTAATTTTGCTTTCTTTCAATGTGATTGAGTTGGTTTAGTTATCTAAATATAGTTTTTTCTTTTACCTTATTTAAGTAAACTTGATCATGGAATTATACTACAAGAATTAAAAGGAATTTTTTCAAAAAATTTCAGTTTTTAAGAGTATCTGGGGCATTTCTGTAGTAAGATAAATTTCATCATTAGTTGTTCCAGAAGATGAGCAAATATGATTTAAAATCTGAAAAAAATGTTGTTTTTCTCAATAATTGTGGACCCAGTAAGTAAAATGATGAGAACGTTATTATTATTTTTTTTTTTTTTTCCAGAGCAGACATGTTCTGGATTTGGATTTGTCTCTTCTGGCTTTGTGCACCAGCGGTTCATGCAGGAAAGGTGCTAGTTTTCCCTGTTGATGGGAGCCACTGGGTGAACATGAAAGTCATCATAGAGGAGCTGCATTCCAGGGGCCACCAGGTGACCGTCATCCGAAACACAGACAGCTCGTACATCAAGGAAATCTCCCCGTTCTACACCTCTATTACAGTGAATTTGAGCAGTGACATGGAAAACATTATAGGTTCTTTTGTGTCCAAGAATATTGAAATCAAGCGGGGAGGAAATCCAGCCTGGTTGCGTTTTCTACAGGAAATGGGACATTTTCCCCAGTTTCTTCAATTTCACAAATTCACATGTAAAATTCTCGAGAACATTTTTGAAAACCAAGAGCTGATGCAGAGGATAAGGGAAACCAGGTATGATCTTGTTTTTTCAGACCCTTTTATGCCAGGGGGGGCTGCTATTGCTCATTACCTCAAGTTGCCTCTTGTTTTTAATGCCAGATGGACCATTAATGGCGAAGGACATTTCTTAATTGCACCGTCTCCTCTGTCTTATGTCCCAGTACCAGGACCTGAGTTCTCTGATAGAATGAGCTTCATCCAAAGAGTCCTAAATGTTTTTATTTTTTGTGTCAGTCAACACAATTTGGACAAAATGATTGCACCTTATTATCAGGATTTTATAGAGAAATATTTTGGTCCTGATGTAAAATTGCATTCCTTGTTTCAAGCTGCAGACCTGTGGCTGATGAGAGTGGACTTTGTGTTTGAGTTTCCTCGTCCCACCATGCCCAATGTTGTCTATATGGGAGGTTTCCAGTGTAAACCTGCTAAACCACTTCCTTATCACTTGGAGGAATTTGTGCAGAGTTCTGGAGAACACGGATTCATCATCATGTCACTGGGAACGCGGATTGCAGATCTACCAGCTGACTTATCAGAAGAGATGGCTGCAGCTTTTGCTGAATTACCACAGAAAGTCATCTGGAGGCACAAAGGCAGCAGACCGTCCACTCTGGGAAACAACACTTTACTGGTTGACTGGATGCCACAGAACGACCTTTTAGGACATCCCAAGATTAGGCTGTTCGTAGCTCATGGTGGCACAAATGGAATCTATGAGGCTATTTATCATGGAGTTCCAGTCGTTGGAATTCCAATTGTCTTTGATCAAGCTGACAACCTCTCCAGACTGAGGGCCAAAGGAGTGGCGAGGATAGTGGAAATATCTGATCTGGATAGGATTAACTTTCAAGTGGCCATACAGGACGTCCTGAATGAACCCTCCTACAGGATGAATATGCAGAGACTCTCCAGGCTGCACAGAGATCAGCCCATGAGGCCGCTGGATACTGCCCTCTTCTGGATAGAGTTTGTCATGAGACACAAAGGAGCTGCTCACCTGAGAACAGAGTCTTACAAGCTGCCTTGGTACTCCTACCACTCTGTGGATGTCATTGTGTTTTAACTAACAGTTACTGGCTTCTGCTGTTCTTAGTCCTTGGTTTACTCTGGTTTTGTTTCAGACTGTGTTTTAAAAGAAAAGAGGAAAAAAGAGTAGAAAATAAAATGGTTAACCTTAATCCCAGAGATAACTCATTTGGAAACATCTAAGAACTGATAAGTTTGTTTGTACTGTGCTTAAATGTTTAACTTTTAAAACTAGCGTGTAGGTGGATGGGGTTGTTGTTCAGTTGTAGGTTTTTGTAGTAGGTTTTTAAGCCGCTGGGCTTCTGCTGTTCTTAGTCTTTGGTTTACTCTGGTTCTTTTTCAGACTGTTTTAAAGAAAAATAGAAATGTGAGTAAGATAATATAGTTGGTTACCTTTAATCTTAAAGGAAACTTTTCATTTTGAAACATCTGATGATATTTTTGTTTGTACTGTGTTTAAGTGTGTAACTTTATAGTGTTGGTGGGTCGGGAGGTTGTTAATTTATCACTGTATGCTTAATCAGTCTGAACATGTGATAACGTTTTGCAATTTATTTCGCATTGTGAGAGAATCAAATGTATGTTTTCATTGTATTTACCCTTCTATTTCTTAATTCATTTAATGACAATACTCTAAAAATAAAGAAAATAATACAGATAAGAGAAATTGTGAAGATTTGTCTTTTAAAGTCATTTTTTAACATATCTCATTCTATACTTTTTACATTTGCTTTGATTTTAAAGATACTTTATTACAGACTCAAGGTCCATTTACCACAAAGACACAACAGATAAAAGACTTAAAAGAATAAAATAAATGTACATATGTTTATATTATAAAAATGTAAAAAAAAATACATAAAAACATTAAAAAAAAGACACTCATGATAATCAAGCATAAGAGCCAATAAAAATAATTAAAATTACCAGTATTGCAGACTAAAAATTTTTAATTCTCTGCTTTTACAGTTTAGCAAAAACCTGTACATATAATGTAGTGACTGTCGGTTGTGTAGGTGTAGATCAGAGGTCTGCAACGTGCAGCTCCAGAGCCACATGTGGCTCTTTTATCTCTCCATTGTGGCTCTCTGGCTGAAGACAAATGAAATAATAATAAATAAAAAAAAAAAAAAAAGAAAAATAAATGGAGATTGGCTATTATTTCAGCAACAAAATAATGTTTTTGGCTATTGTGTTTTCTACTGGGGTTTTTAGGCTAATTCAGAGTTTTAGCTTCTATTTTGGCAACATGCTAACGTTTTAGACCAAGTTAGTTTACTGAGGAATTCTATGCTCATTTGGAGTTTAGCTAATATTTTAGTAAAACTCTGATGTTTTTAGCTAATTTGTTATCTATGGAAATTTTTGTTTTGATAATTTTGAATTTAGCTTCTATTTTAGCAACATGCTAAAATTTTTTGACTAAGTTAGTTTACTGAGGGATTTTTGGGCTATTTTGGAGTTCAGCAAGTAATTAAGCAAGCTAGCTTCTTCTGGCAGATTTGGCCTCCAATTAGTTTTTATGCTAATTTGGAGTTTAGCTAATATTTTAGCTATATGTAACATTTTTGGCCAATTTGTTTTCTACTGAGGATTTTAGGCTAATTTTTAGTTCATCTTTTATTTCTGCAACATGCAAAAATTTTTGGCTGATTTAATTTACAGAGAAATGTTATGCTAATTTAAAGTTCAGCACGTAATTAAGCAACAAGCTTGCTTTTTTGCTACTAAAGTTAAAAACGTAAAAAATCCCTTTTTGAGAGATGCTAGTTTCTTTTATATATATTTTTTTTATTTGCTTTTGCCAAAAATAGACATTATTCATATTTATAAAAAAAAAAATCAAAAAGAAGGTTATAAATGCAAATCCAAATTTCTTAGAGCCTAACGTAGGTCAATATGGCTCCTTCTAGGTTTTGATCAGTAGAAAACAAGCCCAAATGGCTTTTTTACTGTTATAGGTTGCTGACCCCTGGTGTAGATGGATCAGAACTCAATTGTTCTGCTGATGCTTACAGTTTTTCTCAGTCGCTTTGGTGCGTTTCTCAGATCAGAATTGAAATTCTCATAACTAATAGTCTTACTTTCATTGTTTGAGTCTGTAGCCCAGTCTAAATTTTCAAAAAAAAATTAGATTTAGCTACTAAAATATACACAAGCTATCAAATAAATAAATAGGTCATAAATACATTTTGTTTAAAATAATAATAAAAATAATTAAACATACTGTTATAATTCCTAAAAGATAAGTATCTAAAATTGTTGAAAACTGTTAACCATTTGTATGTTTTCTCAATTTTGTTTTGTCAAGTTCAAATGAAAAGCAAGTTTATTTTTCCTTGGGTCTTGTACAGTTTTTTTTTCTTTTGCCCCACAATCTAACATGTATGTTTCATTTGGTTGATCCTGAGATTTTATTGGTTATTTGTTCTTTCTGTATAAGGTTTCATCCAATCATAGCTAAGTAGGCGTTTCTATGAGGCATTTTCGAGAAAAAAGAGTTGACTGACCGGCAGAGAGAGAGCAGCAGACACCGTTGAGGAGAGACGTGAAGTCTAACAGCTAGTTGCCACTATTTTTACGAGGTCGACGCAGAGTCATCTTTTCCTTTGTTTTAAATTGTGGAACTGTCATGTAAGTAATGATTTTGTTGGATGTGTTTTAACTGCTCGTTTGGCACAATTTTCATAAGCCACTACGGGAAGCAAAATGCTAATCGTGATTAGCGTTAGCATGCTAATCGTTTGGTATTGATTTTTATTCACTACGCTGAGTAGAGAAAAAAAAAAAATAATGTTTAAAATACTAAAAGGGACTTTAATGCAGTGGACCAGAGACGTGCCTCTTTGGACCCTGTGGAAGAAGACAACTCTCCGTGCCGCCCATTCGAGCTCATCGTGATCAGAAGGCTCTGGAGATTCCCACCTCGTCCTGTCCTGTTTCGCCACGCGGTTTGGTCAACCCGGTCGTTGCCTACGGTGGTTCCCGCCATCACCAACACCATCTCTGAACATCAGCTAGTGAGTACGTGCACGTTTTTTTTTTCAGCTTGCCTAGCAAGTGAAAGGGCCTTTCAGTTTTTGGCCACAACGCTCCCGAGCATCGATTCAGGCCTGCAACAAAAACCAAAAACTGACTAAAAATTTCAGGGAGAGCAGAAATTTGTATTTGAATGTAAAAAGAAAAAAAACAAGACTGAACATAACTCTGTATTGTAAAATTTTGTTGTTTTGTTTCCCTTCAAGTTAACTAAAAGTTTATTATTCCCTTTTACACTGGGTGTGTCTATTAATTTGTGAATCCTAAGTGAAAGAAAAAAAATCACAAGGTTATTATCTGTAAAGTAAAACTATTCTTAATAGGATATATATGTATATTTTTTCAAAAGTCCTGTTAAGTGGAGGCACCGCCAATTTTTTTTTGTACTAAAGTTTAAGTTTTGGTATTTTTGTTTAAACCATAAATCTGTTAAAAATAAACAAAAACTTACCCAGGAGCCCGCCCATAGTGCTACCATTATAATAAACGGGTTATTTACCCAGCCATTTGTGATGGGTTCTACAAGTCATTACACTCAAAATTGTTGAACTAGTTATCAAATGTCAAATATTAGCCATCTGTCAAGCAAATTCTGTACCTTTCTTTATCATTTTTTCCTGGAAATGTCTCCTAAATTGAACAATTGATCTCAAGTGAATTTCAGCTGTCACTCATGAGGAGGTGTGTGCAATTTTAGTTGTAACCAACGACAAACAACTTGTTCACTGTCAATTATGGATGAATCAATTGGCAAGCATATATAAACTGCGCAGGAGCTAGTGTGTACCATTTCTACACTTCTGTGACACAAAATGGAAGGTCAGCATTGTGGAAGAGGGGTGAAGATGCGGGGGGGAAGGGGAAGAGGGAGATATAGGCGGATTCCTAATGAAATAAGGGTTACAATTGTGGACCATGTTGTCAATCACGGCCTCACCATGGAGGAGGCTGGTCGAAGGGTGCAACCCAATATTGGAAGAACTACTGTCAGTTCAATAATTCAAACATTCCGTAGGGAAAACAGGTATGTAAACAGTAATTTACTGTACTGTTACATGTGCTGTATATTGTTCACAGCTCTACCAAAAGAGTGAATTTATGTTTGACATCTACAGTGACTTTACTGCACATTTCAGATGGCTGTATAAGCCATAGTGTTGTCTTGAGCATTTTCAGGTGTCACCAAATATTGTTGCAATGGAAAACACTGAAATTATAAACTGTCATAGTGAAAACATGACAAAGTCATTTGACTATCTTGTTCATAAAGATTCTGTCAAGACTTTTCATTTTGATGGCACTGACAGTTTCATTGACATGAATACTTGCTTTTGAGGAATGGATTATCAATTTTGAGCATGTGATGGGCCTTTGCAGGATATCCACTAGGTTTTGCAGTTTGCACTAATTGTTTTGAGAAATGCACTAACTGAAGTGCAAATGTTAATAGTGTTCTGAGAAAAGCACCAAAGCGACTGAGAAAAACTGTAAAGAGCTCTTAGTTCCTTATCAACCAATCAGAACACTTCGTTCACAAAATGCAGGTCTGCTTGTAGTTCCTAGAATCTCTAAAAGTACAGTTGGAGGTAGAACCTTCTGCCACCAAGCCCCTGTTCTCTGGAATAAGCTCCCAGCTCATGTCAGAGAGGCCAGCACAGTTTCTACCTTCAAAGCTAGCCTTAAAACATTCCTCTTTGGACATAACAGGTGTTCTGCCAGGTTAGCTAGTAATCAGAGAATATTCCCTCTGCTGTGGCTCTTGAGAGGCTAGATTAATACTGATACGTTTAAATGTAATTTTTGGATTTTCTGTCATGGTTATTCTCCGCATTGGCTCTGGGGTCCTGTCCTCTATTCTCATTTCTTCTCCTCTCTTCTACTCTTCATTCTATATTGTATTTAGTTCTCCATGCTTTTGTCGGTGCAGTTCGATTCACATGTTGTTATTCTCTTCCACTCCCCTCTGGGTAGCGGGAGTGATTTCAGATCCCAGGTGGATCCCTCACGCTCCTGCTCCTGGTCTTTTTACTACCCGCTCACCCAAATGATAGAGCCCGTTAAAACAAACAAATGTTTAAAAATATGTGTTTTGTGTATTACTTACCCAATACAATTAGTGATAGAAACATTTTTATTCCATTTCCTTCTTGGTAGGGTTGTTAAAGCATTATTAAGTCCAAACTGGCTCACATTTCAGAGCCTGATTTAATGGTTTTTACCTTATGACACAGTTGATGTGCAAAAGTGTGAGGGCTTTCATCCACCCGAAGAACCAGTTCAGCAAAAGATCTAAACCTTTCTGTTTGAAGTTTATTTCTTCCCACTTGGAAGAATGATCATACAAATGTCTTTTTATTTTTTGCTCTTTTTGCTTTTCCAGATTAAAACAGAGAAGATCTGACGATGGTTTTGTTACTGAGGCCCATCATCTGTCTACTGCTGGTGGTTCCAGCCTCTCAGGGTGGAAGGATTTTAGTGTTTCCTCATGATGGAAGCCACTGGGTGAACATGAGGATTCTTGTTGAGGAGCTGAATTTGAGAGGCCACTCACTGACGGTTATTCGTACCGCAGACAGCTGGTACATCACCGATACTTCCCCTTATTACAGTACGCTCACCATAGATGTCAAAGGAGGAGGAAATGAAGAATTTTTTCGCCTCTTTGTCTCACAAATTATCAAGATTAAAAGAAGCAAAACGTCTGCATGGGCTATGTTTTCTCTGAACATGGAGTTAAAAAACAAGTTCTCTCAGATCGCATGACTTTTTTGGAAAGAGTACGAAATGTTATTTATTAAATCACCAGGATGCATTTGTATAAACAGACAGTTGGAGCGCATTATTCTGCTCCGTCCAGACGTTACTTTGGCCCAAATGTGGATTATTTCTCCTTGTTTCAAGCTGCAGACCTGTGGCTGATGAGAGTGGACTTTGTGTTTGAGTTTCCTCGTCCCACCATGCCCAATGTGGTCTATATGGGAGGTTTCCAGCGTAAACCTGCTAAACCACTTCCTTATCACTTGGAGGAATTTGTGCAGAGTTCTGGAGAACACGGATTCATCATCATGTCACTGGGAACGCTGATTGCAGATCTACCTGCTGACTTATCAGAAGAGATCGCTGCAGCTTTTGCTGAATTACCACAGAAAGTCATCTGGAGGCACAAAGGCAGCAGACCGTCCACTCTGGGAAACAACACTTTACTGGTTGACTGGATGCCACAGAACGACCTTTTAGGACATCCCAAGATTAGGCTGTTCGTAACACATGGTGGTACTAATGGAATCTATG
This sequence comes from Oryzias javanicus, assembly GCA_003999625.1. NCBI lineage: Eukaryota > Metazoa > Chordata > Actinopteri > Beloniformes > Adrianichthyidae > Oryzias > Oryzias javanicus. The sequence goes on from CM012439.1 coordinate 28,734,797, forward strand.
AGGCTATTTATCATGGAGTTCCAGTTGTTGGTATTCCAATCATCTTTGATCAAGCTGACAACCTCTCCAGACTGAGGGCCAAAGGAGTGGCGAGGACAGTGGAAATTTCTGATCTAGATAGGATTAACTTTCAAGAGGCCATACAGGACGTCCTGAATGAACCCTCCTACAGGATGAACATGCAGAGACTCTCCAGGCTGCACAGAGATCAGCCCATGAGGCCGCTGGATACTGCCCTCTTCTGGATAGAGTTTGTCATGAGACACAAAGGAGCTGCTCACCTGAGAACAGAGTCTTACAAGCTGCCCTGGTACTCCTACCACTCTGTGGATGTCATTGTGTTTCTACTAACAGCTGCTGGGCTTCTGCTGTTCTTAGTCTTTGGCTTTCTCTGGTTTTGTTTCAGAATGTGTTTTAAAAGAAAACAGAAAAATGACTAGGAAAATTAAATAGTTGTTAAACTTAATTCCAAAGTGAACTCTTTATTTGGAAACATCTAAGAACTGATAAGTTTGTTTGTACTGTGCTTAAATATTTGACTTTGAAAAGTAGTGTGGGTGGCTGGAGGGTTGTTCAGTTGTAGTTTATTTTATTAAATAAAAAAAAAACAGAAGTCTGAACCTGTGACAACGTTACACAGTTTGTTTTATAATTTGTTTCACTATTTGAGAAAATCTCAAGCTTTTAGACAAGAGTACGGTTCCAGTGCATTTACGATTGTATTCACTCAATTTATTTATATGACAATAATAATAGAATAAATAACTAAGCAATACAGAAAAGAGACATTGTGAGACTTTATTGCTGTGTTTTTGGGAGTCATATTTACTTTTTTTCCTACATATTCTATGTAAAACAAGAACAGTTTTTTTGTGTTAAAAAACTACATTTGTTTGACTAATTTAGGATAAAATCAGGATTTATGAATGGGATTTTAATTATTGAAGCATTTAGCAATACAGTATTATTAAATGTTTGCTCTTTCTACTGCAAATTATTGGGAGGCACTGATCCTGGCTGGATCAAGAGCAGACAGAATCCATGTTCGTTTTACGTTCAATATGTGGTTAAAAAATTCAAACGTGACAATAAACTCATAAAAACCCCAGAATAAAGTCTGTCATTATCATCCACTTTCTTTTTATGATTTTTGGGACAAAATATGAGTGTTATGAAACCGGCCAGTACTCCCAAGTTAATAGTGGTGTCAATCATGAGCACCTTAAAAAACCTAAAGCCTCACCCACACATTGAATCGATCAAAATGCTGCTTTCATTTCATTAAAAAAAAAAAACTAGGTGATGAAATCAGCAGCAGTGAGTGGACAGATGATTGGAGCAGACACAGCAGGAGGGAAACTAGCAGCTGCTCTTATCTAATGAGGAAGAACCACTGAGGTCCAGAGAAAGTCATTCTTGCACAGGAAGTCCACCCAATGCTGAGGGACTCTGAATGCAAGTCAACGCTGAAGATTTTCCCAATAAAAGATTCAATGTGGAGAATGCAACATTCATCTGTGCTCACAAAAAAAACAACAACCACTGTGTCACAAATAGACTGAAACAATGCACACTTTATGCATTGAAAGGAAAATTACACTGAGTTTTATGTTTGTGACTTTTTTACTTCATGCTACTGGAAGTAACAGTATAGATGAAGATATATTCATACTGGAGATGGGAACTCATGAGTTAAACATATGTATAACTCATTTGAAGACATAGTGCTGTCTATAAATCACCCAAATAGAAAAACTGGAAAAGCAGTTCTGTTTATAATTATTTATCGCCCCCCCGGCCCGTACTCAGAATTTTTATCTGAGTTTTCTGACTTTTTATCAAATATTATTTTAGACTCTGACAAAATTATAATAACAGGGGATTTTAATATTCATATGGATGATTCCAGTGACTGTCTTAGAAATGCACTTGCAACTTTATTAGAAACTATTGGTTTCACACAAAACGTAGATCAACCTACTCACTGTCACAAGCACACTCTGGACCTGGTTTTAACTTATGGAGTTGAGATTAGTCAGCTGAACGTCCTTCCTCATAATCCCATACTTTCAGATCATTTTTTAATTACCTTTCAGTTTATATTAGAAAATGCTACTGCTCCAACAACTAAGAAAGAGCTTAAACGAACATTATCTGACCGTTCCGTGTCTGAATTTAAACTCGCGGTTCAACCAATGTTTAGTAACATGCTTAGTGAATATTCTCAGAGCACTTTAACCCCCTCTGAAAATGATCAGTTTGTTAATGATGCCATGCAAGCCCTCAGGGGAACACTGGATGTTGTTGCCCCTCTGAAACTCAAGCTTGTTAGACAGAACAGAGCAGCACCGTGGTTCAATGCTGAAACACGTTCCCTAAAACAAGTAACCCGTAAGTTAGAAAGAAAATGGCGCCGCTCCGGCTCAGAGCACTCTCTAAATGCTTGGAAATGTAGCCTCTTAAGATATAAAAAATCCCTGCGTAGAGCAAGAACTCAATACTATTCAACTTTAATAGCAGAAAATGCAAATAATCCAAGATTTCTCTTTACTACTATAGCCAGGCTGACCAGCAGCCACAGCTCGATTGAACCACATATTCCTTCTACTATCAGCTCTGAAGATTTCCTTCAATTCTTTGATAGTAAAATCTCAAATATTAGACACAAGCTAAATGTGGTTATTCCCATCATCAGCCCAAAGCAGGCTGAAATCGTATAAACAAAGGCCTCCATAGAAATGCCTGTAACCTTTGACTGCTTCACTGCTGTGGACCAAACAGAAATAACATCAGTTATTATGTCTTCTAAAACTTCCACTTGTCTTTTAGATCCAATCCCCACTAAACTTTTTAAAGAAATTTTCCCCTTAATTAGTGACTCCATATTAACCATAATAAATACCTCTCTAGAAACTGGTTATGTGCCTCAGTCTTTTAAATATGCGGTTGTTAAACCTCTTTTGAAAAAGCCCAGCCTGAATCCTGACATTCTGGCCAACTATAGACCAATATCTAATCTCCCATTTATTTCTAAAATTTTAGAAAGAGTTGTAGTTAAGCAGCTACAGCGCCACCTACAGGACAACAGTCATTTTGAAGATTTTCAGTCAGGGTTTAGACCTCACCATAGCACTGAAACTGCACTGGTTAGAGTTACTAATGACTTGTTATTGGCTTCAGATAAAGGACTAATCTCTATTCTGGTCCTGTTAGACCTCAGCGCAGCCTTTGATACCATCGACCACAGCATCTTACTCCAGAGACTAGAGCATGACATAGGGATCAGAGGATCTGCCCTCCAGTGGTTTGAATCCTATTTATCTGATAGATACCAGTTCGTTAATGTAAATGGACAGTCTTCTCATTGTACTCGAGTTAGCTACGGAGTTCCTCAGGGCTCAGTTCTTGGGCCCATCCTGTTCGTGCTTTATGTGTTGCCCTTAGGAAACATAATCAGGAAACATAGCATTAATTTCCACTGTTATGCAGATGATACGCAGCTATATTTATCCATTAAACCAGACCAGAATGACCACCTAGAGAAACTGAATTCCTGCATTAGAGACATTAAGTCCTGGATGACAATTAATTACCTCCTCCTTAACCCAGAAAAAACTGAGGTAATTATCCTGGGCCCTAAACACCTGAGAGATGCTCTCTCGGATCAGATAGTCTCCTTGGATGGTGTAAATATTTCCTCCAATTCTACAGTTAGAAACTTGGGGGTTATTCGACCAGGATTTATCATTTAAGGCTCACATATCACAAGCTTGTAGAACTGCATTTTTTCACCTTCGCAATATAGCTCGGATCAGAAATATGTTATCTAAAAGTGATGCTGAAAAAACTCATTCATGCATTTGTTACGTCTAGACTGGATTACTGTAACTCTTTACTAATAGCCTGCCCAAAAAGTTCTTTAAAAAGTTTTCAACTTGTTCAGAATGCAGCAGCCAGATTGTTAGCAGGAACTAGCAGAAGAGAACACATCACTCCTGTGTTAGCTTCACTCCACTGGCTCCCAGTTGAATCCAGGATTAAGTTCAAAATCCTCCTGTTAACCTATAAGGCTCTGAATGGTGTGGCCCCATCCTATATTAAAGATCTCTTAGTTCCTTACCAACCAATCAGAACACTTCGTTCACAAAATGCAGGACTGCTTGTAGTTCCTAGAATCTCTAAAAGTACAGTTGGAGGTAGAACCTTCAGCCATCAAGCCCCTGTTCTCTGGAATAAGCTCCCAGCTCATGTTAGAGAGGCCAGCACAGTTTCTACCTTCAAAGCCTTAAAACATTCCTCTTTGGACAGGCGTTCTGCTAGATTTTCTATCATAGTTGTTCTCCACATCAGCTCTGGGGCTCTGTTCTCTGTTCTTATTTCTTCCTCTCTCTCCTACTCTTTATTATTCATTGTATTAAGTTCTCCATGCTTTTGTTGGTGCAGTTCGATTCACATGTTGTTTTTCTCTCTCTCTCCCCTCTGGGGAGCGGGAGTGATTTCAGATCCCAGGTGGATCCCCCACGCTCCTGCTCCTGGCCGTGGACTGCACTTCTGCTTCGTCTGACTGAGGACTTCATCCCCACTCGTCCCTCAGCTCTATCTGCAGCTTTGTCTGAATGATCTCTATTCAAATACGTAGTTGTAGAAGCTAATTTTCCCTTACCAGTTCTGGTATCGCCTGTTCGTCCTGGGATGGGATCTCTCCCTCATGTGGGAATCCCTAAGGTTTCTTCGTTTTTTTCCTGATTCAGGTTTTTTTTGGGAGTTTCCTTACCGAGAGGGAGGGTCTAAGAGCAGGGATATCCAGTTTATTTAGTCGGTTTAGTCTTTTGTGATCTTTCTTTCATGTTTTTGCAACTGTAAAATTACCTGCATGAAGCCCAATGAGGCAAAATTCTTTGTGATTTTGGGCTATATAAATAAAATTTAATTGAATTGAATTGAACTTTACTGTAGATAATGCTTGTTTGCTGATTAGTAACAAACCTAAAATTATCTATTTACTTTCTAAACATTTTATTTTCAAATAAATAAATTTAGTTGTCACAGGATTGAGAAATCCTCAATAAAAGCTTCTTTAAGCATTAGAAATAGCAGTTCAGGTAAAATAACTGCTGTTGTCTTAATAATAACAATAATAAAACTGTGAAATGCATGTTTTTGACCATCCTTTCATTTGTAATAGTCTTCCAATCTGCTGTTCACATTTGCCACCCCTACAAAATCTTCTGCCCCCCCATAGAAAATGTCTTTGCTCCACCAATGGTGTATAATGGTATAGCCCTTTCCTATCTCTAAGAAGGTCCGAGGTGCTTCACTGCAGTCCCATTCAGCCATTCACACTCTGCTGCTGAACACTGGTCCTAATCTATTTCCATCAGAGGCAAAGTGGGGTTCAGTCTTTTTCCCAAGGACACTTTGACACATGGGCAGGCAAGGCGGAGATCGAACCTGCAATTTTCTGATCAGAGGTCGACCGCCCTAACGCTCCACCATAGCTGCCAAACGAGTAGTCTGCACCTGTTACCTGCTAAGCTTTTCACTGATAGATACACAATGTCCATGGTAATCTTTTCAAAAGGGGTCTCAGTACCTGGCATGGTTTACTTTTGGGCACAGCCTTCTGTGATATAAGATGACATTTGTCACATGAGCCACAAAAGTTTGAAATTGAATTCTGATTAACCCCTATATTGTGTCCGAGTAAAAAAATATTGACACAAAGACAATATACTGTAAGGCAAGGACAGGTCACTTCAGGCCTCGACGGGCTGCTGAGTCGGCATGATTTCACGACATCCAAGCCATTCTCACGACTGATTACCTGGTTCAGGTGTGCCCAGCCAATTAGAACATGAAAGTGCCAGGTACGTTGGGAAACATCAAATCAGATCAACTTTATTTATAAAGCACCTTAATACTGCCAGACTGCTACAAATCGCTGTACATTAAAACACCAAGAACACTAACATAAAATAAAAGCATAAAACAACTGAAAAACCAAGACAGTAAAAACAGAGTAAAAACAAGGAAAAAATGGAGCAGAGTCTCATGGAATGTTGAAAGCTTGGCTGAAAGGGACCGCCGAGGCCAGGAGTTGCCCGTCCCTGCTGTAAGGGTCATCTCTGTTTCTGACTTTTTTGGTGTCTCCAGGTATAACTTCCATATCTGCTTCATCAGAAGGTGACTTAAACATTTCTCTGTCTCTTTGTGCTCTCACAATAATTTTTCCATGCAGTTGTTGGCTCATTCCCAATTTGGATTGCGGTGGCTCACTGATCTGCTCATCACTCATCTCAGACTTGTAACAGTTTATCCGACGTAATAATTCAAAAGTGTGGTTGTACAATTGTCTAATATTTAATAGTACAGAGTATGACATTGTCTGCACCACTGCAACTATTAACAGAAACAGGTTTGAACATGACTACAGCCAAAATTGGCCAATTTTTTATATTCTGCTTTTCCTTTTTAATGATGTCTGTGATCAAAATTGGACACATCTTCAATAAGATTAATGTTTTACCAGATCATTCTGTTCTCTTTTACTTTCATCGTGTGCAATTCACTGGTTGGTCTTTGGACAGTAAACAAAAGGTAGGGCTTGGGGTTTAAATAGGGACAGAAATGCTGAGTGTGGAGAGCCCTGGTCATCCACAGTGGTGTTGGGCAGAAGTGGACTTGCGGACCAAAGTGGACACCTTTGGTTCCACTATGAGATGTTGTGAAAACTTCAGCTGAAAGAGCTTCTTCTTTTGCAGTTTTTAGGTCATGCTCTCAAATCCAAAGATCCAAGTTTTGATGGACAATCTTTTTACTTTGTTCACACCACGGGTCAAAAGGTCAGTTAGGTAAATTCATGTTATTACCTATGTGTTTTGAAAAACTGTTTAAATTTATTAATTGTTTTAATGTTAGTGTGTTAATTTCTCTCTCTACAGCACAAAAATGAAAAACTTCTGGACCTGGATTTGTCTCTTCTGGCTTTTTGCATCAGTGGTTCATGCAGGAAAGGTGCTTGTTTTTCCTCTTGATGGGAGCCACTGGGTGAACATGAAAGTCATCATAGAGGAGCTGCATTCCAGGGGCCACCAGGTGACCGTCATCCGACACACAGACAGCTGATACATCAAGGAGACCTCCCCGTTCTACACCTCTATTTCTTTTGACGTTGAGTCTGGATTTGATGAACACTCTTTTACTTTCTTTGTAACTCAATTAATGGAAATGCAAAGGGAAGAGTATTTTGTCTTTAAGCGTCTTCAGATAGAAATAAAACGAGCTAGATTGACCTCAGAGTACTATGTGAAAGCCCGGAAAACTCTGGAAAGTATTTTTGAAAACATAGAGATGCTGCAGATGTTAAAGAACTCCAAGTATGACCTCATCCTGACAGATCCGGCCATACCAGGAGGGGTTATTCTTGGTCATATCTGAAGTTGCCTCTTGTTTTGAATGTCAGATGGACCACTCATGGAGAAGGACATTTCTTAATTGCACCGTCTCCTCTGTCTTATGTCCCATTAATAGGAAGTGAATTCCCAGACAAAATGAGCTTCATCCAAAGAGTCTTAAATGTTTTTATTTTTTTCCTCTTTCAATACCGCTCTGAGGTAATAGTTACAGCCCACTACCAGGATTTCATAAAGGAATACCTCGGTCCTGAGGTAAAATTGCATTCCTTGTTTCAAGCTGCAGACCTGTGGCTGATGAGAGTGGACTTTGTGTTTGAGTTTCCTCGTCCCACCATGCCCAATGTGGTCTATATGGGAGGTTTCCAGTGTAAACCTGCTAAACCACTTCCTTATCACTTGGAGGAATTTGTGCAGAGTTCTGAAGAACACGGATTCATCATCATGTCACTGGGAACGCGGATTGCAGATCTACCAGCTGACTTATCAGAAGAGATGGCTGCAGCTTTTGCTGAATTACCACAGAAAGTCATCTGGAGGCACAAAGGCAGCAGACCGTCCACTCTGGGAAACAACACTTTACTGGTTGACTGGATGCCACAGAACGACCTTTTAGGACATCCCAAGATTAAGTTATTTGTCTGTCATGGAGGAACTAATGGAATCTATGAGGCTATTTATCATGGAGTTCCACTTCTAGGACTTCCGCTGATTTTTGACCAGAAAGATAATCTTCTTAGAATTAAAGAAAGAGGAGCAGGAAAGAAAATAGATTTTTTCACTATGAACAAAGACATATTCCTGCAGGGCTTGAAGGACGTCCTGAATGAACCCTCCTACAGGATGAACATGCAGAGACTGTCTAGGCTGCACAGAGATCAGCCCATGAGGCCGCTGGATACTGCCCTCTTCTGGATAGAGTTTGTCATGAGACACAAAGGAGCTGCTCACCTGAGAACAGTCTTACAAGCTGCCCTGGTACTCCTACCACTCTGTGGATGTCATTGTGTTTCTACTCTCAGCTGCTGGGCTTCTGCTGTTCTTAGTCTTTGGTTTTCTCTGGTTCTGTTTTAGACTGTGTTTTAAAGGAAAGCAAAAATATGAGTAATATGGTTGGTTAACTTTAATCTCAAAGTAAACTTTTCATTTGGAAACATCTGATGATATTTTTGTTTGTACTGTGCTTAAGTGTGTAATTTTGTAAAGTCTTGTTTGTGTGGGTTTGTTTTGTTTAAGAAAATGTTGAATTGTTTTTTTTAATAACATATTTCAAGAGAAAGCAGAGATCAGTTTGAACTTGCTATAAAGTGTTAACATAGTGTATTTTTATGACAAAAATAAACTAAATTGCTTAGAAAAGAAAAAAACTGTCATTAATTTGTACTTTTTTATTTTTTTGTGTTTTTTCACTACCAAGGTCAGTGGTTTGCAAGAGCCACACTAGGCTCTTTTATCTCTCCATGGTGGCTCCTTGGTCAAACAAAAAATAAGTCAGGGAGACTGCTGACCCATCCATGCCGACTGTCAGTCAGCAGGTACATGCTAAGGGCTGCCTAACCAAAACTACCTAAAGAAAACAAATAAACAAAGCCCACAAACTAAGAAAATCAAGATCCAACCCCAAACTAAAATAACAAAACCCAGCAGTGTAAGACTACTTAGCACGAAAGGGGGAAAAAGAAAAAAAATAAATAGATAAAAGAAAAATAATATAGCAATATTTGAAAGTAAGGGTTACTTAATAAGCAAATATTTAATTTAAATTAGTTACATTTATAAATTGATAGCTGAGGTGCACATAGATGATAAACTGTAGGTTTTTACATCCCTGCTGACCTGAAGACATCTTGTTTGCTCAACACTACTTCTAGAATGAAAAGATTTTATATTCAAAGAAAAACTTTGGTACAAAAATATTTTATTAGTTAAAAGCACACATTATCCTAAGTTCCACAATACTGGTTAGTAGTTGTCCAGAGATTATCCTGTTTGGCACAGAGCATCATTTATTTTGAAAATAAGTTATTGAGCTTCTGTTGAACAAAAAAATAAATAAACATTTTGAGAGATGCAAGGTTCTTTTTATATTTTTAATTTTGTAAAATTCTGTGTGCAAGCAGGCCAAATATTGGGGAGAGCAGACAGATGCAGGGACAGCATGGGGTCAACAAAAGTACAAGGATGGTCAGATCAGAACATACATTTCTGGTCAGTCTCCTTCCACATGGTCTTTTTGACCTTCTCTCTCTTGCCTCATTTTAGGAGTCAGTAATATGACTAGTGACTGCTCAAAAATCTGAGCGAGACTTGATCCTGCATTGAAACTGGACCTCCAAATAAATAACTTAACTCGGTTTTGCTTTTTTCTGCTGTAATGTTTGAGGATAGGATGAAGTCTTTTCTATTAAAACCAAACCTAGAAATTGTTCTGAATTGTCCAGGCTTACTTTTTGCAGCTTTTAGTGATGAGACTACAGCTGATTCAAAATGCAGAGGCTAGATCTGTCTGTGGTGCTAAAAATTTCAAACATGTAACTCCAATCGTGGTCTCATTAGATTTTTGCGTTTTTACTTTGTTTTTAATTCTTGTTTAATTGTTTTAATACTTTTTCATGTTTTATCATTGTGTTATTTGTTGATTTGACATCGTGTAAAGTACTTTGGGGCTCCTTGGTTGGTGGTGGAAGGCGCTCTATAAATGAATACATGGCATGAAATGAAAAAAAAATGTGTAAACTATCTAAATGTAATGAAATCACCACTTGTTTTGTGTTAAAAAGTTGTTTTTCTGTTATGTTCCCTTCGTCACTGTACAAACTTTCTCGTTAATCAAGTTTCTGTTGCAAAAGGAATTTTACGATTGTAAAGCATGCAGTTAGTCTATAAATCCACATAGTCGTAAACAGAACAGTTGAACATTACATGATAGCACCTCAAAGACTATTAAAGATCTTGAGTGTTACATGATAACTGCTTTATTGTTCACTCATCTGAGATTAAATTAAAAATTCTGGAAGATAAGATTTTATTGTCAGATTCTTTGTTTCTTTTTAAAAATAAAATTCAAAGAGACAAATTATAAAGTTACGCAATTTTTTCCATAGAAAAGCAAAGTAAAAAGTACTATTGCTCAAGATAAGAAAAAAATTCCGTGGATGTTTTTGTTTTCCATTAATAGAAACTGAGCTGACAACATGACAAGTTTGATCCTGCAAGAGATCAGAAACTCAAGCCAAGGAATGTTTCGAAAGGAAACTACTTGACATTTTTTTCTGCAGTTTTGAAAACTTGTAGAGGCAGATTTTGGTTAAAGTTTAGACAGATGAGCTTGTCTTTTATCAGAGCCGAAGACGAAATACTGAAAACGTTGGAGCTCACAGCTAATAACAGGTAAGATGTATACTTCAAACGTTTTGCTGTAGGTAAGCTGACAGCTGCCTAAGGAGGGAAACCACAAAAAAGGCTATACAGATTTGACCTAATTTTGCTTTTTTTCAAAGCGGTTGAGTTAGTTTAGTCATCTAATAATTGTTTTTTCTTTTACCTTATCTAAGTAAACTTGATCATGGAATTATACTACAAGAATTAAAAGGAATGTTTTCAAAACATTTCAGTTTTTAAGAGTTTCTGGGGCATTTCTGTAGTGAGATAAATTTCATCATTAGTTGTTCCAGAAGATGAGCAAATATGATTTAAAATCTGAAAAAATTTTGTTTTTCTCAATAATTGTGGACCCAGTAAGTAAAATGATGAGAACGTTATTATAATTATTTTTTTTTTTCCAGAGCAGACATGTTCTGGATTTGGACCTGTCTCTTCTGCCTTTTTGCACCAGTGGTTCATGCAGGAAAGGTGCTTGTTTTCCCTGTTGATGGGAGCCACTGGGTGAACATGAAAGTCATCATAGAGGAGCTGCATTCCAGGGGCCACCAGGTGACCGTCATCCGGCGCACAGACAGCTGGTACATCAAGGAAATCTCCCCGTTCTACACCTCTATTACAGTGAATTTGAGCGGTGACATGAAAAACATTATAGGTTCTTTTGTGTCCAAGAATATTGAAATCAAGCGGGGAGGAAATCCAGCCTGGTTGCGTTTTCTACAGGAAATGGAACATTTTCCCCAGTTTCTTCAATTTCACAAATTCACATGTAAACTTCTCGAGAACATTTTTGAAAACCAAGAGCTGATGCAGAGGATAAAGGAAACCAGGTATGATCTTGTTCTTTCAGACCCTTTTATGCCAGGGGGGGCTGCTATTGCTCATTACCTCAAGTTGCCTCTTGTTTTTAATGCCAGATGGACCATTAATGGAGAAGGACATTTCTTAATTGCACCGTCTCCTCTGTCTTATGTCCCAGTAACAGGAACTGAGTTCTCTGACAGAATGAGCTTCATCCAAAGAGTCCTAAATGTTTTTATTTTTTGTGTCAGTCAACACAATTTGGACAAAATGATTGCACCTTATTATCAGGATTTTATAGAGAAATATTTTGGTTCTGATGTAAAATTGCATTCCTTGTTTCAAGCTGCAGACCTGTGGCTGATGAGAGTGGACTTTGTGTTTGAGTTTCCTCGTCCCACCATGCCCAATGTTGTCTATGTGGGAGGTTTCCAGTGTAAACCTGCTAAACCACTTCCTTATCACTTGGAGGAATTTGTGCAGAGTTCTGGAGAACACGGATTCATCATCATGTCACTGGGAACGCTGATTGCAGATCTACCTGCTGACTTATCAGAAGAGATCGCTGCAGCTTTTGCTGAATTACCACAGAAAGTTATCTGGAGGCACAAAGGCAGCAGACCGTCCACTCTGGGAAACAACACTTTACTGGTTGACTGGATGCCACAGAACGACCTTTTAGGACATCCCAAGATTAGGCTGTTCGTAACACATGGTGGCACAAATGGAATCTATGAGGCTATTTATCATGGAGTTCCAGTCGTTGGGATTCCAATCGTCTTTGATCAAGCTGACAACCTTTCAAGACTGAAGGCCAAAAGAGTGGCGAGGACAGTGGAAATTTCTGATCTAGATAGGATTAACTTTCAAGCGGCCATACAGGACGTCCTGAATGAGCCCTCCTACAGGATGAACATGCAGAGACTCTCCAGGCTGCACAGAGATCAGCCCATGAGGCCGCTGGATACTGCCCTCTTCTGGATAGAGTTTGTCATGAGACACAAAGGAGCTGCTCACCTGAGAACAGAGTCTTACAAGCTGCCTTGGTACTCCTACCACTCTGTGGATGTCATTGTGTTTCTACTAACAGTTACTGGGCTTCTGCTGTTCTTAGTCTTTGGTTTACTCTGGTTTTGTTTCAGACTGTGTTTTAAAAGAAAAGAGAAAAAAGAGTAGGATAATAAAATAATTGGTTGACCTTAATTCCAAAGATAACTCATTTGGAAACATCTAAGAACTAATAAGTTTGTTTGTACTGTGCTTAAATGTTTAACTTTTAAAACTAGCGTGTAGGTGGATGGGGTTGTTGTTCAGTTGTAGGTTTTTGTAGTAGGTTTTTAAGCTGCTGGGCTTCTGCTGTTCTTAGTCTTTGGTTTACTCTGGTTCTTTTTCAGACTGTTTAAAAAAAAATAGAAATGTGAGTAAGATAATATAGTTGTTTAACTTTAATCTTAAAAGGAAACTTTTCATTTTGAAACATCTGATGATATTTTTGTTTGCACTGTGTTTAAGTGTGTAACTTTATAGTGTTGGTGGGTCGGGAGGCTGTTAATTTATCACTGTATGTTAAATCACTCTGAACATGTGATAAGGTTTTGCAATTTATTTCACATTGTGAGAGAATCAAATGTATGTTTTCATTGTATTTACCCTTCTATTTCTTAATTTATTTAATGACAATACTTTAAAAATAGAGTAAATAATACAGATAAGAGAAATTGTGAAGATTTGTCTTTTAAAGTCATTTTTTAACATGTCTCATTTTATACTTTTTACATTTGCTTTGATTAATTTTTAATTCTCTGCTTTTACAGTTTAGCAAAAACCTGTACATATAATGTAGTGACTGTTGTGTTGCGTAGGTGTAGATCAGAGGTCTGCAACGTGCAGCTCCAGAGCCACATGTGGCTCTTTTATCTCTCCATCGTGGCTTTCTGGCTGAAGACAAATGAAATAATAATAAATAAAAAAAATAAAAAGAAAAATAAATAGAGATTGGCTATTATTTCAGCAACAAAATAATGTTTTTGGCTATTGTGTTTTCTACTGGGGTTTTTAGGCTAATTCAGAGTTTTAGCTTCTATTTTGGCAACATGCTAACGTTTTAGACCAAGTTAGTTTACTGAGGAATTCTATGCTCATTTGGAGTTTAGCTAATATTTTAGCAAAACTCTGATGTTTTTAGCTAATTTGTTATCTATGTAAATTTTTGTTTTGATAATTTTGAATTTAGCTTCTATTTTAGCAACATGCTAACATTTTTGACTAAGTTAGTTTACTGAGGGATTTTGGGCTATTTTGGAGTTCAGCAAGTAATTTCTGGCAGATTTGGCCTCTAATTAGTTTTTATGCTAATTTGGAGTTTAGCTAATATTTTAGCTGTATGTAACATTTTTGGCTAATTTGTTTTCTACTGAGGGTTTTTAGGCTAATTTTTAGTTTATCTTTTATTTCAGCAACATGCTAAAATTTTTGGCTGATTTAATTTACAGAGAAATGTTATGCTAATATAAAGTTCAGCACGTAAATAAGCAACAAGCTTGCTTTTTTGCTACTAAGGTTAAAAACGTAAAAAAAAATCCCTTTTTTGAGAGATGCTAGTTTCTTTTATATATATATTTTTTATTTGCCTGTGCCAAAAATACACATTATTCATATTTATACAAAAAAATCAAAAAGAAGATTATAAATGCAAATCCAAATTTCTTAGAGCCTAACGTAAGTCAATATGGCCCCCTCTAGGTTTTGATGAGTAGAAAAGAAGTCCAAATGGCTTTTTTACTGTTATAGGTTGCCGACCCCTGGTGTAGATGGATCAGAACTCAATTGTGCTGCTGATACATACAGTTTTTCTCAGTCGCTTTGGTGCGTTTCTCAGATCAGAATTGAAATTCTCATAACTAATAGTCTTACTTTCATTGTTTGAGTCATTACACTCAAAATTGTTGAACTAGTTATCAAATGTCGAATATTAGCCATCTGTCAAGCAAATTCTGTACCTTTCTTTATTACTGTAAAGAGCTCTTAGTTCCTTATCAACCAATCAGAACACTTCGTTCACAAAATGCAGGCCTTCTTGTAGTTCCTAGAATCTCTAAAAGTACAGTTGGAAGTAGAACCTTCAGCCACCAAGCCCCTGTTCTCTGGAATAAGCTCCCAGCTCATGTCAGAGAGGCCAGCACAGTTTCTACCTTCAAAGCTAGCCTTAAAACATTCCTCTTTGGACAGGCGTTCTGCCAGGTTAGCTAGTAATCAGAGAATATTGCCTCTGCTGTGGCTCTTGAGAGGCTAGATTAATACTGATACGTTTAAATGTAATTTTGGGATTTCCTGTCATGGTTATTCTCCGCATCGGCTCTGGGGTCCTGTCTTCTATTCTCATTTCTTCTCCTGTCTTCTACTCTTTATTGTATTTAGTTCTCTATGCTTTTGTTGGTGCAGTTCGATTCACATGTTGTTATTCTCTTCCACTCCCCTCTGGGGAGCGGGAGTGATTTCAGATCCAGGTGGATCTCCCACGCTCCTGCTCCTGGCCGTGGACTGCACTTCTGCTTTGTCTGACTGAGGACTTCATCACCATTCGTTCCTCATCTCTATCTGAATGAACTCTATTCAAATACGTAGTTGTAGAAGCTAATTTTTCTTTACCAGTTCTGGTATCGCTTGTTCGTGTCAGCAGGTAGATCGTTGACACTTAAGTGAAATGAGAAACACCTGTGTGGGAGGGCGTGGCTCCAAATGGAGCAGGGAGGCTTTCCTTCATTCAGGGAGAAACCAGCGTGGAGGGGAGAAGACGCTGAGAGCCCAACGTGTGGTGCTGGACGCTTGGGCACAGCCTGTGGAGCGCGAGGACTGGGGAGAGCTGGAGACGCTCCCCAAGCCGACGTTCGGGAGACGCAGAGCGGGTCCGATTCGAGGCGTTGGCCAGCCGAACGCCGAAGGGAGGAAGACGCGAGGAGGGAGGCGGCTCATCCACAGCAGTGTTTTTTTTCGTACACCGCTGCTTGGAGACGCAGAGGGGTGAACGCTTCACCCCTCCCAAAGTTAAGTGTCCCACAATTAACCGGATTTGTCGCAACAGCCCCCTGCTCTATTGCCAGTGTTTTTATTTGAGTTTAAGAAACTGATTTTTTTTATTATTGCGTGATTTGGTGTGTTTCTTTTAAATCTATCCGTTTGGTTTGTTTTTATTGCATGCTCATTGGCAGCATGGAGTGCAGGACTGTAGACTGACCGGAGAGACTGAGGCTGGGACGGGAAGAAAAGCGGACCATTTCATGGACAATGGTCTCCACCAGTTTTATTTTTGTATTGTTTTTTTTTTTTTACTTTTTTAATGTTCATTTTTTAAACAAATGGTTTTATGTTATTTTTAGACTATTGTATTAAACATCTTTTAAGAGTCAAGGCTGCTGCTGTTTTTGAAGTGACTGGTAAACTCCCCAGCGGGTCCCAAAAATTGTAATCTCGGGGCTTTACCCTCGCCCTCTGACATTCGTCCTGGGATAGGATCTCTCCCTCATGTGGGAATCCGTAAGGTTTCTTCGTTTTTCCTGACTCAGGTTTTTTAGGAGTTTTTCCTTACCGAGAGGGAGGGTCTAAGTGCAGGGACATCCAGTTTATTTAGTCTGTTTAGTCTTTAGATATTTTTTTTCATGTTTCAAGACTATTTTCTGCATCTGTAAAAGGACCTGCATGAAGCCCAATGAGGCAAATTTCTTTGTGATTTTGGGCTATATAAATAAAATTGAATTGAAATTGAATTGAATCCAGTCATTAATGCCCTCAATGCATTTACCAAGAGCCTGTACAGGGCCTCGGTCTCCTGGTGTCAGTGTAATATATATCTGGATGTCATCTGCATAGCTATGATAACTAATGTTGTTGTTCTTTATAACCTGGGCCAGTGGGAGCATGTAGATGTTAAATAGAAGTGGTCCTTGGATGGAGCCTTGTGGAACTCCACATGTAATTTCTGTTGGTTCAGATGTGACGTTACCAATTGACACAAAATATTTCCTGTTTTCTAAGTACGTTTTGAACCAGTTTAGTACTGGCCCACTGAGACCCACCCAGTTTTCCAGTCGTCTTTAGTAATAATTCAAAAAGACAAATTATACTTTTGCCCATTTTTTTTTAGAAAATCAAAGTAAAAAGTACTAAATTGCGCAAGATACAAAAAAAAAAAAAAAATCCCCTGGGTGTTTTTTTTCCGTTAATAGAATCTGAGCTGACGACATGACAAGTTAGATCCTGCAGGAACACAGAAACTCAAGCCCAGGAATGTTTTGAAAGGCAACTGCTTGACATTTTTTTCTGCCTCATGCAGTTTTGAAAATTTGTAAGACGCAGATTCCGGTGAAAGTTTAGAAAGATGAGCTTGTCTTTTATTCAGAGCCGAAGACAAAATACTGAAAACGTTGGAGCTCACAGCTAATAACAGGTAAGATGTATACTTCAAACGTTTTGCTGTAGATAAGCTGACAGCTGCCTAAGGAAGGAAACCACAAAAAAGGCTATACAGATTTGACCTAATTTTGCTTTCTTTCAAAGTGATTGAGTTGGTTTAGTCATCTAACAACTGTTTTTTCTTTGACCTTATCTAAGTAAAATCAAAAATTAAGATAGTTCACAAACTTGATCATGGAATTATACTACAAGAATTAAAAGGAATGTTTTCAAAACATTTCAGTTATTAGAGTGTCTGGGGCATTTCTGTAGTGAGATAAATTGTTTAATAAATTATTTTTTTTCCAGAGCAGACATGTTCTGGATTTGGACCTGTCTCTTCTGGCTTTGTGCCCCAGCGGTTCATGCAGGAAAGGTGCTAGTTTTCCCTGTTGATGGGAGCCACTGGGTGAACATGAAAGTCATCATAGAGGAGCTGCATTCCAGGGGCCACCAGGTGACCGTCATCCGGCGCACAGACAGCTGGTACATCAAGGAGACCTCCCCGTTCTACACCTCTATTACACTGAATTTGAGCGGTGACATGGAAGACTTTATAGTTTCTTTTGTCTCCAAGAATATTGAAATCAAGCGGGGAGGAAATCCAGCCTGGTTGCGTTTTCTACAGGAAATTGAACATTTTCCCCAGTTTCTTCAATTTCACAAATTCACATGTAAACTTCTCGAGAGCATTTTTGAAAACCAAGAGCTGATGCAGAGGATAAAGGAAACCAAGTATGATCTTGTTCTTTCAGACCCTGTTATGCCAGGGGGGGCTGCTATTGCTCATTACCTCAAGTTGCCTCTTGTTTTTAATGCCAGATGGACTACTCATGAAGAAGCACATTTCTTAATTGCACCGTCTCCTCTGTCTTATGTCCCAGTAACAGGAACTGAGTTCTCTGACAGAATGAGCTTCATCCAAAGAGTCCTAAATGTTTTTATTTTTTGTGTCAGTCAACACAATTTGGACAAAATGATTGCACCTTATTATCAGGATTTTATAGAGAAATATTTTGGTTCTGATGTAAAATTGCATTCCTTGTTTCAAGCTGCAGACCTGTGGCTGATGAGAGTGGACTTTGTGTTTGAGTTTCCTCGTCCCACCATGCCCAATGTGGTCTATATGGGAGGTTTCCAGTGTAAACCTGCTAAACCACTTCCTTATCACTTGGAGGAATTTGTGCAGAGTTCTGGAGAACATGGATTCATCATCATGTCACTGGGAACGCTGATTGCAGATCTACCTGCTGACTTATCAGAAGAGATGGCTGCAGCTTTTGCTGAACTACCACAGAAAGTCATCTGGAGGCACAAAGGCAGCAGACCGTCCACTCTGGGAAACAACACTTTACTGGTTGACTGGATGCCGCAGAACGACCTTTTAGGACATCCCAAGATTAGGCTGTTCGTAGCTCATGGTGGCACAAATGGAATCTATGAGGCTATTTATCATGGAGTTCCAGTTGTTGGTATTCCAATCGTCTTTGATCAAGTTGACAACCTTTCACGACTGAAGGCCAAAGGAGTGGCGAGGACAGTGGAAATTTCTGATCTGGATAGGATTAACTTTCAAGAGGCCATACAGGACGTCCTGAATGAACCCTCCTACAGGATGAACATGCAGAGACTGTCCAGGCTGCACAGAGATCAGCCCATGAGGCCGCTGGATACTGCCCTCTTCTGGATAGAGTTTGTCATGAGACACAAAGGAGCTGCTCACCTGAGAACAGAGTCTTACAAGCTGCCCTGGTACTCCTACCACTCTGTGGATGTCATTGTGTTTCTACTAACAGTTACTGGGCTTCTTTTGTTCTTAGTCTTTGGTTTACTCTGGTTTTGTTTCAGACTGTGTTTTAAAAGAAAAGAGAAAAAAGAGTAGGAAAATAAAATGGTTAACCTTAATCCCAGAGATAACTCATTTGGAAACATCTAAGAACTGATAAGTTCGTTTGTACTGTGCTTAAATGTTTAACTTTTAAAACTAGCGTGTAGGTGGATGGGGTTGTTGTTCAGTTGTAGGTTATTGTAGTAGGTTTTTAAGCTGCTGGGCTTCTGTTGTTCTTAGTCTTTGGTTTACTCTGTGTGACAGAACACATCTCTGTCCCTGAGTAAGGTTTAATAAAGTGATGTGTATGTTATTGCGACAGTGGGTGCACACACTGTTCTGCTTTACCATCCGTTGCATTTCACTTTTAGTTCAATGGTAAATCACTGGATTTTGGCTGTTCAGTGATTTATTTGTTCACTTCCTGTTTTATTTTGGAGCACTTCCTGTTTCAGGAAGTCCACTGATTTTGGTTTCCTTTGACAGGCCTGTTTAAAATTAAAATGTTTTCTTTGTACTTTATTTTCTATGTCTAATTGATATTTAATGCGAGACATATTTTTGTTTTAGTATGTTGAACTTCTTACAAGTAAAATGCACATGAATGTTTTGTTTCTTATGATATGTGTTTAATTTTTGATTAGTAATTGGGTTGGTTTGGTGAAGGGGTGGGGCTAGCCACCTATAAAAGAGGACCTCTTTTCACAATGACTGCCTCCTGTTTGTGTTGCTGGATGATGCGGCACTGTGAGTTGTTTCCTGCCATACTGTCTTTGAAAAAAGATGTTTGATTCTAAAAAAAAAAAAATCAACATAAAAGAAAAGAGACCCATGACATCTTGTGTGGACAGTGGTTCTTTTTCAGACTGTTTTAAAGAAAAATAGAAATGTGAGTAAGATAATATAGTTGGTTAACTTTAATCTTAAAAGGAAACTTTTCATTTTGAAACATCTGATATTTTTCTTTTTTTGTTTAAGTGTGTAACTTTATAGTGTTGGTGGGTCGGGAGGTTGTTAATTTATCACTGTATGTTTAATCAGTCTGAACATGTGATAACCATTTGCTATTTATTTCACGTTGTGAGAGAATCAAATGCATGTTTTCATTTTATTTACCCTTCTATTTCTTAATTTATTTAACGACAATACTTTAAAAATAGAGTAAATAATACAGACAAGAGAAATTGTGAAGATTTGTCTTTTAAAGTTGCGGCGGTGGAGGGTGGCGACGTACCAAATTGCTCACCTTGGTCGCGTCGCCTACCCTGAACTCCCCCTGCTCCCCGGTCGTTACACATACATAGATAGATAGATAGATAGATACTTTATTGATCTCTGCAGAGAGAAATTCCCTTTGCCCTTTAACACCTCTATTTTCACCTTAATCTGCATCTCCCTGTACTCCTGTCTACTTTCCTCAGTCCTCTCAGTGTCCCACTTCTTCTAAGCTAGCCTCTTATTTCATGTACACTCCTGCACCTCCTCATTCCACCACCAAGTCTCCTTATCAACTTTATTTCCTGATGACAGACCAAGTATACTCCTACCTGTCTCCCTGATCACATTAGTTGTAGTTATCAGTCATCTGGGAGTTCATCCTGACCGCCCCGAGCCTGTTTCTTAAGTCATGCATCATTCTTATTTTTTCAGCTTCCAACAGTTTGTCCTATTCTCTGTCTTTGCCCTCTCGTTTCTTCATCCCCGGAGTCATTCTACACACCACCATCCTGTGCTGTCTGGAAACACTCACCAAACACTACTTTACAGTCACTGATCTCCTTCAGATTACACCGTGTGCATCATATGTAGTTCATCTGTTTGCTTCTACCTCCACTCTTATAGGTCTCCCTATGTTCCTGTCACTTTTCCAAGGATGTATTCACTATAGCCATTTCCATCTTTTTGAAAAATCAATAGATGTCTGTTCTTTTAAGTTCCTATCCTGGACACCAAACCTCCCCATCACCTCCTTTTGCTGCACCAACATGTCTATTGAAATCTGTACAAATGACGAACTCTTTTACTTCTAGGGATGTTTATCATCACTTCATCCAGAATTTCTCCTTCTCTTCCATCTCACATCCTACCTGTGGGGCATACCTACCAACAACATTAAACATTATACCCTCCACTTCTATCTTTTGACTCATCACTCTATCAGACACTCTTTTTAACTTCTCAAAAATCCTCACAAACTCCTCCTTTAAGATAACTGCGACTCCATTTATTTTTCCATCTCTATCTTGCTAGAACAACTTGAACCCTATGCCTGAGCTTTTAGTCTTGTTATGTTTCCACCTGGTCTCCTAGACACACAGTATCTCTACATTCCTCTTCTGCATCATGTCAACTAACGCCGGGGTCACACTGGACGCGGAAGCGCCGCGAAGCGGAGCGGAGTCCGCGCCACTTCCACTCCACTCTGTAGTTCACACCAGACGCGCATTTTTCCGCCGCGGTCCACAGGCGCTTCTGCTAGAGCTTTTTTTTGTCTTTACCTTCATGGTTGATAATTTCCTAACCTAAAGACATTAACCCATGTTTCTGCTAAGAAGAACTGTTTTCTGCCTCTCTGCTGTTGTTTTACACCCAAAACCCTGCCCACCCGCTCCTTTTGGCCCACTGTATTGATCTGTGTGCGTCTGTGCGCACGTGCTCGCACTTGAGTGTGTGTGGGTAAATTAATAAACTAAAATTATTAACCCATGTTTCTGCTAAGAGGAGCTGCTCTCAGCTTCTTTTTTTTTTCTCCCAAAAACCAGCAGCCCCGCTCTGGAGTCAGCTCACTGCGTTGATCTGTGTGCGCTCGTTTCTGTCTGTGTTGTGTGTGTGTTTTTATAAATATTACCTCCTGTTTCTGCTAAGATGAGCTGCTCTCTCTTATTAACCCCGAAACCCTTCACAACACACCGGAGTCTGCCCACGTTGATCTGAGTGTCTGCATGTCCAAAAAAAAAAAAAAGTCTGTGCTCACGCGCGCACGTGTGTGCATGCGTGTTGTGACGGTTTTTTTATATCCATGTCTGCCGTCTGTTTAGACACAAAGACATGATCACATTTGTCAATCGCAGCATTTTATTGTGAAAAACTGGTTATATTTTGAAAAGAAACCGGATTTTCTCATGTATCTTGATGCAACTTCCTGCCAGAATTGACACAGAACGCTCGCGGCTCGCGCACAAAATAGGTCAGATGCCGAAACGATCCGCTGCACCGCGCGGGCCCTCCGCGCCTGGTATGAACGACGCCATAGGATAACAAGGGCGACGAATAGAACAGTGTGAATGGGGCGTAACTCTCTACCTTTTCCTGTCATTTTTCCAATATTTGAAGTCCCAAGTCTCAGTCCAACACTCGTGACTTCATTTCTCTTCTCCTAGAGACTTGCCGTCCTCCTCTCTTTCTTTGACCAAGAGTAGTTCAATTTCCACAGGCACCTTGTCGGTGAACAGCCCCAATGTTGGTCTTTGTTAACCCAGGCCTCGACAAAATCCGTACACCTTTTCTTTTCTGGATTCTGTCTTTGCTCAGTGATCCAAGATAAAAAAACAGCTCTTCTAATTTGTTGCTTGCTTTTTCCACTAGGAAATTGTCTGCTCCCTTTCTGCGGCATCTTCCCAATGTCAACCGTCTGCTTGTACTTGTCAGGTTCAGGCAACCTAAAACACTTATAACATAACAGGGAAAGAAGACACAGAGAGATTAAAATTTAGACTCTCGAGAGGAGAGCAGGCAGAGACGTGTTCAGTTACACATCCTCTACTCCAGGGGTCTCAAACTCGCGGCCCGCGGGCAATCTGCGGCCCGCGGGATGATAATTTGCGGCCCCCGTCTTCATATGAAAGATTACTGTTAGTGCGGCCCGCAAGGCTGAGATAAATGACAGTTGTTGTGTGCTGAGCTGAACGAACCAATCACGGTAAGGTATATGGCTCTGGAGGGCGGGACATCAGCGGGCTGTCCAGAGCCTCCTCACTCTTTAATTCATTCCTCCAATCAGCTGGACGGAGGAGGAGCCATGAAGCTGCTGGAAGTGCTTTCTCACTGAACGGGATTCGCGTGCCCCGCTCCTCTTTCGTCACGTGATACACAGCCTGCCGCTGGTCAAAAAGCGTGTTCCAGACGCCGTGCGACAATCCCGCGCTTTTTCCTCCTCCACGAAAAGAAAAAGTCCTCGCGAGAGAGACTGACTACTTCCGCGTGCGTGAGGGATGCCCGCGAGCGAGCAGAATCACCGGAGCAGTATGGCAAGCGAATGGGGTCAATAATCACCAGGAAAACGGCCGTAAAAACCGGCGTTTTAGGTGGCAAAAACGCCGGTTTTAACGCGCGTTTTAAAAGTAGCACGTAAAAAGCGGCGTTTTATTGTGTGAAAACCGCGCGTCGAAACCGGCGTTTTATTGTGTGCAAACCGCGCGTTCAAAGCGGCGTTCTAGTGCAGTCAAAACCGCGCGTCGAAACCGGCGTTCTACACAACTAAAGCGCGTTTTACGTTGGCTGGGAATCTTCGACCTGACCTGTGGCCTAATTGGATCACCGCTGGTCTGTCACCCCGGCGTCCCGAGTTCGACTCCGGCCCCCGGCATAACACTTAATATGTGTTTTTCTCCATTGCTGAACCACAGCAACAGAATGATTTTGCTTGAAGACATTGCTTCTTTTTCACCTTTTTTTTTTTTTTACAGATATATTTTTTGACCGATAAACTGTGAAATACACAAGACCATGCTACAAATATCAAAACAATATGCTGTTACAACCTAAACACTTCATTTGTCCTTGAACAACATTTTTAAACCAACTAAGTCCAGGAATTCAATCAAATGCAATTTTATAATCAAAGTATTTGTAGGTTTTTTTCGTTACCTTTTTTATGGATAATTATTACCATTCTTTTCTTTAACAGGCACAATGGCTTAGTATGTGGAATAAGCTTTTCCCTATATTTTCATACAATTATTAAAATAAGGAAGAATAAAAGAGCAGTAGGCTATCATTTACACATGGGAGTTACTATTAACACATTCTTTACTTTGTGTAAAATTCTGAGATTTTTGCTAATATTACTTTTTAAGTAACTAATATCTGATTTCCATTTCTGTTTATCATCCATTACAACTCCAAGAAATGTACTTCAATGACTTTTTCATAAAGATCAACAACTTCAGAGGTTGTTGCGTCATTTCCACATAAGGTATGAGCGTACTTTTTTTTTTTCATTAAATAAACCAGTCATGCAGTGATAAACGCTATTGCAGAACTGTTTGCAGAAAGGTCATTCTTTAGTCCTAAGTTAATGACTGATTACTGTCATCAGTCAGAGATAGGGCGGGGTGAGGGTCACGTGGCCATGAGTCTCACATACAATTAACCACAAGCACAGACTTTCTTACCTAACAGCCTTTTATTCAGAAGAAAAATCATTCATCGTAAAAATGTTGTTCAAGGACAAATGAAGTGTTTAGGTTGTAACAGCATATTGTTTTGATATTTGTAGCATGGTCTTGTGTATTTCACTGTTTATCGGTCAAAAAATATATCTGTAAAAAAAAAAAAGGTGAAAAAAGAAGCAAAGTCTTCAAGCAAAGTCATTCTGTTGCTGTGGTTCAGCAATGGAGAAAACACATATGAAGTATTTTGCCGGGGCCGAGTCGAACTCGCGACGCCGGGGCTCGTCCGTAGTTTCGTGTCCTATTAGAACGATGGTTCATCTTTCAAGATCCATTACGGTTCAGTCCAATTGCAATGTCAAATCGTTCGTATAATCCTATTTTGATAACCAATGATCCTCGTCTTTCCACCTGCCAGTCAGATAAATCCGCATTCTAACTTTTCGAACCCTATAACAGCCCCAGTTCATCTTTCTTTGTCAATCACGTTCCTTCAGTCCATGTTTTGATAGCCAATGATCTTCGTTCAGTTCACATTTTATTGGCAAATCATATCTTTTCGGGGCTTAATCATAAAGGGTCTACAATCCGCTTCTGCACGGCTCACTCACTCACCTCCATTTTTTCCCCGGCAGGGGGGTGGAGGGTAGGGGCGGTTCAACTGCGCATGTTCTACTGCGCATCTCCATGACGCTTTACCCCGCGCTTGCCCCCGGCGCACAAATAAAACTTTTACCGGCGAAAGGTAAGACGGTCACCCAAAGTTACTTTACTCAATTAGTTAAATAATATTTGTGCTATTCGATTTATTACTGTCTATGTATTTTCATGTTATACAACATTGTAATTGCATATAAGATCTGTGTTGTGACTGCATTAATGAGAGAAATTCATTCAAACTTAATTTAGTTGTAAACAATGTTTGGTCTTCCTTTGTCTTCCTTTGTCTCCCTTTGTCGCCATGTTTGCGGCGTGTCCATTAGCTTTAGCTTCATTTAAGTTATCTGTTTAATTGTTCGTGTGACTGTAGTCATAATATAATTTAACAGTTTAATTCTCAAAACTAACATGTTATTACGCTATCGACTTTATAGTAGAGATTATTTACTTTTTCACTCGTTGCCATTTTCAACTGTTGTCTTATTTGGCTGCAGAGGGCCTTCAACTCACATGTTGGAATTTGAAGTGGCAGGCTTATTTTTGTAATCAAATATAACACGGGGTGGACTAAAACCTATTAAATAAAACAATGTTTTGCATTGAAAACAGCAAACAGATAGAAATAAGAAAGAAAGCACAATTATTAAATAATTATTTTTTTATTATTATATACCATCTATCCACTATGGTAGTCAAATACAAAGTTCTCCAATATTTTCAATAGAGGAATCTTCCAATTTATTGGTTTTCAATTCATTTGTTTATTTTTTGTAAATCATCTTTACTATAATTATTCTATTTTAGAAAATGGAGTCCAAAAAAACTCATAAAGCCATGAGTGACTCAGAGTGGATGTCCCGTCTGAGGACCTTTGCCTCCACCGGTTCGTGGCCTTCATCTGCAGGCAACCGACCTGCACCAAGGCAGAAAAAGTGGCATGATCTCTATAACAAGGTAAAGGATAATATGATAGACAGTCAAATTGCTTTTTGTGGCTTTATTACTCATAATAAACAGAAAATGTAGTACACAGCTGTTTTATAACCAACACATTAGTTCTGTATTAAAATAAAATTATTTTTTTCTATTTCACAGATTGAAAAGTGTCCACTACAAATGCGAAGTCAGAGAACACTTTTGAATGAGCCACAGAAGTGTGTGTGCGATTTCACATTCCTAAGGTAAGGAAACACACACACAATAAATCTCCAGCTTTTATCACAAGGATTTATTATTGAGCATCTAAAAAAACATTATTGCCATCACTGTTGTGAGTACCTCAATGGTAAACTCTGTGGTGTCAAATTTACTTTCATGGTTTCTATGTAGTTTTCACATATTCAGAGTTATAACTGTACATTAATAGTTAATAAAAAAGCAGTAACAAATATTTGACTTGTTAGTAAACCATAAATAACCATATCAACACTGTTAGAGTCAAAGATACACTTTAAAAATCTGTGTGCAGACCACCCCTTCACCACACCAGACTGAGTCGGCAGCAGCAGCATCCTCCAGCAGAGATGTGGCCAGCCCATCAAAAAAAGTCAAAATGACTCTCTCCATGGTATGTAAAGCTACAAACTCAAACTTTCAAGCTTACTTTCAAGTTAGGATTTTACTTAATCTTTAATTGTTAATAATTATATTTTCTTATTGAAGTTTGAAAGATCAAGATATAGTGGCCACCATGTCTCTCGCAGCCAGACCGAACATAAATGTTGCCCGGCGATCACGTACTGTGAGTACTCATAAAAATGCTCCTCCTCTGGCTTTTTGTAACATTTAGAAATGACAAAATTATTTACATGTCTCATTCCAGCCTCAGGAACAAAAACAATCTTGCTCAGAGGCGGCTGCAACTTCCAGTCATGATCAGGGTCAACTGTCATCCAGATCAACAAGACCAACCATTTCTCCACCACCAGATCAGTTTCTTGCGCCCCCTTTGCAAGCACAAGTACTCCCCTCTGGAACCTGAGACTGTTTGTCCACCGCTGACTGATTTGGTAAACCTATATATACTGTACTTTTATGCCAATCATTTTTGCTTGATAAATTTTTATGGTTGTAGTGAAATTCCTCACTGTGTGTTTGTGATCATGCAGTCTGGTGATTCTGCTGGTGATTCTGCTGCACTTCCCTTGTTGTGCCGGGACAGTGCCACTGGAGGACCAAAAGTGGATGTCAGCTGCACTTTTTCACATTGGTGCGAGAGGGAAGCTGGAGCTGCGGGACAGCCTTCAGCTTTGGTACCATCCTCCTCAGCTGCTGGTGACAACCAGGCCCCAACGCCTAGTCGGTTTTGGCCATTCACTTTTGTTGTGGATGCCATACAGGCTTTGGCGAGTGCGGGTGCTCTGCACTAACTCTGCCTGTGTTCAGTATCCACTGTCCAGTGGAGGCATTCACAAGAGAGTTCGGCAAGTTCTGGACGTAGACAGGTATTACACCTGGCTACTGAAACACTAATTTGCTACAAGTGCAGAAGCAGCTACCTGTCATGGGGTCCTCAGATTTCTCAGCCAGCTGGATCTCCCACATCGCTCAGAATTTAGAGTAATCCTGACACGAAAGTATGTTACAATTTACCAAACACAATTTAACAAACATTTTTCAAATGTGAAAAATGCGATCTCACTTTACTGTGTGTTTCTTTTCCAAGGTATGCCTGTGACATCCGTGTCATTCGATTACTTCGAGAGCGAGGTCTGGGGAACAGCCCAACCAGAATCATTGGGCAGCTGAGGGAGAACCACAGTGAAGAGTGGCTGAAGAGGGTTGCACGCTACACATCAGAGTGTGCTGCCTTCATGAACACCCCTGGCCTGCTGCCAATAAAGTTTCAAGAACCCCCAAAGCATCCGACACTGCCAAATTACAAGTGGCTTCTTGTGGTGTACAGCCGTGATATTCTTAACAGGGTGGAGGATATCAAGGCTAACATAACGTCAACATTTGGAACCATTTTAAAACTGGATTCCACCAGAAAGGTGAGAATAATACCTCCATATAGTGGCCTTCACTGCTCTATTTAGAAAATCATTCTAATAAACAACTGCTGGCTTTTCAGATCACAAAGAAGTTGAGTGGATCTGCCAAGGGCACTGCGCAGTGGCTCACTTCGGTGGGGAATGAGATGGGACAAATTCTTGTCAGTGTCCTGACTGCCAGTGAGGGTCCAGCTTTGATCCTTTGGCAGCAGGTCTTGTCAACAGGTAATAAATATAAATGGATTTTACATTATTTTGATATTTTAGGACATACTTATATCTATTACATATTGACACAATATTACTTGCATCTTTCATTTAAAAAAAAATAAATAAATAACAGCTGTTAACGGTTTGGGTCTTCCATAGATACCAATCAGCTGGAGTGGAGCCCCCTGTCGCCTTTACGTGGACTGTGGATGCTGCAAAGAAGCAGGGCCAACAAAACTGAAGGCCAGATTCAGTGGCTGGCCTAATCTCATCATTAGGCTGGACATCTGGCATTTCATGCGCCGCCTGGCTTCTGGGTCACCACAGACGCTCATCAGCTGTATCCACATTCATGGCACGCATGTCTGCTTGCATTTTTGAGTGGGATGCAGCAGATGTTGCTGAACTCAGACGGGCCAAGCGACAGCACTTCAAGAACAGTCCCTGACCGTCTTGACTGAGAGAGAGGTGGACTGTCACATCACCAAGGACGCTGGCTCTGCACTGCAGAAGAAGAACCCGGGAGTGGAGACGACCACCCGTCTCCTTGATCAGCTCCTCACAGAGCTCATGAGCAACAAAGGCCTTGATGCTCTGGGTGTTCTCTGCTTGATCCTGTCAGGATGCAGCACATCTGGATGTCCAAAGCGCCATGTGTCTTGCATCCAAGACCCTCCTGGTGTGGCACTGTACACACAAACAGGAAGTTCTCAAAGGGAAGGTTGCACTGCAGACATATCGGTGTGCCAGGGGATCAACATCCTTGGAATCATTTCACTGCCACCTCAACCGATTCATCCCTGGTCAGTGAGAATGTGTTAAATGTAACTGTTTAACCTCTCTTCCTTTTTTGTTGCAGCAAAAATGCTCAAAGTTGTGAATCTCATTTTCAGGAAACAGTGCCAATGCTTTGAACTTCCAGATTTATTTGCTGGAAGGGCTGCATCGCTGGAACCAGGATCGTGCTGCTGCATCTCTGTCTGAAGAGGCATCAGGCCTGCGGACTTACACAGGAGAGCTGGTTCACTGTGTAAACAAAGACTTTGAAAAAGTCTTTGGCAGGAAACTGGTCCCTCATTTCAAGCAACAGCAAAATACACAGGTGAAGATTATACTTCTTTATACACACACACAAATTATATTTGCATATATCCCCATTTCTTCATGATAAATTTTTTCTCTCTCAGGAGAACTTCTCGGGTCCAGTACCTCCTAAAACAAAAACAACGAACCGCTGCAGGAGATGGACCCAGTGCAGAGGAAACGCCCGAGCTCCTAGAACAGTTGGAGGTCACAGAGGCTGCAGACGAAGGCTTTGAGGAAATGACAGCAGATGATGGTATTGGCTGACCTTTCAGCTTTTGGTTCTGTCATGGAAAATGTCATTCCTGAAAACCAAGAGTCTGCTTCAGCAACTTCAGCCCTCCACTGTTCCATTTTTGCAAGCTCCGTCCTGCGTCTTGCAGCAAGTTGTAAGTATGGCAACATTCACGCATTATTGCCTTCAAAAACAAATGTAATTTGCTCTGATATTTTGATCAGAAGTTAAACTTTACATTATATCCTATTGTGGAGATCTCAGAAGATAACATTTTATTTTTTGGTTATTCTATGGTTCAGCATCCTAACGTGCCAAGACTAACTGTGCCTTGCACATCATCCTGCTGGCCCTGATGTGCATTCCTCCTGCATCTCCTCTTCATCCTCCTTCATCTGCTGAACCTGCTCTGCAGCCGCTTCCTGCTCCTTCAGCAAGTTGTATGTGATATCTATAATATATATATATTTTGCCATCTAAAATTAAATTCAATATGTAAATATCTAATAAAAGAATTATGTATTTTTATAATCAAAAGCAGCACAACATCCTTGGACCTGCTGCGCCACCTCCTGCATCTCCTCTTCATCCTCCTTCATCTGCTGAACCTGCTGCGCCACCTCCTGCATCTCGTCTGCATCCTGCGTCATCTGCTGAACCTGCTGCAGCCACCTCTGCATCTCCCTCATCCTCCTTCACTGCTGAACTGCTGCACCACTCTCTGCATCTCCTCTTCATCCTCCTTCATTGTCTGAACCTGCTGCACTACCCGCATCTCCTCTTCATGCCCTTCATCTGCTGACCTGCCTGCAGCCGCTTCTGCTCCTTCCAGCAAGCTGTATGTGAATTATAATAATATATATATACTAATATGCCATCTAAAATTAAATTCAATATGTAAATATCTAATAAAAAGAATTATGTATTTATTACTCAAAAGCAGCACAACATCCTTGACCTGCTGCGCCACCTCCTGCTCTCCTCTTCATCCTCCTTCATCTGCTGGACCTGAAGTGCAGCTCCCTCCTGCTCCTCACAGCAATTGTAAGTGATTTTTTCATGAATAGACACAATCATCTGGAGCACTTTGCTATGAATTAAAACTGTATCCTTGTTTAGAGTTCTGATAGAAAATTTTTATCTTTAGGCGATGGATCAGCATAACATCCTGGGATGAATTTGTGGATGAACTGGCAGAGTATCTGGTTGAGCTGCACACTCAGTCTGCATTTTCTCTGACTAATCAGCAGTCGTCCACAATTGGGCTTTGGCAAATTTGAGCAGTTTGACAAGACCGCATCAGATATGCACCCGCCATCAAGACAGGTTGCTGACAGTGCGCTTCAGGTCACCCAAAAAAAGGCAGTTTTCACTTTCACACCAGGGGTAGAGAGCACCAAAAGATCCGTGATTGGTTCCAGTGGACTCCCAGCTCAGTGGCCACCTGCTGCCGGATCGTTGAGGCCATTTTGTTCAGCTTTGTTGACATAACAAAAGCCCTCAAGCGAAGGGGCAACAAAGCCTGTCAAGATGGTCTCTCATCTCCAGGGCTACAAAAAAATCGGCAGCTGGTTTTAACAATGGACAGTATGAAAGAAACTACACTGCAACTGGTGGAGGTCAATCAGACCACTCTTGTGCAGTGGCATAACGCCGCCTCAAGGCACAAGAGGTTTCGGTCCTGCTTCAAGGGGTTCAACTACCTACAGCAACACCTGTAGCAACAGAGCCGTTACTCCCTGCAAGACAGCAACCACAGGTTTTGCCTCAACACCAGCAACCCCTTCACATTTACCAACTACCACCAAATACAGCAGGGATGGCAAAAACAAAACTGAGGCCTATAAAACCTGCAGGGATCGTGTTGGAACCATCAGCCCAACAAATACAGAATGTTCTTCCCCGACCAGTAAGCACCAGAACCATTCTGCCAAAACCACCCCAGCCACTGCCTGTATATGCACCAGGAATGGTGCCGCTCCTGGTGACTGTGCCAGCTGTAGTCACCACCACCACTTCAACTTCCACTACCCCTGTGAGTCAGTCATCCAGTGACATTCCTCTGGGCAAACGGAAGTATACCAGGAAAGTTTCTTCCAACGCCTGCCGAAGCTGGGGAATTTAGGACGGCCGAGACTGGCCACAGCCAGTACAAGGGGAGAATCTATTGCCCCAAAAAAGAGACTTTATCAAAAGAAGAGTGGCTGAAAAACATGAGAAAGTGAATGTTTTAAGCATTTGTATGGGGGACAAACTCTTGAAATTCTAGGATTGGGACACTAATGGTTGTGCACAAGCTGGATTGCTGCTTGTCCATTATAGTAAACACACTTTCAATTTTTTCTTGTGTTGCCTGAAGTGAAGGTGTAAGATTTTTCTGGATTTTCTTCTGTTCCCTTTTTTTAATGACTGTATATTACTGTAAATATTTTTAAATTCTATATACTTCTTATAAACACTAAGATAATATTTTACAATATCTTATTTTGTTCACATGCGTGATATATTTATTTATGCTTGTGTGTAGATAGTTCTACTGTTCTAATTTAAGCACAATTAAAATATTTTTTGTTGACATTATTAAAAAACAAAACCAAACAACCTGCTTGAGCTTTTCTTTTATTTTAAAAATCTTTCTCTTAAACAATCATTGAAAAGTGTTTTGAACAGAGATTGAAAGCAGAAAAGGTTTTCAGACACACACTTATTACAAGGAAACAATGTAGGAAAATAATGTAGAATCGTTGGCAAACAACAGAATTAGCTTAATGTGTGTCTTCTAATTTCATGAAAATTCAAAGACAATTAGAATAAAACCAAAACGATAAAATCCAATGGTTGCAGGCGGGGCTCGAACCCTTGTTTCTTTGGTTTTTTGGCTCGATTTTTTTCTCCTCTTCTCCCTCCCCCCCCCCCCCCCCTCTCCCCCTTCTTCCTTCTTCTTCCCCTCTCCATACAGACGAATGTTCCCCAGCTTCAGACCAGTGGTGATCCCATTAGGCCACAGGTCAGGTCGAAGATTCCCAGCCAACGGCCGACTGCATCACCGCAAAACGCCGCTTTGGACGGGCAATTTAAAACGCGCGTTTCGACGCGCGGTTTTGACCGCACTAGAACGCCGGTTTCGACGCGCGGTTTTGACTGCACTAGAACGCCGCTTTGAACGCGCGGTTTGCACACAATAAAACGCCGGTTTCGACGCGCGGTTTTCACACAATAAAACGCCGCTTTTTACGTGCTACTTTTAAAACGCGCGTTAAAACCGGCGTTTTAGGTGGCAAAAACGCCGGTTTTTACGGCCGTTTTCCTGGTGATTATTGACCCCATTCGCTTGCCATAGAGCAGCGTGGTCACCACGCAGCAGTAGAGGAGATTCTTCTTCTATGGTGTTTTTAACGTTCATTAGTGCCGCTGCGACTGAGCGTGGAAATATTGAACCGGGTTTGAAGACTCAGCGCGTGCCCGATTGTGTATTAGAGCTTTGAGACCAGATTTAAAAACTTGCGTAGCAACGCGCGCTCCCGACGCGGAGGTCAGGAATTCTGGTGTGCGGCGTTTGCATTGAGCTTTCAGTGAGCGCTGCTCTCAGCTCAGAAATGAAGGAGGTTCTGTAAATACAGACATTTGAAACTGAATAAAAATAGTTTTCTCTTGTCCAGTGTTTCTCAGGTATTTTCTCTGAGCCCCCCCCCCTCAGCTGCAAACATTAGTATCAGTTAATTTGCTCAAGTTAAACATAGATCTCCTCAAAATATCATACTTTTTATTATCATTAAAAGAATAATAATAATAAAAAACTTCTAAATAATCAGTTTTATTAATTTTTCTCTTTCTTTTTAAGAATACTTCCAAAACTTCCAGACAAAGTAAAAACAATCTTTCCTTGTTTCCCTCCACAGTAGTGATGGGATTCTGTCTTTTCTCAGAGATTCAGTTCTTTCGCATTGGTTCACTGTAAACAGCGACTCTTTCTGCTACCAAATTGAGTTTTAGGTTGTTTTTGCTATATTTAATTTACTATGTCGGATTATGCACACTATCCATCACTAATGTAAACATGTTTTTTATTTGCATTTCCTCCAGGGGGGCGCGCCCCCACCATTTGAGTCAGTCAGTCAATATGTGATTTTCTACAGTCATCTGTGGTCTGCTGTATGGTCATTGTTATTATTTTTAATTATTAATGATTGATTTTCTAAGTCATTTTTTAAAATTAATTAATTTAATTCATTCACTATTTTGTGTTAAAAATAAAGATATTTGAGAACATTGGAATGTTTTATCAGCGATTTTCTTGTGGAAATCCTGATGCGGCCCGGCCTCACCCAGACTCTGCCTCCAGCGGCCCCCGGATGAATTGAGTTTGAGACCCCTGCTCTACTCTATTCTGAATCGTCTAAGCCTGATCCTCCCTTTTATTTAGTTTAGGGTGGTCCCTGGTTTACACAATTGCAGCAGCTTCTAAAGGAAGGGGGGAGAAACACACAGCTGCAGCAACATTCCTTTATTTTATTACATAGTCAGCCAAAAGATGTTTCAGGTCAAACTCTTCATCCACGTTGTAGTTCTGTGATTAGGTTTGTGCAAAGCCACTTCTGTTTAGGAACTTGTTTACTTCAACTCTCCATGACTCTGATATTTTAACAGGGCAAGAGGTCACCAGCCCTTTTCTCTTCCATGTATCTTGATTGAATCATTCTTTTTTTATCGTGGCAAGTCAGGCTGCTGAACTGAAAAACAAACTCACAAAACATGTCTTGCAACAAAATAGTTAAGGCATAAACATCTAATAAGCATCTGAGTGATAACTTATTTACATGAATTCAATAGTACTGCTCTCGGATACATTTAGGATCCACCTTAAATGTGGTTCAGATTCCTCACCAGAGTGTTCTTTGGCACCGATCGGAATATAAACGCTAAAGTGAATGGACTAGACTGGATCACAACACAAATAGCACAGACATCTGGTGTCTGCATGACTGTGCACGAGCTGGGGGAGCTCGCAAAGCTAGCAAACTTAACTACTAACTTCCTCAAGCTAGCAGCTCCAGCTTCTGCTAGCTGTGTTAGCCTAGAAAGGGACTGTTCTCACTCTGTGACAGCTTGTGAGAACCTGCTTGGTTTTTGTGGGTTTGGAGAGACTGGTGCTCTGAGTGGAGTGCAAGCTTTTAGAGGAATACTCAGAAATGTGTGAATTGTTCAACATACCTCTTTGGTGTTGTTTATTGTGAGGAATATGGATTATGGTATGAAGTAGAGTTTACAATACACCTGCATCTAAGGGAACAAGAAAGTCAACCAATAAACTTGGCTGAGGAAGAATTTTTATTGATCCTCTTCTTATCTATTTTTCTGTTTATTTATGTATTTATTTATTTTTTCTTTCCATGTATAACTTCTCTAACTGTTTCATAAAAAGGTGACTTAAACATTCGTCTGTCTCTTTGTGCTCAACAGTAGTTTTTTCCATGCAGGTGTAGGCTCATTCCCAATTTAAATTGTCGTGGCTCACTGATCTGCTCATCACTCATCTCAGATTCATAACACTTTGTCTGATGTATCAATTCAAAAGTGTGGATATACCATTATCTAATGTGCCATTGTCGGAATCACAGCAACTATTTTAACAAATACGTTTGTCCTTCCACAGTTAAGTATATTTCTGCAGTGGGGTAAATGTCTTCTTGATGACTGTATCACAACTGTGCTAATAGTGCAGATTTAAAGTTTTGCTCTTCCTCTTTAGGATGTTTGTCTGTAATACAGATTGAACATATCCTGAGTAGAGTAAATGTTTCACCAGAACAGGTTCAACACATTCTGTACTGACATCATAGGCTGTGCACTGGTTGGCCTTTGAACAGTACACAAAAAGGGAAGGCGTGGAGTTTATATGAGGAAAGAAATGCTTCGAGGGGTCCAAATTATTACAATAGTAACATTTTATATTTCTGGCGACCTCAGGAACACACAATTTTACATTTGAAGGATTTCTACAAGGAAAAAATGCTACCAGAGCCCTGATCTGGACACCTTTGCTTCCACCACTGGGTGTTGTGAAACTTCAGCTGAAAGAGCTTCGTCTTTTGCAGTTTTTAGGTCATACTCTCGAATCCAAAGATCCAAGTTTGGTTGGACCATCTTTGTACTTTGTTTACGCCACGGGTCAAAAGGTCAATTAGGTAAATTCACATTCTTTAAGTGTTTTGACAAACAGTTTAAATTTATTAATTGTTTTAATGTTAGTGTGTTAATTTCTCTCTCTGCAGCACAAAAATGAAAAGCTTCTGGACCTGGACTTGTCTCTTTTGGCTTTTTGCATCAGTGGTTCATGCAGGAAAGGTGCTTGTTTTTCCTCTTGATGGGAGCCACTGGGTGAACATGAAAGTCATCATAGAGGAGCTGCATTCCAGGGGCCACCAGGTGACCGTCATCCGACACACAGACAGCTGGTACATCAAGGAGACCTCCCCGTTGTACACCTCTATTTCTTTGGACGTTGGATCGGGATTTGACCAACACTCTTTTACTTTATTAGTAACTCAATTAATAGAAATGCAAAGAGAAGAGCATTTTGTCTTTAAGCGTCTTCAGATGGAAATAAAACGAGCTAGATTGACCTCAGAGTATCACGTGAAAGCCCGGAAAACTCTGGAAAGTATTTTTGAAAACAAAGAGATGCTGCAGATGTTAAAGAAATCCAAGTATGACCTCATCCTGACAGATCCGGCCATACCAGGAGGGGTGATTCTTGGTCATTATCTCAAGTTGCCTCTTGTTTTGAATGTCAGATGGACCACTCATGGAGAAGGACATTTCTTAATTGCACCGTCTCCTCTGTCTTATGTTCCATTAATAGGAAGTGAGCTCCCAGACAAAATGAGCTTCTTTCAAAGAGTCTTAAATGTTTTTGTTTTTTGCATCTTTCAATACCGGATTGAGAAAATTGTTACACCCCATTATCAAGATATCATAGAGGAATACCTCGGTCCTGAGGTAAAATTGCGTTCTATGTATCAAGCTGCAGACCTGTGGCTGATGAGAGTGGACTTTGTGTTTGAGTTTCCTCGTCCCACCATGCCCAATGTGGTCTATATGGGAGGTTTCCAGTGTAAACCTGCTAAACCACTTCCTTATCACTTGGAGGAGTTTGTGCAGAGTTCTGGAGAACACGGATTCATCATCATGTCACTGGGAACGCTGATTGCAGATCTACCTGCTGACTTGGCAGAGGAGATCGCTGCAGCTTTTGCTGAATTACCACAGAAAGTCATCTGGAGGCACAAAGGCAGCAGACCGTCCACTCTGGGAAACAACACTTTACTGGTTGACTGGATGCCACAGAACGACCTTTTAGGACATCCCAAGATTAGGCTGTTCGTAACACATGGTGGCACAAATGGAATCTATGAGGCTATTTATCATGGAGTTCCACTTCTAGGACTTCCACTGATTTTTGACCAGAAAGATAACCTTATCAGAATTGAAGACAGAGGAGCGGGAAAGAACATAAATTTTTTCACTATGAACAAAGACATATTCCTGCAGGGGTTGAAGGACGTCCTGAATGAACCCTCCTACAGGATGAACATGCAGAGACTCTCCAGGCTGCACAGAGATCAGCCCATGAGGCCTCTGGATACTGCCCTCTTCTGGATAGAGTTTGTCATGAGACACAAAGGAGCTGCTCACCTGAGAACAGAGTCTTACAAGCTGCCCTGGTACTCCTACCACTCTGTGGATGTCATTGTGTTTCTACTAACAGCTGCTGGGCTTCTGCTGTTCTTAGTCTTTGGCTTGCTCTGGTTTTGTTTCAAACTATGTGTAAAAAGAAAGCGTAAAAATGAGTAAGAAATTTATATAGCTACAAAACAAGAATCTCAGACTGATTTATTTTAAAACACATGATTTGATGATATGTTTGCTTGTACTGTGCTTCAGAGAGTATTTTTGAAAGGTCTTGTTTAGGTAGGTGGGAGTTCGTGTTAAAAAATGCTGAATTATTGTTTTTTGTTAACAAATTTCAAGAGAAAGCAGAGATCAGTTTATCAGATTGTATTGATTTTTATGACAAGCAAAGAAAGCTTAATTACTTATAAATGAAATTTTGTTAATAATGTAGGTAATTTTTTTTATTTTGTTCATATCATATTTGGAGTTTGTTTCATGTTTAAGGTTTTATATTTTCGGCCAATATTCATTATTTGTTGTTCATTGTCTCCTAGTGTTTTGCATCATCTGATGTTCCTTTGTTATTCTCTTGTCCTGCTTTGCAAGGATTACCTTATTTCAGTTTTTGTTTAGTGTTTGCAATTTAAATGACTAAAATCAAATAAAATATAATTATTGTATATTTTATGAATTTATATATACTTATCTCTTCAGTTTGAAATGTTTTTTTTTAAAACTTTGAATTGTATCCCCACCCCACCCCCCAAACAAGCATTTTCTTGTGTTAGTTACCCTTCCTACAGCAATGCACTCTGGCTTTATCAAACACGTTCTTCTAAAACTTGTCTCAGTTTTCATTAATATTGCATTTATTAAAGAGTTGCCTCTTTTTTGTGCCATTTTACCAGATTAGTACTCATCTGAGGTTCAAACTTGGTTTCAAAGGAGTAAACTGGTTGGTGCAGATGAAGACCGGCACATTCAGCGACAGCATATTTATTTACCCTCGTGCTCTATTATGGAGTCCATTTGACCCCACTTTCCATGTAAACATGGCTAGGGTAGCACAAGGGTTAATTCAGCCTATCTATGTTTTCCGTTTTACCTAATTATAATTTAGGAATTAACAAACTCCGACACCTTTTCCTCAGTTCAACTCAGATATGTGGCTTGAAGTAAATGTCAAGAAACTGCCTCTGCAACTTTGTACCTTCTGTTATTCATTACCACATATGATGAATCCTTATCTTCCAACTTTGAACAGCTTTTTTGTGCAGGTGAGCGTGCCTAATAGAAACATGGTCCAGATCAGGTTTCAACGTGAACAAAGCAGCAAGGCTTTGTCTACCAGGCAAAATAAGATTGCCAACTTGGAATATACTACTTGATGAAACAAAAAGGTAAGATTGGTCGTTTTGCAAAAGTCAAAGCTTCGGTGGATAGAAATGCAGACAGTTCTCAAAATGATCTGGGAATCATTGCAGATCACACCTTGTGGACCTTGGAGCTGTCAGTTAAGGGAATATACTGACAAAGTGTCCTTGGAAGTGGCGGTCATAAAGACAACCGACTGCAAACACAAGGAAAATTGTATCCAGAAAAAAAGAGAAAATCTACCAGATGAGTGCCTCATGTGGATCTCACATGAATGACTCTCAGCATTAATCAGTGTAAGAAATGATCTAAAAGGTCCCTTTAAAACGTAACTTAGGGTTTTTTTTATGTGTTTTGACAAACAGTTTTAACTTATGAATTGTTTTAATGTTAGTGTGTTAATATCTCTGCAGCACAAAAATGAAAAACTTCTGGACCTGGACTTGTCTCTTTTGGCTTTTTGCACCAGCGGTTCATGCAGGAAAGGTGCTTGTTTTCCCACTTGATGGGAGCCACTGGGTGAACATGAAAGTCATCATTGAGGAGCTGCATTCCAGGGGCCACCAGGTGACCGTCATCCGACACACAGACAGCTGGTACATCAAGGAGACCTCCCCGTTCTACACCTCTATTTCTTTGGATGTTGAATCTGGATATGACAAATCTTCCTTTTCGTCATATGTAACTCGATTACTAGAAATACAAAGGGAAGAGTTTTCTGTCTGGAAGCGCCTTCAGATGGAAATGGAACAAGTTCAAAAGGCGTCTGAGATCCACATGAAAACCCGGAAAACTCTGGAAAGTATTTTTAAAAATAAGGAGATGCTGCAGATTTTGAAGAACACAAACTATGACCTTGTTCTGACAGATCCGGCCATAGCAGGAGGGGTGATTCTTGCTAATTATCTCAAGTTGCCTCTTGTTTTTAATGTCAGATGGACCCCTCATGGTGAAGGACATTTCTTAATTGCACCGTCTCCCCTTTCGTACGTTCCATTAAGAGGAATTGAGCTGTCTGACAAAATGAGCTTTTTTCAAAGAGTCTTAAATATTTTTATTTTTTGCCTCTTTCAATACCGCTCTGAGATGATTGTTACACCCCATTATCAGGATTTCATAAAGGAATACCTCGGTCCTAATGTAAAATTGCGTTCTATGTATCAAGCTGCAGACCTGTGGCTGATGAGAGTGGACTTTGTGTTTGAGTTTCCTCGTCCCACCATGCCCAATGTGGTCTATATGGGAGGTTTCCAGTGTAAACCTGCTAAACCTCTTCCTGATCACTTGGAGGAGTTTGTGCAGAGTTCTGGAGAACACGGATTCATCATCATGTCACTGGGAACGCTGATTGCAGATCTACCTGCTGACTTATCAGAAGAGATCGCTGCAGCTTTTGCTGAATTACCACAGAAAGTCATCTGGAGGCACAAAGGCAGCAGACCCTCCACTCTGGGAAACAACACTTTACTGGTTGACTGGATGCCGCAGAACAACCTTTTAGGACATCCCAAGATTAGGCTGTTCGTAACACATGGTGGCACAAATGGAATCTATGAGGCTATTTATCATGGAGTTCCAGTTGTTGGTATCCCAATTATGTTTGATCAAGCTGACAACCTCTCCAGACTGAAAGTCAAAGGGGTGACGAAGACAGTAGATATATCTGATCTGGATAGGATTAACTTTCAAAAAGCCATACAGGTCATCCTGAATGAACCCTCCTACAGGATGAACATGCAGAGACTCTCCAGGCTGCACAGAGATCAGCCCATGAGGCCGCTGGATACTGCCCTCTTCTGGATAGAGTTTGTCATGAGACACAAAGGAGCTGCTCACCTGAGAACAGAGTCTTACAAGCTGCCCTGGTACTCCTACCACTCTGTGGATGTCATTGTGTTTCTACTAACAGCTGCTGGGCTTCTGCTGTTCTTAGTCTTTGGCTTTCTTTTGTTTTGCTTCAAACTATGTGTAAAAAGAAAGCATAAAAATGAGTAAGAAATCTATATAGCTATAAAACTATAATCTCAAAGTGATATATTTTTTAAGAAACACATGATCTGATGATATATTTGCTTGTATTTTGTTTCAGAGTTTATTTTTGAAAGGTCTTGTTTTGGTAGGTAAGAGTTTGTTGTTATGAATAAAATTTGACAGAATTCAAGAAAAAGCAGAGATCAGTTTGATATTGTTACAAAATTTTAACAGAGTGTGTTTACTTTTCAATTATTTTATTTTATGAAAAAAATGAAACTCAAGTCTTTAGAAAAGAGAAGTTGTCAAAAATCTATGCTTTTAAAATTAGTTTATTTTTGTTTTTTTAAATACCTAGGTACTAGAGACATTTTGAGTACATCATATTTGGATTTTAGTTTTCAGTTTAAGGTTTTATATTTTAGGCCAATATCAATTTTTTTGTTGTTCATTGTCTCTTAGTGTTTTGCATCCTTTGATTCTCCGTTTTTCCTTTTTTGTTGTTCTTTGTCTTTTATCAGTTTTTGATGTGTTTGCAATGTAGATGACCAAAGGTGTTGTGTTCAGTTATTGTTATGGCACTAGGCCCCACTAAGGGGAAGCAGTGAGCAGGAGACAATTTGAAAAGGAGGAAGAAGAAGTAGCTGGTAGCCTGTAACTTGTGTAGCATGTTGCTGCTCATTGCTGCATGTTCAGGTTGGAATTAAAGCCTTTAAATCATACACCTGTGGATTATTTCAGATTCCCCAAGATTCATTTCATTTCTGGCGCTGCTCTCACTTTCATGCGAGAAGAAGTCTCGTTGATTTAGATACGTCGGAGCGACAAGCAAACATTTTTAAATCGTTTCATTTGTGATTCATTGTGCTCTTTTGAGCTTTGCATGCTGTGGGATTCGTCCGCTGTGCTGCAGCCAGTTGCTGTGATCGATCGCAAACTAGATGTGCTTTAGTGCAGAGTTTTCAGTGATACTGTGTATGGCGGTGTAGGCTATTTGCACAAACTGATTAGGCTTTTTGTCCTGTCGAAGTACTATCGGTTATGGTACGTGATCGGCGAAGTGTTTCCATTACAGATTTGAAAAGAACAGGTACCATAAGCGAACTTTATAGTTCGAAAAGAGTTTTTTGAAAGTGTTTCCTTAGTAATCGAATTCGTTCGTCGAGTTAATGGAAACGCGTAGTGAAAGGATGCTGTAACCTTTGTGCATGTTGCTGCTCATTGCTGTTCAGGTTGGAATTAAAGCCTTTAAATCATACACCTGTGGATTATTTCAGATTCCCCACCGGCCACCAGCACTGTGGTGAGAGATGATGGCTTCAAATGTGCTGTTTCCAGACTTGTTTTTTTTTTTTTTTGCCTTGCCTTGCCAGGGAGATCCGATTATGCTGGTTAAGACGTAGATTCCAATGTTTGAAATTTGTCTTCTTGTAATGAACACTGGTGGAGATACATGGCCAGAGATGAGACTACGTGCCTTACTATTAAATTGTCTGGGCTCTGAAGGACACAGGATTTCCCACACATTACAGGACACAGGTACCATGGTAGCTACATTCATTACTGTCTATTTTACGGCGACAGTAAATGTGGAAGTGGAGCCCCACACATTCAGGGAGAGAGTACAGGGTGCCCATGAACCAATAGTGCATTATATTGCTGCCCTAAAAGAACTGGCTTCTACTTGTGACTTTGCTAATGCGGATGATACGACAATGGGGATCAGCTTGTGGAGCATGTTGCTGACCCTCGCATCAGAGAAAGGTTCCTGCTTAAAACTAACTTGAGGTTAGTAGATACTATCACATTAGCCACTCAATCTGAGTCAGTTAATGAGAAAGCTAAGTCCTTGGCTGGTACCCAGCATGCACCTCTGTAAGTTGTGAATGCACAGAGCTCGGCATGCAGGCGTAGACAGCCACGCCAACATTATCCTGCAAAGCCAGAACAAAAGTCTACTTCTACCCCTTCTACATTCACATGCTTCCTTTGTGGGTCTGAGAAACACTTGGCTAACTCAAGGGAATACCAAGTATTAAAGCAACCTGGAGGAACTGTAACAGAACAGGACATTTTGCACAGGTGCACCGATCTTTGCTGACACCTTCAGTTAAAGAAGTGGTATCCATGAGTACACACTTTTGTTGGTGAACAGAACAGCCGCCCCAGACGGGATACATGATACAGTGAACATTAAAATGGCTGATAACACACAGATGATGACACTGACTGTGGATACGGGTGCTACAGTCTCCATCTTGCCACTCTGTGTGTATCAGGACAAGTTTCAGGATGCTCTGCCTCGTCAGCCCACTGTTCAACTGCTGACCAACTCCCAGACCTCTATTCCAGTGATGGGCTGCATAGATGCAACTGTGCACATACAGGACATTGAAAAACCTGCAACATTTCATATTGTGGACTCTTGGGCCCGATCCGAATACTCCCCTTCTCCCTTCCCCTTATCCCTCCCCCTTCGTTTATCCCTCCGTGCTTACTCCAAACGGAGCATGAGGAAAAAATAGTGTCTAATATTTCGGACGTGAGTTTCAATCAATGACATCATCAATATCGCCGGTCCGCTAGCATTAGCTTGGAGCTATCAGCGCTTGAATATACATAACAACAGCGGTTTTATAACTTTAAAAAGGTCACGCTACAATATAAAGTCATTACTTACATTTAAATGTAAACATCTGTGGTTCAGAGCGCACCAACAAGAAGAAAAGAGCTTCTCAGCGTGAGGCGGTTTACTCTCGCGATAGCGGACTTTGGACCCCTCTGTTTGGAGTGTGAAACTTAAAAGATTATCATCCCGGACAGGACTTGGACTTCAACTGCCACTTCAAATCAAGGGGGAGGGCTAAGGGAAAGAGAGAAGGGGAGTATTCAGATCGGGCCTTGAACTGCACTCATGGGAAGGGATTTAATGGTTTTCATCAAAATTCACATGTAGGGCAACACTGCATACTTGCCATCCATGTATTCTTCATCTTCACCCTCTGCTGCTCTAATGGAGTGCTCCATCTCACCGCCAGCTTCCCCTACAGCTCTTGGATGTGCTGTTAGCTTCATGCATAAGGTAAAGGGTGAAGATCCTGCTAACAGCTGTTCCAGTGTGTCAAAAATTGAGACATCTTCCCTTTTCTGTACGGTCTGCAGTGTTAGAGCAGATGAACCATCACCTCTCAAGTGGCGTGACTGAGCACATCAATGCTTCTCCCTGGGTCTCGCCTATAGTTGTTACACGGAGGAAAGCTGGAAAAATCAGAATGTGTGTGGATCCGGGAAAGCCTGACAAAGTTATTGTGGCAGACAGCTTCGCTCTTCCTCACATGGAGGAATTACTCTCAGCGTTAACAGGTGCAACGCTATTTACAACAATCTATCTGGAGAGTGCATACCACTAAGTGCTGCTGCACCCTGACAGCAGGGATCTAACGGCTTTTATCACTCATGAGGAACTGTTCAGGGTAGGGTTCCTTATGGTCTTGCCTCAACCCCTGCAGCTTTTGAAAAGCTAATGGCAATAGTGCTGTACGGAGTGCCAAATGTACAATT
This sequence comes from Oryzias javanicus, assembly GCA_003999625.1. NCBI lineage: Eukaryota > Metazoa > Chordata > Actinopteri > Beloniformes > Adrianichthyidae > Oryzias > Oryzias javanicus. The sequence continues at coordinate 28,778,818 of CM012439.1, forward strand.
TTACCTTGATGACATAATATGGTACAGACGCACAACATAAGAACATGATGCTGCCTTGGAGACTGTCTGACACAGATTCAAAACAGAAGGCTTGCAACTAAATGACAAGAAATACCACTTTCGCGAGACCAGCCTGAAGCTCCTGGGACATCTAGTACATTCCATTGAGGAAAAGAACAGTGCAGGCAGTACGCTGAGGGATTTTTTTTTTTTTTTTTTTACTTGTCCTGTCCAACAGCTGAGCAAACAGATGCGGGCTGAGAGCCTCTTGTGTTGGGCAGATTTTACTGTCATTTCATGCTAAATTTCATGCTAAACTTTATTTATATTGATTATGTTTGTTTTTGTTTTGTTGGACCGGACGGAAAAGAAAAAGAGGGGGAGGGGGAGTAAAAGAGAGGGATTTAGAGAAAAAACAAGATGGCAACAGAGGGAAGCAACATCGAACAACCAGGTCTAAATAGTAAACTAGAATGGGCGGGGCCTGTCAACACACACTCTGTAATTACACACATACCTATTGGTTGAAATAGTCTCCACCTTCAAACTAGTCAAAATGTGCACAATACAAATGCAGCTGCAACTAACAGACTTAATCATACAAACAGACACATATAAAGTCTTTCATTCTGTCTGCTATTAGTGCAAAGGTGAGCTGACACCTGTGCTCAGGTGAGTGTTTATGTTTTTGCTAACGTGGGTAATGATGGAATGTACAATGGGGGAGAGCACCCGGCCATCCCCAAGCAAGACTCCCCCCGCCGGGACTGCAGCAGCAGCAGCCAGGACCCCCCAACCCCCGCCACGGAGCCGCAAAGCGAGAATCTGCTCGCCGGGCAATCTCGTCAAACACCCAGACCAAGGCATGCGGGACCACCGCAGAAGGCCCCCACACCCGAGAGCAGGAAGCCACAGGAGCAACTGGAGAATGCAGGCCCAGCCCAGCAGGAAGAGCAGCAGAAGGTGAAGGTTCCCTTCCTTGTGTGATGCATGCGTGTTTGTTTGTTAGAGTGTATATTTTCATAAGCTAATGACGACAGTGCTGCACGGAGTGCCAAATGTACAATTTTACCTTGATGACAGAATATGGTACAGACGCACAACACAAGAACATGATGCTGCCTTGGAGACTGTCTGACACAGATTCAAAACAGAAGGCTTGCAACTTATTGACAAGCAATACCACTTTCGCGAGACCAGCCTGAAGCTCCTGGGACATCTAGTACATTCCATTGAGGAAAAGAACAGTACAGGCAGGGAATTTAACTGGATACAGAGCACCTGCAATCCATTACGCAGGCCTATGCCCCATCAGATCCTGTCAGTCTTTGCTCATTCCTGAAAATTCTGTCCTGGTAGGAAAATTCATACCTAATTAGGCTATAGCGATGGAACCTCTTCGTGCCTGTCTACGTCAAGGAACTGCATGGACTGATGAGGCAGAGAGGTGCTTTCTGACTATGAAACATCTGCTTCTAAAAAGTCCAGCGCTCACCTTGTTCAACTCTGAGCTGCCAACTGTCATCTCTACTGATGCATCAGATTATAGCGTTGGTGCTGTATATGCCCAGCTGCTCTCAGACAACACTGAACAAACGGTTGCAATTGCATCAAGAACATTATCACCAACCAAGAGAAAATACTCAACAGTAAAGAAAGACGCTCTTGCAAATTTTTGGGCTGTGGAAAAATGGCGGACCTACCTATGGGGTAGGAAATTCACTCGGTGCACAGACACTAGGTCCTCACAACACTTCCACACAAAGGGGCGATCAAGCAGGGATGCACATTGCAAAGTGGTCTGCCCGTTTTCTCAGCTTCACATACAATGTTGTCTACAGAGCAGGGCCTATGAACCAAACAGCTGACTGCCTGTCAAGTTTATTTCTGCTAGTCGCTTCTTCTTCTCCTAACTCAGAACCTGAGTTGGTGGCTTTACTGGCTACAACTTCTATATCAGCAACTGTCAAAGAGTTTGAGGATGCTTCTTGCCCCAAGCCCCTCTCCTTGCATGTGCAAATGCAACAGCAGTGGCCAAGATCTACTAAATCTGTAAGTCCTGTTCTGCAACCCTTATTTAAACTAAGGTATGAGTTAAGTGTGCAGAACAGCCTGGTGTTTTGGGGGATCCCACTTAGTAGTGCCAATTTCCCTCCGCTGTACACAAAGAGGCGCCTGAGGGACCTGTGTTGGTTTCCCGGCATGCATGCATTAGTGCTTTTCCAAGTACCCAAATGCTCTCTGCGCCAATAAACTGACAAGTCTGCCAAGGCTTTTCAGGCCCCACTACAACCGGTGCCCTTGCCAGAAGGTCCCTGGGAAAAACTTGGCCTGGACATCTTTAGACCCTTGAAACCGCTTCTTTGGACTGTAAATTTTCCATCAAACTTACAGATTATTATTCAAAGTGGCCTGAAGTTGTTTTTGCTCAATCCATAACCTCTGAAACAGTGATAGGAATTCTTAGTGGCATTTCAGTCGTTATGGCAACCCAGAGTTACTGGTCACAGATAATGGACCAGCTGCTTCAGAGAAAGACAGAGGAATTAAGTACATTAGATCGTCTGTGTACACCTACTTCTAATGGTAATAGAGTGATTCAATAGGGTGCTTAAAGGTTAGATTCAAGCTGCAATCATCCAAAACAAACCTTGGAATGGTACATCTACTTTTCTCCAAGCTTACCGTGCTACGCCACATGCCACGAGTCTCACCATTAAAAATGCACAGATGCAAAATGAGGACAAAACTAAACGCTCTTCTTCTCCCCCACTGAAGCCTCCTGCTGTGGGGGTACAACGCAAAGTCTTACTCCGCCATAGACCATTTATTAAGAACTGGACATGACAAGCGTTGAGGTCCTCCATAGGAAATGCATTACCTTCAGGCCCTCGTGAAATCAGGCTAGAGCCCTCGCCGTCACTTCCTGGTATGTCTACCGTGATTGCAACCTATCAACAGCGATTAGTCCGAGTCGGTCTGAGTCACATTTTCTGAGGAACTGTCAAACAATCAGGAGTGAGCTTGTTCTGGCTTGTTTGAAGCTCACGCCTCTTCCCCTCTCGGAGGAATCTATCAATCAAACGTTCGAGGCGGGACCAGCGGCAGCTACATGCTTTTACTGAGGCATCTGATTGGTAAATTTATAACATGAATAACTGGCAATAAAGAAAAATGATATTTAAACAAGATAGGATTAGAAATAACATGTCAGAATAATCATTCTTGCTCTGGTGCTTACTGCATAACATCTTTTTTCTAATCCTAATGTTTTTGTTTTTTTTTTATTTCCCTTATTGCAAGTTATTTGAGTTATAAATTGACCAATCAGATCCCTCAGTAAAGGTATATGGGTCTGACGTCGAACGTCTGAGGTGTCGTTGACAGATTTTGGGTAGCCAATGGCAGCAGACTTCATCAATGTGGTCCGTGAAACCCTTTTAACACGTACTTTACAATTCAACAACGTACCAATAATTGCCTGTATTGTTGTTTTCCTTCGTTGAAATGTTCCGAGGCAGCAGTTTTAAAATAAACAAGAGGCGCATGCTGTTGACATTTTTTAGATGCACTCTTACTGTGGAAGTTTATTTCGTGCCTGAGGTTATGTGCTTTGGAATTTTCTTTTTCTTGTTTTCACTGTTTTGATTGTAGCTTATAAATTATAAATTGCGTGTCACACAGAATGGTACACTTCCTCCATAAAATCACCAATCAAAGTTTACTCTTCGCCGCACTTTCCAAGCTTGCAGCCTGAATTAGACGCGGACGTCCACTTTGATGATGAGATGGGTTGCAATTGTTTGCATTATGGCGGTAGACATATCAGGAAGTAACGGTGAAGGTGGTGGCCCACTTTCGTGAGGGGTGGAGGTAATGCATTTCCAATGGAGGACCTCATGACTCGAGATGTCCAATTTTAATTAGACTGTCTATGCCTGTAAAGCATACACCTGTGGATTATTTCATCAACCTCACCAGCCACAATAACAAAAAGCAGTTGGAATAATAATATAAAGAAATAAAATAAAATTAATTTATCTTTTATAAATTTAGATATACTTTCTATTCAGTTTGAAATGTTTTTTACTTTTAATTGTATTTTCCCCTTTTAAACAGCTGTTCTTTGTGTTAGTTGACCTTACTGCAGCAACAGACTCAGGCTTTATCAAAGACGTTCCCCGCAAAACTTGTCTCACTCTTCATTAAAATTGCATTATTGTAGAGTTGCCTCTTTTTTGTGCCATTTTACCAGATTAGGGCTAGGGTAAATTTAAAGAAACTGCCTCTGCAACATTGTACCTTCTGTTATTCATTACCATATATGATGAATCTTCCTTATCTGTCAACTTTGAACAGCTTTTTGTGCAGGTGAGCATGCCTAATAGAAACATGGTCCAGATCGTGTTTAAATGTGATAAAGGCAGCAAGGCTTTGTCTCGAGGGAAAATAAGATTGCCAACTTGGAATATACTACTTGATGAAACAAAAAGGTAAGATTGGTCGTTTTGCAATCTGTTGCTCAAAGAAAAGTTAAAGTTTCAGTGGATAGAAATGCAGACAATTCTAAAATGATCTGAAGGACTTTATAGATCACACCTTATGGACCTTGGAGCTCTAAGGGAATATAATGACAAAGCGTCGTTGAAAGTGGCGGTCTTAAAGACAACAGACTGCAAGACTGTAGAACATTGTTGCCATTTAGAAAATACAGAGAATATCCAGGTAGCTTGATGTGGATCTCAGATCTGTTGAGCTTTATCCCATGAAACCATTGGTTGATTTATAACCTGAAAAGCCTTTGTAGTCTGTATTTTAACTTTGGTAAAAACAGCATTTATCAGTGTAACACATGGTGGAAAATGTAACTTAATTTTCTTTAAGTGTTTTGACAAACAGTTTAAATTTATGAATTGCTTTAATGTTAGTATGTTAATATCTCTACAGCACAAAAATGAAAAACTTCTGGACCTGGATTTGTCTCTTCTGGCTTTGTGCACCAGCGGTTCATGCAGGAAAGGTGCTTGTTTTTCCTCTTGATGGGAGCCACTGGGTGAACATGAAAGTCATCATAGAGGAGCTGCATTCCAGGGGCCACCAGGTGACCGTCATCCGACACACAGACAGCTGGTACATCAAGGAGACTCCCGTTCTACACCTCTATTACTTTGGATGCAGAGTCCGGATTTGACGAACACTCTTTATCTTTATTAGTAACTCGACTGCTAGAAATACAAAAAGGAGAATTTTCTGTCTGGAAGCGCCTTCAGCTGGGAATGGAACAATTTAAAAAGGCTTCAGAGTTCCATTTGATAGCCCGGAAAACTCTGGAAAGTATTTTTGAAAACAAAGAGATGCTGCAGAGGTTAAAGAACTCCAAGTATGACCTCGTCCTGACAGATCCGGCAATAGCAGGAGGGGTTATTCTTGGTCATTATCTGAAGTTGCCTCTTGTTTTGAATGTAAGATGGACCACTCATGGAGAAGGACATTTCTTAATTGCACCGTCTCCTCTGTCTTATGTTCCATTAGTAGGAAGTGAGTTCTCTGACAAAATGAGCTTCTTCCAAAGAGTCATAAATGTTCTTATTTTTTATCTCAATGAGTTCAACTTGGAGAGAGTTATTACACCCCATTATCAGGATATCTTAGATAAATACTTTGGTCCAGATGTTGACTTCTTTTCCTTATTTCAAGCTGTAGATCTGTGGCTGATGAGAGTGGACTTTGTGTTTGAGTTTCCTCGTCCCACCATGCCCAATGTGGTCTATATGGGAGGTTTCCAGTGTAAACCTGCTAAACCTCTTCCTGATTACTTGGAGGAGTTTGTGCAGAGTTTGGAGAACACGGATTCATCATCATTTGTCACTGGGAACGCTGATTGCAGATCTACTGCTGACTTATCAGAAGAGATCGCTGCAGCTTTTGCTGAATTACCACAGAAAGTCATCTGGAGGCACAAAGGCAGCAGACCGTCCACTCTGGGAAACAACACTTTACTGGTTGACTGGATGCCGCAGAACGACCTTTTAGGACATCCCAAGATTAGGCTGTTCGTAGCTCATGGTGGCACAAATGGGGTTCAGGAGGCTATGTATCATGGAGTTCCACTTCTAGGACTTCCGCTGATTTTTGACCAGAAAGATAATCTTCTTAGAATTGAAGAAAGAGGAGCAGGAAAGAACATAGATTTTTTTACTATGAACAAAGACATATTCCTGCAGGGCTTGAAGGACGTCTTGAATGAACCCTCCTACAGGATGAACATGCAGAGACTCTCCAGGCTGCACAGAGATCAGCCCATGAGGCCGCTGGATACTGCCCTCTTCTGGATAGAGTTTGTCATGAGACACAAAGGAGCTGCTCACCTGAGAACAGAGTCTTACAAGCTGCCCTGGTACTCCTACCACTCTGTGGATGTCATTAGCTGCGTTTCCATTACACTTTTGCGCAAAACTTTATCGAAATTTCTAGAATTTCGATAAAACACTGTTTCGAAAAAACAGCGTTTCCATTAAACCATGATTATGCGAAAAAACTCGAAGTAATTCCCGGATAAGTCATTAAAAAAACAGAGAAGACGTCTACTTCTGATCCGAGCCTTGGAGCGGCAGGCTCCTTACGTGGGAGCGACGTAGAGTCAAACATTTTTGGGAAATTGTGGTTGAAGAGAAGAGCTGTTCACGCGGATATGAGCTGTTGGATTCAGCATTTTCGCATGAACAGCTCATCTTTTGAATGAGCATGTGCGATGCATGTGGGACCTCTGGTGGCGCCCGTACACTGTGGGCGGTGCCCAAGGCAGACAGTTGCTGTGAAAAACCGCATCGCCATCGCCATCTACAAACTAGCAACATGTGCCGAGTACAGAGTAGTGGCAGAGACATTTGGAGTCAGTAAAACGACCGTACACAGTGTGTGTATGGGGTGTGTGAGGCTATTTGCCACAAACTGATTAGCTTTTCCTGCTTCCTGTCCGAAACGTCATCTCCGTTTAATGGTCACGTGACTCGTTTGTTTCGAAAAAAAGTGTTTCCATTACAGTTTTTCGAAAAAACTACTGTTCGATACGGCCCAAATACCACCTCCTCTAAGCGCAAAAAACTTTATTTCGAAAAAGGCGAGTTTTTTCGAAATTGTGGTGTTTCCATTAGGAGAATTTATTATCGAAATTCCGTTTTTCGAAATTTCAGAGTTAATGGAAACGCGACTATTGTGTTTCTACTATCAGCTGCTGGGCTTCTGCTGTTCTTTATGTTCAGGATTGTGTGTTTTTGTGGCAGACTCTGTTTTAAAGGAAAACAGAAACGTGAATAAGTAAATAATTTTGACATAAGGTTGTTTTGTTTAAAATTAATCTGCTGTTGTTATAGTCTAACCTCTTTATGTAATTTTTTTTACATAGCTTTTATGATTTGAAAACAATTATGTCATAGGGGGTAAAAATTGAAAATAAAAGGAAATGATGTAAAAAAAAAATAATTTAAAAAATCATTAAATCCCTTTTTACATTGAAAAACTATCACCTCAGGTATATTTTGGTCGTATGCAGGTAGGAAATATATATTACAAATGCAATTTTTTATGTGGACCATATCTACAATGACACTGACACATAATAAATGTTGTTGTATCTTATACAAATAAATTATGCTCCTCTTTCTTAATGTCGTGTGAGTAAATGGCTCATGTATGTGTTAAAAGTTTTTATTCCTTTGTTTGTCGTTTCTTCCTTTACATTTAACCAAACTTGACATTCATGGATAAATCGTTTTACCCCTCTTGTTTTTCTTTATTATATTTCAATGTTTTGTTTAATTTTAGATATTTTTAAATATATATTTTTAATTTAAACTAAAATAAACGTATCTAAGTTGAATAATAAATAAAATGTGATCCAAATGTATTTTTTATTTTGCTTTTTTTTCCCTAGTGTGTATTTTATTTTGAAATGGGTTTAAGACTTCCTGTTTGTGTCCAGTCCAGGTGTAAGGAATTTATAATGTGGGTGTGTCTAAATAACTAGGAGAGTCACTCAACTGGTGTGAGAGTGGAGTAACAGACAAAGGAATTGTTTGCAATTATTTGGATTTATGATGAGTTTAATGCATTTTGTCACGGAGTTCAGGTACCACACAACACCGTTGTGCAGCTAACCTGCCAACGATGACATTCTACTCTTGATCTTTCTTCATTTAAATTTTAATTCAATCTATTTAACTGGTACCATTTTTTTTACCTAATTTTTTATGCATTTTTAAAAATGTGATCAGATTTATTTACTCTTAAAATCACTTTGTGGATTAACCCCTTAATACCCCACTCAGGCTCCAAAATTACCTAAATGTAGCATCTATTTATAAGCAAATACATTCATGTTTTTTTGGTTTTTTTGGAAATAAATTCAGGCGTTAAATGTTTAAATGGACAGTTAAATGACTTATGACATTTTAATGTCTTCAAATTATCCAATCTGATAAATGAAAATGTTGCTTTACACACCCTTCGTGCTGAATTTTTGTTGTGGAACAGTCATTTTTAGTTAGTTTTAATTTTATTTTACTGCACCATTTTTGCTAAAAGTAATGGAGAGCATTTATAAGGTTTTCTTAATGGCTAGTCTCATTTTAAACTTTGGCACAGAATAAGGAACACGTTATCTCGTCCAAGCCAAAAGTAGGCTTTTGGGAGTCCGGTTATGGCGGCCACGTAGGAAGACGTGTTTACGCGGCTCTGCAAAGACTTTAACTAAAATAAGGAAAACTTCTGTTCGCATATATCCATGCATGGATATTTGAAGATATAATGCCAAACTTGACAAAAGCACCAAAAAAGAAGGGTGAAATATCCAAACAATCAAAACTGTTTGACTACAATCTCCGTGGCGAGGCAGCTAAAGCTAGCAAGAGTATGGCAACGTCGGACGGTGAGAAGGAGCCGGAGGGTAGCAAGGCTGACCAGATTCTAGCCGCGCTGAACTCAATGAAAGAGGACTTCACCTCAAGGTTTGACCGCGTGATGGTAACATTGCAAGAAATGAAAAAAGAGAGAGAACGACTGCAACGAGCGTGTATCGAGGGGGAGGAGCGCATTTTTACAGCCGAAGACGAGCTAGTTAGCTTACAAGCTAAAGTGAACACGCTTACAGTCTCAGAACAAGGTGATGGAGACGAAACTTCTGGATTTAGAAACCAGGTCTCGCTTAAACAATCTGAGACTGGTGAATCTGCCTGAAGGCGTCGAGGGAGAAGATACATGCGCCTTTCTGGAGAAATGGATACCCGAAGTTCTGAAGAGCGAGGCGTTGCGATTGTCTGTGGTTCTGGAAAGAGCGCACAGAATTGGACCGAGGAAGGACAACGCATCCCGCCCCAGAACCATCATAATGCGGTTCTGCAACTACAAGGATAAACAGGCAGTTCTTCGAGCAATGCGAGACAAGAGGACATCTGTTATAAAGACAGACAGGTCCGCTTTATCCAGACTTGGCTACCGGCGTGCACCAGCTAAGGAAAAAATTCGACCCAGTCCGCGAAGAATTAAGAAAGCTGGGTATTCGCCACGGAGTGGCTCATCCTGCAACCCTGCTGGTAACATATGAGAAAAAGACTCACGCTTTCAAGACACCTGCTGAGGCTAATGTGTTCCTCAAGAAACATCCAGGATGGCCCAGACGGACCATCACAATCACAAGCAGAATTATGACTCTACTATAAATCAGACATTAAGTAACAAAGGTGCTTTTCTCTGTTTGTTTTAAGACAAAGTGGTTTGATTACAGAGCGTTACAGGTATGTTTGTGTTATAAGTGCATTATTTAAAAGACAATATTTTTTCTAAAATGACAGCATAAGTCAGCCAGGTATGGAAATAGACACCTAGAAGCTATTTTACCAAAAATTAACAGGAGTGAAACGGTTTCATTTTTTTGCAGTTGCAGCAACACTTTCTAGATTAGGATTAGGGAGTGGTTGACTGATCCTCACCAGGTGTGGATCAGTTTTTGGCAATAACGGGAGACGAACTATGGGGGGGTGGGGCACCCTCAGTGTGGGGGAGGGGAGTAAGAGGTGTTCATGTTTAATAGTTTTGATGCATGTTCTAGCATCATGTAGTGTTGTGCCTTTAAGTGAGAATCGTCTCATACCACCAAGCAATCCAACCAACCTTTTGTTATATGTCTCAGGGAGTTGCTCTTAATTTTGTTTCATGGAACTGCAGAGGTCTGCAGCGATTACAAAAGATAAAACAGGTTATGAATAAGCTACAGGAAATGGACTCCAAAATTGTATTTTTACAGGAAATTCATCTTCCTAATGAAGATAATTTAAGAGTGAGGAGGAGATGGAGGGGTAAAGTGTATTCAGCCCCATTTACATCTCAAGCCAGAGGAGTTATGACATTAATACACGAATCTGTTCCTCTGCAAATTAAAAACATTATTAAAGATAAACAAGGAAGGTATCTAATACTGCAAGGCTCCTTACTGTCAGAAACATTAAACCTAACAAATGTATATGGGCCCAATATGGATGACAGCAATTTTTTTAAGGATTTGTTTCTTACTTTAGCTACTCTCCCAGGATCTCATGTGATAGCAGGAGATTTTAATTGTACTCTGGACCCCAGCATGGATAGATCAACAGGACTCGATCAATCGCATAATGGCAGCAGAGCCACAATACATCAATTTATTCGAGATCTGAGATTAATAGATATATGGCGAGAGAGAAATCCACACACCAAAGTTTACTCCTGCTACTCAAGTACTTTTAAAACACATTCTAGGATAGATTACTTTTTAATTTCCACAGAACTGCAATCGAAAATTAATGATTGCTCTTATGATAACATTGTGATCTCAGATCATGCGCCATGCAGTTTGATTTATAAGGACAATAAACTAGTTAGGGACCCCCCAAGATGGCAATTTCAGCACAAATGGTTAAAAGATAAAGACATGGTAAAATATTTAGGGAAACAGATAGATGAGTTTTTTCAAATTAATACCACTCAAACAACAGCTTGTACAAAATGGAATGCATTTAAGGCCTTCTTCAGAGGACATATAATCAGCTATATAAGTTTTAAATCAAGGAAGAATCAGGAAACCAGGTTGCAACTGGAAGATAAAATAAAAGAACTTCAGGCTAGGGTAAATGAGACGTGCGATCCTCAGCTGGAAAAAGAATTGGTGCTTTTGAGAGCTGAATATGATAAACACTCTGCTTCTAGAGCTGCAGCTAGCCTTCTCAGACTAAATCAAACATTTTATGAACAGGGCGATAAGGCAGGTAAACTCCTGGCATGGCAAATAAAACAACTTGAAACTAGAATACCCATCACATCTATTATGTCAGATGGACATACTCTGGTAGACCCTGAAGAAATTAATGGCGTATTCAGGGATTATTATGAAGAATTATATGAAACACAAAAAACGCCGAACATAATGATATAATTATTTTCTATGCAATTAAAAATACCTAATATTTCATGTGAAAATAAAACCAATCTAAATTTAGAAATTACAAGGAGGAAATAGGACAAGCTATAGATAACATGAAATCTGGAAAAAGGGCTGGACCAGATGGCCTACCAATAGATCTTTACAAGATATTTAAAGATAAACTAATGACCCCTTTATTGGCTATGTTTACAGAAGTCTTTCAGTCAAATCATCTTTCCCCCTTCAATGAATACTGCCTTAATCACTCTTCTGCCAAAATCAGGAAAACCTCCAAACAAATGTGAGAATCTACGACCTATAAGCCTACTAAATTCAGACCTGAAAATAATTTCAAAGCTTTTGGCAAGACGATTGCAAAGAATTTTGCCAAGCATTATTGATGTTGATCAGAATGGTTTTATTATGGGAAGGCAGGGTTTTCACAATGTAAGAAGAGTATTAAATATAATTCACTATAAAAAAAATGCAACAGATTCAGCCCTACTATCACTAGATGCCGAAAAGGCATTTGATAGAGTCGAATGGCCTTATCTGTTTCAGGTTTTAGAAAAATTTGGATGTGGAAATTATTTCATACAATGGATTAGAATACTGTATAAAAATTGTTCGGCTGAAATTATCACTAATAGAAACATCTCTAAACCTATATTAATAAAACGAGGCTGCAGACAGGGTTGTCCACTTTCGCCGCTTTTGTTTACTTTAGCGATAGAACCATTTGCTATTGCAATACGTTCTCATCCTGAACTTTCTGGAATTAGTATTGGACAAACCGAGCATAGGATCTCGTTATTTGCAGATGATGTAATCCTATTTTTGTCAAATTTAAGTAAATCAATACAGATCATACTTGAACTGATTCAATCATTTAGTAAAATTTCAGGCTACAAAGTAAATAAAACAAAATCTTCCATCTTATTATTAAATGCAAATGAGAGGGTCAGTCCGCTACAAGATGCAATACAATTTAATGTAGTAACACAATTTGAATATCTAGGAATACAAATTTTACCCGATCTAGAACAAGTAGTGGAAGCTAATTATAATCTCTCAATGACAGAAGTTCACGACTCTATTGATAGATGGATGCCATTGCCGATATCTCTGATCGGAAGGATTAATACATTAAAAATGAACATATTACCAAAACTACTTTATCTATTTCAAAACATACCCCTTCCCCCTCCTCCTGGATTTTTCTCACAAATTAGGAAGCTATTTGTACGTTTCATTTGGAATAACCGAAAGTCAAGACTTCGTCTGTCGCTACTTTACTTACCCTATGAACGTGGAGGCCTAAAGTGCCCAAACTTGCAGATATATTACTGGGCTGCACAGCTGAGATCTATAATGTTTTATTATACTAATCACTCACCACATTGGGTAAACATGGAAATTCAAGGATTAAATCTGCCTCTTCCCACATACATGTACTCGGATACAAAAAGAAAATTATTGAAACAAACCAAACACCCAATTCTTAAAAACATGATAAGAGTATGGAGTCATGTAAATGATTTTCTTAAAGAACCAGGCTGCATATCTCAATTCAGTCCATTGTGGGGAAATCAGTTATTTCTGCCTGGTAGAGCAGATTCAACATTTAAGTTATGGAAAGCCAAAGGTCTTGGGACGATACAAGATTTATATTTGCCGGAATCCGATATACTTTGACCTTTGACGAATTGCAAACCAAATTAACCTAGACAAGAAACATTTCTTTAAATATCTCCAGCTTAGAAACTTTCTAAGAGGCAATCAAAATAATACAGTTACAAAACCTACTCTATCTATTTTGGAAAAAATGTTGATAAAGGACAGTAAAAATAAAGGTACAATATCTCAGTTTTACAATTTAATAATGTCCTACGCTTCAGAGAACTCTCATGATAGACTCAGGGCCTGGAATGGAGATTTATTGTTACGACTATCAGAAGGAGATTGGAGAGATGCATGTACACGGGCTTATAAAATATCTGTAAATACACATCTCAAATTGATTCATTTCAAGTGGTTAATGCGCGTGTACGTGACACCAGTAGATCTTAACAAATATAATGGAGATATACCTGATGTTTGCCCAAAATGTACAGAGTGTAGGGGAACATTGATTCACTGTATGTGGGACTGTAGACAAACTGCACTGTTCTGGAGGATAAAAGAATAATACTTGACCCAAGGTTGTTTCTGTTTGGTCTATATCCTGAGAAGCACAACTACACAATTCTGAGCAAAAGTTTATAGATATCTGTATACTTATTGCTAAACGATGTATTGCATTATTTTGGAAGAATGTTTACAGACCAACTGTTTCCCAGTGGATCCGACAGATGTTATCTGCTTTACCATTAGAAAGAATTACATATATATTGAAGGGTAGACAAGAAAAGTTTGAAAATATTTGGAACCCATTTATTACGTACGTAAAATACTTGAACTTTTCTGAGGATATCACCAATGACTAAAGTGGACACTGTGGTTCCCAAATGCAGACATTTTTGAGTTGTCATTCAAATGATTTTTCTACTTTGAAACTAGAATAATAATGTTTACTCATATATGTGGTATGTTGCAATATCTTACCAATTCTGTAAAAGGCAAATGTGTTGTTTGTTTGTATTTTTTTTTTACATGGCATTGTTAAAATCTTAATAAAACATTTTTTGGAAAAAAAAAGTAGGCTTTTGGGGATTTGAACACATCCAATGTCACACACGCAAAGATTAGACTAACAAGGCAGGTGTTATAATGGGCTCTAAAGCTTAAATCCTTTCGTTCTGTGGGCTTAAATGTTGTGGGATTTTTGGTAATGTTTGGACAGCTCAATATTGCATTAATGTGACACACGGCTGCATTAACTTCGTCCTTTATGTTCGTCCAGAAATCTGAAGCGATGGTTTGATCCTTTTAAATGCTTCTTTTCGTCTTGTTAGATGATAAGATTTGAGTGCTGTGGTTTTTTTTTTTCCCGGCAGGGATATGAAAGGATTTAAAAAGTGTGAAATTATTGAATTTTCACGCACAGAAAACATCGTGTTCCTCAAGATTAAAAACAGAAGCTCACTTCAGAAAAAATATACCACAACTCTCCCCAAAATAAAACCACGCAAAAATAAAGGCTTTTTGAGAACAGTAAACGACAAAGACCCTGAATAACCAATTAATAACCTTATAATATCTGAGAGGACGGTGGATGAATATGAAAACTTAAACCAACAACTCTTAGAAAACTGTGTGCTCACAAACTTTCATTAACCATAAAAAAGACGATTCAAATGTAAGAAAAGTTTCAGAGTTTTGCTCAAATAAATATGTTTTATTACAAAAAAAACAATAAAAAAAAGACTGTAATTTTAAAGATTTAAAAATACACTTTATCTTGCTTAACGTTGTTTTCAGATATGATCCAAACTGTAAAGTTCTCAACGTCTAATACATGAATCAGATCCCTGGCTCAGATAAAGTGAGACCCTGCATTGTGCAGATGCTTCATATCATTGGCAATTTTCTTTTTTTTGTGGCACAAACACATCAAACAAAACACTTCCTCTCAACCATAAATGATATAACTTGACTAATATAAAAGCAATAATAGTAAAATTAATTTGACACACTATGGATTCCACAAAAGCAATCAGGAAAATCATATTAAAACATAAAATCCTTTTAGAGTATAAAGAAAATATTCATAGCATGCATCCAAAGAGTCGTATTCACAGTTTGAACTTTAAATTTGAATCTGAGGTTAATGAGTCATTTAAGCTTAAAATAAACAGGATTCTGCACTAATTTCACTTTTTAGCTCCAAAAAATGTGAACAGTTTATTCCATTTTCAACAAAGCTTGATATATAGAACAACACCTTTAGGAACTTATAGGTCACAAGTCAGAGTATAAAAAAAACACTCTAATATGACATTAAATGAAAAAAAAACACACAACACAACCAAAAATCAAGTCCATTTGTGGTAGTTCCAAAGCTCCAGGGACAGTAGGGCAGGTTTGGTGGGCGGCGTTCGTCCTCTCATGATGTTCTGTTCTGTAGAGAGCTCATTCTGAGCACGGTGAGGTCGGCTGCTTCTGCATCCTGCATCTCCACTTGTTGCTGGCAGCTCTCTCTGATGACGTACACCACCAGACCCACGCAGATGAAAATAAGGAGGACTATGCCAATAACCTGGACGCAAAAACAGTGCCGGGTTAGCGATTTGACGTCAGAAAAAGCTAGAGTCAGATGAGGAGCTTACCTGAGAAAAGACAAACAGCTGCTGGGAGCGGACCATGAGCTCCTGAGCGGTGACGTCCCCCTCTTTGACGGGCTCGCACCACTTCTGCGGAGCTGCCTTGTCAACAAGTACAAATCTGCCCTCCCAGTCTGTCATCGCACAGGCGAAATATTGACCGTCCAGAAACAGCAGGATGAGCCACACGACTGCCGGAACAAAGCTGGAGAGGGAAACAGTCTTCCTGCACCAGGCATCACACCTGCATCCCTGAATGATCAGCATCAAGGTGAAGGCCATGACGGCAGGAATGATGAAGAACGCCGAGGAAAATGCTCCGTTCCATGTAGGGCTGCAAGGACACTCAAACTCCAGCTCCACCAGCTTCTCTAGTCCCATGAGGATGAAGCCAAAAGCCACATTTGATACCAGAGGACTGTTGCTAAGTTCATTTTTCAGCCTGGCGAGCCATTGTTGTCTACTTTCCATACTAGATTGACCGAAGAATGGAGGCGAGCGCTGCAAAAAGCCCAAATGGGGGTCCACCGTTGTGAACACATTGGCAACAGCTAAGTGATGCGTACTTAACGCTTCCAGGGGTAAGTTTTCCCCTCAGGCAAAATGCCACACTTCAACTCTGATTGGGTTCGAACAAAGGAGGGTGTGCCGACTGTGCTGACATTTCTCCAGCTGATTGGCCTGTGTGAGGTTTCAGGTGGGGGTTACATTTCAAATGTGATGTGAACAAACCGGAGGGCGGGCTGCAAAGTGGAGGGAACTTTACTCTGGAGTTGAGCACAGGCAAGCACTTTTAAACAGAAACTAAAGAATATGTTCTTTTTTTATATTCTCTAGGAGTGCCGCTTTATTATTTTTTTTAAAGAATGTGACTTTTAAAACAAATATAAAGTTGCAACTTTGACTATAATGCTTTTTTTTTATATAATATTTTGGAAACTGTGCTTTAAAAGTGCTATACTCTCTGATACTTTTATGTTTTCCCTCATTAAATTCAATTTGAAGTTGGCAGCTACAAGTTGGGCTTTATTTTTATTTTTTTTTTAAAGAATGTGACTTTTAAAACAAATATAAAGTTGCAACTTTGACTATAATGCTTTTTTAATATAATATTTTGGAAACTGTCCTTTAAAAGTGCTAAACTCTCTGATACTTTTATGTTTTCCCACATTAAATTCAATTTGAAGTTGGCAGCTACAAGTTGGGCTTTCCGGAAAGTTGGTACATTCTGGAAAAACTTAACATGCATTATAATAACATGCCTATGTTCAAAATATAAGATACTTTATAAACATGTTTTTGGTTAAATTGTGCAAGAAAATTTTAATTCTATAGAAATAAGTTTGATTAATTTATTGATAATTATGGCTCAATATTACATACATAAATCTAAATATGATAACAAAAAAACAGTATTTTCGGTTTTTTACAAAGAAATTGTTTTGTATATTAAAAATATAGAATCATGTACCAAAAGGCAAGCTGTGGAACGGTCGAAGCCTGATCTTATTTGTCTTTAATTGTACCAATTATGTATTTATTTTTATCTTATTTTCCCTTCTCTTTTGTTACCCCCAGGCAAGTTTAAATGTATTTTTCTGTAACTAAAAAAAAAATTAAAATAAAAGTTTGACTTTACCCAGAGTGGCCGCATGAGGGCGCACGCGCTGCGGCGCAGATTAAGGGCAGAAGGGGATTATAGGAGGCCATGTTGAACTTTCAAGGGGGGATGTGGCACGAGCAGTTTGAGAGCACCCGGGCCACTGATGAGATGACATAATTTATAAATGACCTTAGTGCGCTCAAGAGCATCCGCATCCTGGCTGAGGAAGATTGGAAATTATAGGGAGAAGGACAAAATAGAAATAAACCTGTTAAAAAAAATAAAAGGGACAGGACAGGTGTTGGATATTTAAATGTGCACATTTTGAAACAAATATATACATTTTCTATAACTAAAGCTGCTAAAATGGGTAAATTGTGAAATTTTGTTTTGGTAATAATGGGTTGTTGCTTAAATAATAATGCATACAGAGCCATATGAAGGGTCGGATTTATTCTGGTGAGCTGTTGTGCTCATCCTCGGCCGTGCGCGCACTGGGCAGGCGCGGCTTGTCGTCGCTCCCGTTGGTGTCCTACCAGCATCTGTTCCTCCTTTGGTATTAAAAATAGACCGGTGCTGATAACAGACTTATGTTTCGGCTACATCACTCGCCGGCGGGAGTCATTTGTGCACTACTTTCATTTGAATCACCGAACCGTGACCGTGGGAGCGTCAATGCGCATCCGTGCGCGCATCTCTGAATCTTTTGAATCCCACCGTGGACAATCCCCCTGACATCCAAAGACCCTTCCTCCGCAATCCGACGAAGGCTTCTTCGCCACCTATGGCCGCAGATCGGCTTCCATGAGCCGCCGGCCCTCCTCCAGGACTGCCTTCCTCTAAAAAGAATCATTTCTTCTTGGGGATTTTTTTTATTATTTTTTATTTTTCTAAACACCATCTGCGCGGACTCTTTTGAAAGCTATGCTTGGCACATCTCTGTAGATCTTGTGATCAATAGCCTCCACGGTCTCTCCTCCCACATTCGTCCTGCCGAGAAGCTGCTGAGTCCCGCGGAGCTCCGGCGATGCAGGCGAACGCAGCGATGCTGGCGGTGGTCCTCCTGGGGAACTGGATGCTGCCTTTCGCCGCGTCCCAGAACGGTAAGGACGCAGATCTGGCGCAAATGTCACTGCTGCTCAAAGTGACTTGTAGGAGGAGTGACAGGTTGCTAAGGATATTTTTTTTCTCATTTTGTGTATGGAAATGTTGCATCTTAACAGAAAAAGGCAGAGTTATCCAAGAAATAGTATCAGTTGACTCTGGAAAGGGTGGGCTTATGTTGATGGAATGATGGAGAATGATCCTTGTAACAAATCTTGACTTTGGGACAAATCTTGACTTTGTGGGATTAGTAGTAATATTTTCACATTTATTCTAAATAAAATAATTTTTTGACATAGATAATCCTCATTATGTTAAGAAAAACATCCTTTTGGCTAAAAAAGTCACTAATTTTTCTACATTTTTTTTGGTGCAAATTAGGCCATTTGTTCTATAGCACCCCCTCCCAAAAGGCTGCACATATGCAAGATGTTAAAGATGTGTGAATTCCCAAAGTTCACCATCAGTTGATCGTAATAAAAGTGGAAAAATTCAGTTTAAGGAAATGTCAGCGGCTTGCTGCTGGCTGTCCTCTGATACAGCATGTCCCGACATGAAATGAGTTTAACCAGGAGGTCAAATCCTCTCTAATTGTATGTTTTTATTAGATGGTGCAACCGTTCATTTAACAACAATTTAATATTTGTGGTTGACTATTGACCTAAAATCGATCCGGGACATCTTTAGCCTATTATTTTCTGTAGTAAGATAAACCTACCGTATCTCAATTCAAATGGTATTTTCCAATAACGATTCGACTTATTTAGAAATCAATTTTTTATTGGTTGGTCGATTAAATTCTGATTTAGGCGGATCAATCTGGTTGGATCGTACGAATAGAAATCGATTAATCAATGAATCGCTCCTATTTTTCATAAGAGCAGATATTGATGCATCGATTGTAGATTAATTGAATAATCGTTACTATTTTTATGGGAGAATAGTAGCCTATAGGATGATTCAATTATGTCTCAGACAGATCGATCTGGTTGGATCGGAGGAATAAAAATCGATTAATCGATTAATCTATTAATCAATCTATTAATCAATATTACCTATTGTGCATATTTTATGACTCCATCTGTGCATCTGTAAAAACTGCAGGCATGAAGCCCAATGAGGCAAATTGAATTTGTGATATTGGGCTATATAAATAAAATTGAATTGAATTGAATTGAATCATTGCAATTTTTTTTTTATGGTAGAATGGAAGTTGATTCAATTCAGCTTTAGATGGATTGATCTGGTTGGATCGTAAGAATAGAAATTGATTAATTCATTAATTGTTAATATTTTATGGGAGGATGGTAGCCTATAAGTCGATTCCATTATGTCTCAGAAAGATCAATCTGGTTGGATCGCAGGAATGGAAACCAATTTATCGATTAACTGTTACTATTTTATGGGAGAATGATAGATTTTTCCAAATTTCTTAGATCAATCTGGCTGGATTGTAGGAATAGAAATCGATTCATTATTACTATTTTTATGGAAGAATGGTGGCCTATAAGATGATTCAATTCTGCCCTTAGATTGATCTCAATCTCAAAATCAGTTCATTGATTAACGGTTTCTATTTCACAGAAGAACTTCTTGATATTGCTTTTATATTTTTTTCAAAATATTTTTCAACAATGCAATTTGTTTAAAGGAGCCGCCCACATGCCAAAGCCCACATGTTGACTAAACAGTGTCACTGAGTTAGTCTAATCCTCTTTTACAGAAAAAAATTAGAAAAAAAAAAAAAAAAACTGGGAATCTGACAGCTTAATGCCCACTCTGTCCTTCCTGTGTGGGATAAATGGACTCCCACTGTGAACGACTTAATGAGATCTGTGTTTTCATGATAGGTTGAGAAGATTGAGTAAAAATTCAAGTGTAGAGCCTCGTGAGGATTTCCAGCCCTTAAATGCCTCCAGCAGATCGCAGCACGTTTGGACATTTCTGGTCAAACGGAGTATTTAGACATTACAGAAGCATCGCTTTTCGTTAGATCAGAAAGAAATACTCCATCTCCAGCTGGTGAAGAAAAAAAAGCAAACTAACATTTCACAGCAGTTATATAACCAAGCACTGCTTGTAGTCATTTTCATCTTTGTTGGTAATTTCTCTAAAGTGTGCTCTCACATAGCGAGACACTGTTGTCTTCATGTTTGGAAAATGTAACATCAAATTGGTTCTCAATTGGTTAAAAAGCCCACTTCCAGTAGTCCTTGGCCAGTATTAATGTCTTGTCCCTGAGGCCCAGTTCACACCACAGACACACACATAAACCCATGGTGTGTTCACTGAGAAGCAGTCTGGTGCTACCCAAATACACAATCTGTGACCATTTCATCTGTCATGTTAGAACCTTTTCATTCGGCCTTCATTAATCGCAGCTCTGAAACGAGGGGCAACAGTGTTTAAGGCTGAGGTCCATTTTCTGAGCTTTCTTCCAATTGCATCCAAAAGCCAAAATGATGGCCGCATGCCGTCTTATGCAATGCTCTTTTTTTTTTTTTTTTTTTTCCCAGAGATATGGCGGTGATGCCGGGACAATAATAATTATAAGTGCATGAGATTTAATCACTGTCTACGAAGCCGAGGGAATCTGTGTCATCCCTTCCTCTTGTTCCGGAAAAGTAGGGACACCATAGGTGGCCAGTTGAGCAAGAGTTATTTGGAGGACTGTGAATTGCATCCGTTCCATTCTGCAGCGTTTCTATTTTTACCACAGAGATGGAGAAGTGAGAACTGTGGCTTTAAGGTCCTTTTGTGAAAGTGAATCCATTAACTCTTAATAGCCGGCCTCCTTGTGCACAGCTGCACAGCCTTCCAAGAGTCACTGGGTGGTTGTAAACTGTTCAAATTGAGACATAATGTGAAGTTAAAAGAAAATAAAGCTTGTTGAGGAGATGGTCAGAGCTGACCTGGACCATTACCTTTGGGACTCACATTACTTCCTCCTGTTAAGCATGCTGCCTGCTTTTTCATCACTCCCCGTGTATGTAAGCATGCAGTCAAAAAGTAACTTTTTTTTTTTTTTTTTCACCAAAAGCCTCATTTCTAGTTACGTTTTCATCAAATAGTCAGGCCAGCAAAAATATATTTGGAGTGAATCCAATATTTAACAATTGATTTAAGTGCTGCAATTATTAGCCAAAATTGAAAAAAAATCATTTTTTTGGACATAGTTTCTGCACTGCGGCAAAGGAACAGTAGATATTTGCATCCATTTGTTTATACTCTCTCCCGTTAGCTAATAGCCCCTCACAACCTATCGTTACCCATGTGACGAATAGGGTGAGCAATGTTGGAGTTATCCAGCCTTGCAATTTTGAGCCAAATGCCAGCTCAGACGAGGAAAACGAAGACGTACATGGATCTATTTGTCTGCTATATGTCAGAATGGAGCAGAGTAGAGCGCTCGAGGCCTGAAGGTTTTACGTCCCACCGACAGTCTTTAACAAACAGCATTTTTTCGTCTACTCTTGATTTGCATCGATTTGTATAAAGAAATACTCAGAATTAGAGGTGTGCTAAGATATCAGTATTGTGATATAGCCCAACATTTAGTCCTGTGATAAATTTTTGATGAGTTCTAAGCAAGTATCGATCTTTTCTTTTCGTTTGAGGAGACTGTACAACGTGATGTTCATCATCCTTTGGTGAGACTTTGCATTGGAGGTAGATTCCAAAGTTGCAAGGCTGACTGTCGCGAGCACCAATGTGTCTGGCAGAAACTTGAATTATTCCGTTTTTGTTTTGTTGTTTACAATAATTCTGCACACAGTAGTGGCACTGCTGTTCATGTTTACTGTTGTTAAAACTGAATTTTACAGATAACTCCAATTCCAAGTGTCAATGCTTGTCATAGACACTGATCTGCACAAAATTATCTATTATTTGTTGCACAAAATAAGACACAAGTTGTTTTTTTTATTGTGTTTAAGCTAAAAAAAAAAAAAAATTAATATTTTCCTAAAAACATGTGTTCTTCTATATATTGTGAGTTACTAGAGACGATTTTAACCACTATCGCGATATCATCAATATCGTGTGCCTTGTATTCAGTACTCAGTAATCCCCAGTCCTACTCAGAAATGCAATTTTAAATATATTTCATCCCTCGTGAGAAAAGTGCCACAAGTTAAACAAACCAAAAACAGGATTTTCATTGGAGTGGCAGCAGAAGTCCCTGTAATTCAATGAATCTAATCTCTACATCAGAAAATGTTCAAATCGTAAAGAAAGATGTGCAGAATGAATCAACCCAAATACCATTATAGCTTATATTTGTATTATTTTCATTCAACAGCCTATAGAAAGTCCTTTTCAACTGATTGTACTCTTAAAGCGGGTTCAAAAATTTCCAAAACAAAAATACAAAGAAGCATTTCTGTGTGTGAAAGTAGACAGAACGCCGCAAACGCAGTGTAAGAGAAACTCTTAGCAATAGCAGTCACCAAACATGCTACGGCACAATGTCCATTATCATGTTTCAGGCAGGCTCTGGACAAAGGTTCATTTGCGAGTCTGGAAAATAAACGGCAGAACTCGAGCCAAACTCTTACACTGAGTCATGCTTGCCCACTGTGAAATCTGATACGGCCTGCACTGATTAGAAGCAGGTTGGAATTCACTGCAGAGATATTTCATACTGATGCAGAGATAACATCTAAACAGTAATCAATTTTAATAGGGATTTTTTTTCCTTTGAAGGGAGAGGCTGTTTTGTCTATTTTTAAAACAAATCGAACATTTTTAGCATGAAATTTATTTTTGGGGTTAACATTTTTTACATAATACTCTACTGAATATGTACATTTTCCTTACATTAAACACATTACTGAATTTAATCCTTAACAGAGACAACTTTTGTGTTTCTCGCTAAAATATTACAGTTAAATTGAGCTAAAGAATAATAGTTATCGCTTCTTTGCTTTGTGATAAATCACACTTTTCTGTTGTTTTGATAGACTTCTCAGTAAAGAATCATTTCTCAGGCTTCTGCTACATGTGAATAACCACACACTGACCTAGAAAAGAGTAATAGAAAGTGTTTGCTTGTGTGATTAAAAGATGGGATTAGACAATTTCTAGCCCACACAGGGGTTATTGGGATTTAAATCTCATTTAACTGTTGCCTCTTCTTATCTGAGGAACAGGAACAAATATTACCAGCAAAATAAAGCTGGTGACAATATTATCTCCCTTCTCTGAAAATTGAGCCTTTTTATGTTGTTTTATATGGTGACATCTTTTGATTTACCTCAGCGAGGATTAAAGACTCACTCTGATGAAAATTGTGTTTTGAGGGTTTTCATCTTGTTCTTGTGGCATTTTTCTCATGATGGAAAACATATAAAGAAAATTAAGCTTAGAATTTACATTTCCAAGTATTTATTTTTTCAGACCATTATGAATTAGCTTGTGGATATAACTAGCCACAAGCTATTCTGTTGTACTCGCTTGTCTTCGTTGAGCTGGTTCAAAACTGTGTGGCTGATAGCGTCATTATTGCTCATCATTTTTGTTGCACTGATAATGTTAGGTTGGGGTTGTGAGAGGATGCAAGCTAGCAGGAGCGAGTGTAAATTAAGGGATGATGGTCTCATCCATTACTTAAAGGGGTATTTCTGATGAACTCCTTCAACTCTGTAGAATTTATGTCCAAGAAAACTTTTTTTTTCATAATTTAAAGACCACTGGGAAGGCTTTGAAAGTAGATCAAAAGATGATCAGAGTGGGTGTTTAAAAGCAGGTAAAATCCAACTATAAATATAAATTGTTTAATTGATATTTCTAGTTCTGAAGTTTGCATTTTTTTGTCTTTCACTTTAAGTAAATACTAAAAAAATAGCCTAAGTTCCATTAAAGCAAGAATAATTCATGAAGAAGAAGTTGAACAACTTATTTTGAATTTATAGGTGAAGACTTACAAGATCTCCATTGTTATCGGAGAAAAAAAAAATTAGTGACTCAATAAAGTCTGTGCTTCAACTGTTTATGTCCCCACAGAAAATATAAGGCAGCAACTGCAGTTATTTTGTTCAACATTAATGTCCAAAAAGAAAATAATCCTCCAGACTTCATTTACAGTGACTGACTGCAACAGATTTTAGCAACTATGTAAAAAGTAAAAATAAATAACACAATAGGTCTGGGATTATTTAAATCTTTTTCTTCCCACTCACTTTTAAGCAAAATATTCAGTTATTTTCAATGGTTGAAATAAACTAATGAATCAAACAAAATTTGCTGGTAAGGTCAACAGGACTGATGATTAATCTCAACACAAAAACCACAAAAACCTGCATTTTCATTTGTGTATTTTGTTCAAGTCAAATTCAAGATAAAATTATATTGTTTTTTTTTTTTTTTTTGTTAAGACAGAATATTTGATTTGCAAAGCTGGAGAGAATGCATCTGTCACCACTTTTTATCCTAAAGAATTATATTTATGACTTAAACTACAGGTCAAGGATTCTTCTTTTAATGCTTTTGGTCTTTGACTGAGAGATTTTTTATGTGCAGTCAAGAACTACCATCAGCCTTCTGGAAAAAGCCGATTTCCTTCATTTTATTTGAACAAGAACCTGAACTTCTGTGTTCAGGTAAAAGATAAAACAAAAGCTGATTTATGCTTCATTTCTGAGAAAAGAATGTTGATTACTTCAGCATGCAAACATATACCATGCTTTGCTCCATCTGATTTGTCTTAAAAGGGCACGCGTGTTTAACATACGTGGTTCACACTCAGAAAAGGAGCTGCTAGGTGGAACAGGATGTAGGTTAGGTGGAGCTGTACAGACGTGTCCTTATTATATCAGTAAATTTTAAGTGAAGAAAAGAGGTCCACAGAGAACTCCCAATGAGTCATATCGCACCATTTTTTTTTTTTTTAATTCATGCGGCTTTGTTTTTGTGATCCTGTTTCCTGGATGTGTCAGTGAGATAGTTTTAAAGACCCACTCCCACAAAATCCGTGTTTTTGATGTTTTTAGCATGTTCTTGTGGCCTTTTTATGACATATATAAAGAAAATTAAGATTAAAATTACAATATTTAAACATGAGTAGGTAAAAGAGTAGGTAATTGAAAAAACTTGTAATTGTGACGTACTAGTTTCTACTGTAAGTCACAAGTTCTCTGCTCTGCTCCATTCTGATGGATCCACTTGCAGACAACTAGATCCATGTATGTCTTTGTTTTCCTCATCTGAGCTGGCTTCTGGTTCAAAATTGTACGGCTGAATAGCTCCGATATAGCTCACGTGTTTTGTTCCACCGGTTGGGGTTTGTGAGGAGCTGTAAGCTAGCAGGAGAGAGTGTAAACTGATTGATGAGGGGGCGGGCTTACGCCTCTGTGCTATAACTCTGGGAATTTCTAATGCACGTTTGTCGCTCTGCAGAATCTATTTACTTGCAATTGGCGTTATCATGATTAAAACATCACTGGGAACAATTTTCAAATGTATTAAACTGAGATGAGAGTATGATTTAAAAAGAAATTAGGAGAGGATTTATGTGTCTTCTAGTTTTAGATATCTTTGTTCTTTGGTTTCTTTTTTTTTTTACCCCCTGAAATTGAGTTTTTCCTTACCAAGAAGGAGGGTCAAGAAGGGAAGGGGGAGTCAGTTTAGCTGGTTTAGCAACCACCCATTATCTATATTTTATGACTGACTTCAGGTTTTTGTATAACTGCTAGTGTGAAGCTCATTGAGACAACTGTATTGTGTTTTTGGGCTATATAAATAAAAGTGAATTTTATGGAGTTGACTTAGTATTTAATTAGACTGAACGCATTTGGTTCACTTAAAGTGAGCCAGAGTTTGTTTCCCCGACAATCCGGAGCAAATTTTCAGTCCTGAATACACACACCCAAGTGGACTCTGGTTTGGAACCAGGAGCCAGTTACTGACCCATCTTTTGAGATGGTCTCGGTTTTGTTTTGTCAGTTTGCTCTGCGATTACTCAGTCTGAATAGACTCTGTGCTCGAAGTGGAACAACTGAAACGAAACATGGAGCAGCGATGCAACAGCAACTCATCAAAATGTGGTCGGATGAATGAGGCTCATTAAAACAACTTTATTGCTTCTCACTGTTTTCCCAACAATCTGTATGTCATAAACACTTATTAACGTACCTTCTCTTACCAAAGTAGCAGTAAAAAGTGCTGTACCTGACGTTGATACAGACGTTCAAAATTGGTCAATGTAACGTAAAATTTCAATAAGTGAACTTTCCCGACATGAACTGCAAAGCGCACGACTTCTATTATTCTTTCTCTCATTGCTTTGCCTCGTCCTTGTAATTTCTGGCCAATGACTGAAGAGTCACATGATTTACAAGCTTTAGTTTGAAACAGAAATCTTTGGACGTCGTCAGTACAAGTACAGACAAAACTCAAGGTTCAGGGCTCGATCTGGACCTACAGGCTTTTCAAGTATGAATACACTCTCAGTTTATGTCACTTTCGAAAAGTTATTACAAAAACAGGATATATTTTTTTCTAAAATAAAACGAAGATAGAAAAACAGATTTTTAATCTGTTCCACAGTTGATGATTTCCAGTATTCAGGTTTTGCAACTCATTTCCCAAGCAGGAAACCTGGTGTCTCTAGAAACCTAGCATCCAACTCATGAGCTTGCTAAACTAGGGACCGCTTACTCAGTGCTACAACAAACTGTCACTGAGCCATAGAAGCCAGTGAAAAACACAAGCCATTAAAAATAATGGTTTCCAGAGAACAGCTTTGCAGACACTCCTGCCTGCAGTACCACACAAGCCTCCCTGCTGGGGGCCTGCAGCTCTGGACAACTAATGACACTTGAGCCTTCACACTGATAATAATCAAACTTGTCTGTTCATATGTTACAAAGGGACATTAAAACTGCAGCAAGCACTTGAAGGAGCAGGATTTAGACAAAATGAAGTCTTCTCTCTGCTTTTTTTTTATTCATTCCTGCTAGAATCTATGATACCTATTTTTGGCTCAACAGTTTGTCATGATCTAAATGTATGAGCATAATGAGAGCTATATTCAGAAGATTCTTTGACACAAACCTTACATTTTTTGATGAAACTCCTCTTTTTGAATTGGACAATGTTCAATATTAGGAAAAAAAGCATCTTAGTGCTTTGCAATTACCAAAAATTGTTTTTGGATGGGAGTTGTCTACAAAACTTGGGTTTAAATCAATAATTTTATTATATTGACTCTATACTAAAACATACCTCCATTTTCTTTTGCCACTTCTTGCATTTTTGAGCCAGAAAAGTAGTAACTTTTAATGTGAAATGATTTTTTAAAGGTTTTTAACAATTCTAATAATTCACGGTTAAGTACTTGTTTTGTTGGATTTTTTTTTTAATTATCAAACATGATTACTTTTAAATGAATATTTTTTTAAAAATAGAGCAATTATTACACATTCATTATTTAATTAAATCATGACCTTGTGAATTGTAGTCAATTCAGGAATATTTAAGAATTTCTGGTCGGGAATGTGTTTACCTAGAGTGTACTTACTTACAGGACTAAAGCAATAATTTCATTACTTTTCAAAGAGGCTATATTATATTATTACTTAAGCTCTTCAGAGTACAATATATCCATATATGATCAAAAATTACCTTTGGCACAATAAAGAAAAACTATTTATAAAATTATTTTCGTTACTTTTCCTAACCGGAAGTAAGACATCTTGATGTCTTAGGCTCCGTCTTTCGCTGCTTTGTGGGTGCCGCCCATTTCATGACGTCGTCATAGAACCGACCTCGGCATAGTGTCTGTGTTTCGCCCATGAAAAAGAACAACATCTGAACTTTTGCAAAGATTAATGTGCATAAGGTCTTTCTGCCTTTATTAGCCCTGACCATCGCTACACTGGTAGTAGTGATCACCAGGGCTGAGCTAAGGTTTGACTTGACGTCCTTTTTAAAGGACTTGTGCTATACCATGCTTGTCTGTCAATCTTTCAGCAGCTGAGCAGCGAAGTTAGCGGCTAATTAGCACCAGCTGAGAGGCGAAGCTAGCTGCTGATCACTGCCAGCTGAGCTGAGAAACTGGGTAGTTGTGTTAGCTGTGGGGCAGTTCTGGCGGCACAATTTCTCAATTTGTGACGTCAGATCGTGATTTGTGTGGGTTGGGACGGCGCAGGTTTTTTTTGGTAAATGCCGTATACTTGTATAGTGCTTTTCTACCTTTCTCAAAGGGCCAAAGCGGTTTAACGTCACAGATCCATTCACTCACTGGTGACGGTTTCGCTGCTAAACATGGTCACCAGAGGCAATTTGGGGTTCAAAGCCTCGTCCAATGACACTTCATCAAATGGGCGGCCCAGGAGGGAATCAAACCCGCAATCTTCCAATCAGGAGTCAACTGCCCTACTGCTGCTCCACGACTTGTAAATGGATCAAAATCCCGGTTTGGGGTAGTTTATAGAGAGAAATTAACTGTTTAATTTACTTAAGAGCTCAAAAGTGGATTTTATATGGTATAGGCCCTTTAAAGACCCATCTATTTAAAAAAAACGATGAAAATTGTGTTTTTTAACATGTTCTTCTGGCATTTTCCTTCTAAATTAAGAAAACTAAGCTCAAAATTGCATTTCTGAGTATTTCTTTATTCAAATTAGGAGCAGATGACAAAATACTCTTTGAAATAGATCTTATTTGTACTTGAGAAGAAACATTTGGCGGGCAACAAGCTCTCATGCCTGACCTCTCAGGGTAAGAAGTGTAGCTCCGCCTACAACTCATAGGTGAATTTCCAACCAACTATTGCCGCTCTGCATAAACTATTACCCAGAAAATGTCACATATTTTGTAATTTTGGCTAAAAACAGCACAATCATAAATAAAAGTCCACTGAGATCACTTTTAAAATAGATCAAAAGATGATCAGAGTGATACCCTTAATGGATAAATACTCTGATATCCAACATGTGGTAAGAATATTGACAAAAATAACGCTTTAGTTGATATTCTGTTTTCTTTTATTTGCCTTTTCCAAAAACAATAAAAACATATGTGCTTATAAAGCAGAGAGACATTTACTAGTCATTGGCGGAGGCTGAGACTTGCTTTGGTCAGGGGGATTTTCTGAAACTACACCACCTTTGGCAGTCATCTAATCTTGTTAACACGGATACTGTTTCCGAGTAGGTCTGACCTTATGGTCCTTTAGAGTGACAGCAAATCCTACAGATGCCTGTAAGCACCAAGAAACTCAGGATCGCGTTCTTAAACTCAATAGTTTAATCAAAGTCATTCATAGTAAAATGAAGGAGTTTTTGAGGTTTAGTTTTTCTTTGTTTTTGTTTTTCACTTTGTAAAAAATCCCTCTCCAATCATCTATGAAGGTATTGTAAAAGTGCTCCCAGTGGTCTTTTAATTAGAATTATGCTTTTTTTAGCCAAAAAAGGGACATTTTTTGCAGAGTGGCGGGAGTATTTTCTATATCACAAATTTACCCTTTTTAAATAGAATTTGTCCTCTGTTCCTGATTCACAAAAAATGTAATAAAGAAATACCCAGAAATAAGCTTAAATTTCTTCATGCATGTCTTCCATGATTGATCAGAAAAATGCAACAAGAACCTGTTAAAAACACGATTTTCATCCGAGTGGGTCTTTAAATGATTGTGAAACGCCACATTTAGAAGTTATAAAATATTCACATTCACCACCTTAATCGCACCTTCAAAAAAACAGCTGAAGGTTGCTTTTCAACCAAGCTCTAAGGGTTGAGCTATTTTAGTTGAACCAAAAAAAGATCTTGGCAACAACAGCAATCAGAAACACATGATAGCAATGAAAAATATATATATATATATTCAAAAAAATAAATGAACTGTTTTTCTTAATAGAACAGAAAAGTGAATAACTTTACTGACCCAAATTCAAACTTAATTACTTCCCTGTAAAATGGCTAAAATGATCTTATCATGATGTTAAAAATTGTTGCGTTGTGCAGGTAAAACAAAGATGCACTCAGGTTAGGAAACACACGTGTATACGTGTTCTCCTTATAACCAGTTCATTGGCCCTGAGGGGGTTCCTACTCGCTGCTTTCTCTGTCTGCGTTGTGGGACTGACGGGTATCCAGGTTGAAGGCAGGGAGCTGACTCACTCTGTGGCTACACGGTGATGGTGTGTGGCTTGTTGTCAGTCCTCAGGGGAGCTCTCCTCTCTAACCCACACGAGGGGAGGATGTAGTTTGTAATGGCTGTGAATTTCATGCAGCTTTGGAGAGAGCTTATCAGAGAAAACTACAGGTTGTTTTGTTCAACTATTGTGCATGTGTCAAAGGGAGCAGAGCTTTCCAAGGAAAGTATGGCACTTTTGATGGACCCATTGATTTTGTGCCTTAACCATCCACTCATGACTTCTTTCTTCTCTTTGTTCACATGTCACAGTCGTAACCATGTGTGCTCCTGATTCTGTGAAACTAAATTTGAGGAAAAAAAAATCTTAAACCCCTTTGAGATAATAACCATATCTACTTTTCCATGACCATTTATTTTTCATTTACGTGTCAATGTGAACTTGATTTTTCTGATTATGGAGGACATATATAAAGAAAATTCAGTTTCAAATTGCATTTCTGAGCATTTCTTTATTTAAATTGTAGTGAATCTGGAATAGGTGAAAAAATGCCTTTTGAAAAAGCTTGTAGATGTGACATAGAACTACAAGAGCTAGACACAAGCTCCTTAATGTGCTCCATTCTGATCCATTCACCTTTAGACGACTAGATCCATTAACGTCCTTGTTTTCCTGTTAGAGCTGGTATTTAGCTTAAAACTTTACAGCTGGATATCTCCAATAGTAATGTTAGATTGGAGGTTCGATGGGTTGTAAGCTAGTCAAAGAGAGTGTAAGCAGATGGATGATGGGAAAAAGGTGCAGGCTTGCTCTGTGCTAATAGTCCCGCCCACAACTCAGAGGAAAATTTCTGATGAACTTGTATTGCTCTAGAGTAACTGTCCTACATTTTTCCGACTATTTTTTTACATTTTGGCTAAAAAATAGTAGAATCATAATCAGAAGATTTCTGACAACACTTTGAAATAGATAAAACGATGATCGGAGCAGGGCTTTGTTCTTTCTCCCACTATTTGTGACTAAATTGTTAGTGTGGCCCTGCTGTGCTGATTTGTGTTATTTTGAGATTGGTTCTATTTCATCCCTCCTGACCGCCATAGGTGGTGCTTCAAGCACGGAATGATCCTTCTTGCGAATGCGTAGTTTTAAAAAATTATTGATAACAGACTCACCTGTGATTTTCTAATGACCCCATGTGGCTATAAATCGACGTGGCTCCAGGAATGCGGTTCCCAAACACTTCTCGGGAGAAACGCAAAGAACCAGAGGGACGGGAATGATTATGATCATCTGGGATTCATAGAATCGTAGTCACATATGTAACTTTTGCTATCCTCTGGTATTATGTGACGGTTGTCAGTTTTGACTCAACATTTACAAATGAGGCTGAGTAGCCCGAGTTTAGGGCTTCCTGGTTTTTAGGGTTGCCGCAGTTGTCGCCCTTTATGAGGGTGGGGGGATATAGTTCAATAGTGCAGCATCATGGGTGTGGAGTGGACCCTGCTGCTGTCCCGGTCTGGATGGGCTCTGTGGCGATGTTCCTTTAGTCCAGCTGGCTCCTGGTGGGAAGAGATTCCCAAATACTGTTTCCTCATAGCAGAGACAAGCCTCTTTTTTTCAGACGTTAAAATTCAATTTTATTTATTTTTCAGTGACGGCGCATAATAAAAGCATTGCATGCAGTGACCCAGAAGTAACCCAGCAGCTGTTTTTCAACTGTTGTCCCTGGAAAGATGTTAATTTGTTAACCTAAAAAGCTAAAAACAATAAATTTAAAACAAAGTTTGAAACATCAATATCAATAAAAATTATATATAAATAAAAACAGGGAACAATCAAAGTATATTCCCCATCTCATTTTACACAAAGCTGAGGAAACACTGTTAGAAAGATAGAAGTGACTGTGCTAGATCCACATTATTTTAAGCAGTCTCTTATTAAAGAAGCAGCTTTGTGAGCATTTTTATGCTTTAGTTTGTTTTTGACTTTGTTTTTTGTCATATTGTGTTTGTTGTTTTCCCTCCATCAGTCACACCAGGTTTAGGTTCCCAATCATTCACAGCTGCCTTGATTTCTGTTAATTGTCTTGAGTCTATTTAAGTGTCTGGTTTTAAGTTCCTCCTTGTCAGGTCATCTTTATGGTCACTGTTTTGTTGATTTGACATGTCTAAGTTTAATAAATGTTTACAATATTGAGCCCAAGGTCCTCATATTTTGGGT
This sequence comes from Oryzias javanicus, assembly GCA_003999625.1. Taxonomy (NCBI): domain Eukaryota; kingdom Metazoa; phylum Chordata; class Actinopteri; order Beloniformes; family Adrianichthyidae; genus Oryzias; species Oryzias javanicus. Next base: position 28,811,551 of record CM012439.1, read on the forward strand.
TGTACATTGTAATTTCTTGATAACTTTAAACACGGAAGCTGTCCTCCATCAAGTAACATGAATAACTGAAAGTACTTTACATCTACGCTGTAAACTGAAACTTTAAAGTAAAAAGTTCCTTGTTTAAATAATTTTTTTTCTTTTTACCAAGAAAATTCAACCTCTCATAAGATTTTTCAATCACAATATAATTTTAGATGAAGAAAACATGTCTGACTTGAATTTTGTTTTTTAAAGTAAGAATTCTTGGAAAGACTGTTTTTCTTAATTGCAGTGGCAGATTTTTTTTTTGTTCCTTTAAAGAAAATCTGCCAATGGCGTAAGAATTTTTGATTTGTCCTTTTTCTGTATTACAGTGTTCCCCTGCGTATTCGCGTTTCTTTATTTTCAGTTTCTTGCATTCAAAGATCCGGTCGAAAAAAATCCTAAATATGCTGAAGAAGATAATCAAAGAGGATAATTATCATTTGGAGCAGGTGTTTATTATTTGATGAAGGAGGAAACATCCACTGCTGGTTTCTTAGGCTCATAGAAAACAAAAAAATCCTCTTTATGTTGAGTAATACTCCCATGTTTTTTAGTAAGTGTTTTACAAAGCATAATCAGAAGTGTTTTTGGTAACGGACATTCTTTGGCTGCAGGGGGGGTTTCTCCTTATTCTCTGATTCACTGATGTCTCTGATCCCTAACCCCCACAAATAAGGGGGGGATACTATTTACCATTCTATGACGAAAACAAGACTGCATCCACTGCTGCCTTCTAAACATATGTGTTATGATTGAGGAACCACTTTTTTGTCATCCTTCCCAGACTCAAACACACCTCCTGAGCGTCCTAATAAACATCTAGTTCCAAGCAGTGCAGCAGAAACACTAGCAAATTTCACCAAGAAATGTTTAGACAACCAACCCTGGGGCGCGCTGCTCTGACCCCACAATGGCCTAGTTGTCCAGCAGCAGTCTAAGAATTACTGACATCAGGGGTTCAGAATATCCTCCGGAAAACGTGTGGCAAATGGAAGCAAGGTCATTTTTGGGGTTGAGGGGAAAACAAATGTTTGAAACTGAAAAATAAAATACATCAAACTCTGACAGTAAGACTGCTTTTATTGTTTAGAAGTGCTTCTCAATATAAGAAAACTAAAAAAAGTCTATAAATATGTTTTTGAAAATCAAAGCTGTTATTTGCAGCCTCTAAATTAATTACAATAATTGCAAATGTAAGAAAGAATTAAAATTATATTCCATTCTAAGGAGATTAATTATGGTAACAATAGCATCTGGACTCTTGTGGCAATTATACAAATTATAAGTTGCCCCACTGTTGTTTACCAATACCATGCTATATAATACAGTGAGGGTGATGATTCCAGAGCTATTTTTATAACCAAGACTGCACAGTTAAATTAACAGTGCTCAAAGTGCTAATCCCCATATCTGCAGATGTCACTGAAGCATAAGCACGGCCTTTATGCTGAATACTTTAATCAGCTGCTGAACTGAAGGGTGAGTTCACCGAGGATGGTCCCCTGCTGAGACGTCTGTGATTATTAGTATCTGCTGTATTTATTGCTTAAATAGTAAGAGAGGGTAAAATGAGCTCTAAAAAGGAATTAAAAAATGGCTCCAATTTCTTAAAATCAATCCTCCGTATGCTCGCTGAGAGAAAATCTGTATTATTTCAAGTCAACACAGCTGTTTTTACTCTAGCGTCCCCTCTCCAAGACAAACGAAGTGCGTTTTTGCTCTGTCACTTAGTGACTGAGATCTGTCCAAATGGTGCATTGCTGGATTCCCTGTCACTTCTCATTTTCGAGGACCAGCTGGATGCTTAGAGTTTTGTTTTCACCGCCTGTGTAAAGCTCCTTGTTTAAACAACACAGAGATCTCTCTGCTCGTCGGCCTGGTGCTGTCTGTAGTTTGCTCATCTTTTTCTAGTCTCCCTGAGCTTGAATTTAAATTAAGTCATCTGCCCTTTTTTTAATCTAATTTGCCATCATCTTGAAGGACAATCCTGACCTCTTTGAAGTGGCTTTTCTAGTGTGATTATGAGCTCTTAAGCATGGATGACACTAGTGCTAAGTGCCGCACAATTTTTTTTTTCTTTTTTGTAATCATATTAAACATTTCTAGACTAAGTGGCACGTTGAACTAAAATATTGGTATGACTGTGGAGGCGTAAAGGCTTGGATTTCCCCTCCGGGATTATGTGGTGGACTTGATAGGCCCAGATGTTTCCAAAGAAAGAAACAAATGCTAATTACTGCGCATATCTCCAGGCTTTTGCGCATAGAGACACAAGTCTTGAGCCTGTAATATCCTTGGACATGTTTCTTCTTTTCTAAATTCACTTATATAATTTATTATCACCAAATCTCTTAAACATGTTGGTACAAGAGAGTGAATCACAAACTGGTGTTTGGAAGCAGAATTAGCATCTGTACGGTTATGCAGGGCAAATGATCTCTATTTTTGCACTTTGAATGCCAGCAGGAGTCGAAGTGTAATTCATTATATTTTCTTTTAAAAAATCCAGTGAAAATGCATAAATGACTTTTAACTTGAAGCAACACTGGTGTCCTCATAATTGGCAGTTGAGCATCACAGCTTAACTCCTCGTTCACGCGTCGACAAGCTTATCTGTTCGTTTGTTTATCTTCCTTTTCAACAGTGTGAGCAGCATCAAAAGATGTGAGGCGCTTTAAAATGTATTTAAAACACAATCCAGTGCTCAATAAAGCAGACACTCGCTTCCCATCTCCTCACAAGCTATTTGAGTTAAGGTGGTCAACTTAAACCTCAGTGGTTAAAATCTAAAGCTGCAGAGCTCTGTGAAGACAGCGGTGGTGGTTTAGCTGATTGGTTGTTAGATAAGGTTCGTTAGGTGCTGGTTAACCAGAACAGAAACACAGATTTATACATTTTGTACAGTTGTGTGGGCGAAATGTTTTTTCTTTCAAACCCTCAATTGAGCAAAAAGGAAGAAAAGCAGGACAATGTCCAATTACCAGTGGTTTTATTGTGAAAGAGCAAAATCAGAATGGCAGAGCTTTCAGAAGGACCTCAGTCCAATCTACTAAATTTACCTTAATAGCTCAATTTTTTTGTACTGTTTGCAAGGTTGTTTAGCGAAATGCCATGAAAGCGTCTTTCTCCTCGACGTCGCATGTTCAGTGGAAAGAACATTCATCGCCTTTTACGGTGCTCTCCGCCTGGGGTGTCATCATCCCACTTTGCAGCCCCTCCTCCGGTTTTCAGAGTCCCTCATGTTTCACACTCGCAGATCTTTAGACTGAGCATTCAGATGCAAGATGGCTGCGGTAATATCTCTAATACTCCTGAATCCCATTGATGGATATGGATTTTAGCATTTCATTTTCAAATCAATAGCATGTCTTATTCAAAGAAAGGGCTGTCAGGCAGTGAGTAAAATGAAAGATGTAATGAAAGAACTGTGTTTTGGACCCCGTGCATTTACGGGTTTTTTATTGCAGCTGCAAAGTTAATTTAATAGCAGAATGATGAAATAAAAACCCATTCAGTGGTGACTGTCTGGTTTGGCTTAAACCACTGAACGCAGCTAAGCTCACTGGCTAAAAACTAAGTAAACCCTTGATAAGGTATTAAAGATTATACTTTTGACCTAATTTTGAGACTTTTTACCATGTCACATGTTAGCATTCAAGTAAATACTATATTTATTTGTGGCAATTTAAAAAAAATACAAATTAAAGTCCCCCACCGATTATATTTTGATCTATTGTAAAAGTCTTCGATTATGCCATTTTTATATAAGAAAATAAATAAAGTTTTCTAGGACGTAGTTACTGTAGAGCAGCTGTAGTTCACAAGGAATTTTCCTCTGAGTTGTGGGTGAAGCTGTAACAGCTAGGAAATCCCACCCCACATCCCATCATCCATTTGTTTATGTGCTCTCCCACTAGCTTACAGCCCCTCACAATCCCAAACTAGCGTTAGCGGCCCAACAAAAATGTGAGCAATCCTGCTGTACAGTCTTGAATCAGATTCCAGCACAAACAAATAAAAACAAAGACGAACGGTACATGGATCTATTTGTCTGCAAGTGGATGCATCAAAATGAAGCTTGCGGCCTGACTGTTGTATCTTCTACGTCACAGCCACTTGCTTTTACCGCCGTATTCTTTTTGTTTACTGCGATTTAAATACAGATATACTCAGAAATGCAACTTTAATCCTCATTTTCTCCATATACATCATCCATAATTAGGAAAATGTCACAAGAACTTGCTAAAAACCACAAAAAACATAGCTTTAAGAAATATCGGAGTGGGTCTTTAAATAAATCATTTTATTTGAGAAATTCAGGAGAACACTCCTATAAATCTTCTTAATCTGCTGTTCTATTCTTCAGAACAAGCAGCCTGTCTGAAGAGTAAAAGGTTTATGTAAGTGTTATAACATCACATTGACCTAGCTTGATACAGGGAAGAATAGGTCAAGAAATGTGAATCATTAGCATCTGCATGCAACCTTCCATGCTTCCTTAAGTATAGTTTATTTTCTCAGAATAGTGAAATGTAAGTCGTGGGGATCAGTGAATTTGTTTCAAGCGTGGAAGTGGGTGTAAACGTGTTTGTTCTTGTGTATCAATTAATCCTGTGACAGACTGGCATCCTGTTCACACTGCATAGCACCTCTCACCTTCTGCTATCCACTCCAGGAATGTGATAAAGGCAGGATAAATAGCACAAGGCAATGGGCCAACACAGACTGACATTGCTTGTTAGCTAATTTACAAATATAGCACTATATGATAAGAAAAAATGTCACGTTGTATGATGATGTTGATAAATTATTTGTCCAATTAAGCAAGATTTTAAAGCTAATTTTGGGTGTGGCCTTCTAAAAATTGTGAATGCTCAGAAATACAGGTCCAAATTCATTCACTACTCACTACATAGTGAACTATATTTGCATTTGTGGTGCTGTCCGAATAGCAAAATCGAGTGCTCTCTAGAAATTTCCCAGGGTTCTCTGCCAAAAAACCAGTGTGGATTAATGTTCAGTACATTGGCAAAGTTAGACCACAATGCATTTTTTTTTTTTAATGTTTAAATGTATTGTTTTTGATAAACTATCAACGTTTTCTTTATCAGAGCACAATGGATTCATAAATAAATGTTGTAAAATGCTCTTATTGATTAGATTTTCCCTTCGTGACATCTGTAATGTCATACTGCCTGTTTAAGAAAAAAGAAAAATAGTGAGCATCCAGGGCACTAGATAGTCCCTGCACTTTAAAGTTTTTTAGTGGTTAGGGATTAGGGTGGGAATTCGAACATATCCTATGTTTTTTGTTGAGAGTATTGCTTTTTTCAACTCTTTCATTTATTTATTTAACTTATTTTGCCCCTGTGCTTCAGCCACTGACTAGATAGGTGGGTAATGTGTGTGTTTTCGTTACCCATATATTTCGCTCCCAAATATTTCCATCTTGAGAGGATATGACATCACAACACATTCGAATTAGATATAACTGAGAAGATTTTAATTTATTTAATTTTAGAAAGCAGCACATATAATTTTCTTAGAAAATAAAACACTATATTAGATAAGATCCTCCTGTTCCAGCAGATTTACGTGAATTAAGAAAATAAGAAAATCAAGTCAAACCTCTCCACTATTAAAGTTAAATTCCCCTTAGTTGTCATGCACCTTATAGGTGTGAAATTTGTTCTCTGAATTTGACCCATTCCCTGGGGGAGCAGTGAGCTGCAGACACAGCTGCAGACTGGAGCCATTTGGTGGTTTAAACCCCCAATCCAACCACTTAATGCAGGAAGGGATTGAGTCCCATTTTTAGTCTTTGGTATTACTTGGCCTGGATTTGAACTCAGGACTTTCTAGTCTCAGGGTGGACACTCTATCAGATAGACGCCCTTCTGAGCTGGCCATTATTATGACGTTGGTGAACCTTCGTTCCTTTTCAAATGGAGTCACAATGGAGGAGCACGTGTGCTTCTCAGTTTGCAGACAAAGTGGAGCTGGTTATTGTGCATTTGTGGTAGAAGCACCAAATTTGGTATGGATGTACCTTATGATCCCCTTTTTCAGAGAAGCACATTAGCCACGACAAAATCCAATATTTAAAAAGGATATATTAGCATTCTGCAGGTGTCTTCCAAGTTTAAATACTGCATTTTGTTCATGAACAGCCCATAAAATTGTTGATACAGAAAAAAAGACATTGCACATTTTTGTAACGATTGAGTTTTGCCATCTTTACAAATGGATATTGGATTTTGGTGCCACTTAATGCACAAATTGTCGGAAATATCACCTAACTGGCTCCGCTAACCCGTAGTCTAGACCAGGGGTCACCAACGTGGTGCCCGCGGGCACCAGGTAGCCCTCAAGGCCCCCACAAGGTGCCCTCAGGTCTCTTCTAAAATTAACACACTTGTGAGCGACATCTAAAATTAAATTCTGTTGATATTTTTTTTTAATTACACTTGCATTTACTTAGATTTAAAAATTAAAATGTCTTATAAATATGTTGATGACACATGAACTTCAGATAAGTTTAGGTGACCTTTGACCTATTTCAGTTCAAAGATCATTAATTTTGTTGAAAATACTGCAGATTTGGTCTTTAGTTCAGAATTTAACACTATTTGTTTAAAAATGCGTAAGTGGATTTTTCTTTAACATTACATGATTGATTAACATGGTACAACACAGGGAAAATGGAACATTTTTCCCATAAAATTTAAGTGAACATCTGAAAATGTAACAATTACTGAGATTAATAAAGTCCTGAATATTGATATTTCTTTCCTAGCTTGTTGTCGTTTTTGATAATTATAGTGAGAAATCAGTGTCTTTACATAGAGGAGTATCATTATTCATATTAATATTTTTAACTAATATAAAATGAAAACAAAATTTTATTTAAAAAATGATCTCTTCCCTTCGTATAACTAAATACCCATGAAGTAGCCCTCAGGTTCAAAAAGGTTGGTGACCCCTGGTCTAGACCATAAACATGCATTTTTCTATTGTTGGGTTGGACCTGGTTTGAAATGAATGGCTGACTTCTTTGGCCAATCCCTACGGCCTCTCCCTACCCCCATATTTAGCCCTCTAAAGGAAGAGTCATGGAAAAAATAGTGTCTTCAAATTCAGACGAGTAAGAAGGAAAAATATCTTCTTGATTCTATCCAAAACAGACATGTCCCTCATAAGAACATGTCTTTTCAATTTTTCTTTCCTAAATGTATTTTTAAAACAATCAATAACATACACCCATATTAATAATCTTTAGGGTTACAATTTAATATACAAGATAATTTATGCCTCTTATATCAAAATGAAACTCAAAGTCACCTTTTCTTTGATTGGAACTCGGTTAATAATTTTGGAAGGATTTATACGATTGGATTTCAACAAACAACCAATTTCCTTCATTTAGCTAAATTCATATTCACTTTGGCTGTAGTAACAAAGAGGAAAGAATACAGTTTTTGTAGATTAATTTTATTATTTAGAAACTTTTCATTTACAAATGTCTTTTTTTTTGTATTAAGCCCCAACCATTTTTTTTGTCAAACAATTCAATAAAGTCTTTTATTTCAATCTTTCAAAGTCTAGAAAATAAAACTTGTATGAAAATTTTAGATAATTTGCCAGTTTATTTAGTGCCTTTTGGCTTTTTATTTATTTATAATTTTAGGTTGTTTTAATACATTACAATTATGTTATTTTATGTTATTTATTTATCATTTTATAAAATATTTTTTTATTATCTTTTGGCTGCCTTGTACGACTGAACAACATCCTTTGTTTTGTAATTTTCAGTTGACATGTGTTGCTGAAATATTAATTCATTTAAAAAAACAATCAGATGACACTCCCACTTGATGATTTCATCAACATTCGCCAGTCAGCTACGCTACCACGTAACTTCCAGTGCTTGGAAAATTCTTAACATCAGTTTTCAACATCAGCCACAAGGGTTAACCCTTAAAAAAAACTATTTCCGACTCCCCTTTCCCTCCAAACGCCCCAACAACATGAGGAGTAGGGAGAATCTGTAGGGGAAGAATTTGGATTTGGCCATAGTGTTATAATTTTTTAAGGCTACTTTAGGCTTGATCTTTCTCAAGTTTTCCGTGGGGAAATTTGAATGATCTTCTGTCTGGAAACCAAATAATTGTCTCTTAGTGATATTGTCACTTTTTGGATGATTCTTTTTATTTATGCTCATATTTTTGTGCTTTTCAACTAACTTTCCTGTGTCACCTTCTCCTCCACAGCTGGATTCGTGAAGTCGCCACTGTCCGAGACCAAGCTTACAGGGGACACCTTTGAGCTGTACTGTGAGGTGGTCGGGAAACCCTCTCCGGAGATCCAGTGGTGGTACTCTGAAGTCAACCGAGCTGATTCTTTCAAGCAGCTGTGGGACGGAGCACGCAAGCGCCGGGTAGCCATCAACACTGCCTACGGTACCAACGGGGTCAGTGTTCTCAGCATGACTCGACTCACACTGGAGGACTCTGGGACCTATGAGTGTCGCGCGAGCAATGACCCCAATCGCAATGACCTCCGACAAAATCCTGCCATTACCTGGATCCGCGCCCAGGCCACCATTACAGTTCTACAAAGTGAGTGGTCTATGTGCTGTAATCGTTAGATGATAACCAACAAGCATCCTTCCCTCATCTGTCGAGATCCCTCAACAATCCACACACACCTCAGCAGTCACTGGCAAGGTAAAGAAAAAATTAAATCTTAAATTATTAAACATAAAGTTTAATTTGACCTAAAAGAACATTTTAAATTCCTTATGCCAGTGACTACAAAAAGTGTGTCTTGATTATTTTAATCAAACTTTTACATTGCTTGCCCAAACTTCCTGACAATTCCCTGACCCCATTCAGTCGCTATCTTTGTTTCACTCTCCAAACCTTTTACTTTGTTAATCTGTCTTACTCCTTTTCAGGATCTCTATTTTCTTTGTACCATTTTTTTGTGTGTTCCTCGAGTGTCTCTTTGTAACATATCCCTCCACCATGGTGTCTTCTGCATTACATTGATTGTTTTATTTACTTCAAAGCCCTGCATGTCAGTTAAATGCAGTGGAAACCCAGTGGTGCTTTGAAGTAATGCCGTTTTTTGATGTTGTTGTCTCACTCCGGGCACAGTGTAAATGGGATTGCAAGGAGACACAAAGTAGGGATCCGTTAAGGTGCACCACGGCGATTCCTGCTGTCAAATCTTTCCCTCCAAAAAAGTAAACGTTAACTGTTTTTAAATTTAGGTGTGGTAATCCAATAAAGGACAGAACCACACAGGGGCCTGGAGTGTCTCCCTTTTTTTGTTCCTGCATGTGCACCTTGTAACTTTGTGCTTTCTCAGCCATTTAAGCATGCCTTTAGCTTTTAGCTTTATACTCATAAACACTCAAACAAAGTAGGAGTAATGTGGGCTCTTCTAATCTATACATAAAGGAACTTAAAGAATTGGGTTAAGTGAGGCTTTGAAAAGTAAAAAAAAAAAAAAAAAAAAAGACTTCTGATCAAGCATTTTTCAACCACGGCATATACTTTGTCATCACCAATAAGAAAATGTTCTTTGAATATACTGTACATGTAATATGTATATTATTTTTTGCATATTAGGGGCTAAACATGAAACCCTCTATATGTGGTTAGTTCTATCAAAAACTTGTCAAATCTCAATTTTTTTTAGTTGGTTGCATTTTGTTTATAAATTATTTTTTAATATAACAATAGGATATATATTTATATAAAAAAATATAAAAGAGTAAAACTATAGTAAATAATATTAAATATTAATAATTATAATAATATAACAAATGTGAATATTAGAATATATTAATTATTATAATAATATAACTGTAATTATTTGATTACTATAACAATAGTAGTAAAATGTTTGCAAGAATTACATTTTTTCATTTACTGGATTGTTTATTCTTTAAACAACTAAACTTTTATTGTTAAAAAAAATAATGTGAGGAACTGATCTATTGAAATTCCATTGAATAGCGGCTAAGGGCTAGAAGCAGTATTTGTCCATACAAAAAATATATTTTTACATTCTGTAAAAAGTTTTGCAAACTTGTCTGTAGTGATCTTGGAAGTTTATCAGAGTTGGTAAGATAACATTTCATTTCTTTTTAAATCTTGTACTTTTTATTTTTGGATTCATAAGAACAACTGGATTCATTGCAAAGAGCTCCTTTAAAGATTATTTCTACAAAAAGTGATTTTCCTGCTGTACTGTGATGTGGCAGACAAGCTTTTTCCTTATCTGTTGCTGTGATCTCATGAGTACAGATTAATTATTTTTCTGCTAAAGGTTTTATCATCAGGTTTCCACTTGAGTTGACTGTCATATTCTGTAGAAGGGCTTCTTTGGTCTATTTTAAAACAAAAAAAATAATTTACGAAAGACTGGAGAAATATTCCTCAAAGCTTTTTTTGACAAAAAGAAACTACTGCATTGATAATCATCTTTGCTTTGTTTTCTGTGTAAAAAAAATATTCTAAGGTCTCATTCTCACTCAGAATTTAAAGGGCCTATATTTTGCAAAATCAACTTTTTTTTTTTAGCTTTTAAGTGTATTATAATGTTAATTCCTCATGAAAAACTCCCCAAAGCAGTATGTTGCTCCATTCTTACATCTCTGAACATCTCTATGAGCACCAGCCCCTCCCAATCCACAAAAACGAGTGTGTCCTCACATTGTGATGTCACAAAGTGGGGAACAGCCCCTCCCAGGAAGCGTCTGTGCTGTCAGCACAGTATGCATGTCCATCTTTGCAAAAGTTCGGATGTCGTTTGTTTTCATGACCGAAACACAGACACGCTGCTGAGGCTGTCTCTAAGTTGAGGTGAAATGACCCACGAGGAACAAAAGGTGGTGCCTCAGAGATGGAGTCGTCTAACTTCTGAGTAGGAAAAGGAAGTCACAAAAATAATTAAAACTAATTTCATAATGTGTTTTTAATGTGGTAAAATAGCATTTTATCATGTGTATTGATACTGTTTACTATGAAGACTATAGCACAATATAGGCCGTTTATTGGGCAGAGACTGCCAAAAATGGTCACACCTTTGTAAAGTTGGATTTGCTTTCATCCGTGAATGAACCAAACTCAGTAAATACCACACAGTCACAACAGCTAACCTAGCCATGAAAGAATAAAAGCACAACAAGGAAGAAAGCCTGTACCCTTATCTATACGATTTGATGATATAAAACTGTTTGTACAATATTGATGTCTTTTTAGTTTTATTTCAAACTTTTTTTTTTGGTAGTTTAATACATTTTACCTCTGAATCAACCTCCACTCAACCAGCTAATAGTCAATTTGTTGATGCTCTGTTTTTAAAATATATTTTTCAATTTTATAACATTTTTTTAAACCACATTAGTCCAGAGCATGATGGTTTTCTCTATGCAAAGAACAACATTTTTAAAAATGTAATTTTAAATAAAAATATTTAGTACTTAAGTAGCCATTTTCTTATTTAGTAAAGATTGGTATTTTAAATAAATGTTTTTTTAGTAGTACAAGAAGCCAGCACTCTTATCAGCCCTTCCCTAAAGAGATTTGTGTGGGAAAAAAATAATATTTAGAAAGAGAATAATCTTCATCAGCCAAACAACTCAAGAGTAACAAAACATATTACTACAAATTATCTTAATTACAAATGTACCACTTTAAATAAGAATAAAGACGGTTATCTATGTGGTACTTGTTGTTTAGTAATGTTCCACAGGGATTCGGGGATGTTCTCTACAACCTTCAGTCCAGCATCATTTCTGTTGTGTCCTACAAACAACCTTCTGGTTAAATTGCATTTTTTTCTAAATGTTAATTTATGTACCTCATGTTGAGTATGTGCGCATGTCTGAGTGATACTATAAATAGTAGATGTAGCTCTGCTTTGTCAGGAAAAGAGATTTGTAAGAGGTGGGGGAGGGGAGAAATATCCCCTTAGCGTTTCAGCGGCCAGATCTACAGGAAGAGGTTGCTGTGAATGCTAAAAGAAGTCAACTGCGAGTCTCGGTAGCCTCTCTTGCCCCTTTGTGCTTCCTGCCTTGCTAGTGGCTTTGCAGCAGTGGTCTGTAGTAGGATTATGACGCTCTTCTCTCCACTCCTCCCCTCGGGAGCTCCGTTTGAGCCACGATTGGCCCGCCCTGAAGGAGGGGGAGGGGCAATGCCTTGAGGACTTCCTGTTCACAAATCAAAGGCAGAGCAGAGGGCACCTTGCTGTTGGATGACACCCACTGCCTCCATGATCATCTTTGAGAACCAGACCCTGGTTTTGTTGTATAACCAATAGCAAAGGTCTGTTTAGTGTTACATCATCGGCCAGGGGCAGCCACTCATTTCAACTTTGTTTAAATCACATCCATCTGAAGAATGTGAGCCTGGTAGTCCACCCACAGAACTCCAGCTTCCTAGTGGTTGATGGAAGCAAAATAATGTGCACAATGTTGGATGATAAAGCAAAAATGTAAAAGACTGAAATCTGGACATGCGTCTGAGTTACTGATAAAAAAGACATAGGAATCAGAACAATTACAAACTGTCAATAGATCTGAAAATACTGTAATATATAAAATCACATATATTAATTATTTACAGTTTATTTGGGGCCTTCGCTTTAGACTATTTAGAGTTAGCAGGAAAAATGGCATTTTTAGTACCTATGAAATTTGAATTTCATTCTTTTTTGTCATCAATTCATCTTTTCTTGCTCTGTCCGGTGCAGAAATGTGTAAAAGCTTATCTTAGCTACACCCTGGTTGTTAGTCCATCGCAGGGCCACACAAAGCTAATGGACCAAATCCAATGAAAATTAGATTTTTTTTGGTGTTTTTGACATTTTCTGGTGGAATTTTTCTGATGATGGTAGACATAAATGATGAAACGGTGGAAACATTACAAACATCTTAAACTTTATATAACATTTTTACTACTTTTAGACAATGCTCAAAATTGTGTTTCTGAGTAATTCTTTTTCAAACTGCTGTAAATCAGGAACAAACAAAAACATAGCGATTGTAATGATTGTATGGACACTTGTTTTCTATGTAAAGCTCACTTGTTTTCTATGTAAAGCTCAAAAATGTTCATGTGTAGCGAGGCATAAGCTCATGAGTTTTGAATGCGGAAGTATCAAATGTGTATTTATGGGTGTTTACGAAAACTTTTCATAAACACAAAAATTCGCTGCTTGCCGCCTGCCTGAGCTTTATGCCGCGGCCACATGTTGAACGATCTGTCCAGAGTGTATCCCACCCTCGCCCTACAGTAGCCTGATGAGCTCTGCAACCGCGTGGCTCCAGCGGGTAAAGGAAATAGATAGAAGTTCAAGACAAAAACACTCCCTGGATTAGTATTCAACTCGCTGACTGAGTCACTGAAAACGTCACATGCTCAAAGTGGAGTTCCTAATTAGCAGATGCGATGCGGCAACCATAGACTTAAAACTATCAAACTTCATATACGTAAATTCTGGTTGCACCGCCCAATTCGTGTCTGTACCATTTAATTAACATTAAAAAAGGCCACCTCCGCCGTACATTTTTTCTCCTTTTGTTTGCCACAGATCGTGTAAAGGACATGCATCTGTCCTCTCAGCTAACTGTTTGTATCATCCAAAATGATGCCCAATTTTTAAGTGACTGGAGGTTGGAAGTTTCTTGTAAATCTATTTTCATAACTCACATGAGTCAAAGAAATTAACTTCTTTAAACAATTTTACAAAAACACAATGACATGATGGCAACTCAATAAAAAAAAAAAAAAAAACAGGATAAAAACACTGTTTGGGTTCAAGTCTTATGGAATAAAGCAGCAAAACAAATATTGATTTGTTGGGATTTTGGGAAGATGTGAAGGTTAATACCGTTAATACCACAGCTAAAAGGTCCCGATTGAGATAAACAGAATTAAGTCAACCAAAACCAGTTTTATACTAAGGCAGGAAGGTGTGGAAAAATAAGCAAAAACCCCTGTAGTACCTTAGTGTGCGCCATAAAATAGTGCCCTCTGTGGAGTTTCCATAAATATTTCTGAGCATTTGCTTCCATTGTTGGATTATCTACCAAACCAGTGTTTATGTTGTGACTTCAACAGTAAAATTTTCAATTGATCTTTCTGCCCTCACCTGGAAGAAGGCATTGGCGCTCTCTAGCAAAGAAAAATGAAGAAACATGCTGTTGGGGCGTAATAAGCATTGCGGTGCAGGTGCTGCAATCAGCCCAGTGTGACCCGAGGCTGGGAAGAAAAGGGACTGAAATAAAGGAACACAGAATCCATCCACAACCAAAGAGGAGGAAGGCAAAGAGCAAACTAGTAAAGAAGGAGAAAAACAAACTTCATTTGTTTCATATCTTGTTGGTTTTGCATAGTAAAAGCCAAATTTTCCTCATTTGAATTCTAGTTTGAAATGGATGAAATAAATAATAATTTAGAACTCTCAAACTGATTAAAGCAATATGGTAATGGGAAACATTTTTTATAATTAGGGATCCAGCAAGCATTTTAAAATGCATTTTTTAAAAGTCTAAAAAATAAAAAGTATTAATATTTCTATTTAATTGAAGCAACATTCACATTCCTGCTGCAACCCATAGAATAAATAAAATAAAAAAATTCTAAACACACTGTCTAATTTATTAATTTCTTTAGTGCAGATAGATATTTTTCCGAGGCATACATGCTCTTGTTTTTCTCTTTATTTATTTGTTGTGTGAACTTCTCTTCACAGGCTTCCTCCTACACAGAACATTTATAAACAGCACGCTGCCTACAGCTACTACAGCATAGGAGGAAGCATTATAACAGATCTGAGCCCTAATTCTGAGATCGTGTTTGATGCTCTTTTGTTTTCCAGAACCAAAGATCAATGCCTCTGAGCACATCATCCTGTCGCTGGACTCCTCGAGCAAACCGTTCGTCCTGCGCTGTAACCTCACCACTGCCCACTGGCCACACACGTACAGCTTCTGGATGAAGAACGGGGTGGAGATCGCAAACACGCGAACGGAGCAGAGGACTACAACTCTCAGGTGACCAAAAGTTTCAAGAGGAATATTTCTCCAAGGAGGGATATCATTAACAAGTATTGCTAAATGAAGTAATGTGATATTTCATTGAATCAATACTTTCCTACACCCTTATTAAGCAGTAAATTCTGTCTCCACAAGTTCTAAAGAATTTCTTAAAGGACAGAAAAAATGAGATTACTTGAGAGTTGACATAGAAGCAACCTTTAATTTTCCTTCCTTTATCATCATTATAGTTTTTTTTCTTTATTTAAAGCTGCTTCTTTTATCCATTTTCTAAATCCCTTTAGAGGTCAGGGAGTTGCTGGAGCCTATCTCAGCCAATGTTGGGCAAAGGTGGGGTAAGCCCTGGATGGGTAGCAGCTTTTTTTTTATATTTATCAAATCTTTTAAGTATATCCACCCACATCCACGTACTTTACAGTATTATTGCAAGTTTAAGGGTCATTTATGCTGCGTCAAAAGTGCTGTGCGGAAAAGCTCTTTTCAAGGAAAGCCAAAAATGTTTGAATAATTAATAGGGATTTGTGTTGTTTCCACAAATAGAAGAACAGTAGATGAGCGTTTTTGAAACATACACTTCTGGCAAATAAAATAAAGGCTTAAAAAGTGTGATGTTAAATGAAGAGGCCTGATTTATGATTGATGTTCTCATTAAGCCTTTTCCAGCTGCTGTTTGTAAAATCTAATGAATTCTTGAATTTGTGTTTCATTTAAGGTTAAAAATACACAAATATCTGCACGTATGCAACATTTATCTGTTTCTTATACATTTACTTTTGGTTTGTGCAAAGGAAGAGAACTAGTTAACCATTGTTAAAAATAACCACAAGGTTAGAAATGGTAAATAAAAGGTTTTTTTTTTTTTTTTATATGGGTGAATGTTATTGAATTTTACTCCATTTCCATCCATCTTTTTTTATTTATTTTTTTTACAAAATATTTTCAAGTAAATACAATTGGACTATTTTTTTTATATACATGCATTCACTTAAAAAAAACAATAAAAATTGTTTAAAAAATATATCAACCAAAGTTCAAAAATGGATGTTGGGTTTTTCTACTGTGCAGTATCGTTGAAGCACAAAGCTCCTGTCCACTTCCACACACACAGCTTCAATTCTCACTAGCCACTAGACCGAACCAGTTGGTCACTTCCTTGTCACATTGCATCTCTGATCCTCTGAACCTCAGAGCTAAAATGCCTGAGGAGAGCTGCTGTTTTGTAATATAAAAGCTTAATTTGTCTCCCATGGACTTGCAGGTCCTTCAGGCTTTCACTGCTTTAGTCGAAACTAATTACTTGCACTAAATTGAGAACAGATGCCTTAATGTGCTTGCCCCCTTGCAGACCAGGTAGGTGACTGGTAGTTTATTTTCCCTGGAATCATATTTTCCCTGTGTTTCATGTCTGATTGCAGCATCTCTAAACCACGGCGGATGATTCAGGGAAGTACATGTGTGTTTACACATTTGAGATGGCGCCAAACGGAAACGCAACGATTGAAGTAAAAGGTAACATCAGTTTTTTTTTTTTTTTTTTTGCCTAAAATTCTAAGAAACTGTTTCTTGAATTAATTTCGCTTACGTTGACACATTGATGTTATCTAATGGTTGCATGGAGTCAAAATGTCGGGAGCTGTTTGAAGAGTGTCCTCGTTGACAAAGATGCTTCAGCTCATCCAGTGGAGTAGTGACGACAAGGAGACTTCCTGAGGCTGATTTCCATCCACGATGAGAGTGGAGCAAAATAGACAGACTGTACACTCTCTTAAAAAAGCAAGTTCTATCTTAGAAATATACTGTATGTTAAAATGATTTGTAATATATGGACATTTATATATATTTTAATTATGCTAACCAATAAACTATTGTTTGGTTTCATTCGGGCAAACGGCGAGATCATCGGCTTGAGTGAGTAGTCCTCGCTAAGAAAAGACGAGTCGAACTCTCTTTGTGTGGCGCTAAAGCCAATTTGGAGTGGTAAATTGCCGCGGTGCAGACTGAGCATGCCCCTGCTTCTTACTCTGCGGCTGTCTTCAAGCGCCGGCTGATTGCATAACATAGATGATGACCGTGTGTGCTCCGCTTCCCCTGGATTGTGAGATGACAGCATTCACCGCTGTTCCAAACTGTCGTCGGGCTGTGGCGCAGACTTGCAAATGCTGGTAACAAAATAGATGATGCACGTGAAAAAGAAGTCAACTAAAAAAATGATTATCTGACAGGAAAGCAGAAATTTGATTTGTGATGAGATTAAACAACATTTTTAATCTTTGAGTATTTTTTGCAATTATTTTTGGTTTTTGAGGTATTTGAGATCTTTTTGTGACCCAGGTAGCAAGCTCGCTGTTAGAGCACGCCAGCTTTGCACTGTGCGTCTGGCAGCAGTTCCCTGAGATCCTTCGCCTACAGTGTCCTTGGCACGCTCATCCTTGCAGGACTCGGCTCAGAGGCAAGATGGAGGGTTCTGTGATGTTGTAGGATTAGCCTCAGAATGCGGTCCTAGTCATCTCTGTGGCAGGACTCAAGTTTATTGTCTGGATTCAGATTAATGAAATGTTTGGGAGTTCATAGCCATTACACTTATTAAATTGAAAGCACATTTTTTTGATTACAAAGCAGTTTTTCATTTGAGATAGAGTTTTCAAATCTTTTTTCTTTATATTTAATAAAAATGTTACCTGTGCAGAACTGATTTGATTTAGCAGCTTCTTTACCGACCACCTTAAAAAATCTCTTGGACAGCTTGGCCCTTGCTCCGTTTCCCCTCATCCCGCTCAGATTCATGTGTCACTCGAGCGCTGTCTCGCACGCGGAGATTAATAATCAGAGTCAGGAGTGTGAAATGGAGGTTTCTTCCGGTTTTAGCACCACTCCGAGGCCTGTCTGTGCGCTGTCAGTCACACACTGACATAATACAGTCAGGATGAGGCACGGATGAGCTTAGCCACTCCCGTGTTCAGGGAGCACGTGCGCACCATAATTAGAGTGGCGTGATGTCACGGAGGAGCTCAGACCCCCCCCCCCGTCCTGCACTGCTAACCAACGCAGCTGAAAAATGTCCACTCCAGGCTTCTCCCTTTATCTGTCTCAGTAGCATGAAAGGAATTATTGTAATGTTGAAGATGAGTGGAGAGCAGGAGTTATCTTTATCCTGCTGTGCAGAATTAAATAAAGAGTCACAAATATAGACTGTTCTGGTGATGGGTCAGTAGGAAGCTGGGCTTTTTTTTGACTCCATAACCTCTGCTTCATTTTCATTATCAGCACATTCACTGATTGCAGCTCATTTTTAGTGAATTACAACTCATTTCCACCAGTGTGTTTTTGAGGAATTCACTAAAGAATTACCCTGACTGGGAACATCTGGAGGAATCTTTTCATCCAGCTGGTTCCCTCCCACTGATGTTCCTTTTTTTCAAAAGTTAGACACAGAAACCAAAACAAGAACACATCCAGGACTTTTTTTTTTTTTATTAGAGATTACTGTCTAATTAACCAGAATGCCACAGCACGCCAACTTAAATGCAAGTTTTTCTTTTACCAATTTCCCGAGCAGGATTAAAAAAAAAAAAGTTCTTTTTAAATGATTTATACATAACATCAAAATAACACAAAATTAAAGTATAACATTTAATAAATGAAAAGGAGAAAACTGTATATTATCTGCCCCTATTCTAAATCAGCAAAAGTAAATCAAAGTACATCTAACAAAGAAAATGATCTTTACATAAATATTGAGCCCAGCCTGCATTTTATATAAACATATGAACATAAATACATACACATTTACATAAACAGTTATCTACTTATATTTATCTATACAATGTTTAGTGGCATGAACTACTTAAAGTTTTATGAAATATTTTTTCTACATATTATATATAATTTGCTTAACATCTAACTTTTAGTAATACTTTTAAAGGCAGTAATTGTTATTCTTTGTCCAGTTCATTCCATATGATAGGACCGTATACTGAGAAAAAAAGACAGTTTTTCTCTAAAAGTTGACATCAGTCAGTGGCTACCCGGGTACATTTTGAGGTCATGCGACGGCAGTCCACTGATGGGTGGAGTTGACGCTAATACAAAATCGGGCGACGGCTGGGCGGCCACAAGGCAGTGCCGCCAATACATAGTGTTACCGCCCTTTCTGGACATCTGACTGCAACCGTCTACATTCATGACCGCAACAACAATTTTCAAAAAAGTCCAACGTCGGCATGACATCTTTAATATTCTGCTGATCGTGTACGATTTTTCTTCATTGTTACTTATAAAATTATAAGGTTTTTGTTGTTTAAAAACAAAAATAAGTCGTATAATGAACCAAAACAATAAAAAAAATTTCAGGATTTTTTGAAAATACATTTTAAATTAGTCAAATTAAGTTCTGATTTTTAACCTTTTTATAGAAGTTAAATTATCAGTATATATTAGAAATGCCACGATTCTTGACATAAAACTAAACTATATGCTACACCATTCAACAAAATCATGGGTAAAGGGAATTGTTGCATCACTGCATCATAAATTAAAAGTGTAAATAAGGATTTGTCATTTATTGTTTTATTTTGGTATACAATAAGAAAATTTGTATTTTTTTTTCCTTTTTGCTTGCTTGTAATCAATTTACAAAAACAAATTTGAATTTTTTGGTTTTTTGCTTTTGTTTTGTGATACACAAACTATATGTTAAAGTGAAGCAAAATTGGATCCAAAAAATTGTAGTTTGAATTAAATCATGGAAAATGAAATCTAACTAAATCTAAGATAAACATCTGCACAAATCTGCATCTAAAGAAAAAGAAAGACCTGAGGTGTAGTTTGTGTCTTTTTTCTGTCACCCTTCCCAGTACTGAATCTTATTTTCTTTCTATCTTTACAGCAAGACCTGAGATCACTAGTCACAAGCGAAGTGAAAATAAAAACGAGGGGGAAAATGCAACGTTGTACTGCAAATCTGTGGGTTACCCACATCCCACTTGGATATGGCGAAAAGTGGACGGAGCTTTCTACGAGGTGAGTGCGCTCACAATACCAGCAAGCAAAACCCCAACAGGCTGTGTGTCATTTACTGTCAGAAATGATGGTTGTCTTTCAGGACATTGATAATTCCACTGGACGCTTCTTCATCACTAACAGAGACAATTACACAGAGCTCAACATCCTAAACCTGGATATAACCACAGATCCTGGATTATACCAATGCAACGCCACCAACAGGATCGGAAACACTACCAGGGAAACAATACTACGAGTTCGAAGTCATCTTGCACCGCTTTGGCCTTTCCTGGGAGTGCTAGCAGAAATCATAATCCTGGTGGTCATTATTGTGGTGTATGAAAAACGCAAGAAGCCAGACGACTTTGCTGACGGTAAATACAAGAAAACACTTTTCTTTCAAAGCAAATATGACAAATAAATGAAGAGGTAAAGTCAAAATATGTTAATTTAAATTACATGACAACTGAAATTGCACTTTAGAAGGATTGAAAATTAGTGGAGAGTTCCCTTTTTCAAGTCAGATTTAGAGGAAAAATCACCATTAACTAATGGTTTTTTTCTTGATACAGCCATTTTCTTCTGTTAAAAGCATCCTACGGTTGTGGGTGTAAGAGTGCACGCAGGGCTTTAGGTGGGCACCGTCTAAAAAATCCGTTTTTTGCTCAGCTAGGCCCACGACAGCGAGAAGGCTCAACAGTGTGCTCTCGCGTCTCAGAACCGCTCACCTCCTAGTCTGCAACCAAATCTCCAGCTCTTTAAATACAAGATGCTACTCATCCAGCAACAAGCAATCACAGTAGCAATCAATTTAACAATTTCCATTGAATATAAAACCCAACAAGTCATCTCTACTTCCTCCAAAATGAGACACAAATAACAAAAAAACTGCACATTGATAAACTAGTAAAGTTAGTGATGCTACACAGATTAAAGGCCTCAATCCTACCTCTAGTTCTCCATCCATGTTACTCTGCAGAGTTATCCCAAATACACCAGAAGATCTATGAAATATGCCAAATGTCAGACCACATGATCATGTCTGGTCTAGATTTATGAAGACAATATTTTGAGGGACTATAAGATAGCTAAGCAAAAATTATTTCCCCATTGGTAGATTCTATTTAAATATATATAATATATTAAAGCACATTCTTTCTGTTTTTTTTCTCATATTAAAAATAAGTGGCAATAAGACTATTGACTGTTCCCATTAAGGAAACATATTTTTTAATTTACCAGAAGAAAAGGAGAAAGTGCTTGGGTAAAAAACAACTTTTTATGACACACAGCTGCAGTATTTAATGTTGTGATAATTGAAAAAGATTCATTTAATCATTTTATTACAATGAAAGGCGAATTAATATTTAGTTTCAGGTTCCGATCAATGAACATCTCATTTGTGAAGAGTCTGGACTTAAAAACTTAAAAACAGAAGTTCTATTCAACACAGACTTTTTATTTAAAGCTTATTTAAACATGAACTGGAGTGAATGCAGCTGAAGGCAAATTATCTTAAAACAAAGGTCTTTTTACTTTTTTAAGATTTGGTTTTTGCTGTGTCTACTCTGATTTAGCACTCTTTAGCTTCATGCAACTGACCTGTAACTCTCCCGCAGGCTGTCTGTGTGCTGCATCTCTTTCCTTCATGAACAAACACCAATTTCTATTCCTTTTTTTTCTTTGCTTTACTGCATTTATTTCTGTTTGCCTTTAGTGGTTGCTGCTAAGCAGTTCAGCACCTGATTATGCTTCCATACAAATCTCCCCCGTGACAAGCCTGTTTTAAACCCTGAAGCCGAACACAATAAACATGATGGATCCTCACAAGTTCATCTATTCAAAATCTGGGGAGAAGAGAACGCCGGACCTTTCTCCTAACAAAAATCTCATTTAATTCAGTTTCTCGCCAGATGAATTCTGTGGTTTTGAAATGGAAAACTGATGGATGGACTGAGGAGAAAAAAGAAAAAACACAAACAATACGAAGAAACCCATAATTCAGCAGCTTGTAGATCTACCATCAGATAAACCGGAGTTATGTTCCCACTAATGCAGTTCAGTGCTGAGAGATCTTTTTAGAACAAAATGCCTGACATTTTTCACTTTTGGGTCAATGTTGGTCACTCTACAGAGAAACTGGAAGCTTTGTTTGTTTACCAAACCACAGCAGAGTTCATACATCAGTCACCTTCCCATGCTAATGATCACTTCATACTAGACTGAGAGGTTACAAATGACTTGTAATCACTTGTATAAGTTTTTATTGTTTTTGTCCTTTCCTATGACAGCTTTACAAAGGGGTTCAGGTTCATACTTTTTCACAGTTGTCTGCTACTGAGCTTCAAATCATTGTCCAATAGACTTCATCAGTTAAAAGGCCTCACATTGACTGTCGTAGCACAATGGTTGTAGTTTCCCTGTGAGTTTAAACAAGCTCAAAATCATAATATCTCTACCTCTTCGCTTGACTGTACGCTGAAAAAAAGTGAAACATTGGGTAATTTAACGAAAAGTTCAGTAATTTTTTACCTTCAAAATTTTTAGTTTTCATCAAATTAAAATTTTGGGTTTCAACTCAAAAATGTAATTTGATAAAAACTATTGTTTTTGAATGTAACAAATTACAGAGCTTTTGTTAATTAACCCAACGTTTCACATTTTACAGCGTAGTTATGAGGTTCATCTACTAAGAGGTAGCGTTTGGTTTATAACCAAATTCAAACAATGTCCCTTTACTCAAACACGTTTTGCTTGCAGATTTTTTTGGGGCCTCAGAATCATTGACTGTATATGAGAACTGGACATAGTGAGTGTGATGTCACCATGTTGAAGCCAGACGATGTCAGTAAGCAGTGATTGGTTTGAGTTGATGTTTCTATGGCAACCACTCTCACCAATCATGAGTGAGCTTGTTGAATTTTTCAAACATTGGGCAATGGGGGAGGTCAGCGGGCACCAAATACTTTTTATTGAGGCATCTGATTGGTCAGTTAATAACTTGAAAAAAACGTTAAAAAAAATCAGGATTAGCAAGAACAAAGGCTGTTTATTCTGACACATATAATGATTTCTCACTCATGTATTTATGGGAGCGGTGGGCGCTTCCTATTTAGGTGTCTCAGTCCAGTTCTTATATACTGTCAATGCTCAGAACATTGCCAAGTCTGATATTGGGGCAGATGTTTGGTGGGGCTTCCACCCCAGGAGTCATCTTGTGAATTTTTAGTCACATTTTTCA
Source organism: Oryzias javanicus (assembly GCA_003999625.1). Taxonomy (NCBI): domain Eukaryota; kingdom Metazoa; phylum Chordata; class Actinopteri; order Beloniformes; family Adrianichthyidae; genus Oryzias; species Oryzias javanicus. Next base: position 28,834,893 of record CM012439.1, read on the forward strand.
TTTCTTATTCAACTCATCAGTTTAAATATTGGACCTGCAGGCTATCCAGATTGAAGTGCAGTAATGAGATAAAACTATAATAGGGGGTTGATGTTCTAAAAATGTAAAGATGCAAACACCTTTGTGCTGTCAGAGCGTATTTGCTGTGTTTACCTGCCTATCAAGGTGTTTGGCTTACTGCTTTTGACAGGTGTAACAAAAAAGGCACAGATGGGCATGGTCACATGGAAGCTGTGTGTTACAAACATGACATTTAGAAGCACGTTAGGTAACAGAGCGCCCTTAAAACCATATTTAACACATTGGTAGTGTTGAAAGGACAGTGATGAAAAAGTGTGATAGTAATAATGGGGTTGCCAGACTCGTACAAACCTTTTACAGTTTCACTCTTTTTTTTGTGTTTCTTACTTGGTTACTGTTTGTTTTTCCTTTTCTGATCTTTCCAAATGGCAACATAATCTAAATGGGTGGTAAGTGAGAGATCATGCATGGTTACAGTAATGTTTTGCTATGTTTTTAGAAGCCTACAGCTTTTCCTAAATCCTTTTACTTTTAGGGGAATCACTTTTAATATGAACTAACATTTTTATTTTAGACAAGAGGTCTGCAACATTTAACACTATAAAAGCAGTTTGGTTTATATTTTAGGACTAACTTCTGCATCTGTAACTTACCTGCATGAAGCCTAATGTGGCAAATTTTATTTCTGATTTTGGGCTACATACATAAAATTGAATTGAATTCAGTTTCTTATCGGCCAAAACCCATCAAAAGCAACAAAGTCCCACTTTAGTGTTAAAAAAAAAACAAAATACTAAATAATAAATGTCTTTTTTGGCCATTAAGTCATTCTTTTATAAAATTTAGCTTTTAAATATTTGCAATAATTGAATTATAAAAGTAGTTATTCAATATATGTTGGTATTTCAAGTGTTTTTTAAATAGAAAAAATTAACTTCTTTTTTTTTTTGATAGCATCAGTTCCTTTCAAAATTAAATACATCCCAAATAAGATCCTCCTGCTGCAGCATTTTCTATCATTATTGTAATGTACCGGCAACCTTTTTCTCCTTTTAACTATTGAATGACATGACATAATTGCTGTATAATCAATTTTTATTGTCTACACATGTAAACACAATTAAGAACATTGCTTCTGAACACCAATTACACTTTAAAAAGTGAAACATCGAATGAAAAGATCTGTAACATTTACCGTAAATAATATTAGTTTTTAGCAAAGTATTTTTGTAAGTTGATTAACCATCAACTCAAAATTTGATGAAAACTAGTCATTTTAAATCTAAAAAGTTGCAGAACTTGCGTTAATTGATGCGATGTTTCACTTTTTACAGTGTAGACACTGTTGTGCAGCAGAAGATTCAATTATGAGGTTCATGCTCATTTAAGGATAAATGTTTCTGACAATATTATTAAAAGTCAAACATATAAACAAATCTAGAACAAATTAACCAAAACTATAAACTCATTGCTTTTTCTAATTGTTAGCATTTGTTTTAAAGCCAAATAGCCATAAAGGAGGAGCTTCAGGTTGCAGACCCTTGCTATAATCAGCTAATTTTGTTTTTTATTTTTACAGTATTTACATCCAAATGTGTTTTACTTTACCACTTTTTAAAACATATTGGTTTCTGCAGTGTGTCATGACAACTTTCCAGACTATTATAGAGATTACAAACATTCATATCCAACCAGCAATCCTTAAAAGTTCTATTAAATTAACGGCGCTCTGAACTAAAACGCCAGTTTTTTAATCTGTTGTCCCTTTCGATAACCCCGTTTCCTCTGAAAAGCCGTGACTGTGTTTTTACTTCTCATCTGACATGAGTGACACAGTTCTACCCCCCCCCCTCTCGTTATTGACGCTGCAAGCAAACCTGATGAGCAACAGACTCATGAGCATAGAGGAAAGACTTCCAGGCTTTTACACGGAATATTGCTGCTTTTTGTTGTAGTAAATGCACAGGAAATTCCCATGAGCACAGTTCAACCCCGGCTTTTTTTTCCCCACAACAAAAATCTCTGTCTTTTTTGATCAATCTGCACATTCAGCTGACCGCACAGTGGGAAATACCAGCTAATTCCTGCTGACAGCCGAGGAAGAGAATGCATGCTTTTCACTGAAAGATTGTTGGAGAAAAGGTTCAATTGTAGTTTCATTTTCCAAGCAAGCCTCGCTCAGTTGGGAAAATTTTGCATAATTTCTACAATATTCTATTGTGATTTTTTAGATACATTTGGGTTTAATTATAAGAAAAATTGAAAGTTGTAAATAAAATTAAACCACAGAAAACCAATGATGAGACGTAGCAACTCATCAAAATGTGGTCAAATGAATACAGGCTAATTAAAACAAATTTTAACGTGATACACATTGCTTCTCACACTGTTTTCCCAACAATGTCATGAACACTTACCAGTGCACCCTCTCAGCTGACGTCTCCTTAGCAACCACCTTGTAGCATGCCTCCGCTGTACAGAAGTACCAGTAAAGTGTTGCACAGACGTTGATACAGATTTGGTCAGCGAAATAAAAAAAATGCAATAAGTGAACGATCCCAACAAGGATTGCAAAACTGCTCTTCCATTATTCTTTCTCTTGTTGTTTTGCCCCGCCCACATAATTCCTGGCCATTGACTGAAGAGATCTTTAGTCATTTGGTTTTGTTTACAAGCTTTGGTTCAAAACAGAAATACCTGGTTGACAGCAATCTGAATACAGACCAAACACAAGATTCAGGACCATTATTTCCGGACCACTTCTTATTTATAAAACACACCTCAACCAGGTAATCAGCAGCAAAAAAGGCAAAAAAAAAACAGCAGGAGGTCAACCCTTGAGGCCTGGGGCCCGTTTCAAGAAGCAGGTTCAACAAATTTAGAGTTGAAACCTGAACTCCGAGTCCGTGGACTCAGAATTCTCAAACTTAGAGTTTTTGGTTTCAGAACAGCTGAAAAAGTTTGATTCAATCAACTTGAAGTTGTTAGAACCAGAATCAGGTGTGAGCGTCTGGACCATTGAAAGCCCTAATCAATGGAGCAAAGACAGCACGATTCACCATGGCAACAGGAACAAACACCTGAGTTTCACATATGATAATTGATAAATTCCTGCAAGCATATGCTGACTTCAAGAACATTTTCCACAAGAAAAGCAACACAGCTGCAGCGGAAAAACAGAGAGAGAAAATATCTGCAGAGTTAATGCGTACGTTTACATTTGAATTATTTCAAAAAATGAATAAATAATAATGTCAGGAAAGGTATTTTGTCACTTGTTAAGTAAGGAATGATTCTTGATCTATTAATAATTTATCCAGTAATCTCCGTAATCGCATGAATGACAGTTCTCCTTAACCCTCCACCCACCACCACATACAGACACATGGATATCACTGCACGCTAAAAAGAAACTTTGTAGCTGCATGGAATATGTAAAAATAAGCATTTATTTAAATTTAATTCTCAAGACTTAAAAAGTATTCGCTGAAAAGTTTTTTGCTTTAGCATAAAGATACTGTCCGCAACTGGGATTCGAACTCGGGTCTCCACAGGGAGAAGCATCTTTTTGAAACCGAAAACTCAGAGTTTTGCTGAATTTGGAGTTCACAAACTCAGAGTTCCAACAAAACCTGCTTCTTGAAACGGGCCCCTGGAGTTTGGTGCTTTATTGTTGGGATAAATAGGACAAGCATAAGAAATACATGCAAAAAAAAGTACACCATAAAACAAGAAATATTTCCAGGTTTGAATCCGCTTACTTTGGTCATCAGATTTATTTTAGATCCGTCAAAACAACGATTATATGCTGTAAAACCAGATATTCCTTTGTTTTCAGAGGGCCAGACAGCCTTGCATAAACGCGACGAGATGAAACTGTTGGGACATTTTCAGGAATCAAAGATTATCCTGCGGCCATTGGTGTTCTCTTCATCTTTGAATACATTTACAAAATCAAAATACAAAGCAGCACAGCTGCCCCACTAAAATGACTCACTGCAGAAGCATCAACAGCTGGAAGACAAGATTTACTAATACGGCTTGTGAGGCCATTCCTCCTCTCACTCAGGCCCATTTTTAGACTTTTATTTACTTATACTCTATACTACACTTATTCTCTTTTTTCCATTTGTTCTTCTTGTACACAGCAGATGGGTAATAGAGTAGTGATGTATTCATTGATGATTCATTGACAGCTTTCTGCTCTATCAGTGTCGATACAGCTAATAAAATTGAATAATTTTAGTTTATAGAGACTAATGTATGCAACACAAAATGTCTTTTCTCTGTTTCTTTTTGTAATAGATTTAAATGCCAGCAATTCATTTTGAAAATTTTAATTTATAATCAAAACAAAACAAAATTCATCATCTGTGACATTTAATAAAATACAAAATGAAGTAAACCAAACAGCTTGATTCTGCTCTCATATCTCCAATCTAGTTTCATCTACCAAAAAAAAAAAAAAAAAAAAAAAAAAAACTGAGGCGATTAAGGTAGATTATGTCTGCAGTCTTTATGCCAGTCAAATCAGGATTGAGGACTCCCAGCTCAAGCGCCACAGCCACTCTGAAATCTCTTTTTAGCATCCCCGGTTCCCTGAGGTTTTGGCCCCTGTTTGCGTGCCTCATAAATTCTGGTCTCTTGGTGGCTTAGCGGCGTTGAAGCACATTTTCCCTCTAAATTTAAAAGCCCTGCTGCAGCAGCTGACAGTTTTTTTTTCTGTTTTAAAATCAGTTGCAAACAACAAAAAGAGGACAAAATTTGCAGCCGCAAAATTTGCATCCATATGGATGTTTTTTGGTTTTTTTTTAAAAAGGAAAACAAACACATTTGAATTCATTTATTATTTTAAAATCTAATTTGCTAAATGCTGATCCGTCTTCCTTCTCCTCATAGAACCATATTTTGCTTTACCACTGCTGTATTCTGCTCTACTTTATTCCATGGAATGCTGCTAATATGCTCATCTTAAACTAATACATGCATGGAAAATATCTCACTTTGACCTTTACTTACCTGCTGACACCTCTGTTTGCTGTAACACGTTGTACTCACAGAACCAAACATTTCACCATGCTTTTTTGCATTTCAAACAGCTTTTTTTTTAACATATGCATTTCCACAAGTGTCACATTTGCAGTATAAATTGTATAATAACTATTATATATTTTTAAAAATGACCGCATCCTTTACCCATCAATTCTCAAAATCCCAACGTTTAATTAAAAGATGGTTTTATGCGAGCCATCTGCAGCACTCCTACACATATGCTCATTTACAAATAAACAGAAACCCCATAAGATTCATCTGGCATGTGAGATGAAGTTTGTCCAATGTTTGCTTTCAAAGCTCAGAGAATTCAACGTTTGCTCATGTTTCAGCCATTTTAGCAACAAATGCTCAAAAATTTCCTATGAGATCACCACCTTTAAATAGCTCATTATTCCAATGATAAAAGTGCATTATTTATTGTAAAAATGCTGAAACATGCAAATTATGTATTTTCTTGTGTGTTTTTGTTCTTTTAATGTTTAAATTCTGTCTTTTTTTTTGTCTCCCAACGGCAAAGATGATGAACCAGCTGGACCGATGTAAGCTCCAATTTACAATTCTGATGTTTCTTTTTTTTTGGCTACTTTCAATCACTTTTTCATAACTGCTTCTCTCCCAGGAAGACGAACTCAACAAACAATCACAAAGACAAAAACATTCGCCAGAGAAATCCAAAATAGGCAATTCACTCAGGTATGTTGTATGGGAATCTAAATATAGACGTGATTATGCGGATAATCCAGTCACGCCTTTTTTTGATTTTCTCTCCACAGATGAGATGACTAAACTGCATTTTTTTGACTACATGAAAGTATCAGAGAATGATGGAGCTCCAGGCTGTTCTGAGAAGAATAATTTAAAAAAAAAGCACATCTTGTCTCATTCTATGAGAAAACAATATCAGCACACCACTGGCAAGAACATAAACGGCTGTCTTAAGCATGCCTTATTCAGTCTTACGCGGAGATGTCAGGATGACGAGTAATGACGAAAACCACCAAGAGGGTGTTCACATTTTTAATGTGCTGTTTGATGTCTCCTCCATTCATTTTATCATGTCCTCAAATGGGGTGATCCCTTTTGTATTACATATCATGTACAATGCATGCAAGATAAATACGCAATAGGATACTCAGAATAGAACTTTCTGTTGTTATCCCTAACAAGGCTTTTTGCATCCAAGAATATCTGTTTTTATAGTCATCCCAACCATATATATATAATATATATATATATATATATATATATACTATATATATATATATATATATATATAGTTTCTATTGTTTGAATTTGTACAGCATATCATTGTTTGATTTGTGACAGGAGGGTTACTTTTACCAGAACTTTTATTGTGAAGCAAGGGCTTCAGTGACTTGGCAGTATTTCAATTTTAAAGAGAGTACTTACAGAACATGACTAATGTGTGTTTTAACTATCTTAACAAAAAAGGATATGTGTATTGTTTCTATTTTCTTTCCAGAGTAACTTAGGTGTCTTGTATATGTTGGAGTATGAGTGTTCAAATGATAGAAAAATCTGTAAATGTTTTTCTTTTTTATATATTTCCCCAAATTACATGGATTTTTATTTAGTACTTTATGATTTTTTTTTGTTCTCTCTAGCTGTATAGCATGGCTATAATCCTATGCAATATGTATTATTAAATAGATATATGGAGGGCAGTTTGTTTTACTCAGTGAAGCTTTAATATTGTGGGATCACTTGGACGCTGGCATAGCAACATTCACTGCTGTAGCTGCATGACTCCTCTTTTCAATTAAATGTATTCATGTGTGTTGGAAATGGACCTGGTTGGGATCAAAGGGACCAGAGTATATAGCCACGATAAACATATGAGTGAGACCAATATTTTTTTCTTAATAAAAATGTTAAAAAAGAAAAAAAAATCACTGCCTTGTTTGTTAAGTTTCTTAATAATTTTTATTTTGCTTTTCATTTTGAACATTTTAGTGATTTGCAATGAACAGCGGGAAAACCACTTTTTTTTTTACGTTCTTTACTCTTCAATCAGTTTCTGCAGCTGCGCCTCCACCTTCTCCACAAACCCCGGAAAGCTTGGATCCAGCAGACAAAGACGCAGGACCGGCTCAAAGTCCCCCTCAGCCAAAGGAGTGTGGGAATACATCTGAGGGAGACTCAAGGAAACCTCTCCCAAGAAGTGCTGTGGGAGAACCACAGAGGATTTGATTCAATTATATATATATTAAAAAAAAATGGAATCAAGTGACTTAAATTAGCATTCATAATTTATTTAAGCTAAAATGAAAGTCAAGTGTCTCATAAAAAACAATAAAAACATTCACATGTGATGGGAAGAACAGTAAAGGTTCACGCTGCACATGAAATATTTAAAGTTAATCAATTTTAAGATTTAACAAAACAACATATGTTTTTAACCACCGAACCAAACATTCATTAAGTTTCTGGAGGGCATATAGAAAGAAATTTTAGCTCAAAATGGCATTTCTGAGTATTTATTTTTTCAAATTGGGAATCAGGAGTAGATGATAAAATGTTCCACACCGACACACAACTCAGAGGCTAATTTCAAATGGACTACTGCTGGTCTGTAGAATCTATGTCCTTGTAAAAGACATAAGTTTTTGATAATTAAAGGGCCAAAATAATTAAGCCTTTCAGAGTAAACTATTTCAACATCATCATACATTACCTTTGGCACTGAAAAATTTTTTTTCCATAAAATATAAATTAAAAGAAAAGTCTTTTTACAATGAGTGCTAGCTCTGCAGAGAAAATGGGAGTATATGTTAGCCTGGGGGTGGTGCTGACAGCAGAGACACACTGAATGTGAGGATCCACTCATTTTTTGTGGATTGGGAGGGGCTGGTGCTCCGAGAGCTGGATTAGAAGAATGTTTAGAGATCCATGAATAGAGTGAAACACTTGTGGTTGTTTTTTTGTGAGGAATGAACCTTAAAATACAATTTAAAAAGTTAAAAAAAAGTTGATTTTGGGAATGTGGAGTTGGACTTCAAACACCAACTTCAATGAAAATTGTGTTTGTGGTGTTTTTAAGATGTTCTTGTAGAATTTTTCTCACAATGGAGAACATATATACAGAATTTAAGAATAAAACTGAGTATTTCTTTGATGTGTTCAGGAGCAGAGGAAAACCTGGAGTTTGAAAAAGTTTGAGTTTGTGACGCAGCAACTGCCATAGAGTCACTTCCTCCACTACAATTCGGAAGCATCCAACTAGCAGACAAACAGATCCATTAACGTCTTAATTTTCCTCATGTGAGCTGCCATCTGGATCAAAACTGTATGGTTGCATAGCTCTGACATTGCTCGCCATTTTTTTTTTTTTTTTTTACTACATTTGGGCTTGTAAGGTGCAAAGCTAGAATGAAAAAGTGTAAACAAAGGGCTGATGGTGATATTAGTGGACGCCAACTTCTGTGCCAACAGTCCTGTAACTTAAAGGTGAATTAATAATGAGCTACTGCTGCTCAGCAGAAAATATTTCTAAAAAACAAGTTTTTTTTATATTGACTAAAACCTGCAGTTTCATAATTAAAAGACCAATTTTACAATAGAAAAAACTTGAGTTGGAGAGGGACTTTAATATCTGATTTAGAAGGAAATGTAAGATTTGAACAAACATTTGTTATATGTATACAGTATCATTAGATGCTTACATCTTAAATATTTCAATAACTTTACCTTAGCAAGATGCCTAATGGACAAAGATCCTTGGGTAACATCCGGCTCCACAGACTTTTCCTGACGTATCCGCTGTCACATATTGATCAAAAGATTAAGAAGGAAAATTCAGAAACAAGGCATGACACTACAGAGTAAAAAAAGACCAATCAATATCTTCATTACTAATGAATAAATGTCCACGCCTCAACATGCTTTCATCTTCACTGAGAGTGTCTTCAGTGCTCAAGTCTCAAAGGTCAAATTGAGCCTTAAGGCCAATTCCTATGCAGCACCGGTCCCTCGTGTTTATCACTGTAACACCTTGAAGAGCCGAATGCTGAAAAAAAAATCTTTATTTCCTTTGATTTAGTGTATCAGGAAAAAACAAGATCTTATTTGAGGCTTCTGGAGGTTGAAAACAAGGGAAAACTGAACCAGAGTGAACAAGACACTAAAAGACATCAGGCATCCCAACAACTGACTCTTCTCTCTTTTGAGGTCAGGGAAACCTTTCCGTTCCCTGAAGGCAAACACGAAGAGGATGAGGAGGAGCTTCTCCCCGCAGGCCATCCGAGTCCTCAACCAGAAGACCTAATAGCTGAATTCGTGGACTCCCACCTATCCCCACCACACAAACAACACTCTGTTTTACCAAGGCTGCTTCTAAGCAGGAACCATCGCAAGTCTGTGCAATTAAGCAACTAGACTGTTTATATTTATTGAAAATTACTGTCATCTAACTTTTATCTTTCTTCTCATAATGTGGAACAGTCATGCAATACATTTTACTGCATATTTATTATGTATGTAAATTAGTGAGATCAAAAAAAAAAAAAAAAAATCACACTTTTGAGTTGTGATTAACCACGATTAATTTACAATGTTTAATGAGGTAAATTTTATTCGACAATATGCAGCTTATGTTCAAGGAAAATGCTTTCCTTCATTTTTATTGTCTGATATGTTTAAATTTATCGTGTTAATTCAGAAGAGTCATTTTTGTGCGCAAAACACATCAGCAGAACTGTAAAGACGTTTATGTCTGCAGTATCTCTCCAAGAAAACAAAGATGCTGATAGACAGCCATAAGAAACAAACATTGTACTTTAAATGATCCAGGTGAATACTCAATTCTGATTGGCTACAAGGTGTAGCCTAAAGAAGAAGCTCAGGTCACAATGTTCTATATGTGCAGACTTCTTCAAAACAAACTTTCTTTCATGATTTGGACAAAAAAAAAAAAAAGCGGTAACGGGTGAACTTTCTTTCTGAACTGACGATCAGCAAATACAGTTTATCGCTTTCTTTTGCCTCTGTAATCAAAATCGCTTCCAGCTCAGTGAGAGGTTTTTCGTGATAGCATGACAACGGGCAGCATTACCTATCAAACAGTCCGCCTTTTGTGAAAAATACCTAATACCTAAAAAAATAACAAGAATAAAGTAAAAAAAATAGACAGAATTTTCATTTATTTTGTAAGTGACCATGTTATAGTCATCTAAGCTCTGCTGTGTGGACTGCAGCAGGTCTTCAGGAGCTCCAGTGAGGAAAACTGTTTAGGATTAGATTGCTCCTTACATTAAGCATCCATGTATAGATAAATCCCTTTTCCATTTATTGCCATCTAAACTTCCCTCTTTTGCTAAAGGACAAAATACAAATGTTTGAAGTGTCACTGATTAGCAGTACACACCTGTCAGGACGGTGTCTGCTTCCTCACTGAAGTCAATCAATGTCATTTTCTATATACTTGTTGCTTTTTACTTATTCTGTGATCAATTCTTGTTTAGAAGAATTTACCTGAGCGGAAAAAAAATCAGCTTTTTTCCACTAACATCACAGGCAGACATTTTCTTCATCAACCGGATTGTAAATAGCACCATCTAGTGATTCTAAACGGACACAGCTGAAAACACAGACCTGTGCACTGACGATGCAACAGTGGTCAAACCTTTTCAGATTCAATATTAATGTAAATTAGATCTAAGTACTTGTGTTTTAACCTGTTTTGAGCTTTACTTTAGCACACATTGCTCTAAATGTACAGAAAAGTGCTGCAGGTTTCCGTGGCTTCTGAGTGAACTGTGGGACCTGTGTTGCTGGTGCCGGGGCGTCAGCAGGGGGCTGATTTGGATGTACTGCTGGATCATCCAGAGTGGTGACAGAAAGGTACTTCTTCAGCTGTTCCACGGCGCTCGAACACTCACTCATAGCCTCCACCCTGTCTTTTCCATCAAACTGCATCCTCAGCATGCGGCTCACTCCCTGTAAATTTGACAAAAATACACACACAGTGTGTGCAGTCTCTGTCAATCACCCATAGGGACAAAAAAACAGTTTGTTTTTTTTACTTTTCCTTGAAGTAATCTACATTTTCTGCAAAGACGAAGACATTTGTAGGTCAAACAGACTTATCCAAATGAATAGGAACAATGGTAAAAAAATAAAACACTTTGTTGGCCAAAAATAAAAACATAATCGTGACCTTGAAGGGGATAAAAAGTACCAGAACAAAGAGTGCTTTATGACTCACCTTTACAGTCATTTGAAACATCAAGTTATCAGATCTTTGTTGCACTTTGAGAGAATCACACCCGCTAAGCAGCGGAATAGTTTCCTGAAAAGCAAAAAAAAATTAAAAGTTTACAAAGATAGACAAAGCAGTATGAGAAGGTAAGAGTGTAAATTAATTGTACAAAATGCAAATTGTGTTAAAAATTTATGAAGGAAAAATAAGTCAATAACATGCAAAAAAATTGAATAAGAAAATCACAAGTAAAAGTAGGATTAAAAACGAATGAAAATGATTTAAAAAGAAGTTCCAACAACGGTCTGTAGGGGTCTCTCTTTGACACAGTCAGAGCTGGTGCACCAGTTGTTGAATCAAACTGTTAAATTATTTGTTTTTACCCCTCCACTGTGGCTCTTTGGTTAAAATAAAGTGTTTTAAAGCATGTTTTAAAGTAACTGTAAAGGAAAAAAATAAGTAAAAAAAAAAAAAGTAAATTAACAAACTTTATTCAACTTATTCACAAACAGTTGAAGGACGCATTCAACAAGGATCCGAGCAGCGGAGCCGTAATTCTCCATCATTCCTTTACAGTTTATCAATGTCAGATGGACACATTTGGACATAAATTTGATCTTAATTTAGAACAGAAAATCAATTTATTGTTAGTAAACACAACCATAGTTAAAGCTACTTTAAATTATAATCCACTAGATTATAAAGCAGATTTTCTATTTCTCTTTATACGGTAAGGGCCACTTAATGAGCTCTGATTTGGTTTTTGTTGGTTATATTTATGAGTTTGTGGCTGAAATGCACCAGAAATAGTAAAATAAAGGCTTTTTTAACATGGTAGACATGATCCTATGGTGTAGGATGTCTTTTATTGTGAAAGGAAATCGTGCAAAGCTCTGTCAAAAGTTGTAAACTGCCATATATCTTAAAAAGCTATTTTCTCTAAATGTTTATGTTTCATTTATGCTAAAAAAAAAACTAGATTATCTAAATGTATCATGTCAGTAGCAAAAACATTAATATAAATCACTATCTTATTTTTTAAAAAAGTGAGTGAAGACTTTGTGGCTCCTGCTGGGTTTTGGTGCAGATCCCTGGTTTTGACTGAAAAATTATGTAATTGTAGAAAGTTAAGTGTTACAGTATTCGGTTCGGTTTGGAAAAATCAAATAGACAAAATGTTATATATGATTATCTAACAGGAAATTATTTCATTACATGAAAATTAAAAAAAAAGTCTTCAGAGTTTTTCTGTTTAAGGTAACAAAAAATAAAGTGAGCCTTGGTTAAACTCCAACTACCCTAATCTGCCAGCTTCTTATTGGCCAGACACGCCTGATCCAGGTAATCCAGCTGCAGAAAAGCTGAGGTTTCTGAAAAACCAGCAGGAGGTTGACCCTTGAGGCCTTGACCCCTCGTAAATGGTATGTTAGTGAATTACAGCGTAAGATGGTTCAAATTTACCATGTCTTAAACACTCAAATAAAGAGTAAAAAACAAAATATTTATTTATTGAACAAAGACAGAAAAAAAAACTCTTTAGTTTTATGCTTGTTTGAGGAGGTTTTCTGGCTTTACAGGTCAACTTTTCTGGATCCCTGAATCCATGTGTTTGTTTTGATGACAGCAGTTGACATTTCTGTAAATGGAGACAGAGCAGGAAAACTACTCTGACTCGTCGGGAGAGCCACTTACCGCGCTCAAAATAGTCTACGAGGAAAACATTTGCTTGGGGGGAGATAAAGTTAAGGTTTGAGTCAAGGTGATCAGACGCAACCTTATTCTAAGTCTGCAAAACTGTGGAATATTTATTTAGAGTAAAATAAAAATAGATTTTTTAAACAAAGTTCAGATATGTTTCTTTATAATTTTTAAAGCTTTAATCCATAACTATAAACTAAATATAAAATACAATTTGACCTTCAAATGGAAAGCCCTGCTAATATAATGGTATCTCCCTGTATAATTAATAAATTTTTAAGATTTTCAATTAAATCCTTTCTGATTTGATAATCAAAACTTCTTATTTTTCCCTCAGTTATCGTCTGTATTGCAAAATATATTCACACAAATGTAGAAAAAGTTTCTACCAGAAACTGTGAAAGTCTACATGCGTGGTCTCCTGGTGCTCCAAACTCCTGAGGATTCATTGCAGCCGTCTTTAATAGACTAGTCCATCAACCTTAGAGAAAGCTCTCCTTAGTCTGACCCAAATATACGTCTGACTTTGCCAGCCTGGCACAGCAAGATAGCTGAGTCCTGTGCCAGAACACCATTAATCAGACATAGAGTGCTCTTTTAAAATTCTTTTGTCTCCGGGTCAAAAAAAAAAAAAAAACTGTTTTTAAAGTGCCATAATAACTGGAACAAATACAAGGAAAAGTAGAACGGTCACATTTTAGAACTGGGAAAAGAGGATTTCTTAAACTTGCTGGTGGTAAATTTATTTTTAGAGTTAAAGAAATCAAATCCACACAGAGTTATATAAGCCTTTTACTGTTTTGTATAAGTAAGCCTTAATATTTCTGGCTCAGTTTTATTTGAGTCGAACGCCTAAACACATATTCCAGAGGAAATGCACAAAAATATACAGTGTTTGGGTAGACGTTGTTTATTTGATGAATTTGATTTACAAAAAATACTACATTTTCTTTAAATCCTGTATAATACTGTAAACAGAAAAAATTTTTGCATTTACACTAAGAATAAAAGCTTTAACCAGCAGCTTTAATTATAAGAATTTAAATCTAATTTACATTATTTAAAACCAACACTGCCATAGAGAAAAAAAAAACAACAGATTGAAAAATTCAGCCATAAATAGGTTCTCATGAACTTCAACTTCTTCTTTTATGTCTGTTACACAACTTACATTTCTTGACTACAGAACAACTGAAATACCATCTCATAAACTCTCAGTTGCTATTGCTTTTGATTTAGGCAAAAATATTCAGGACCCACTCCAATGAAAAATGTTTTTTTGTATTTTTTTAACATCTATTTGTAGCATTTTTCTCGTGATTGGGGACATAGAAAATTGAATTTCTGTTTTTTTATTTTTCAGACTGTTGTAAATCAGGAGCGAATCAAAAAACTGAATGAAAGAGATCTTATTTGTAATGTAGAAGCTTCCTGCTCTGCTCCATTCTTATGCATCTTTGATTTCCTCGTCCGAGCTGTCATCTGTTTTAAACTGTACGGCTGGATAGCTTCAAAACTGCTCAACATTTTTGCTGTGCTGTTAATATTAGATCGGGGGTGAGAGGGGCTGTAAGCTAGCAGGAGAGCGCGTTAACAAATGGATGTTGGGGAGTAGAGACGGCCAACTCCGCACCAACGGTCCCGCCCACAACTCGGAGACAAATTTCTAGCAAACTACTGTCACTTTGCAGAAACTATGTCCTTGAAAACAACAATTTATATTAATTTTCCCCAAAAAAATGCATTAAAATAAATCAAAATATGATCAGAGTTTGACTTTAAAGAACTAAACTAGTTTAAATGAGAACACACTCAAAATAAAGCTTATATATCTTTATTTTCACATTCTAAAATATTCTGTCATGACAAATAGTTCAGCAGCTTAAACCTATTTTCAAAGACTATTTTTGAATTTAACGCAGGAGACAAACCATGTTTTTACTTCTTTTAATTCCACTTAACAGTGCACAGTTTAGTAAATAAAAGGATTTATGAATTTTTCTGAAGTTAAGTGAAAGAAACAAACATATTCTTTCCCTCATGTAGAGTTATCATAAGGGGAACCTTACCAAGCTTTCTTGTCCTCGCGTTACCAGCAAGTGTCCAGATTCCAAAATTGTGAGGAGGATTTTAAATCTTCCTTTCTTGTCCTCGAAAATCTAAAGAAACCCACAAATATTAATATGTTTGTTTTTTTTTGCAAAGTATTTAATTTAAATATTATAAAAATAGTGAGATGTTGATAACAATAATGCAGAAAACTTACAAACAATGTAAACAGGAGAAATTGGAAAATAAATCATGTTAAAAAAAAAAAAACATAAAAAAAAAGTTATTGTGCCTTGTAAAGAAACTTTTTATCACTAATTTACTTTAAAAGTTTCCATAATTAATGTTTGTCTGATATATAGTTGCATAGATACACACATAATGTGTGTTTAATGCATAACCAGGACACAATGTTGATCTAACTATACGTGTGTGTAGATCTCAGGGTACGGTTGCTCCAGCCTGCCATCTAGAGCTTGGTGCAGTTAATGCATTTCCAAATGATTTCTTTCCTCATTTGTCCTCTCAATCTCTGCTAGAAGCAAAACTTCCCCAATAAAGAGGAAAACAATTATGTTCAAATGATGACACTTGATGTTGCATATTAGTGAGCAATTAAAACCAATCAACCATCAAATTTAAACAACTTCTTATGCAGTATTGATTCTAGAAACAGCGGTGATCCGTCTGGATGGGAGCAACAGTTCTGTAACCGTTTATGACGATGATGTGCATAAGTGTTAGATTAAAAATGACATTTATTTATTTATATATATATATAATAAATAAATAATATATATATAAAATATATATAATATATAATAATATAAAATAAATGTCATTATAATTAAATATATATATATAATATATAATTATATAAAATATATATATATATATACACACTAAAGATCCTGAAAATTATATTTAAGGTATCAAATTGGCAGTTCTGTCTGATTAATACCACTTTATGTTTATAAGTCAAGACAATAAATATATATGTTTTATTATATAAATATATAAGTATCTTATTTAGAATATATAATGATTATATTATTATACTTTCCAAATATTTTAGAGATGTTTCTGTTATTTTAAATATTGGAATTTTAAAGAATCATTTCAGTATTTTCATTCTCTATCAAAATGCTTTAATGCATCTTTCATATTACACTGTCATGTTGATTAAACAATATATTTTCAAATTAACTTACTTTTTTCTTTCATAATGTGTTCTAAGTAAAAGTTTACCAATGACATTTGAAAACAGGAGTTTCTAAATAAAAGACTTAAAAAATGCTTTTCCTCACTTGAATACTAGTATTTAAAAAATATGTATATTGACTATCTGACATCTATCTTTGCTGAGTTAAGGTTTTTTGTGTTCTCCATGTGCCTTTTCACTGTTTTTCAATCTTTTTCCTACTTTTTTGTTATCTACAAGATTCCTCAGTTTTTCGATCAGCATGGACGAATCAAATGATTGTTATGATACATCCTTGTAATGTGAGGGATCCATTACATGCAACTTTAATCACCTCTTTTGGAAACTGCATTTCATTTAAAATATTGTGCTGACTTCACAGTTATTTCTTTCCAATCTTGATGCCATTGTTTTAAATGCTTTATGAATAATTGTAAATGCTAAAAGACATTCCAATACAAATAGGTGATGTGCTTCAATCACAACAACATTATTATCTATGGATGTGTATAATTGCTGGAAAAGCTGATCTTCTTGTTGAAACCCCATACAATACAAATGAGCAGCTCTAACCAAACAAAGCACTTTATAAATTAAAAAACTCAAACTGAACATAGCACAAAACCTCAAAGTATTTTTCTTCTTTGTTGTAATAATATTCTTTGGCAATAATTCCAATATTCATCCAAACATTTTTTTTCTTATTTTTCACTTTTAGCTAATCATCCACTTTCATGTAACCTTTTCATCTTCTTTGCTCATTCCAACCATTTTCATGTCCTTCTTGACTACATCTATAATCTTTTTTTGTTCCATCTCTTCTGATAGCTCCAACTTCAGCATCCTTTCACCAACATCATCACTGTCTCTTCCTATGATTGTACCCAAGCCATCTCAATCTGGTTTCAAAACAGCCGTTCTGATGGATTCATTCCAGTTCTGCAGACTAACACTTCAATGAGTTCCAAAATGTTTCAAGAAAGAAGACTCAGTTCAGCTGCCATGACTCAACTTCGAGACAACATCATCTGCATTGAGGTGAATCTTCATCAACAGGATTCTATCCATCCTCAACATCTCCAGGCCTCTTTCTCAGAGACACCGTCTCTAAACCAGGGGTCAGCAACCTGCGGCTCCAGAGCCACATGTGGCTCTTTTTACCTCTCCATATTAGTACTCTGGCTATAGACATGTAAAAAAAATATACTATTTTTTTGAAGAGCCCTTGTGTGCTCTATGCTTCAGATTTTAACTGAACTCCTTAACTTTTTTTTTTTTACCAAAACTTTGGTAAAAGAAAAAAAAATTCTGATATTTTATGAATTTAAAGCCCACATTATCTTATGCTGCACAACAATGGTTAGTTGCTGTCCAGATCCACACTGGGATGATCTTGTTTGGCACAGGGTGTATTCTATTTTGAAAGGAAATCCTCCGAGATTCTGTCAGAAGTAAAAAAAAAAAAAAAAAAAAAGTCACATTTTGAGATAATGCTAGTTTCCTCTTTATATTTGTAAATGTAATGAGTCCAAACTGTTATTACATTTTCCTAAGGGTAAAGTCAAACATTGCGGCTCCTTCTAGATTTTGATCAGTAGCAAATAATAAGCCCAAATGGCTCTTTTACTGTAAAAGGTTGCCGACCAACAACATGTCTGCTTTCACCACAGTCTTCCACACCTTTCCTGACATTCTTGTCACACATCACATCTAAAACCTTCCACCACCTGTTAACCCACTTGCACACATCTCATTCCACACTCCGTCATTCAAATGTAGACTCAAATAAATAAAAACTTCCACCGTGTTCATATTTGCTCTCTGTATTCACGGTTCCAGTTGAGTTACTCTCATTTCCACACAGATATCATCCTGACCTTCACTTCTGTCCTTCCCAGCTCATCTACCTTAGACCCGATCTGATCTCCTCAAAGAAAATACAGCATTCAGCCAATTTCATGTGGATTGAACAAACCAACATAACTCTTGCTCATCACAAAAATGTAAAGGCAAGAAACAGAATTATGTTGTTCCCAAGAAGCTTTGCTCCAAACATCTGGTACTTCATTTAAATGGTCAAATTGTACCCAAATTGAAGACAGTTTTTCAAATAATTATTAGCACAAAACGTTTTTATTATTATTATTATTATTAATTTATGGACAAAATATTATAATTCAGTCAATCTGTTATGGAAAAAGGAAACACGTAATTAAGCAGCTAACACTTTGATTGGTTATGCTAGTCAGGACAGCTAGTTTAGTTTAGCCATGAAGTTTAGCTTGTTAGCTTAAAGTGTGCAGAAAAGTCCTCACCTTCCAGCGGGTTGGTGCTTTCTTGTTCTTTCCAGATTGGGGGATGAAGCGCCCATAGCGCTTTAAATTCCAGGTTTGGCTCACAGACATTTCCGAGGACCGTCCAGGAGTTTTTGAGGTCATTTTTTTGTTGGAAAACAAGACGATGAAACTTCTGACAACACAAAACCAGGATTAAAGCATCTGAAACATCAGAGGC
Organism: Oryzias javanicus; assembly: GCA_003999625.1. NCBI lineage: Eukaryota > Metazoa > Chordata > Actinopteri > Beloniformes > Adrianichthyidae > Oryzias > Oryzias javanicus. The sequence goes on from CM012439.1 coordinate 28,853,648, forward strand.
GGTAGGCTGTCTAGCTTTGGCTATTGTTGGTATGGTTAATTTAAATACGTTTTTTTTTTTTTAACAGTAATTTACTCATATATAATATATATATATTTTTATCCCAGTTTATTCGATATATTTTCAAGCAGAAACTATTGGATTTCTCCCTGCTTCTGAGATAAGGTGCCAGGATTCCCATTTAAGTTAAATAAATATTTTTTGGGGTTTTTTTTTCCTACCCTTTCTTCTTTTAACCAACATCATACATACTTTATATTCCAAATTTTATCATGCGCGAACTTTTTTTTTTTTTTTTTTTTTTTTTAACCTTGTTTAACCTTCGCATGTTTCATCTCGTTACTGCCCTCTGGTGGACATTAAAGGGATCCCTATTAGCTAAATTGGATTAAACACCTCTAATAGGCAACTCATTGTGTGATGTAAAACACCTAAAATCCAACAATATTCAACCTTTTACGTGTTTAGTTTGTTCAATATTTAAACTTTTAGACATTTAAACTAGTCTCAAACTGGAGTTTTTTGGTGATCTGGTAAAAACGTGATAATCTAAGTCTGGAGAAGCAATTTACTCAATAAAGTCTGAGATTTTAAGAATTTTTACAAGTAACCATGAAGATTTTTAAAGAAAGAACTCAAAACTTCTGTTTTTAATTTATCTTTTTAGTAGTTTTGACATGTTCACATGTTTCAATTGGATTTTATCAACTGATTTTGGATGTGCATATTATTTATTATTTGCTTTTATTATTAATAAACGAAATCAATCAATAAGTTACGATTGCTACTTTTAAATACTATGTTTTACTATTTAATATGTAAAGCAATTTGAAGTGCTCCCTTTAGCAGGAAATGTGCCATATAAATAAAGTTGAATTTGAATTTAAAAATCAGTTAAATCTAACTCAGAAAAATATTAAAACTTTTTTTTGCAAAGAAAATGTTTTCTTCATTTGATTGATTTCCCATAAAATAAAAAGGAACACATTATTTTCAATACAATCTTTTTTGACAAAGGCTCTATTAACGATTGAGTCTACTGAAATTCACACCAACCATTGACTTTGACATAAATGTTGTGCTTCTCCCCTTTTTTTCAAAATGTCTTTTGGATGAAATCATATTTATTGAATTGCATGTGCTGAAACGACAATTTTAAATGATTCATAAGTGGACACATTATTTTTTGTACTTTATTGATTGTAAAAAAAAAACATTTGGAAAGGGGGTTGTTCTTTAAATTATAACCTGAATGAGTAACGCAGACATTCAGCTCCTCTTTGACTTTACATACATTTATTCCTTATATTATAACAAAAACATAGACCAAAAAGGCAATAAATTGCTTGCAATATTTATTTTTTTCATTGACAAGAAAATCACAATAACTGTTTTTTTTTTTTTTTTTTTTTAATTTGCCATTAAGGAAAAAAACATCTAAAATAACTGGGTGTTTTGTGAACGACCCTCCATCTTAAAGTGTGCGTAAATTACGCAGAGGAATACAAAAGAACAGATCGGTTGTTGGTTTTTTCAGGTGAAGCCCATCTGTAGGCTTTCACAGTTGGTTCTACCTGTAGCCTTAAGTTAAGAGAATTGCGATTTAAGAATGGGGGTAAAGCATTCTCCTTTAAACAAGGTGGGCTGAGCTTATTTGCACCTCTCGCTCCTATGGCAACCCAATAGATTAAAATCATGTAAATCACCAAAACGCGCCCCTAATGTGGATCAGTGATGTCAGCGCTCTCTGAAACTGTATTTATGTTTTTTTTTTTTATTTTTGCGTGATTGTGTCGCGTTTTCTGACGGCAGCTGCTGATAGATGTGGTGAGGGGTTCATCCTTCTCCGTGCGTGACCTTTTCCACGGTTTTTCCATCTCCGCGTTCTCGGGCACGTCTCTCACATGTCACGCTAAGGTGACTTTCAGGCAGTTGTTTTCACTTTTTTTCTCCCCTTCCTGCGTGCGCGCAATGAATGGATGAATGAACGAGAGGCGCAAAGATGCACAGCGAGGAAACGGTGGCCGAGCGGACCGCCCAGGCTGAGGCGTGAGGAGGACAGATGCAAACTGTCAGGTATTCTCGTGATGACAATGAGCGTCTCTCATCTGGTGGAGCGGAGCCACGGCGGTCCGTGTCATGTGCAGCAGGCTTTCAGGGATTCAGATTAGCTCCAGACTGATCGCGCGCACAAGCAGATACGGAGCTGGCGGCAATAATCGTCTCATTACAGCCTAGAAATCTGGATTTCTTCAATTTTCTCCTCTGTGTCTCAATGTCATAATGGACAGGTTGCACTCCTCCATGCGTAAAAGGCTGTACAGTTTGCCCCAGCACATTGGACAGAAAGCGTCAATTATGGGCGAAGGAGAAGACGCAGACAAGGACACCCGGAGGAAGAGCATCAGGATGAAGCCTCTGCCGTCGCCGACCTCTGAGGGAAGCTGCAAAGGCATCGGGGAGACCAAAAGTGGGGAGTCTGTGATCATGGAGACGGACGTTTGGAGACCTATGAAAACCAGCTCCAATGGAGACTGCCGGAGATTTCGAGGCAGCCTCTCGTCCATCACGAGTCGGCACGCGCACGACTCGGACTCGGCCGAGGTGCGACGCCTCATCACCGAGGGAAGGCCACCCAGCCGAGGAAGCAGCCGGATCAGGGCGCGCAGGGCGCCAGCGGTGGCGCCCAGCAGGGCTCTCCAGACCAGCAGTCAGCCTTCATAAAGTTGGAGGGGATTGATCAAATTCTGCCGGACGATGAGAGATTATACCAGGCTGGGTTCATACACAGGCAACTGGGAGCGATGCTTCAACCAGGGGTCAACAAGTTCTCTCTGAGGATGTTTGGAAGTGAGAAGGCGGTGGAACGGGAACAGGAGCGCGTGAAATCTGCCGGATTTTGGATAATTCACCCCTACAGTGACTTCAGGTAAAGCGAGAAAGGCCTTGCTGCTGCTGCTGCTGCTTCTTCTCCTCTTTGTCAAGGTTTAGAAGCTCCACCTTCAAGTTCACGCACAGGCCCAGATGTTTGTTTTTAAAGCTGGTATCAGTGAAGAAGTCCCTTTATTTTCATGTTTCTTTCCTTATAGTGATTTATAAAGAACTCATTTTTCTATGCACTAACAGTTAAATTTCACTAAGCCCTTTTGCTATGAACAATCAATATAAATTAATCTCAGGTCCATTTAATCTATAAATGCACATTTATACATCTTTCGGGTACTTTATTGTCTCATTTTATGATAATTTTTCACACATTGGATACACAAATAAAGAAAAATGTCTTTCAAACTTGTCTTATTCATAAAATTATGCTTTTTTTATTAAGTATTTCAAAATGTATTTTTAATCCACATTGAACAATTTGGTATGGTGGTCCTGAAGTTCAAATTGCATGAACAAATCACTTATGCATTTCAAGAAAAAAAAAAAAAAAACGCATTAGATTTTAGAGCACAAAAGAAAATTCCAGAGACCAAAAACAACAAAAGAATCTTGGAAAATAAATAATTTCCACAAAAATTTTGGAAAAATTGAACACATTGAGAAAGCAAAGAAGTAGGTACTATAGGACATCGCTGATTGGATGATGTAATTTCTTCATCATTTTAACTTGAAATTATCATCCAATCAGCGATGTTCCATACCTTTTCTGGTTTTTCTGTGCAGAATTGTTGCTCCTAAGCATCTTTATTCATCACCACATCCAAAATCATACATTTTTATGTCCATCTTTTAAGTTTAATTCTCATCCAACACACTTGCGCATTAGATTCTGTTGTTTTATGATTTTAAGATATTCATTTAGGTGTTTGAACAACAGAAACGGGTGTTTATCAGGGTGTTGTGAGCTGGTCTTATAAGGTAATGGATTTTACCTAGTTTAGCAAAACTCCACTCACTGTTTGTTGGCATTTACCTCACCAATGTTTGCTTTTAAATTCCCATCATGAAATAGAGGAAGGTTAACCCATGATTTTTACAGTATATCAAAGATTTTGTGTTTAAGCACCACCGACGACGCCTCAGGTGTTAAAGGGTCAAATGGATGTAAGAAAGTGCATGAATTTGATATTTCTATTCTCTCTGAACGTTGTCTTCTTTTTGATCAGCTACACTGGTTCAGACAAAAACTTACTGACAGAAATGTAGAATAAAACGTCTGTCTTTGGAAGTCATGCTAATTGTAGTAGAAAGGTGATCACAGGTCTGAGCTGTGTGTTGGAAATGTTGGATGAAATTCTTCCATCTATCTGGATATCTTCTGGTAGAAACCTTTTCTCATTCTTCAACGAGTTTGTGTGCTAGAAACAGATTTAATGTTCTAACCTAAGTGTAGTTTCTTCTCAGTACATTTGTAAATGTCTCTCTGGTGCATGTTAACTTCGCACGAGCTGAATTGGTAAACCCAAACACTGTCTCATGCAGTGAAGTGAGACATGCAATGGAATTAAACATTAGTCCTTTTCATTATGCTCATTCCAGCTGATTTTGCTTCCCCTGACCCCATCTGTTTGTTCTTTTGCTCACTGTGTGAAATGTCATGAGAAAAGGTGATTTGGGGCTTGGGGAGGCTGTCCTAAAACTCAAAGGTCAGGGGTTTGGCGCTGGCCATTGGGATTGAAGTGTCTTTAAGGCTACGGTTACAAATACAACTGACATCGCGTAATTGGAAGGCATGATCGAATCTGTAAGATTTCACCCAATTTTTATTTATTTATTTTTTTCCTTTGAGTGGTCATGAATGTAGACGGCGGCCATCAGGCGTAGAGAATGGCTTGCTTTTTATATAACCCCGGACTATTATGCAGCTGGTGGGACTTGATATGAACGTCTGCCATCCAATCAGAGCTTCTGCTGGCCAGCGACTCGCCCTCTAGCCGCCTAGCTGTCGTCCGATTTGGGAATGGTGTGTCACTGGAGGGTCTCCACACTACAATTGAAATGTACCCAGCCAGCCCCGATTGATGTTGACATTTAAAGAAAAATCATATGGTCGCGATAACAATTTAACTTTTTCTTATAGTCCCCTTCCAATGAAAATCATGTTTTGTGAGTATTTAACATGTATGTGTGGCATTTTTCTTATGAAAAATAACTAATGTAATAAGAAATCATTTTGTTTTTGCATTTCCGAGTATTTCTCCTTTTAAATCGCTGTCAATCAAACTGTCTCAGACAGGCTCTGTTTGAATTAATGAGCCTTCTTTACATCACAACAGCTCTGCTGCACATGCACTAAACTCCTCATCTTGTCCGGCTAGCGTGTCTAGCTCAGGTGCTGAAGAAGAGGAGATGATATATTCCCATTGACTGCAGTCAAATGAGCCACCGTTCACATTTTTGTGGTCAAATCAGCCGTCACTGGATTTTTTGTGTGTTTCATACAACACTGATGGTAGCAGGCCTGAGAACGCTGGAAAATCTCCACCAGACTCCACAGACCTTCTTAATGTGACCATGGAAATGTGAACGGCGGCTCATTTGACCACAATTGTAAAGGATTGTAAATCAATGAAAGACCATTTTGATGTCAGCTTTCATTATTTTCCCAAGAACTGCTATGAAAATCCAATGGATTGGATGTATTGATCACAGCAATGTCAACAAATGACAAACATTGGAGAATTAGCTAAGAGTCTTTGGTGAACTGGAAGGAGAAAGAATCAGAATTTTGGAGGAAGTTCGGTCCATGAAGTTCTTCACTTTTCATCTGAGCTGACATCCGGATCAAAACGATACGGCTGGAGGTTACCGATAATGCTTGACATTTTTATGTAGCAGAAGATTTATGCTAGCGAGACACAGGTGTTATAATCAGACAGGAGGGATCAGGGGCGGGGCTGCTCATTCAGCTCCATCCCCGTCAGAGGATATTTTGGAAACTGAGGTTTCAGATCAACATGAAAAAGGGCTTTTTAAGACATTTAGGTTGTTGGTTAAAAACGTCATAATCATAATTAAATAAACTACTGGGAATGTTTTTTTTTAAATAAAAAAATGTCATAGGGGGACTTTAAAACCTCTGCGTCGACCACACAGCGTGTAAAATTGCGACGGCTGCCTCCCGATTACAAATACCGCCTTTAGGCCGCCTGCCAAATTCACAAAAAAACTTGCATTTAGGTCACTGCACTGTGGCATTTTGAGATTTGTGACCATAGCCTGAGCAATATCATGTAAATGGGTGCTCCTCAACTCTGTCTGAAACAATTGCAACTTCCTCACCTAAATGTAGGTAAAGACAAAGATGAGATATTTAGAAAAGGAGTTCTTGGACTATCATTTGTTTTAATTTCACGTGGAAAGTTTTTATTCTAACAAGATGAACATTTGGCCAATTTGAGAGCAGTTTGCCTGCAGAGCAATTGCTGTCATGCAAAAGTTGAGATCACAGGCGATGCAATCAGGAACAAAAGTACAAATGTAACTTCTGTAAGTCTGTGAATAAAGCAAAAAAGGTACTATATGTCCCCATGTTAGTAGCTGCTGAAAAGAGGATCAGAGACAGGATAAAATGACTGCAATTAAAGCACACACAAAGATGAGTGGGACCTTTTAATGGGCCCAACGAGGAGAAGCGTGTCTTTGACTCCGTTTTATTTGTACGCCCCGCAGTAAAGCTCTGGCACTATAAGCTCAAATTAGAGTGTCACAAGGAATCACAGAGTCATCACTGCGTTGGAATTCAACAAAATCTCCTCTTGTCAAGTTTTGTATAACACTAAGAACCAGGGGAGGGGCAATATCTCGCAAGGGAGAGAAAAAAAGGGAGATTAAAAATGGCATCATAATCCAATCTGCAGCCCCGTTTCCAGATCCAAGGCTGAGCAGCCTCCTTCGATGCTGAGCAAACTGCTCGCTGTGAGCAGAGCAGATATGGTCAGTTAACCGCAAGCTCACATGCAGCACACTCCCTAAAGAGGGAGGCAAGCCCAAAGTTACTGACTGATGAGTATTTGTTTGGATTAGCCAGAAAGAATTCTTATTGTCATCAAGCAGCAGATGAGGGAACAATGCTTGTGATTGATGCTGAAGTTACAACCCCCCAGGCCTAATTTCCACTAAATGCTTTTGTTAGAAATCCAATTCATGAATTTACTTGTGTCAAAGATGAAAATGTGACACTTTTTTATTTTTTAAAGCTCTTGCCTGATGAGCTGAGATTCAATAGCAATGCATGTGCCTCATCCTTTAGACTGATAATTCCTTCAGACAGACTATTTCTGGGTGTTATTGGCAGAGGCCCCCCATAGCCCCAAATGAATGGATTCCAAATCTCCATCAAACCTGGTGATGATTGTTTTCCTACCTGTTTGCTCAGCAACCTTTGAGTAGGTCCTGTCAAAGCAACATCATTGTTCAGGGTTCTGGATAAATGATGAGGTGCACTATAAAGATGCAGACGTCTGATGGTGGAGAGGCGTTTAATTATCTCCTGATTCAAAGCCTGCAGAGGACGCATCTGTTGGAAGGTCTTCTGAATTTCCCTGGAGAGATGGAGGAGAAGATGACACATAACTTTTTTTTTTTTTAATTATTATTCACAAGAGTTTCTCTTGTGCTTTCACCTCCTAAAACCTAAGCTAATATTTGAGCTAACCCTCAGCACATGTGTTCACAGGGCTCAGGTTAACCAGAATTACCTACTGTAATGGAATATTCATGCATGTGGATACAATTTTTTTCTGGTCAATAACGATAGCCGATATTTTCCCGATACTGATATTTAAATGTTTGCAATAACACCAAGTTTAGATTTGCTTTTAGTTTCTTTACAAGGAAGGCACAACTTTTCTTTTACTATGCAATCACATTGTATTTGGCCTTTTTAAGATACAGCAAGGGATCATATAGGAACAAGTACCATTTTAATTTTTGAAAATATATCTAAAAACATTATATATCTATATATCTAAGAACATTTACTGAGTTTTAGAAGTAACTGTAAACCATTAGATTTCCATTGCCAGAGATCTATTAGGAACATGTGTCTCTATCAACAATAAAATATACCTGAAAACAGTCACAACAATTACTAACTTTGACTGTAAACGTAAGCTTCCCCGTGCCAAGGCTCTATTAGGAACAAGTATCCAAAATAAAGTGAATCTGAAAACAGTCAGAAGAATAGTGTTGGATTTTTTTTTTGTATTTGTCCGATACAGATAAACAAATTATGCAAACACTGGCCGATGCCGATACTGGCACCAATGTATCGACCATTTCTAATGTGGATGCTAAAAAGATCAGAGAGTGTGTGTGTGTGTTGGGTTGTCAATCAGTTAAATACCTTCACAGCACTTTAAAAAATCTTTATTTATCTTTTAAAATCTATCTTAACTGGTTTCATAACCTAAATTGTGTCTAGTAATTTAAGACACTAAAATAAGTGAAAATATGCAACTGTTCTGTATATAATAAATATTTTTTTGTATTTTTATAGTTAAAAAAAAAACTTGTCTCTAAAACAATTTAGAAGATGTAAATGGTTACTTAAGTACCCAAATAGACTTACTGTATAATCTGCACCATAGGACACTGATTATAAGACACGCTGTGAATGAACGGTCTATTTTCAAATGTACGCCATATATAAAGCACATCAAACCAGAGGGTGGATTAAATGAGACAAGAGTCTCATTTAGTCTGTAAGACCTTATTAACTGCATTCATAATAACTTTAGAACTTGTTTGTAGCACACTACACGTTGTCTTAGCCACATTAGAGCATTCACAACACCTGCAAATTCCAACCTTGTTTGCAACACACACAAACCGAGAGATACCACTAAACCAAATGTTACTGTGACATCGCTAACTCCTGAACTTGTTAGTGACATGCAAAAAAAAAAGCACTCCAACACCACTACACATTAGTTGTGTTATGGTATTTACAATGACCTTCAACCTTTTAATGCTGCATTCACACTAGATGGGATTCACGTCCAATTTGGTTTGGAAGTCTCTCTTTTGACACAGATTGACGCGTTGACGTATCAGATGCCTCTGGCAGGAGCTACCAGCAAATATTTTTGCTGCATTGGAGTGATGTCTGTGCATATCTCATTACAAATGATGAAAGACTTGGAGGATGTTTAGAGATCAGATTAATTTATTTTAGAAAGATCTACAAAAGCATAATTTAGTAATCATGTTTCCATATCTGGGTTCATGAGATCATTCAGTCTCTCCCAGTACGATGAGCTTCACTCCAGTGGCTGGAGCTTGGTCTGAATGGCGGCCACTTTCCGCCGCTACTTCCGTGTCTCTGTTACCCAGTTTGATGATTTTCTGTTCCACATTAGTTTGAGAGGGAAAGTAAAAACCAGAATCAAACTATAAGATTGTATTGTTATTGTTTAAATGAGAAAAAAATATACTGCTCAAAAAAATTAAAAGAACACTTTTTTTTTATTGGGCCTGGCATGAATTGAATTAAACTTGTCTGATAATTTTCTTGTTGGTTAAGCCGCTGAGGGCCTCGTTAATCAATCTCAGCTGTATTGGTGTTCATGGAATTAACAACAGGTGCACTTCAGTAGCAACAATTAGAAAACCTTCAAAACAGGACTGGTGTTATATGTGGAGGTCATTTCAAATTTCTCTCTCTTGATCTTTTTTGGCTGGTTTTCCACTTGGGCTGATTTTGGCTTTTGTAATTTTCTCTACTGGCAGTATGAGGAGATTCCTTAACCCTACAGAAGTTGCACAGGTTGTCCAACTTCTCCAGGATGGCACATCCACACGTGCAGCAGCAAGACGGTTTAATGTGTCTCCCAGCACAATCTCCAGAACATGGAGGAGATTTCAGGGGACTGGTGGTTATTCTGGGAGAGCTGGACAGGGACGTAGAAGGTCCTCAACCCCTCAGCAGGACCGATACCTGCTCCTTTGTGCAAGGAGGAACAGGCTGAGCACTGCTCGTGCCCTACAGAATGACCTCCAGAGGGCCACTGGTGTGAATGTCTCTACCCAAACAATCAGGAACAGACTTCATGAAGGTGGCCTGAGGGCCCCACGTCCTGTAGTGGGCCCTGTGCTCACTGCCCAGCACCGTGGAGTTCCACTGGTATTTGCTCAAGAACACCAGAATTTGCAAATCTGCCACTGGTGCCCTGTACTTCTCACAGACGAGAGCAGGTTCACCCTGAGCACCTGTGATAGACATGAGTCTGGAGAGGACGAGGAGAACATTATTCTGCCTGCAACGTGGTTCAACATAACAGGTTTGGTGGTGGGTCAGTGATGGTCTGGGGAGGCATATCCATGGAGGGACGCACAGACCTCTACTGCCTAGGAAATGGTGCTCTGACTGCCATAAGGTATCCAGATGAAATCCTTGAACCCATTGTCAGACCCTACGCTGGTGCAGTAGGTCCTGGTTTCCTCCTAATGCACCACAATGCCCAGCCTCATATGAGTATGCAGGCAGTACCTGGAGGATGAAGGAATTGAAACAATTGAATGGCCTTCACAATCCCCTGACTTAAATCCAATAGAACATCTCTGGGACATTATTTTTCTGTCCATTAGGAGCCACCAGGTTGCTCCTCAGACTTTACAACAGCTCAGGGATGCCCTCACACAGATCTGGGTCGTCTCTTTAGGAGCATGCCGCGACATTGTCAAGCATGCATACAAGCTCGTGGGAGCCACACAAGATACTGAAAAGCATTTTGAGTTGCAGAAACTAAGTTTTGAAGAAAATGGACTAGCCTCCGACATCTTCATTTCACTCTAATTTAATGGTGTCTACACAATTGAGCCCTCTGTAGGCTGAAAACCTTTATTTCCATTAAAAGACTTGGCATCCTTTTGTTCCTAAGACACTGCCCTGTCATTATTTGCATAGATATCCAACTTCATATTGAGATCTGATGTATCTAATGTGTTTCTTTAAAGTGCTCCTTTAATTTTTGTGAGCAGTGTATATACATATCATAAAGTTAAGGAGGTCCAAGTAGGCTGCCTCCTTGTCTTGCTGTGGTTCTCTGTCTGGTGGCCAAGGGCCAGTGAAGTGAGCCAAGTAAACTCTGCCATCCAATCAGCACAGCGAGCACGATCGCTTTAGCCCAATGAGACATGTCCAAGATCACACCATGAATCCCACACCTGACCTTGGCCTTCGGGACAGTATCCGGCAACCATGCGGCCCCAGTAGGTTTAAGAAAATGGATAGAAGTTCAGGAGGGGAATGCTCCCATTGATCAGTCATATTGGATTTGTGTATTACTCTCTGATTGAGTCACTGAAAACCTCTTGTGACCAAAGCTGAGTCCCTGATTGGTTGATGCGTCGGCAAAGTCTAAATCGCAATGCGCTGCTCAAGACACGCTGTTACCAGACTGACATGCCACACACAACACTGGAATCGCGCCGAGGGCTTCAAATTGCGTCTGTACATTGACTTAACATTACAACTCGACCTCCCTGATGCATGAATCACGTCTGGTATAAATCCAGCGTGAGAAAATAGAAAAAGATATTTTGACAGAGCGCCATGTCCAGTGGTCCCTCGATTATCAGGGGAGTTACATTCCAAAAATAACCTGCAATATGTGAAACCGCAAAGTACAATTACAGATATTTAAAGGTTGTAAACTCCCTCACTATACTTTTTATACATTTATCTCAAACCAACAGGAACATTTTCACGCTTTTCCCTTTTCCTTAAACTCAAAGTTCAAGTCTAGAAAAATAAGTCCAACACAATGGAATGGAAAAATAAGATCTGACTGATTGACAAGTTGAACAAGCAATTAGGACGCAGAACGCAGTGTGCTGTAAAAAAAAAAAAAAAGCAAAAATGTGTGTAAAATTGCACTGAAATTATCAGCAAAGCAGCGAGAGCTCACAAAGTGAAGCACGGTACAGCCTCAACACCAGTAAGCACAACCTGAATGAATCCACGTATGAATCTTCGTATCAGAAGACATATTGTCTTTTTTTCATTTAAGGCTTTTAATGTGGCCTTGTAGTGCAGAAAATGCCATAGTTCCTTTTTTGTTACTTTGATCAGATTCTGGTATAATGTTGATTCTCCAATTTATGATCCACAATATTTTTTTTTAACAATTTAATAGCTAAAAGCCTTTATATATACACATATACATACATACATATTTGTATATACATATATAAAAACTGTAAACAGTTACTTCTTCGTGTGTACTCTGACAGTCACCGTTCCTATTAACCTTAATTTTAGCGTTGCTGTCAAGCCAGCAACCATTGCTCCCTGACACACAGTCAGTGCTGTATTAAAACGAGCACCAGTGTTTATCGTGTTTGTGAACAAATGGGATCAGCGTTCTCAGTTTCAGTCAGGTTGATTGGAGTTGATCTGAGAGTACATCTTGTTATTGATTGGTGTGGTTCTCTACGGGTATCCAGCATTTCATCGATGGAACAACATGCACGCTCCAGAGAAGTCGTCTGCATTAGTCTGAGTGAGTTGTACTTGTCAAAATTGGTACATGGACACTTTATTATTTTACCATTTAACCGACCAGTTTAGGGGAAAGTCAGAGTGATTTATGAGTTGAAGTCCAGAGTCTTTACATGGACTGCATTTTTGTTGTCTCATGCTGCTAATCCACTCAGACAGGTAAAGTAAAAGGTTGCTTTTCGTTGCAAAGGATGATTTCCAGTCTCCATTAAATAATTCCTTCTTTAATGTATGAGGGCAAAACATGAGGATTACACAAGGTTCTGGCTAGACCTGAAAGTGGGGTAATCAAAATAGGCTGCTGTGCTCATCCACCAATATTAGGAGCCAAGAGATTATTACAGCACAATTTATTTAATGGAGGGAGCCCAGGGAGGATGTGCATGGCCAAAGGGTGGAAGGTTGCCTGTCGTAACAGCAGAATGATTGAACTGTAGCATGTGATCTCACCAGGCACAGAAGTGTGAAACTTGAATGAGAGACGACAACTACGAAAAAAATTACTTTTTACCCACCTCAATATTTAATTTATTTTTATTTAAATACCCATTCCGATTAAAAGAAAATGGTTTTTTTTGGTATTTTTAACATGTTCTTGTAGATTTTTTTTATTATTATGCAGAATATATACTAAGAAAATGCAGTGCAAAATTATATTTCTAAGCATTTATTTATTCAAAATGTGGTGAATCGGGAACAGACAAAAAAATACAGTTTATATTTGCGACTTGAATAAAAAAAATGGGCAGATCACTATGTCTGTGTCTTTTCTCCCTTGTTTAAACTCTCAAAGTTCAAACTGTCATAGAAAAACTTGTCCAGGCTTAAAAAATAGAAACCAAGCGATTGCAATCAAAAATCTCCATATTGTTTGACGAGCTGAACACATTTTGTGAAGGAAACAAACCACAGAGGAGATTGACTGACAAGGTCTCCAGCCAATCAGGACACAGAACACACTGTGCTGCTTGAAAAACCGCACTAATATTATTAAATATCATACTATCCATCCCACACCTGACCTGGTTTCATTTTCTCCAATTTATATATTTATAATCCAACTTTCCATGTAGTTTTTGACTCAAAACTTCAAAGTTTTTCTTGCAGCAATCTTATAAAACCTTTTCAGGATAAAACATTTATTTTCGTGTTGGTTCTGTTTTTATATCTGTTCATATTCAACACACGTACTTCAAATTCAGTCCAACATTTGTAACTCAGCTAGCGCTTTTTGAACACTCTATAAACAACAAATTAGCAATACACAACACAGATGTAATCGCCCAGTCATACCCAAGGGGGCATTCTTTACTGGTAACTGGTGCTGCAGTGATTAAGCCTTCCTTCTCATCCCCCAAATGATAGCTTGGCTACAGAAACATTCCTTCAGAATTTGAAGGTTATCAGTGCAAAATAGTGAAAAGGATTTACTCAAAATGAGAAAAAAAAATGCTATATTTGAGTTTAAGAATTCATTTGGTTCCCAGATATCAACGGAGCGCAGTGGAGTGTGTTTGATGGGAAATGTTGGCATGTGTTGAATGAACAATTAAGACTTTGGGGTTGAAATACTCCCTGCAGGCTAGCGTTTTCCTCTGATGTTTCCCATTCAGGGTTTAGGCATGCTTTTCATGCAAGCTTACATGAAATGACTGCTAGAAAATATTTTCTTTGTTTTCTTTTTGTTGGCTTCATCGCCACCATGAAACTGAAATGTAAAATGTAAGCACAGAAACAAATGGCTCATTCTTTTGTATCGTACCAATAAACAACAATTTTAAGAATTGATCATACAGTCTTTTTTACCCTTCAGTTTTTAGTTTGCTTCAAGATGTTTGTTTTTATTAAAAACTAAATGTAATACAAGGTAAAGAAAACAAGATTTCATGCAAAATAAATGTTCTATCCCCACAATATCACCTTTTTTTCCTTTTGTTAGCAATTGCTTTCAAGATTATGCCCCAATCCAGACCTTTCTTAGCAAAGATATTCTGCTTCATCTAATACATACACATTGACCTCTCAAGCCCTGCCTGTGTCCCAGGTGGATTCTCACACCCCCTGTTCTTGTGAAATTGGATTGTTCTTTTTTTTTTTTTTTTTTACCAGCGTTGATGGGAAATGGACAAAATGTGAAACTGGCAACAAAGTGCTGCTCCAGGGCTTTTATCCAGTATTAGAAGCACCACATTAAAATAAATTCACATTTAATGTAAGGCATTTGCCATTACTATGTCAGAAACTGAGGCCGTTTTTTTTTTTAGGTTAAGAGCCAATTAACGGTAATTGTCACGGTCCGTGTGGATAAATCATTGTGTAGTCCATGTGTCATTTAGGAGTCACCACTGAATAGAAATGTTAACAGATTTCCTATAAAATGGAAACGAGGTCTAAAACCAGTCACTATTAACTTTTTCAAGGTTTGCTTTTGAAAGGAATTCTTTTTTGCTGAAAGCTTGAATCATAGTGAGATGTATCTCCTGTTTGTGACCTCTTTATTGATGACTTTCACTGATATTGGGCTGAAGTCCAATGGAAACGGTGGGGTTTCCACTAAGAGTGCCAAACATCATTACCCTAAATGAAGACGTGAGCGTAAGTGAAGGGTTTTCTTGAAAATACTCCCTCAGATTAATGTTTCACCTGGACCTGCCACACACTGTGTTACATGAAGACTATGTGAAATGCAAAGGTTACAGTCAAAATCTTCCCTTTGGTAAAGTGATTAACCCTTGTGCTATACTATGTATGTTGTCGTCATCTGGACCCCACAAGACAGCGCACTGAACTTTTTTTTCAATGATATTTGATTTTCATTGGTGTCCGTGGCAGACATGAAATCATGTGCACCTTGATCCACATTTCTCATGAAATAGATAACGCGTCAATGTAAAGCTTGGGTCATCTGGACCCCATAAGATAGAACAATGGTTAATCTCCTCCATTTATAAAGTGTTCCACTCTTCTTTTCATAATATGCTTAAACAAATAGCAGGAAAAGATACTCATTTTATTGCAGACAATTGAAATCTGACTGTGTAACATTCTTCACAGAGAAAGTAGTGCTATGAGAAAAAAAATACTTCTGATGTAAATGTGTGGATTTCACCTAACACTTTCAAGGAAACGTGGGATAAACTGCATCTATTCTCAGATCTTATTTCTGTCTTTTATTCTATCATCCACAAAATATTCTTTATATTGAAAATATACAATACACTTAAAACACATTTTAAAAATGTCCACATGCAATTAAACAAATACTTATATTTTTGGTTGCCTTTTATTTATCAAAATAGGTAAATCCTATTAAAACCATTATTAGCTTAGTTTTAGGATCTTTAGGATTAGTGGCAAAAACAAAGACCCAGTGTCAACTGGGTTTGCCCTTATAAAAGCATGAAGCATGGTTCCAGTTTATAAAATCAGTTTTATATTCACAAAATCTTTAAATGAATATATTTTAAATGCAATAAAATCCATTTACATCAATAATTACAAGCAAAGAGGAAACCTAATCAGACTGAAGCCAAGGATACCCACTCTATGAAGGAGGAAAGGTTTTAAAACAATATACAAAAACACAAGTTCCTTCCAACACACTCACACACAGGAGTCTCACTGACACCCGTGCAGAAGGGGAACCCAAATCCCAAGACGCACACATGCAGACACGTACACAATATCAACATTTCACCACTTGCGCCAGGAGGACAGTGTGGGTCCCCAGCACCAAAAAGACAGGAAAAGGGGAAACAGCTGATAGCTAAGTGGACCTGTGGACATGGCATCACTTGCATTTGAAACTGTGACAATATTTTTATTGTACTGTCACTTTAAAATAAACAATAAAAAACAACAATAATTGGGAAATACAGTGACTATAAATTAAGCAGATATACGTAGAAAATGTCAACATTTTGGTTCAAACTAACTTTTACAAAGTATGACAAACAAACTTTGAAACCAATAGCAATTTAACAAACAAAATAACATATAATATCCATTAAAATAAATAAAATAAAGAATCACAGACCTAAAATCACACATTCATCCACACACTAAAATACCACTGTTCCCAGAGAGGGTTAGCAGGGAAGAATCCCAACAGCGACCTGCTCTGACAGTTGATGGCAGCTGCCGTTTCCACAAGGTGACAATACTATGCAGGCCTCTAGGCAATAACACGTCCGTGAAGAAGTCGTCCCGTAGCGTCTCGCCACTCTCTGTCAAGCGGCAGCGGTTTCTGAGTCTCACGGAAACTGAGCTATTGTAATGAGCCTGACGGTCGTGCCAAACTCAACACGGGCACGCCGAGAAAAAAAGTACATAACAAGGCCAGGCAAGGCAGCAGAGCAGGTGTTCTAAAAAAATATCCAGCTACGCATTAAGCACAAGCACGGGGCGCAGGAAAAAAACATACATACCAATTTGACGTGTTCACCTACTGGGCGAGAAGAGGGGGGAGTACAGCGTTTGCTGTCAGGAGAACCGAACCGCTCCAGGGGATCATGGTTATTGAAAGATTTGATTTTATGAACCCAAGCTGAAAATGTGATGCATTGACAAATGCAAAGTATTGTATGTTTTTCAATACATCAGGAGCAGATTTGGAGGTCAGGGATGTACTTCACCATGTTAACATTTATCATGAGTAACTGATGAGTTGTGAGCCGTTCCCTGAAGAAAGAAGATTCATTTTTTGTTGTTATTAAATATTTAAAAAGACTAAGGATTATTTGCTTGAGTTTATTGATGGGGAAATTATAAAGCTCAATAAGTTATTGGCCTATGAAAAACTCAAGAAGAATATATTCAGATTTTTTTTTTTTTTTGTTTGATTAATTTATATTCAAAATAAATTCATTTCACAATCAACTCAATCTGTGATAAAAGCAAGAACGAGCTTTGGGAAACTAAAAAATTTTCACACTTGCTTTATTAGGACTACAGGATGGAATTATGGGAAAGCCAAATGGCGAAGTTGAAGTAGAGTCCTATCTTAAGAAAAAAACATTTGGACAGTAAAAAACTCCTGATGATTTTTGGAGATGGATCTGACGATGGGAGAAAATCACTAAGAATCCTGAAAAACTGATATACCTGAATGGGAAAACTCTAACATCAGGCTGTACACCACATCCTCACAGAAAAAGAACACTGAAATGATTGCAGATTAAATAATAAGGATTGAGAAAGCCATGGCAGTCCTTGTGGATGCAGGAGAGACGTTGATATCATTGGGCCACACTGTAAAGCAGCATTCACAGCCGCCACGTTGACTCACGTTCAAGCAGCTACTTTCAATGAAAAGTCTAACTAAGCACGCGTAAAACCAAGTTTTGGACCTTTTGCGTTTAGAACTCTTGCAACCATTTGTTGCTGTGCAAGTTTTAAGTCCGTTATTGGGCTCTACGTACAGATAGAGCGTTCATTGGTAGTGCACTGGAAGTTCAACCAGTTCAACTTTCGACTGCTCAAACTTGAAACAGCCAAACCTCTACCAGTCAGGGACTTGAACTTGGTAGTGACGTGTGAATGGCATCCTTTTCAAAAACACAAAAGTGACAAACATTGTAAACTTGATTACAGCTTAACGGAAGAACTAACAATTCCAGTTTGTTTTCTGCTGGAATTTATGAAACCAAGACATTCATTTATAGGAATAGAGCTGTAAAAGAAAAAGCCTGGAGTAAAATTAGTGAGATGTGCACTCCTTCATTTTACACCGAATTTCTTTGTGGACATGCACTAGTAAGCAGTATAGAAAAAATATGCTCCTCCCCATTGCTGCCTGCTGCTCTGGTAGTGGTCCGATATGAACACCAAAGCAAAATGGGCATTCTTGAAACCGTGCACAGCGCGTTCTCGATCGTGCAACACCTGCTCCTTAAGGGGTTAAATAGCTACATCTGCGCAGCAACGACTTAGTTCATCCTGCCACACTTAGAAGAGCTTTCAGTCTGCCTGGCCTTTGCCGTACGTTTGAGGAAGTGCATAGTATCTCAAGAAAAGAGATTACTGATGGCCTTAGGGGGAGAAAAAAAAATCATTTGATACTTATCAAACCGGAAATGGTTACAAAAGTGTCAATAGTCAAGCAGATTGTGTGTGAAGTGAAGAAATTCTAATCCATTGATATCCTCTCCTGGAAAGGTCAAACAACAAATATCCCCTGAAGAGCACAGTGTGTGATAGTCGTCGGTGTCGCAAAGCAAGTTCCAAGCAGCTCAGAGAGATTGGAATTTACCTCCATGTCATAGTAACTCCTTATCTGTTTTTGACATTAACACCTTGCTACAAATGCTGAAAGTAAAGAGTATGTCAGAGCTCACAGATTACATTTGTGCAAACGAAGTCTGTTAAAGGAGGAACAAAGAAGTAATGTTTTATGAACTATTTTTAGTCATTTCGGCATACAACCAAAATTGCATTGGACCAAATTGAGATTGTTATTAACTAATAACTGAACAACTTTTGGATCTCTTTTTGAAGCATCTTAAAGACCCTCTCTAATCATCTCTTGAGCTACAAAAAAACCTGTGTAGTTTGTTAGGACATAGTTTCTTCAGAGCGGCAGTAGTTCGTTAGAAATTTGCCTCTAAGTTGTGGGCGGGACTGCTGGCACAGAGGAACAGCATTAATGTTGTCAGCAGGTGATCACTGGAGGTATATTTATCCTTGTTTACAAGGATGTCTCCTCATTTAGTCCCATATTGAGTAACGACATATTAGCTGGCTATGCATAATAACAGTTTATAGAAATGCAGATGGGCAGAACAAAGATTTCCCTCTGGCGGTTACATTTGCTGATTTTCGGCAGTAGGGTTTGGAGTATACACTGATGTGGCTAAAGCAAGTGTATGTGGTGACGGTGTACACTAGCACCAGGTGTTACAAACAGTACATTATCTTAGATCTCCGGAGAAAATGAAGTACTCATGCTCCATTTCTCCTCTTTTTCCACATTTTTGTTGAGTTAAGCCGCACGCTGGTGTTCTTAAAATCATCAGTGATTTGTTGACCAGTTTTCTCCATGCCACACCGTGTTTGTCCTGTTGTCTGGGAACTTCTTCTGCCCGATTTGTTTTACATGAATCCAGAGGGAAACAAAATGGCATTACAATAAAGCACAAACGCAATTAAAGCCAAAAATAATAGGCCACAAATCATATACTGGCATATGCTTGTAGGATAAGCACATGCTCATGGGAGCAGCTGTTCTCTCCTCATTTTATACTGCCCTGTCACTCACCGTAACTCTGTTTTCTCCCACTGAGAGGGTGTTTGTTGTTTGTAGTGTCCCAGTGTAGCATTTATTGTGTGCTCTGCCGCTGTGTAGACTCTATGGGCTTCACAGCCTCTAATTTAACAACTGAAAGAAATTTCAAATGGAAGAAAAGAGGAGCAAAGAACGAAGGAACGCGACTGGACTTCAGAGCATTCCTCGCTGTGGTTTTTCCTGATTACATCGGATCACTTTCCAAAGTGGTTGTGGTGATTTCATGATTATCATTTAAGCAGAGCTTTCAAGTGTGCAGTTCTGAGCTGTTCAAACGTCAGAAGAGAAATTAGGCAGAACTTATTTCAAGGAGTAGACGGAGAGAACCTTCTTGCACTCACACGTGCAACAGACTCGAGAGTATCCTTGAGAAATGAAGGACTGTCAAATCCCTACTTTATTATTCAAAATGAAGCGAACAGAAACCGGATTCTACGATTATTCATTTTCTGTCTGCAAGTCTAAATTAATTCCCTCTTGTCATGTACACAGCAAAAGCAACACATTTTCTTCTGTGCACCTCAGATATTTACATTTTGCCATGGCCTGTCTATTAAAAACTACAAGAAAAATGAATTTCAGGGTAGATTTTTAATTTCTAAATATTTGTGGAATCAAAAGTTTGGTGTAATTAGAATTGAATCAACCAATTTTATAAATAATATTTAACTTTGTGTTTTCTCAACAATATGCAGTTATTATTATTGGTTTCTATTCCTAATATAAATAAATTGTTTTACGTATAAAACATAAAAGTTATCTGAATTTTTTAACTGCTTCTTTAGTCAAATACAAAGCATTCCTATGTCAATAAATGCTTAATTCTCAAAATTATGTTTTAAAAAAGGTCAAGGCACATTAAGGAAGACAAGAGTCAAAGATAATTGAGTCAGTGAGACTTTATTAATTGTCTGTGGCATTAAATTTCTACCAAAAGTTCCCTACAAGTGTATATAACACTCTACCCCCGCAACAAACTTTTTCCCCTCAATTTTGAGTTTCACACGGGAGCGCAGGAGAAACACCACGAGCGCACAGTCCTCCACTAGAGGGTGGGACTAGTTTTAGTGAAATATTTTCACAGGTGAGCAGGAGAAGTCACAGGAGCGTAAGAATACTCCCATGAGCGCAGAGAGGTAGAGGAGTGGGCGAGGAACACCCGTGGAATGTTCCTTGCGTGCGTGGAGTTCGATTTATGCTCGTGGGAGACTTTTGGTGAAAATTTAACGCCATAGAGTTCACAGTAATTCCAGAACGCTAGAATGTTTGTGACACGTACACGTTAGCCACATTAGAAGCGTTAGCATGTTCACAATAGCTGCAATTCCCAACCTTGTTTTTAATAGTTAAAAAAATAGACGGATACCACTAAAACAAACGTTACTGTGTCAACACTAACTTCCCACCTTATTAGTAACTCATAAAAAAGTGTTATCCATTAGCATAGTCATAAAATCAAACCTAACATTTATATTAGGGGCTATGTACCTCTCAAAATCGCTTTGAAATCATTAATCACAAGCAGAAATAATCAATACCGTATATAAGAAGCTTTGGATTACAAATTGCACAGTTTAAAAGAAAAAAAAAAAAGATTTTAAATGTACGTTTTAGAGGGGAAAATATGGTACGTTATAATTTTTTCTCTCCCTACAAAGTTTTGGGATCGTCCTCTTTTACAAGTCTTCTCCTGTTAAATAGTCCTGCTAACAATGCGCTGATAAACACTCCGTACAAAGATGGCATATGCATTATTGTTCATGTGAAAACCATATGACAATGAAAACATTAGAAAAAGTAGCACAGATTGTTAAATCCTCACCTGAATTCCTACATAACGCACTTTCATTATAGTGCATTTATTACACAACCTCAACTTTTTAACATTAAGTCTTACCAGCCTAGCTGGTTGTAATCTCACTGATGGGGTTAGGTAAGGTTGATTCCTTTTAGTTTTTTTGTTGTTGTTAAATCCCTATATTTTTTGCAGGCATAAGGTTTGTGAGATTTTCCTTCTTCTAGTCACGATATCTTCTTAGTCTTTGTCTGATAAAACAGCCTGTTTCACCTATATATAGGCACCTCTGACTGCACAACCTCTGGTGTCACTGATGCCCTCGTAGCGCTTCTGCTTGCTGTGCCTAGCAAAGAAAGCCCTGTTATGACAGTCCATTGGAGCAGGTGTCAACAAAAATAGGATTAACCCTTTTAACCTGATTTCTTTTCTTTCCCTCTCCCTTCCTCCTTCACAGGCCCTTAAATCTCGCCGTGTCTGTTGCTGGTCTGTTAACATCCACTGGGCTGCTCTTTTTTTCACACTCTTTTTATCAGAGATTGCAGCTCCCTGGTGGCAAATGCACAAACGTGCAGCAAAATTTAAATCAGGCTCTGTTGAAGTCTGAGGAAAGAGAATCCGTGCCTAAAATGCTGCAAACTAAAACTGCCATATACCCAAGAGTCTCACATTCTTTTTAAATTATTAGTACTGTTAAAGACAGCCGTACTTTATATCTAGTCTAGCTAGTCGTTGACTGTAAATAATATCTGGACAGAGTGACTCCTCCCTTTTGCATTTCAAATAGATAGTGTTTCCCTTGTTTATTTTGGGGGAAACATTTAATAAATAATCTCCGATAGGTGAAATCTACTAAGTAGGATTACAGATGTTCTAAGCCTGTAAAACCGGTCACTACTCACTTAATACTCTTATTAGACAGACATTAACATTTTCACACTTTTCTCTCTTGCCGACTTTAAAATCTCAAAGTTAAAAGCATTTTAGAAAATAAGGCCAATGTTGCAAAATGAAAACAAACAGTAGAAGATTTAAAGATCCACTCAAATTATAATAGTTTTTTTTTTTTGTTTCTTAACATGTTCTTGTAACATTTTTCTCGTAGTAGAGGACTTTTTTTTATAAAAGAATAAACTGTGTTTATGAGTATATATTAAAAATACAAATAAATTCCTTCTCCTATGATCGTGAAGTTTCCCTAATAAGAGAACCAAAAATAATGTTCAGCATATGGCATTGTCTAAGCAACAGCAGGTGAAATATTAAACCATGTCATGATTTATTTGACAGAATCAAAGCCTAAATGCACATCTTCACTGCTTTCACAGGAATTAGGGGGGTAAATCACAGCCAGGTGCTTCTGATCAAATGCACTTCATTAATTAAACATCAGCCAGTGTGCGCATCTCTATAAAAGGAGAGGTTTTAGGGAGCAATTAAGTATTCAGGAGTGTGTTACCACAATGACAAGAAGGAGAGACCTCAGCAATGATTTGAGAGAGGCAATTTTTGCTGCCATCAAACAAGGGAATGTTTAAAACGCTTCTTCCAGACAATCAATAAACAGTAAGAAAGGATGTCGACTGTGACAAGAAAGAAATTGGTTTTAATGATAATCAAACAATCCAGTCAGTGATGAGTTGCAGTTGTCAAAAGTGTGTTTTGTTCCCACGATGGTAGGTTAGCAGTGGCAATAATATATTTTACACAACAAAAAAAGAGGCTGATAGGAAAATTAGCTTCATTAAACGCTGTATTTTGAATAGTTTCACAGCTTCCATTGTTTTCAAACAGCCTTTTCCGAAGGGAAATTAAAATAATTCTTTGCTCTTTTCAAATAGGCCAAACCTCTTCAATAAAAATTTATTAAACATTTTAATAAAACACCCAGACTTTAACATGTAATTAGATTTTTGATGGGAAGCAGCAGTTATTAGCAAGTGACTCGTCTGTACACAGAGAAAAGACTGAAAGTGACCTTCTTTGAATTCAGACTGCCTTTGGCCTTGTTCTTTGTGTACATGATAGAAACTCCTGCTGGCCCAAGTCAGTCAAATAAAAAGGTTAAACTTGTGTTCTTGAATATTTTGCAGTCGCACCAGTTACATTGTGTGCTGAGAATACCTACAAATTATATAACTGCTGGCTAATGTTAACTAATGCTGCTGCTGGCTTATTATAAGTTGCATTGGGACATGAGTTAATGAGTTTTAGTTCTGGCCACCTTTTGTAAATGTCAGTTTTAAAAGTAATGTTAAT
The DNA here is from genome assembly GCA_003999625.1 of Oryzias javanicus. Taxonomy (NCBI): domain Eukaryota; kingdom Metazoa; phylum Chordata; class Actinopteri; order Beloniformes; family Adrianichthyidae; genus Oryzias; species Oryzias javanicus. The sequence continues at coordinate 28,877,435 of CM012439.1, forward strand.
TTATGATCTTTTTACTTATGTGTGTGTTCACGAGTGCATCATGCATATTCACGGATCTTGACAAATAGGACAGCAGTTTCTTTTATTTTGAAGTTTTTCAAGGCTTCATTTATTATATGTTTTTATCGCTCCACCTGTCGCTTCAATATCTTAATCCGTTTTATCCATTAAACTGGCCACTGTTGGGGAAAAGCAGGGTATATACTTTAGAGGTCGCCAGTCTGTTGGAGTGCCATACATTTATACATAGGGGCGATTTAGTCTTCAATTCACCAATGAACATAAAGAAGGTCCCATCCGGGGTTTGAATCAGGATAGTCTTGTTGAGATGCTAATCACTATGCCACCGAGCAGCCTTATGAGTTTATCATTAGTAACAGAATGCATTTATTGGGGTTTTGACTCCTAATGTTTCTCCGTCATAAGAAAAATTCCACAAGAACGTTTAAAAAAACGTCAATAACACATTTTTTTCATCTGAATGGATCTTTAAGATACGACTTTTTGTTAGTTTTCATTGCTTAAAGTGCACTGACAAAACTGGTTAGTTCCAACTAAAAAACTTCAATATCAGTGTATACAAACTGTTACTATGGCCTGCACACTTGCTCCTCACGAAGTAAACAAATATGTGACCTGTGCACGATCGTGGCATTTTAACTAATTTATAGTTTCTCAAATTTCACACAATTCTGACTTAGGCTTTTGATAAATCAGTCCTCCAAAGATGCACCTCTGATAAAACCAAATCTTCTGAGGGAAAATTGCAGAACAAATGAATAATTCAAAGGGAAGAATTTTTTTCATGCATAAACAGTTAAATTGCAATCACTTAATCAGCCAAAATCCCTTTTGCAGTCACAATGTCAGATTGTGTTTTCAGTTTTCTTCTGCTCCTGTCAGTGTGGTGCAAAATGTTAAAAAGTGTCTGCTGTGTACATTTGGAATGAATAATGACCTGCATTCATGCTATTCCATGTGTTTCCCAGTGTGAATCTCACAGGGCAAAGGTAAAACGTGCACACATCCGTGCATAAGGAAATGCATGCGCGGTAGCTTCCTCATGTAGTTCCCTCATCTTCCCTTCACTTCTTTAATTTAAATATTTGCTGCACTGTAAGTCTGTTTTGGGCTGTTTGTGCAGACTCTCACAGTCCATTTCACAAAACCTGGCTATAGTAAGGTGAGGAGAATGAGAGAGGCTTATCATGTAGTGAGATGCACTCTCAGGGTGACAACATGTTCCAGCTGTCCCTGGTCACCTCACTGGAAAGATGATTGGACAGTGGCTTCATCCTCTCCAGATAGTAAAATGTCAGAACTCCCATCTTCAGCAAAGTCATCCATTAGAATCTTGGAAAGTTATCCTCTGCTTTCTTTGTTTTTTCTTTTCTGTTTGTAAAATCTGATACGTTGAAAGATTATTTTTCACTCATGTATTGCGTCATCTTTTAAAATTGTGTATTTTTAAAGCTTAAAAACATTTTTGATGTCTTTTTTGGTATTTTTTACATGTTCTTGCAGTGTTTGTTCTAATTATGGAAGACATAAATGAAAAAAATTAAGATTTGATTTGCATTTTTGATTATTTATGTATTTATATCATTGTGAATCAGGAGCAGATGAAAAAAAATGCAGCGGGGCACAAGCTCAATGCTTCGTTCCGCAATGGGGAGGGGAAGGGGGTGGGGTGCTCTAATCCAACAATTTTGCCCACAGCTCAGTGACAAATTTCTAATGAACTACTGCTGCTATGCAGAAACTATATCTTAGGAAATTTCCCAGGTCGTTATTGTAAATAAGAACATGTTCTTAATAGCTCACGTGGTTAAATAAAGGTTAATAAATGATAAAATTACAAATTTTTTTTACATTTTTGGCTAAAAATTGCATAATCATATATAAAAGATCTCTGGAAACAATTTTACTATAGATCAAAAGATGATCAAAGTGGGAGTTTAATGAGTTACCATCAGTGTGTGAGATGCAGTCGAATTTTAAAGTATCTTTAAAAAAAAAAAAAAAACTTAGTTGGTTTGTTAGAAAAATCTTACTAGCTGTTAATCTTTTGCTGCTCTGTGACCCACTGCCAAATCAAAACCTGCCTTCAACTGATGTTGATACTAACAACTAACACATGACAAGTTGTAAAAAAAAAAAAATGGGGAGAAAAATGCTTAAAGAGACACAAGATTATGGATTACAAATGCAGAATGACAATTTATGAGATTTGCTGTAATAGAGTTGAGTTTTTAAGACACCCCTCTTTTAAAAACGTTTCATCGCTGCATTTGAGGCACATGACCCCCTGCTAACTGCGATTTGGGATTTAAAAGGGAAAAAACTGGATTGTTAAATTCCATTTTAATGGCTGCCCAGCTTTCACCAACTTTTATTTATAGAACAATGTTCCTCTATGTCATGGTTCCACTGCATAATAAAATACAGTAAATGGACCCTCTCTATGTTTAGGTTTCTTGACCTCCATTAGGATGCAAGCGCAAGAGAGAAACCTAGAAATACTGAGCATTTTTTCTGCACAAACACCCGTCTACCCACACAGACATAGAGGAATACGGATGTGAGTCAGCAGGTACACATGTCTAGATATCTGCGCTCGTTTAATTCTAAAACCTAAGATATCTAAGATTACGCGTTTACAATGCTGTTATTTATGAGCAAATTTAAAAGCAGGCGCTCTTATCAGCTTTGGCTGTACCTGTGGACTCTTCAAAGAATTGGGTCACTTAAGATGGAAGCTGGACCATTCCTGCTCTTGCTGGTGGCAATTTTTTGGCCCAATTCTACTCTTACCCCTTAGCAACTCCACTGTCCCTTAAATATCACCTTCCCTGCCACTTGCCCCATGTTTGAAGGGGACAATGGATCAAACGGGCAGTAATCCCTTATGAAATGAGACACAACGAAGTTATTTGTCATTTTACTCTGCTGCCAGCCACAATTAATAGGGTACTGTGTTTAACCATGGTAATCATGATGATGATGCCCATAGAGATTGGCATCTGTCAATACCAATATATTTATACAGGTACATATATATATATATATACCTGTAGAGTGTTCCCACATATATCATGTGGGTTTTGTTGTAAAAATAACCTGTGTAGGTGAAATCCACAATGTAGGATTACAGGTGTTTTAAGGCAGTAGAACCCCTCACTAAGCACTTAATGCATTTTTCTCAGACACAAATAAACATATTTACACTTTTCACTCTTGTTGAAAATAAGTCCAGTATTGTGTAAGGAAAACAACTCTCTTTTACTTTTTTTTTAACTTTAATTTAAGAATGTGAGGACATAGAACACAGTGTGCTATGGGAAAAAAAGCATGTAAAATCGCACGAAAATAAATCAGTTTTGAGTTTTGACACACAAGAACATGTCATTCTACTATGCAATCAATTTAAAGGTTACTTTAAAACTAATTTAAATCAAACCATGTATTAAAATGTCCTTTTTAAATATTGAATTGTAAATTGCAAAATGCATTGTCATTTGAATTATTAAATAAAAAACTATGACATTTTACATTGCAGATTATTTTGTTTTTATCTAATATTTAATTTTCAAAATTGTAATTTTGAATTGTAGTTTTTCATATTAAACTGTACGTTGCAAAAGGCATTTTCAAATTGCATGATGAATTTGCATTTTTTTCAATTGACAAACACATAATACTTTGAATTATGGCTCAAAAAACTTCCATTCTTTAAGGTCCATAATGCTTTACAGTTGTACACATTCACACACTGATAGCAGCTTTGCTGCCTCACATTGCTTCAACCTCAACCACCAAGAGTAATGTGAGGTTTAGTGTCTTGACAAAGGACACTTCAACACATGGCTGGACAAGACGGGAATCTAAGATAGTTCTCCACGACAGCTGCATTAGAAATCAAGGTTAGAAATCAACAATTAAAAAAAAAAAAGCTTTCAGTTTTGTTTGTTTTTGTACATATGATTCAAAGTGATGAAAAGTAAGATAGCCTTAGCTTCAGAGCAAAATTTGGGGAATTTTCTGCTGCAGAACGTTGCCACTTAGGACTTAATTCATTTTAAACAATAAAGAAACCCTAAAAGAAACTAGATAAACATTGGAAAGTGTCTTTTAGAAAGTAATGATGTAGGTTAAACAAAAGACAAATAATAATTAAAAAAAAAGAATACAGAAACCCTTAAAACTCTGACCATGGAGACAACTACAGAAAATTTACTCAGTCACAAAATGTGATTATTAATTTTTTTTTTATCAAATCACATTTTCCCATGAAGACTAAAAATGCAGCTTTATTGGGATATCTGAATAAAACACCCTGAAAAATAAACAACTACATTAAAGCAATGGAGTAAATTACTTTATACCTTCCACCCTCTGCTTTTCTCATGCTGTCTGCTTGTTTTTTAAGAATTGACAGCCTTTTTAATTAGCATTTAGAGGTGAGGGTTTGCACAAAACAGGAAACGCACAGAGAAAGTAACAAAGTTAAGATAAATCATTGTTCAGAGGCTTTAATTGCAATCTGAAAAAAAAAATGAGCTTTCATCCAAACTTGAATACCTTCTCATCTTCTGAGTTTGATTCTGTTAAGTTGAATAATATTCACAAGTCTGTAAAAAGCATTGTTTGTTTCTTTGTTTCCTTCTCCTTTGTTGAGTTGACATGATGGATGGGTGACCTTACAGAGCGGTTTTATTCATTTAGTAAAAAACTTTGGGAACAATACCAAAGGTGAAAGAATTGATTTCAAGTCACACATTTTATGGAAAAGCTGCCACAGGTGTTCCGTATAAAGCTTTAGAATATCTTTTTACTCTGTGCTGCCATTTGTCAAGCAACAATATTTTGTGTTTTTTGGCAGGACGTACTTTTACTGTGGGGTCTGTAACAACAATTTGACATAAGAGCAATAAATTACCAAACTGAGCAACCATATTTTCAACACTATATTGGAACACTGGATAATAAGGTCTGCTGTCAATAAATAATTTATTTTCATATTTATTTCATAAGGCAAACCAAATCATAAGGCACATTAAAGCTGTGGTCACATATACAACTGCCACCACGCACAATGGGGAGGCATTGGTAGAATCTTGAAGTTCAACTGCCGGCACTGCCAATTTTTTATTTTATTATCTTAATTGTTAGCATGGTCATGAATGCAGAGAGCTGTAGTCCATTCGCCTGACGTCAATCATTATTCAGGGAATAATGGCCAGGGGTCCACGGTGGCCGGGATCGCCAGGTTGTCGTCTGGTTATTGCCCCCGGCCCACGTCAACAGCCCTTGTTGAGTGCCCGCGCTGCCACCCTACAATTTCTAATATTTCAGTCAATTATTGTGCTGCTGCCTAACTGCCACCAACCTGTAACTGGACTTCCACTGCCCGACCTCCAAATGTGCCTGGGTGCCCTTATAAAATTGTCATCTTGCCCTCAATTGTCTGACACCGCTACATACAAGCAAGCGTTACTGTGGCTATGCTAACTCCCAACCTTATTAGTTACATAGAATAAAAACACACTACATGTTATTTGTGTTAGTATATTTGTAATCACACCTAACTTTATTAGCAACTGTTAGTAACACAGACCTATTCTACTAAAACAAATGCTAATGTGATTATGTTAACTCTCAACTATTTTAGTAACACGTAATAGAAACACACATGTTGCCGTGTCCCACACCTGGTTAGCGTATTTAAAAAAACCCTAAACTTGTTTGCAACTCAGAAAAAATAAATAAATGAAAAATACTACTTTGACAGAGCACAGTCTATCTCTCAAAATTGCTTCAACATCAGTTACCAAATTAATTCATGTATAAGTCACTTTGGATTAAAAGGCCCGCTGTCATTTCCTGAAAAAAAATTAAGGCTTTTAAGTGTGCTTTATAGTGCGTAAAATTCTGTAATCGAATTTTTATCAAAAACAACTAAAGAAATGGCAAATATATTAGCTTGTCTTTGAAGTTTTATTCATCCTCCTCAGCTTTAAGTCCTAATGTGAGCCAGCTAGGATGTGGCAATGTCTGTCTAAATATAACTCTACCTGACAACACGCTGGAACAGGAGATACCCTCTTGCTTTGAAGAATTCCAATTACTGTCACTTTGTGTACGTATGCTTGTGGTGGTGAATGAACTGTCATTGCGTAACATATGTTTATGCTTTCATGCAGAGGGTTTCCTTGTAGACAAATCCAAAAATATTATACTGTTGTGTCCAAATGTGACATTTCAGTGTTTTTGCTTTTTTTAATCTTGGAGGACTGTGCACATCACAACAGTTACACAAACACTCACTATGATAATCCAGTCTACAATTATTATAGATTCTGTAGCCAAAAGTGATAAAGTTTTGGCAATTCTGTTCAGCTTAAAGAAAGGTAAAACAGAAAATTTTTCAAGGAGGATGTATTTGACGGCTGCACTCATTGATATGAAGATGGAAGCATTATTTTTTTTGTCTGTTCTCTGTCAATATTGGTATTAAATGAAACTTTAAATGTAACGTGGAACACTAGTGACATTCTGCAGCAATCTAGTTGTCATAGCACAGGAGACGGAGAGGTACTTCATCACATGGAGCTTCAAAAAGTCTAATTCTAGCCAACATCAGTGAAGTGATTTATTGTTCATCTTTGGTACAGAGCAAATGAACTAAAATGTGTTCTAGAACCAATCTGCAAAAAATTTGACGATATTACATTTTTTCTTGATTTAAATAGAGAGCGTTTCATTTCAGGCTTTGTGGTTTTGTACATTTCATTATGTACTATATGAGTTATATATTTCAGGGTAGCGTGAAGAAACCATAAATCCAGATACAGAGATGCAAAGCCACACCACCAGGGCGGAGATGATTAGTAATTACTTGCTGTTCCTCTTTTTGCAGCAAAAATGTGTTTCTGGTTATGTACAAATTCTTTCATATTGAAATATTCGTTTTACACATGATAGGTGATGATTTAAACCATTATTGTGTCAACCAATGCTTAGTGACATAAAAGGCCACACAAAAGAAATATAGAATCTTTGCATAATCCCTCGTGCTCTCTTATGGGGTCCAGATGACCCCATCCTTACATTGAGGCGTTAGCCCTTTCATGACAAGGTGGACAAGACTTCATGTCTGTGATTGGACACCAGTAAAAATCGACAATCATTGAAAAAAAAAGTTCAGCGCACTGTCTTGTGGAGTCCAGATGACCCCACTTCTATGTAAACAAGCCGAGGAGAGTGCAAGGGTTACGTTTAAATCTCCTTTATTTCTTTTAATTATAGTAAAAAATGATTTGGTATTTTGTGGAAAACAACACAACAGAAACCGTGTAATTTAGCTATTTATCAAGAGCCTGTTTATAATTAAACAAAGAGAAACAATTTTTGATTTTTCAGTCAGGAGTGATTAATGACTCCCCCTATCGGGCCGGAAACACCATATGCAACATGTTTACCGGTCCTACGCAGTACTGCTGCGCTACCAGCACCATGTTCTTCTGTAAGCTTAAAAACGGCGAGCCACCACATAGCCATTTTATTCAGGCATAAGGACGTTTTCTACACCTGTATTTAACACAATGAGATGGCACTTTGAAGGGGCTACAACAGAGTTTTGGACGTGCGTTTGTACGTGATAAAACTCTGCTTTTACACCCGTCTTGGGACAACTTTAGACTATGATGGTACAGACTAAACAGCCATTTTCTGGCCGTAATTATTACAGTTCAATGAGCCAGTGAACGCACCGAGACTGAAGTCACCACCTTCATTGATTTTGATTGGTCCTTCGTGTTAGCCTCGCACAGATGCGCCATAATGGGGCCAAACGTTTTGAAACTGAAACTTTGAGATTCGAAAACGAAAAAAAAGATTTTAAACTGAAAAAAAAGTTTTGAAATTGAAATTTTGAGTTTTGAAACCGCAGTGCGTAAACCTTGCCAGGTCTGGCGCCCAAACCGCACTGCGCCGCATGACCTCAGATCGTGCCTGTACATTGACTAAACATTGAAAGTCAATGCCGCACAAATAACATCCGGTGTGAATGCAGCATAACTCTTTAAAACGGCTGATTTTGATTCAGAGAGAAGGAGCTTTTTATATCGACTTTGAACCAATGTGCAACACATTATTAACATTAAGTGTTACATGTATAGTGCAATGCCACTTTTCTCCACTTTTGAATCCACTGGTATTAATGGCATAAATGGTTGAAGAATTAGAGTTATCAGAAGAATGTCAACACTGGAGCCAAAGCTTAAAGGTGTTATTATCCTTTTACAATTTCTTGTCAAATTAACAAAACCAAGTTGTGATGCACAAAATTGTGCTCTAAAAAATTAAACCAGCTTTCCCAAAACGTAAAACAAAAATATTTTGATGGTGTTTGAGTGTCAGTTTTTGAGGGTTGTACGTCAATACAAGTCTACTTTTTTCAGCTTAAAAAACTGCCGGGGTTGCATTCATTAATGGTTGAAGGATTTTGATAGTCCATGTACTGCTTGCTGCTGATTACCTGGACCAGGTGTGTTCTTTCAATCATGTGTTCTTTCAATCACGTGACATGTGACTGAGCTAATCAACAGCTGGCATGGCTTGGAGAGCTGGAAAATAGTCAGGGTGGTAGATCTCAGGACCAGGAATGAGCAGCTCTGGTCTAAAGATGTCCATACTGGAGCTGAAACACTGGTGTAAAAGGGTTCACTTCTTTTGATTGACGGAAAGTAGTGTGATAAACTCACACAACGTAAAACAGTACAACTTTAACATCGAATAAATATCAGAAATTTTTTTGTTACTTTTACCCATTCAGCAGGATTAAGTATTTATGACACTGGTGCTAGAAGTGAAAATGAACAAAGCAGCATCACAAATGAGTGAAGGAATGTCCTTGAATGACTATTGCAGCAATTTGTTTTGACACTCTTTGGGGTAAAGGTAACTATTGGATTTATACGTAGCTTTGAATCCTTTAAAGACATATCTATTGAAGCCCTAGGAGGATTTAATACCATACCAGCTAGCATCAGTGTCAACTCTGTCAGGTCAGATGTTATTACACTGATATATGCCTGTTGTCTGAAGTCACACAGAGTTTTTTGGTTATAATGTGAACATGCATTGCCTCACACACAAACCTAAAATCAATTTCCTTTTTTATATTCTGGTCTCCAGTGAGTCGACACAGAAAAGGGTAACACATCATCAGGTAATGTCTAAAGAAGAATTGACCATTCTTTTCGTTTTCTCTACAGGTTTTACTGGGACTTGACAATGCTGCTGCTAATGGTTGGCAACCTCATCATCATCCCTGTGGGCATCACTTTCTTTAAGGATGAGCACACACCTCCTTGGATTGTGTTTAACGTGGTTTCTGACACATTCTTCCTCATGGACCTAGTCCTCAACTTCAGGACGGGAATCATCAAAGAGGACAATACAGAGATAATCCTGGATCCGCAGCAAATCAAGATCAAATACTTGCGGAGTTGGTTTGTGGTGGACTTCATTTCCTCCATTCCTGTGGACTACATCTTTCTTGTTGTTGAAACGCGCATTGACTCAGATTTCTACAAGACGGCGCGCGCCTTGCGGATCGTCCGCTTTACGAAGATCCTAAGTTTGCTAACGACTTCTGCGCCTCTCCAGACTCATCCGCTATATTCACCAGTGGGAAGAGGTAAGAAAGTCGGTGTTGAAATTTTTCATCACCTTGAATTATGTCTGATTTGTGACTTTTTTGTCAAAACGGAATTCCCTGGATGTTTAAATGACTTCTTTATACAGGAAAATTTAAGAATTATTTGAAAGAATAACACAGACTAGTATCAATTATCTAGTTTTAACCACAAAGTGTATTTCCAATTCAGAAATATTCCTTCCTTCTTTATAGTTTTTTTGTAAATCTGCTTCTTTTCACTGCCTTTACCCTTGAAAGACATAAAAGGCTCCTGCAGATTCGGTTACAAACTCCAGTCATCAATAAGTTGATGAATGCGTGACATTGATGAGTAATTTCTTGTGTGTCTTTCCAGTAAGCCGTGGGAGCACAGAGCTCTTAGAGATCCCGCTGCAGAACAGACATGATTATAATTGCAGCAATAATTAGGAAAGTTCCCATTGATCTCACTGGATGAATCTTGTTATTTATTCTCAGAGGTAGCAGATATTTGAAGGCATCAGAATAGCCAATTATATTTAGCATCAAGTTATTTTATTTGATTGTGACAGTGAGGGAAAACTCTAGTCAACATAATATTTTCAGACTGATTAAGAGAAAAAGTTAAGGGCTGCGTTTAAATTTGTCTGTTTAAAATTAAAACAAACAATAGAAATAAAAACTTCTTTTTCATACTACCTTCATAATGTTAAGCTACCTGTGTAGAAAAACAATAAGAACTATAGCATTACCTGCAATAATGCTACTGTGAAAACTGGAAGCGGAATGTGGCCACTGAAGATGCTAATAGCTGAAGATGCTTAAATTGATAAATAAAAACGCTGAAGCTTATAGCAAGCTAAAGTATTAGCTAGATACCAAATTAGCCTAAAAACTGGTAAAGTGTCTAATCTAGCCAAAACAGGTAACATAAAGCTCAAATGTTAGCTAAACTCCAAATTAGCCTAAAAAACTAAAAAATGCCTTTATTAGCCAAAATAGCTAACTTGTAGCTGAACTATTAACTAAGCTCCAAAATAGCCCAAAAAATTGAAAAATGCCCAAATTAGTCAAAACAGCTAGCATGTAACTGAAATATTAGCTGAACTCCAAATTAGCCTAAAAAATGAAAAAAGCCTAAATTAGCCAAAACAGCTAGCATGAAGCTAAAATATTCGCAAAACTTCAGATTAGCCTAAAATAAGCTAAAATAAGGCCCAAATTCACTAAAACAAGCTATCATGTAGCTGAAAATTTAGCTGACACACAACAATATTAAGTATATAATATAATATATATATATAACTCAAAAACCCAAATGGCCCTGTTTGTATATACAATTTTAAAGTACAATTTGTATATTTTCACACATATTTTGGCAAGTTTCTTGGTCCAAATGTTCATTAGGTAAGTAAATAACATGATCCTCAGTACAATCCCCTAGACTTGATAATAAATTCACTAATGATGCAAAGGGTAAAAGTTAAATACATAAATGGTTAGATGGCTTGTTGCAGCTCAGATTTACAACTATAGTATTTATTTGATTCAAAAAGGTATTTGAAACTTTAGAAAGTAAAAATATCTAAGAGAAAAACAAAGCCTGCAATTATTTAAAAGTCTTTTGTGCTTTGGTTTTATCGGAAATGTTTCTGGGGATGGAACATTTTTCTTCCTGAAGACAGACACAAGAAACAAGAACAAAATAGCTTTGACGTCCACCAGTGGTGACGCATCTTTTTGTTTGACGTCACTTCTCGGAGAACATTTATTTTAATTTAGTGCAAAAGCACTCTAATCTTTCTTGTCAACATTATATTTTGGTAGATAAAATACTTATCTTTGTTCAAGTTTTCAATCTTTATCTTCATAAATGTAGCTTATAAAAAGATTATCGTGGATCTCCTATCTGTAACACGTTCATCAAAGTAGAGGAGAGATGGATTGGTTTGGAAAGGACTTGTGTCTAGACTCCTATTTTGTCAGCGTAGAACTCCAAATGCAGCAACAGCAATACATGCTAATAAGGTTGTGTTTCTTTTTTGGAAAAGGTAAATTCCAACCTAATACCGGTCAAAGTGAACGTACATGCAGACCTGCCCACTGACAGCAAAGTTGGAGCTTTTCAAATATTCAGTTGGCACTCTGGGAAGAACAGTGGATAGAAGTGTGGTGACATTAATCATGCAGGGCCTCTGTGATGCCATTTCAAAGAGAGGAAAAGTTCAAATGAATCACAGGGGAGACTACCTTTGCTGCTCCGTGTCTTTGTTCACACTTGCTGTTGTGTTTCTGAACACAAATGAAGCCAGCGACACGTGGAGTTGAGGGCAAAGCCTGCATCCGACTGCTGCTAAATGTTTACTCTGCAATAAGTGTCAAAATGGTTCAGTTTTGTGTGAAACTATGACACTATGAGAGAGAGACAACGCCACGCTCTCTGAGCGTGTCCCGCTGTTGTTTTGCATATCTGTGTGTTTGTCTGATTAATTCTTGTTAGGCAGACGGAGCGAAAGGCCAGATTTGCCTCAGCGCCACAGAACTCCAGATGCACACTCAGAAATGTCATCTGTCACTGCTGAATAACTTGTTGCCAAGATGTCAGTACCTGACTGGCTTTTTGACTTTTCCCATTTTATGCTACTTTTTACAGCCAACATCAAGATCACAGCTTGAATGTTCTAATGCATTTCATATAGAGCGGATTAAATAACAGCATTTTATTGTTTAAACTGGCTTTAGTTCAGGATAATGCATGGAAGCTATCATTTGCAGACAAAAATCATTGCAATTTATGCAGGTTACATGCCAGGAATAATACATTTTGGAAATATTTAGTGAATATTCTAACACACAAAAAAAAGGACTTTTTTTTTCTCACAGCATGAAAAGTCAAAAGTGTTCCAACAAACCCTTCCAATTGGCTTTATTTTTTAATCATTTGCGGAGGTCTGTATTTGTATGCTCAGAAGCCGTGATACGCTATCATCCCCGAGCGTGTGAACATATGCCTGTTACCATCCTTTGAGTAACTTTTTTGACATGAACTGCACACGCATGTCCTCTGGAGAACACGCCGCAGAGCGCCCAGAGGCTCAGACATGTTGGCACATAACCACAAACTGTTGATGTGTCCTTCAGCGCGATACTTCTAAATTGCCCCAATGAGTCTTCCCGGAAAAGAACAAAAGGGGGACAGAGATTCCAAGCAGATCGTCATGCCTGTACAAAACCACATCTTAAAGCAAATACAGATTTGCATGTTTTTGGTTCTGAAAGAAGTAAGGCTTTCTTCAAATTCTAAAGTTGCTCTAGAACAGGGGCCCTCCACCTCCAGTCAATGAACTGGTACCGGTCCAGCAGGACAGTTGGTACCAGGCCGCAAAGAAAAAAAAAACACAACCTGCATTTTATGAAATTAAATTTAGAATTGATTTTAAAAATGTACTCCTGGTTTTTAGAGCCTTGCATGAACAAACTCCCAAATACATTACTGACCTTTTAACCCCCTACTCTTCAGTCCGGTCCCTGAGATCTTCAAATCAAAATCTATTAAAAATTCCAAAGACCCGCTATAAAACTAGAGGAGACGTTGCCTTTCAAGCCGTTGCTCCTCGTCTCTGGAAGGACCTCCTACTGTCAGTACGACAGATAAACTCTGTTGAGTGTTTTAAAAGTCAGGTCAAGACGTTTTTATTAAAAAGAGCTTTCAGGTAATTTTATTTTTGTTTTTATTGTGTTTTACTTTGCTTTTACTGTCTTTTATGCAATATGTGTATGACTGGTTGTAATTTTATTCTGTCTTCTTTGTGAAGCACCTTGGGATTTTTATCTATGAAAGGTGCTATAGAAATAAACATTTACTTACTTACTTAATTACTTATTCATAGTTTGATTCTGACGGAAGTTTTATTTTGTAAAAGTACTGGATTCCCTTCACCACATCCGACTCAATCACGAAGCTCAGTCACGTGACAGTAAGACGTCCGCTACATACATATTTAAAGCAGCTGTGCAGACCGCTAAATTTAAACCCCAAATGAGCAAAGTTAATAAAAAAGAAAAGTATGTAGGAAGTTCCTTTTGGCAGAAACAAATAAGTGTGGAAACAGAAGAAGGGCCTTTGACTATAAATAAAAAAGAAAGCTGCATTTAACAGTCATAAACCAGGAGTATTTACTCAAAATGTGGACTTATCACAGACACCTAGTGCATAACATTCAGCAAGCGATTGATTCTTGTCTAATGTTACAAGGATACTGCTAATAAAATGTATCAAAAAGTGGATTCACATTTGATTGATTTCGAAAATACCACTTTTAGTGACCATTATTGTTATTTTGTTTTTTTTCTTTGCTATCCTTCGTACTTAAAAAGTTAGATGAGGGTGAAATTGGCAACCGATTTTCTTTAGCTTCCAGATTGACAGTTAAGGGTTAAGGGAAGATCTATATCACTTTAAATTGGTTCCTACTTTAAATTGAGTGCACAAATAAAGTCTAAGGCAGCTGCAGACATTTTACAGACAAATAAGACAAATTTTACCTGCAAAAGTTTAGGAAGACTGGAAGAAACACAAAATTGCATACTTTAGCCTTATAACGACTTTTTTGTCCTTAGCCTGAAAAAGGTTGGGGACCACTGCTGTATAAAACTGAAAATACTGTTCATGCATTTCTAAATCAATCAAAGCTATTTAAAACAATAAGCCAGGAAACTAAAAACATGATCCATTATTTTATTTAAATTTTTTTATTTATTTATTATTTTTAAAATTATTTATTTATTTTTAACTTGTCCTGTCCAACAGCTGAGCAAACAGATGTAGGCTGAAAGCCTCTTGTGTTGGGCAGATTTTATTGTCACAACAGGAATTTACTTAGTGTAAACCCCTGTTGTATTTCATGCTAAATCTTATTTATGATGATTTTTTTTTGAAAAAAAAAAAAAAAAAAAAAAATCATTTTTTTTCTCCAATGAAAATTGTATTTTGTTTGTTTTTAACATTTTCTTGTGCCATTTTTCTTATAAAAGAGGACCTATATGCAAATAATTTTACGATTCAAACTGCATTTTTCTTAATCGATATTTAATTTGGATTATAAAACTGGATGCTAGAAAAAGCTCAGACTAATGTCAGAGCTACTGAAATGGGTGTGCCGAAGTCTCCTCTTCCTCTGCGCACACCCTGGCCCGCTCACACTAGGTATTTGAGAAATTATGAGCCTTCAACACTCATGTGCTCCAATATTACTTGCCATCATTTTTGCTCCATTATAGTTAGCTTGGAGCTGTAAACTTGCACGTGAGTACACAAACATTTGGGAGGGGGCCTGGTCGCTCTGTCTCAACAGTCAAGCTTACAGACAAAATTGAATTTCTAATTGGCTACTGCCACTGTGGTTTAAATATGTCTTTAAAGATTAGAAAGTGGCTTTTTGATTTTGGCTAAAACTGAACAATCATAATTAAAAGAATACTGGGAACGACTTTACAAAATAAACATATATGGTTGGAGTGGGACGTTTAACACAAAGAAAAATTTAATAAGATAGTTCAGCCACTATAACTTGTAAAAAATCCTTACAGAAATATCTTACTTCAGCGTTTGGGCTGGAATACATTATCATTTTTTTATGTTTGTTTTAAATGCGAAAGTTTTAAATGAGTGTTGTTCTTGTTTTTTGAGCTAGTTGTTACTGTTTAAGATGTATTTCTAAATAAAAATGTATATTTGAAGCTTCCAGTTTTAGATTGTGGAAATGCATTTTTTTGTTCCTCATTGATATTTAATATATAAATAGATTTATTTTAATTCGAAAGGGGCTGTACTATGCTATTCTAAGCCTTTCAGAGTAAACCATATCCATACATAAGTTGATATGTTATTACCTTTGGCACACAAAAGAGCAATTTTTTAAGGAAACTTGAGTTATTTATTGCTTGTTTTCACTGCTCTCTGTTTTTTTTGATGAGGAAATAACATTATAATACACTTAAAAATAAAAAAATGTGATTTTGCATGATATAGACATTTTAAAAATGTTCACACATGCATTTATTTATAAATAAAAATAAATACTTGCAATAAAACACTTCTAAGGATATGTGAGTATAAAAGATAAATCATTTGGATGTGAATTTTTTTTTTACTTCATTTTTAATTAAATCCTCTTTTAGCTCAACTGCCTTTATTCTTGAAGTTCTTCAGGTACCAGAAGGTTTTTGATGACGTACTGTTAAAGGGATTTGGTGATGGTGGATGCAAGGCAGTGCTATCCCTGCCATGCATAAAATCCCACACAAACATGCATGAAGAGCGGACTGTCATTATCTATCTTCCCCCGTCTCTCTTCTGTCACTTTCCTCCTGTCACTCTTCATCAGGATCAAATTAAAACTCAGACCGGATATCCTCCTCTTTGGAGCCGTTTCTTGTTGATGAACCAGTGTCTTGGGTGGAATTAGTCATCCTGTTACATCAGATTCAGGACCGAGCTACAATGACTGAGCTCTGAGGGGCTCGTCTCATCATCCCTGATGCCGATAGCACAACTGTCTCAACTGGCCAACTAAATGAATATAAATGTTGCTTTTAGAGTGGACGGGGATACATTCGTGAGACAAGAATGGAGGTTTATATAATTGCTACATAAAACAAACAAAAACAGAGGAACTGACTTAACCAGAAATGATGGAGAGATAGTTCAGAGAAGTAATACAGAGATTTTTTTTAATTAAAACTGGGAGTGATAGTCTACAGAAAATTTACTATATTATCTTAGCATCTATATTGGAAGTAATCTATAGCTATTAGGTCTAAAATAGCTTAAAATGTTCAAAAATCAAATTTCAATACTGAGATGACTCTCTCTCTCTCTACTGGATTTTTATAAAGGCACCTTTCGGTTATGAAATCAAAAGTTGATTGCTCATGCGCTTTTATAGAAGTCAGCCATGTGACTTCGTGCTTGCACAGAGGGAGAGAGGCACCTTTCATTTCCACCACAGATTTGCCTTATTTAAATAAGGCAAATCAGCCAATCAGCTCCCCACTCAATGAACCATCGCCTAAACCAAGGAATGGTCTTCCAGAGATAAGAAAAACCGGAATAAAAGACTTAATGGGCCATTATTGAGTTCACAATGAAAACTGCAAGCAACGGTGACAGGTCCTCAAAAGCATGAATAAGCCTCGCATGATATAAATAACCACAATGAACTTGCCCCCAAAAAAACTTTACACTCAAATGTGTAATTCAGCTCAATGGTGCATCCGGGCTGCGAGCATAGTCACGGTGGCTCTTTGTGATCCGAGTCCGCCAGGCCTGTTTAGACGGATGATGGAAGGGTGTTCCCTGTGGTCTACTCTCAGGCCTACTTCTCATTCCACCCTTGTGCTTCATCCACCATGACAGAATGCATGAGCATGACATTTTGGTCAAGGCATTTACAATGAGAAACCCACCCCCCCGACCAGAAACTCTGTGAATCTACCTCAGTGGTTCAATGTCAGACGTGCGCAGGTTAATATTAATCATAAAGATGGTAATCGCACAGAGATCATGGTGTTAAAACTGAGGAAAAGTTGCATAAAAAGAAATGCACTGCAAGCACTCTATCTGAGGGGAAAATAAATGCTTATCGTCTATTTTATGACCCCAGAAATACAGACTTTTTTTTTGTCTTTTGTAAGCCATTCTGTTGTAGTTTGAATCCATTTGAGGCAACACTGTTGCTGTTGATCACTGAGGTTGAGTTGCTGAGCGTCATCCAAACTCCTCCCATTTTGTTTCTGAGTTTCTATGAGATGCTGACACATTTATGTATGCCCTATATCATGTGTTGTAGCCAAACATGTCCAACATTTCAGAAACTAAAGTGCAAATACATTTTTTCTGTTATATGTTTTTGAGAAGAAAAGCTTCCATCCTTCTTTTTTTTAAATAAAAAAAACTTACATTAAAACTGTTGTGTAGAGCATAGACAGAACCCTTTAGCTCTCTTGTATCTTGGTCATGTATGACCCTGGCATGAACTGCTAGGATTTCCACTATGAGGAAGAGTGATAAATGTCTTGACTATTTTCCAGTAATCTCTTCCACTCTAGAGTGATGGACTCCAAATGGACTGGTAATGGGCCGTGGCTAAACTTAGATATAATAGACAACAGAATTATCATCACTCAAATCATATTACTGTCACAATCAAGGTGGAGGACACAAATGCAGAAGATGAGGGTGAGTCAAGTAAAAATAAACTATCTATTAAATGTGGAGGAATTCAGCAAAAAGCACAGAGGGAGTAAAACTAAACTTAGGTACAATCAGAAAAAAGGAAATTCAAACATAGCTTAGAAAAAGAGGTGTCATGAATGGAAGAGACCAGGTTCAGTTATAGAAACTAAATCTTTGATAAATAAACTTAAACATGGTTAAAAATTTAATTCTGAATCCAGTGAAAACAATAAGATCAAAGTGACAAAAAGAATCAGGACAGAGCAGAAAGGCAACAAACAATTAAAATGTATCATTATTATTATTAATGAACAGAAACAGCTCTCCAGCCTGGAGTGTGGGACACAACTGAACACACAACAAGATTGAAATAAAAATACATATTAAAAAGCATGCATTATTACCTTGGAATATAGCCAGGTTTAATCAAATTTTAGGATGATCTGATCAGGGATAATCAAATAAAAAGCTCCATTAGTGGTGACGCGAATTTAAACAAAACAAAAAAACACAGGATGGGGTGGGGGCAAGAAACGGACCTAAATCCAGAAGTGTTAAGGTGCTTACTCACTGGCCACGTCAACAAGTGGTCACTTTCAATGAAGAGTTTATGCACATGGAGCAGAATTTTGGGCTTGTTAGTAATCGCGTGTCGCTATGCAAGTTTTGAAGTCTACCACAGCCTCTATGTACAAATTGGGTGTTTGTTGATTGCGACCTGAAAGTTCAACTGGTTGAACTTTTTGACGCTTAATAGCAGCAATCGTGACCAATCAGGGCTCGGATTTGGCTGAGACGCATGTGTATCATTCTTTTCAAAACACTGGAGTACCAACCGTTGTAAACATGACTACAATGGAGAAACTAATTTTGCGGTTTGTATCCGGCCAGATTAATATGACACCAAGACGTATATTTATAGGTACAGAGCGGTGAAAACAAAAAGCTGTTTACTGTTTACATTGGGATGGGGTTTGATGTGAAATGTCAAAGTGGCACATGATTTGCAGGATTTGAACCACTTTGACATCTCACATCAAGCCTCATCAATTTAAACCATAAAAACACAAAAAAGGGAAGAATCTGTTTCCTGCATGTCCGGTGTGAACACCCTCAGCTGGATGCACGATCATGAAACTGCGAATTGGGTATTTTTAAACGCGCAAACGTGGCTGGTGTTACTTACAGCAGTGTCTTTTGTTTGAAGTTACTCTGAATTAACCACATAATTTGCATTTTGCAAATGTATCTTAAACGTTTATATTTCTACCAGCCAACATAAAAATATATAAAACAAAACAAGAAAACACAAAAGGTGCAGTTCTTAAAGGGAAATTATTTAATGCTGTACAGTTCAATTTGTGTCAGTTCTTTATTTAATCGTATCACTTATTATGCACAATGCACCTTAGCTCACACGACAAGAAAATTCATTTGTTAAAATCAAAGGTGATCACAGCAGCATCGCACATGGTATTTCAGAGTGGAAAAGGATTTCAGTGGATGATTTCAGATCATTATTTCTTTCTATTTTCTCCAAGCTTTTAGTACTTTGTTTCTTGTAGCATCAAAGAAATTGCAGGATATGAATGGAGAAACGTCTCTGCCAACACTCACCATGATTTATTGTTTGGACTTTAAATAAATAAATAAATAAATAAAAAGAAAAACAGTTATTTGGCAAGAAACACAAAACTGCATTCATATCCAACAATGTGTGTCATAATTATCACTCCTCTTCAAAACATGTCATATCTAGGATTCCAAAATGGGGAAAATTAAGTTTACTCCACCCAACTTAATAATAATGGGTGGTTGAGCAGAAATAAGTAAAGTTAGTTTGTTATTAAGTCTAGAGTACCAGTGAAAGAATTATATTCATAATAAATGAACATTAAAGATATTAAAGAGAAATTCAGAGTATGGTTGTCATGCAAAAGAAAACAACTCCATAAACATTTAACAGGTTTTTGAAACCATTAGATATTGTGGGTGCAAGGGAAAGAGGAAATTGCTCGTCCTTAGATCAAGTGGTCTTTTAAGGAAGGGCAACTTTTCTCACTTTGTCAGTTTGTGAATAGAAGGCGGAAGTTACAACTCATCTCCAGGCAACTTCCAATCACAACTTCTTTGGTCTCATTCCAGAACATCCATTCTTTCACATGTTCTCTTTCTCCCACACTAACCAAGGCTAGAGGTCTATATTTTGGTTAAGTTTCTTTGCTTTTATATATGCTAATGGAATGTGTACACGTTTACTCCCTAACGAAACCACACCATGTAACAGATCTATCTTACTGAGGGTGAATCACACCTTAAAAAATGAACAAAAACACTGTTAAAAGAAGGGCTGGGTTAATTCTATCGATTAATCAATTTGAATCAATTTAAGTTTAACAGATCAACGATCTATTCATAAAAGTATAATTGATTTAGCACATAAAGCTATAGTCTGCTAGCTTGATGCTAATGTTTAATGGAATTCTCCATTGGACGGCTAATGCTAACACTTGGTCGACCTAAACATGCATTTCTGACTAATGAGCTGCTTTGTAAACTCACAGGTTATATGAATTTTCCAAACTATTATAGGACATATTTTTAAAGTAACCATTTGTGGTCTAAAACATGTTTTTCGCTCATACTTTCTTCTTCTTCTGGAATAAGGTGTAAAGCCAAACTGAAACATCCACCAGAAGAAGCAGAACAATGTTTACAATGTTGATGATCTGAACATTTTTGTTAGAACTTTCTTTTTTAAAATCCATGTAACACCGTATGCTATTAACAATATATTATTATTTCACTAATACATTTTACAGTATGCGAACTGTATCAGATTAATATAAATACAGTGCTCAGCATGCATGAGTACACCCCTCTACATTTTCCAGTAAACCTTTAGTGTCCTTACAGAGTTACCTTTTTCTAAGAGATACATAAAAATTTCAGCTGCTTTTGGAGTTCAATAAGTGTACAATTAAACTCATGCTTGTGGAAAGTTTGGAAATGGTTATTTTTCATTAAGCTTCTGATTAAATTGGTACCACTCTGCTTTTTAGAAAGCTAAGGTCAGAACTACTACAGATACTTCAGCTGCAAACCATGTGATCTTGATGAACTCTGGTCCTCCTCCTGCTGCATTGCAGCCTTGCATCACTTTAAGTTTTATAGCTTGCCATATTAAAGTCAGTATGGCAGTCATGGTATAGACACACCATGACTGTTTCTTTATGACTAGCACAGCGCTCTTCTGGCAGCTTTCCCAGAATGCACAAGCGACGCTTGTGATCTTTGATCATACCCCCATATGCTCTCTCTTGACCACTGCGACCACCCTTAGAAACATCATCTGCTGCTGCCATCCTTGCTCTCAAAGCGGTATAAATTTTCAAGGATGTTGTTTTCATTTCTAGATGTAAACTGACAGATGATCAACCATATTTTTCAACAAATTCTAATTTCCCAACACACCCAGCTCAAACTGTTGTACTTTTTCTTGCCAGTTTGAACAGTTTTATGATTAATGAATGCATAGGTTCATCTCTATCAAACATAAAATGCAAAAAAACATTGCTCCAAACAAACCACGTTGTTGGTGTGGGACAATGAAAGGGAACTGGTCCTCCTGTTTTTCAAGTTCCTGCAGATTACCTGTACTGGTTTGTAGAGCCAGTTGAAAAAAGAGAGTTGAAATGTGTCTGTAATCATAATTCACCCCAAAGATAGAAAATAATCAGATTTAAAAGATTTAAATTTGAGGTTATAACCCTTCCGCTCTCCTTGGGTTCCAGATGGCTCCAACCACATATTGTTATGCGATTTCTTCCATGACAAATGTGGACGAAGGGGGACAGGATTTTATGTCTGCCATGGACATTAGTGAAACTCCGAAATCAGTGAAAAAAAAAAGTTCAGCGCACTGTCCTGTGGTGTTCAGATGACCCCACTTTTAATGTAAACAAGCTAAGGAGAACGGAAGGGTTAAGTAGGTTTCCTCTTCCATTTATGAATTTTCATGTTCTTGTAGTGTTTTTCTCATGGTGAAGGACATATGTTAAGAAAATTAAAATTCAATTTCTGAGTTTTTCTTTATTCAAATCAAAGTGAATCAAGAGCAGATGCAAAAACATTTTGTTGAAAAAGCTTTAAGGTGTGACATAAAATCTAATATGACAATCCACAATCTGCCTGCTCTGCTCCACTCCAATGCATCCACTTCTAAATCTATGGATGTCTTAGTTTTCCTTGTCTAAGCTGGAATTTGGCTCAAAACTGTATGGATATATAGATCCGATATTGCTCTCCATTTTTTTTTTTTTCTGTAATGTTAGGTTAGGGTAGTGAGGAGCTAGAGGGAGAAAGCGTATCAACAAAGGGATGCTGGGAAGTAAGGGCAGGCTTACACTTCGTCAAGTCCCACCCACAACTCAGAGGAGAATTTCTGATGAAATCTTGCCACTGTAATAGGTTTTTTTTTATCATTATGGCTAAAAATAGTGTAATCATAGTTACAAAATCTACTTAGAATGCTTTTTAAAATATATTAAAAGATGATCAGAGTGGGATTTTGATGGCACACTCCAATGAAAGTCGTTGTTAGATTAAACTGTGTTTCTGAGTATTTATTTATTCAAGTTTACAACAGTCCCGCCCACAACCCAGAATCAAATTCAAAATATGTCTTAAAAACAAACACTGTCTTTTTGATTTTGGGTAAAAACTTCATAATCATAATTCAAACTGGGTGCAGTTTTGCAAAAAATATATACATGGTTTGAGTGAGACTTTAAAGTGTTAATTCTGAGGTTATTTATTTAGATTTGCAACACAATATTTAAAATATTATATATATGAATATAAAGCTGAATAAAAGGAAGAAGGTAAACTTACTGTTTTCTGTGGTGAACTCAATGGTTTGAGTTTAGTTTGCTAAACAGCATCAAATTCAATTTGAATACAGTCAAGGCGAGCATTTATCATCATCAGCAGCACATATGCTGTAGTAAAGGGCTGCATTAATTGTGTCTGGGCTGCTGCTATCAGCACCAGAGGATATGCGCAGTTATTCTCTACCTGGATGCTGCACATTACCCCATCTGTTAGAGATGAGTTGGCAGCGAGCTTCATCTGATCTCTGCATGTCTGTGAGTTTGTGATCAAATCATCTGGAGCAACAGCCCATTTTTCTCCTCTTCTACAGTCTTCAAATATGGTCGTAACCAATAATTTAGCTGGATTTTGTAATTTGATACCATGTCTGTAACATTACTATTTAATTAGTATACAACACTGCAAATATAGTGATACGTTTCGATGGTTGATTTATTTTTCATTGTCTGACGTTACAGATTTTGATTACAAAAAAATAAAAACCTGGAGAAAACGTATCAGCTAAAGAAGCTCTAAGAACATGGAGAGCAGCACCTCCTCTGTTAAACACTGCGTGTGTCTCTACACCCTCATCAATCACAGCTCCCCTGTTTACGCTGATGTACTCCTGTCAATTAAAAAGGAGCACTTGGCAATTTATCATCCTCCTTGTACAGCACTGCTGTACATGAAGTCCTGTTACAGGTTGGGTGTTCATAGCGTGCATTCACTCCATGGTGGCACTTTCATTACTTACAGTACATGTTGTTTTCTGTTACGAAATTATGTTCATTGATGTAAGCAGCAGCGGTTTCCAATAGAAGAGTCGGCACAGGTGCAGCTGAAGGAAAAAACACAACATTTTTTTTTTTTTTTTTTTTCGCGTCTTAGAGTCAAACTTTGAGATATATGAGACTGTGCAAAGGCTTTACCTGCTTTTCAAGGAAGTCCTTCTACTGATTACAGCTGGGAAGGAAGATAGGGGAATGACCTTCCTACAGTATAGTCTGGGTGACAAACTGGGGATTTGCATGTCATTACTTGCCACAATTCTCATAGACATTATTCTCCACTCACTGGTTAAGTGCCAGAGACCTATTGAGACACAGACATAATAGAAATATAGCAGGAGTTATTGTTAAACGAAAATGCCATTCAGGGGCTGCAGCTATATACTGAAAGATAGCTTTTGTGCCTCAGGAATTTGCTGACTTTGAATATAGTTTCATAGAACTCTGGATTTGTGGAGTTTATAGCCTTTATAAATATATTTATTTAAAAAAAGAACTAAGGAAGTATTGGTCGACTACAGGAGATGCTGGACTTAAAAAAATATGTTAAAAATTGTAAATTTAAAGTATACATTTAATTAATTAAAAAATTTAATTATTAATAAACAAATATTTAATCCAATAATATTTAATATTTAATCTAAAATATCCTAATCCAAAATTAGCTTATACTATGAAACAAATAAATATCAAACATTCATTGCAAACATCAGCCCACGGAAAAAAAAAAATAACGTCTGTATTTGTGGAAGAGCACAGAAAAAGAGAGAACTTTTTAGGAGAAAGAGATCTCTGGGCTGTTGGGCATTAAATCAATGGGTCAAAAAGAAATAGTGATAAATTTGACTTTAAAAGCATGTCTCGAGAATCTTTTTTATAATCTGTTCTGTTCTTTAAGTCCTCTTAGATTTCTAAATACTTTTTTAATCTCCACTGACATTTGTAGAAAAAGTGAGCATCTAAAATAATAATCAAAATGATACAATGTCACCGTTAGTGATGCCAGTGATGATGTACTACTTCCTGACCACTTGGCCAAAAATGGAAACATGAAAAATGAATAATTGATTGTAATCTAATCCTGACTGTAATGTCTGAAATCTTTGGTTGTCTTGATAACTGTCAAGAGTTTTCTGATGTGTTTAGGATAGGTTGAAATTGTCCCTTTTTGTTTTTTTATTATTTCAATTAGTAACTTTGAAATAAGCTTGAAATGGAAATTAATAAAAATAATAACAAAAAGTGTGCTAAACTATTTTATATACAGTTTTCTAATTTTGATATTGACTAACACATGGTTTTGTATGTATTTCTTTCTGTCTGATCTAACTACTGTGTTTTGTAATTTTAGCAAATACAAGAAAAAACGATTTTTTTAAATATAGCTTAAATGTGTTAGCAATTTCTGACCTTTAATACAATATTTATCTGTGGCAGAAATTTGTTCTGTTTTGGTGCAAATGTTGATCTTTAATCTTTGAATATTCTTTTATATTTACATAGGGGTCAACACATTTACATTTTTATATATATATATATTTTGGATGATTTATTGTAAAAGTATAAACATGAAAGCTCCAAATTCAATATTTTTTGTTATTAATATTTATTGTAAGTTTCTTTGTTAAAGAATTAACAGTAAACCTTTATGATTCACAAGATTTTGTTTTGATTTTTGCAGATTTTTTTGAGAATATACCACTTTAGGATAAAAAAAGTTTATAACTACAGACTTTGTTAAGCATTTAACTGAATTAATTTGCTTGAGTGAAATCAATAGAGGTTTCCACTGCTCAAGATTTTGAACTAAACCTCAAGGAGAGAAAATAGAGTTGAAAGGGAAGACAAAAAAAAGAGTGTGAGTGAAGATAGTTCTATTCATTCTGAGAGGCACATTTTTCAGAGCATACCTCTGGCTTTATGTGAGCTTGTTGACAGAACTGAAGTGATGGGACCCGATGGTGCAGCAACTCCATACCTACAAACATGACATCAGTCCCTACCAGCAATTTTTCTTCAAAAAACACAGTAAACACTCAAACGACTTGTAGTTGAAAACAGAAAAGTGGTTCTGCAAACTGGAACGGAGTAAAAGCTGATGGGAATGCCTCCGCGTTCTTTCTTCATCATCACCTACTGCAGAGAACAAAGTTACCCCCCTCCTGCTTGCTCAAACCTCTTTTAAAGCAGGGAATGGATTTTAATAAGTAGCAGAGTGGCTAGCAGTGCACACAGTGGTCTTCAATGGGATTAAAACCCTTTGAATAGTTGAGACCATTAAATTCGACGCCATCCTAGAAGTCCTTTAGCGCCCTATGAGTATGTTTATCATAGGGATTAACAAACCCAGAGAACACATCACCCCTGAAGCACAACCACCTCTACTTGTAAAGTGATTGTGCTTGTATGAGCCACTGGTGATAAGCGTGATTCAGCTGCACTGGAACTTAAAGCTCTGGTCCCAGTTCGCTGCTTCTTCCCATTGGATTGAATCCTTCAGGGCAATTTATAAAAGGCTTTTTTACATTTTTTTGGTGAGCTTAGAGCACAGCTGTCAAATCCCAGTATCAGGAATTACGTGCATAATGTGGGCAAAGAACAAACCAAAGGGATCTTGGGAAGTCCTGTGGAGAGGAGGTGGAAAAATCTCCTCTGAGGATGTATCACGCCTCTTGCAATCAAGAAAGATTTTAAGGATTTGACAGTCGGCGTGTTGAGTCATTAATCCAAACCCTGCTTCCCGCCCCTCTTCCTCTCCTTCAGATCTTCCACATGACCTATGACCTGGCCAGTGCCATGGTGCGAATAGTCAATCTGATCGGCATGATGCTGCTGCTGTGTCACTGGGACGGCTGCCTGCAGTTTCTGGTGCCCATGCTGCAGGACTTCCCCGCCGACTGCTGGGTGTCCAAAAATAAGATGGTGGTAAGTGTTTCTGCTGCAACAGAGTTCTGCCGCCTGCACCAATCAGATTACAGTCTGTCTTATCTCATCCGTCACTTCAGTAATTACTGTACTAAAACCCTTAAGCTTCCTGGGAAAGATTGCATTGCATATCTGTCATTTCAAAACCAAAATCAAATGTATTTATCTGCTGCATTTGCCCACATTTATTCAATTTACTGAGGATTCTACTTATTAGGAGCTCCTGCCATGAGCGCTTTTTTGTGCGGAAGGAGGTTGCGGTCAGGACATTGATTTTCTGAAGAGGACAAAAAAACTCCACATAAAACTCAACCCAATACTGGTTGAGTTTTATGCAGCGGCTTCCACTGAGCTGTCATGCTGTGTTTTAAATTGATGTATTATCAAGCAGCTGCTGTAGAACGGCCTTTTGTTAAAGGGTGACTAATTGTGAAGTGTTTTCTTTTTAGCAGTTTACAAAAGTAGATTGGGTCACACTGGATGTACAACCCACCACTACATGTGGCGTCATTGCTGGACTGCATGCTGTTCAGGATTTTGTACCACAATTTGGATCGACGTTTGTGAAGGTTTATGTTTTTGGTAAACGGTCTCAGTTAATCAATATATATTTAGTTTGAACTCAGTAGTTGATGGCCTGTCAATACAGGCTATTATGTTTTTATGCTCATGCTGTCGTAAGTAAAAGCTTGCCAATATATGTTCCTAGGTAACATATCCAAGACAAATTTTATGTAGGTAGTAATGGTTGCTTTTTTTCTCTTAGCCCTTTAACACCGGAGCTCCAGTGTTTATGTGAGACGCTTTTCTCCTTCAGAATCTGTGTGAACGGTTTAAAAGTTACATTATGCTAATGATTTTGTGTTTAAGCATTTAAAGACTCTCTTGGATGAAAATTGTGTTTTTAACATGTTCTTGTGGCATTTTCTAATAATATATGACAAAAATGTCGCTTAAAGTTCAATTTCTGAGCTTTTTTTCCAAATGTAAATTAAGAGCAGACACAAAAATGCTGTTGGAAAAAGTTTGTTTGTGTGACGAAGAAAATACGGAAAACAACAAGCTCCCTGCTTTGCTTCATTGGGATGCAACCTTATGCACGTACTAGTCCTGTCACAAAAGATTATTTTAATAGTCAACTAATCACCGATTATCTTTTCCGATTTGTCGACTAATATGGTCATGCGCAAAGCGGATGGAAAGCACACATCTTAGCCATCATTAACTTTAAACTAAATAGACTATTAAGATGATTGTTTATTAAAATTTTAATGAATCACGTAGCCTCTGCCTCTGTCCTTTATTATTTTCTGGTATTAAAACAGGTTTAAAACAAGTGAGG
Source organism: Oryzias javanicus (assembly GCA_003999625.1). Classification (NCBI taxonomy): domain Eukaryota; kingdom Metazoa; phylum Chordata; class Actinopteri; order Beloniformes; family Adrianichthyidae; genus Oryzias; species Oryzias javanicus. The sequence goes on from CM012439.1 coordinate 28,905,283, forward strand.
TCGGCATCTGAAACTATAACTTGGAACTATTTTTGTCTCACTGACTCAAATGTAACACAAGTGCATTTTTTGGGGCACAACGCTCACAAATTTGTTCAACTTTACAACTCTCTGACTCCTCATAATATAAAGTAACGACTAAACGACTATTAAATTAGTCACAGACCATTTTAATAGTCGATTAGTCATCAATTAGTCGACTAAACGTGGCAGCCTTAGCATGTGCGTCTTCATTTTTTCTCGTTTGAACTGGAATCCAGCCCAAAACTGTTGATCGCGAGTTTTGTTGCACTAGTAATGTTCGGTTGGGGGCAGTGAGACGTAAACAGATGGATTTTGGGAAGTAGGAGCGGGCTTACCCCACGCCAACTCCCCTGCCCACAACTCAGGAAAATTTCTTAAGAACTCCTGCTGCTCTGCAGAAACTATGTCTTACAATTTGACACAAGTTTTTTTTATTTTATTTTATTTTGATTAAAAAGCCATAATCATAATTAAAAGCTCACTGAGAATGCTTTCGCAAAAATGATCAGAGTGGGACTTTTGGAAAACATTATTTAAATCACTAATAGTGTGAGGCAATAAACAGCCTTTTTTCATTATTTATTAAAAAGGTATTATTGATTTTATTAGCGATTTCATCTTAGTTGGGTTGTTAAAGGGTTAAACCTCCTTTGAAGACCCACTCAGATCATCTTTTGATCCATTGTAAAATGCGTCCCAGATTGGAAACGTGTACCGATGCTTTTATTCATCTCTTATAATTAAATGAACCTGATATCTATCGATCCGCGTCCTTCATTATGAAGCTGAGAAAAGTTTTTGACGGAAGCTCCTCCCACACGCAGCAGGAACAAACTTTAAGATAACCGTCAAGCAGCTAACTTAAGGGCTCGTCAAAACAAAGAGGATTTGCATGAATTTGACCCGAATGCAATTCGATGTGAATGGAAAATTGATTTAAATTATGTTAAAGCAAGGGGTGTGTGCGCACACGGGGTGGGGGTTGAAGTGGTTTGTGCCCCACACCGTGGCTTCTGATCTGTACTGACCACGGATTATTCGTGATCAGTTACACCCCTATCGTAAAAGTATTCTCAGTTGTCTTTTGATGATTTTAATTAAAGTTAGACCGTAAATCGATTAATTTCAATTTATTGTTTGGAATAACTTATTTTTGAGAAAAATTTTTATTTTTCTATTGCTTCCATTGCTCAGAGTAAGGTTAGCCTGCCCGTCGATTGCAAAGTGCAGATGTGAAAGCAGCAGCTAGTAAAAAGGAGCTTTTCCACAAAAACAGAGAAAGAAAAAAGCGGTTTCGCAACTAAAACGAGAAGCACTGAGTGCCTGTAGTGTTTCTCTTAAAGAGACACTTGCGCTAGTGTTAGCTGCATTCTTCCACAAACATTTTTGCAGCTTTTATTTAGTTTTAATTTGTGTTTGAGCCAATTTGCAAAGAAAATCTTAAAATAAAAAGTTTTTGTTAAATATATTCTGTCATTTGTATTTTTTGTTAAAGAAAGTAAAAGCAGGAAGAAAAAAATGATTAAAAATGAATGTGAAATGAAAAAAATGAAGATTTTGCTTTTTGGCCATTTCACACAGCTCTTTCTGAAATGATGCAGTTTTTAGCCACAATTTAAAAAAAAATGTTGTTTTTTGGAACATTGTTCTTCATCGCTAAATTGTTAGCAGGACTGTCTCTAATTTAACTTTATTAGTGCAACAAAAATGGCGAGTTATATTCAAGACACATACATGCATCTAGTCGTCTAAATGCGAATGCATCAGAATGAAGCGGAACAGAGAGCTTTGTGTATTTTTTTTGTGCGACAAATACATTCCTTTTCAAACAGCATTTTTGCATCTGCTCCTGATTTACAATGATTTGAATAAAGAAATAATAAAGAATTTAATTTTGAGCTTAATTTTCTTTAGATATGTCTTCTATCATCAGAAAAAGGCTACAAGAACATGTTAAAAATGTTTTCTTCAGAGTGGGTCTTTAATATTCTGACAGCTCATACATTAGCTTTAGCAGTGAAATTAGAGAATCAATTACCCTAAAATTAAAAGGAAAAAAACTTGATTTAAATGTTCATGAGCCAGAGTAGGCAATTAAACTTTCCCTGTCATAGAAAATATTTCATGGATAGTTAAATCTTTCAAGGTATGATGTTTTTGGTTCATCACACTTTACAGCTTCTCTGACAGGATCAGTTGTTTCACTGAATCTGCCTCTTTTATTCTTAAGCATAACAAAAGACACCATCCCCTGAGATGTTCCCAAGTTGGGCTAAATTTAGCTTCGTTTTCATGTCTTTGTGCAGGGATACAGAATAATGTGTGGAGGTGTTGCTCAGGGACAGTGTCAGTGCTGGGGATCAAAGTATCAACCAAAGTCTACTGATCAAACTTAAGATTGGGATTTAAAAGAACAAAGATAAAAGAATAAGATTTTGCAAACCTTTTTTTCTTTTTCATGTTATTTTATAAATAGGACTTGAAAGCCTTTATAATGCTAGCTTTTTTTTCCACCACATTTCGATAATTTTGATAATATTTGAAAATACCGACATGGTGGTATTTTATCATTTGTTCATAAGCATTCTTCTTATTTTTGTTTTCCACTTTTTTATTAAGCTGACAACAAATATTTTATTATGCAAATCCTACAATGTTGACTGTTCCTTTTGAGAATAAATATTTTCTAATTTACCAAAAAACACTATCAATTTCCTTGGGTAAAAGCAACTCGTTTATGAGATACAGTTGTAGTTCTTAATGTTGTGATCATTAAATAAAATTAATTTTACCATTATATTACAATAAATTAATATTCATGTAGAGTTTTTTTCTAAACCATACTTAAAAAAATATATTGAAAAAAATATACAGCATTCATTGTATTTGAGTTTGGAAATGGTTTATTTGAAGCATCTAAACAAAGTAAAAATAGCAGAAATATATAACTATACGGATATTTATCAAAGTTAGGAAAATTAGTTGTAACATTGATTGGAGAATATGCATACTGCCACAGTTATTACTCTTTATCATAAATAGACATATTAACTTTTTTGCATACAGTACTTAACATAATGAAACCATAACATATTACATTTGTCAAAAGTAGTGATATGTTTTTATACAGGGAAGCCCATTTATACTGGTCTGTAAGCAACAGCTACATTAGAAAAATACTTTTGATAAAAATTTTTTTATATATATTTAAGATTTTAGATATGATACTGATGTTGTCATGTTGTTTAAGTGGGGCTGGGACGAGTATCCGAATAGTCGGATACTCACGATTTCCTTCCAAAAATTCCTAGATCAATGGTTCGCAAACTTTAGTAATATAGTAGTGTACTGTAGTAAAAATGCAATTTGGGAAGGATGTATTTGTTGCTTTGAAATGCAGAATAATGTTGGATGTGACCTTGTTGACCAGGGGTCAGCAATCTTTAACAGTAAAAGAGTTATTTGAAGGAAAACCTTGATGGAGCCACATAGTCTTACTTTAGCTTTTAGACAATTTGGATTTGTATTCATAACCGACTTTTTCTCAAAATAATTATGAATTATGTCTACATTTGGAACAAACAAGCGCAAATATGTATTTAATTTAAAAAAAAACAGAATGTCTCAAAATGTGATTTTTTTTTTTCCTTTTTTTTGTTCTTTTTCCCCTCTTTGTTCTCAGCAGTCTTACACTGCTGGATTTTGTTGCTTTAGTTTGGGGTTGGACTTTGGTAGTCTTTGTTTGCGGACCTTGTTTATTTATTTATTTTTGGTATTTTTGGTTAGGGGGAGATGCTGACTGACGGTCGACATAGCTCATCCAGGCTCAGCAGTCTCCCTGACTAATTTTATGTTTGGCCAAGGAGCCACCATGGAGAGATAAGAGTGTGCCTCTGGGGCTGCAGGTTGCAGACCACTGTTGTCGACTGTTATAAAGTTAAAATGAATTTTTAAGTCTGTTTATTTAATTTTTTAAGAACAGAAATATAAGTTGTGTTACACATTTTCAAAGTTATTAAGAAATAACCTATAAATCAGCAAATAAAATGTGCAGATTTGGTGTAAGTTGTGATGATAATGAGTTTGGTACAGTGAGGAAAAGGATGTTCAACAAAATGTGTTTTAAGCTTAAATTTGAGGTTTTCCTTTTATGAAATATTTCATTCTGCCTCTGTCGCTCTTTTAGAATATTTCCTCAAATACTTTTTTGGTTTCACTAAAGCTCAACTTGAATATTCCTCTTGGTTTTGATTGAAAACAAATTTCCCTCATGTGTTTTTAACTAGATTTGGGAATGTAATGCGATAAATTCATAATGTACTTTGTAATTTGTAGAAGTGTACCCTCTGGTTAGCATTAAACCAGAATTTGTTTTGGTATCTTAATAATCAAATTACTTGGAAAAAACATTATTTTTTTGGAAGTAACAATGTGATTATTTATGAGTTTGTCTCATTTTGTTTGGTTGACACTATCTAGTAGACACGGATGCTGTAGGTGTTCACAAACTCATCCACAGTTATTAAATAATTAGCGACTTCTTTTTTCTCATCAGTAGTTTCTTTATTACCTTACTGGGTCATTGGGCCTTACTTTTTTCTGGGAGGGAGACTAACCAAAATAGCTTTCTGTCTTAGCCTTTCTGTGGTGGAAATGAGTTTGAAAGCAATTTGGACATGTCACCTCCAGGAGAGAGTTGATATTGATTTGCTATGAACCACCGCTGGGATTTTAAGGAGAAGGGCCTATTTATCTACAAATGAGAAAACTCAGAGAGAAATCACATTTTTCTAAATAGCTGACCTACTTTGCTGTCATGCAAAGCTCCACTGTCTCACACTCTTTATGTCCACTCCACTTTACGTCCACTCCCAGGATTCTGTTTCAGGCTTCTGCCCAAAAGTCTGCTTGCTCTCCGTTTCTAAGCATCCCAGATTGAACAACAGATTGAAGCAGAACACAAAATTGCCAATAGTTTTTTTTTTTATTTTTCCTGTCAATGATCATGTTTGTGTGTAAGCAGTGATTGACCCTTAATTTGCAATCAACCCGGTAATTTAGGACAGTCAGCGAGTGTTTCAGTGTTCCTCACTCTGTTTATCTTCTCTATTTCATCCAGAACGACACTTGGGGACAGCAGTACTCCTACGCACTTTTCAAAGCTATGAGCCACATGTTGTGTATCGGGTACGGCATGTACCCCCCAGTGGGAATGACCGACGTTTGGCTGACCATCCTCAGCATGATTGTGGGTGCTACATGCTACGCCATGTTCGTCGGCCACGCCACGGCGCTCATTCAATCCCTGGACTCCTCTCGACGGCAATACCAGGAGAAGGTGAGTCCTGATCATCCCTTTGTCCATCTTGCTTTACTTTATGTGAAAGAGATTGCACTGCTGGGAGGGTGGGAGGCTGGCTTATCCTGAGACGAAATCTCACTTGTTCCACTTGTAACATTGAATGTCATTGATCTATGAACAGGGAGTGAACTCACACGCGCTCCTTGTTATAGCAGTTCTGTTGGAACTCGAACAGAGGAGGGAAAAACAAACACCATCTGTCTTCTAAAATACTAGTTTGAAAAGTCACACTTTTTTAGAGAAAATCGAAACAACTTTGTCCTCTGTACTCCCAGAGAAATAATGATATCTTGGGAAAGAGTAAAGGTTCTCCGGATCTAAAAATGTAAAATGTTTTACCAGGAAAAAGTAAAAATTGCAAATTTGGAGTTTACTCATGAGTAACTTTCACATTATCCTGGTGGCCAAATTGAAACAATTAACTGTTGCTATGTCCAAATTACTACACTGTGCTCACTACTTTTCTTTCTTTTTTTAAAAAACACAGGATTTCACGAATTGAAAATCTAATCGATATGAACATTTTATGAAATCGATTTGTGACTCCATTGAGTTCCGATATTTTTTTTGCAAAAATCTTTGCAAAATCACTAATGTAGTGAGCACTGATGCACTTTGGGTTTTTTCGCAAAGAGTTCTGGGAAATTTCTAGGGCACTGGATTTTGGAATCTTAGATTTGGGCAGCACTAGAAAATGGCAAACACATTATATCGTGCACTGTGTGCTTTAGTTAGTGGGGAAGGAATTCAGACGCACCAATAGACTTAACAAAAAAAAAACTCTTCACTGTGACGTCAAATAAAAGGGCGACATCCCTGCCAGTATGTACACTTACTTCTGATTTACTCAAACTCAAGAACCCAACGCTGTTTAAATTTTGTGTAAATAATAAAAGGTAACCTAGCCAGTTGTAATGGAAAATTGTACAATATATATTTTGTAAACGTCCTACCTCACTGTATTTGTTTGTAGATTTTTTACAATTTTTTTAAAAATGCAAAAAAGCTGGGGATCATTTCTCTCTGACAATCCAGTAAAAGTTAGATGAAGGTTACAAGTTCTTCATTGCATGCTACTTGTTTTATTATGAAGGTGATTAGGATTTTATTCTTCTAATTTATGCTAATGCTAGCGCTAGCTTTTCAGAAGATCTTTTCTGCCCAGTTAAAGTCGCTTGAATTTCTACGATCACAAAATCGTTGTAAACAGAGCAAAAGTAAGACAATTTCAGCTTGTTTCCTTGCCTCATTGAAACGTTTGATTGGACTTCCAACAAGCTGACTCCTTATTGGTGTGAATGGTTGCCATAGAAACGTCGCCACAGACCGACTTGGACCAATTCCTGCTTACCGACGTCGTCTGACTGCAAAATTTCAACGTGCACATTGCAGGAAAAAAAAAAAAAAGCTGACGGAATTGTTTCATTGAAGCCAGAGGTAAAGTATTTTCTATTGGTCCAGCTCTCAATGACTGAAACCCATTCTTTGAGTTCTAAGCGAAGAAGAACATCAGACACATAAACACAGCAGCCTCCCCAGTTTAAGGAAGCCTGTCTGAAGCCTGAGACGAGCAGCACACTGATGGTGCCATGTCCTTTGTGGGCCCAGCGTGGGTGATAATGAGATGAGCTGCAGGGCTGCCACAGTGTCCTGTCTGCGGCAAAGGGGAGACCAGAGAGGGTGATCTCCAGGGAATGGAGCCAGTGGTTTGAGAGATCACACCTAAATAAAAGAGAGTAGGGAGCGATGGGGGAAGACGCTGAGCAAACAGGAAAAGGATGCCTGGTGTTATGTCTCCCAATATAGAGAAAGTCACACTGCTGCCAAGTGAACTAAACATCTGGCCCTTCTCTGCACCTCTCAGCATGTGCTACCAATGCCATTGGCTGCCATTTCCGGGATCACCCCTTCAGGCACCATAAGATTCTCTCAGCCATCTGAAAAGGGTCCCCTGAGCTTCCCTCTGCGCCGCAATATCTGTCAGCATAAAGGCTATTACTGCGCACTGCAACTCCCACATTTATCTTTTCACAAGGCTCGCGATCAAGTCAGACACGTGCAGTGTCCGCTGCCTGCAGGACAGTCAGTTATCTTGTCTAGAGCGGTGTTGGATGAACTCCTCTGCTCATCGGGGTCAGGCTCTTCTAAGAAGAAAACCTGTTTTATCCATTGCATTAGTTGTGCGACAACAAGATCTTCTTCAAGGAGGTTTCCCGCTGTTTTTCCATGTTAGACTAATGCCAGTAATCCATGTGCTCAATGAGTGCACAAGCCATGGAGTTCTGAGAAGACAGGTGGCTGTTTTTAGATTGTCCAGTGGGCTGTTACGACAGGGTGCCTGTGTTTCTTGAGTCTTTGTGAGCTGTTATCATTAAGGAAATCAGACTGTGAGGAGGTAGTGCTGGTAATTTGAAGCTGAAAACTGCAACGCCTGATAGGCCATGTGAAATATCCTGACTCTAACCCAGGAAAAAATAATAAAAGTAGAGGTTTAGATGGAAAAAGATAGAAAAAACAAACTAAAATCCTAAATAAAATTGTGCTTAAAACACAATAATTGTTTATTCAATTAGAGTGCATTTATTTTCCCCCAGCTGACTGCTGTTTCTCATCCCCAGCCTTACTAAAAGTAATTTTGAATGATTATTTAAGCTTAAATATAATTAGAATGTGCAAATTTTTGTGGAACAATGGTAGTCAAAATTGATGACTTTTGAGGATTTCTTTGAAATTCTCAAGTTATTGTTGTTTAATCAAATCTTTTCACTAACACCAATGCATTATGACTAAAAGCATCCCAATGCGAGGGTGTTTTATGCTCTCAGCTAAGATTAGAAATTAAAAAACATGAAATCAATCCATAAAGGGGAAATGAAATTGATAAAAGTCTTTGATTTAATGGAGGCTCTAACATCTAAAGTTGGCACAAATTAATTGTTTGATCAGAAAATACAAAGTTTTCCTCTGTTTTAATTTTGGAATTTCAGGTCATATTTCGTTTCCTGTAAGCCAAGTAAAAAAGTTAAAAGTTTATTCCTCTTTTAATTTTTATTAATTTCCTTTATAAATTCAAAATTGTTTTACCTTCCAAAGTTTAAAGTCACTATTTATGTTTATCTTTTTTTGTCCTTTTAGTCCTTGCTGCCCCCCATCCCCAATTCCCTTTCCTCCCAAGCAAATATCCAAGCAAATGCAAATTTTTGCCAAATAAATTATAAATAATTCATTCCCCAGTAGAGATGTCGACCACTTAATTATACTTTCTAAACATTTATTTTTCCCTCTCTGTTCTCTCTTCTGTGAGGCACGGGGAAACGCATGGGTCAAATAACAAAGCTCACTGAAGATCTCAGTATTTCCTGACAAATTTTTGCGTGAATTAGAAAAAAATAAGAATCAGAGGGTGTTTGTAAAGCTGTCTGTAAATATTTATGAACTAGCTAGTTTATCACAACCTCCTGCATCAGTGGTAGCTTCCTCCAATAATGGAGCCATTAAATGGAACCTCATTCTCTCAGGTAAGTGCATCGGCCACTTACGGATTACAGAAGAGACAAAAATATGACAATATCTCTATTTTGAGTTATGAATAATTCAGTCACAATTTTGTCATTTTATGGATTGAATAAGATGGAAACAGAAAATCACAATCACTAAATAGTAAAAGCTCAAGTCTCTAACGCAGAGCAGATAGAAAACAAATGTTCCAGCCGAAGCCATTGTTGTCAGTCAGAGTAATGTCAGTTGTTGAGATGTGAGGATGTTCTCCAGAGGCATCACTCCATTGTCTCTCTTGGCTTTTCTACAAGTTCTTACTCCATTTCTAGTTTGTTCTCTTTACACAGGATCTACTGTAAACATTTAAAGCTGTTAACAGATTTGTTACATTCTTTTTTTTAAATCGATTTTTTTTTTTCCTCCAAAATTAATTTTTTAAAGATATACACTAGCGATATATCCTATCGCTGGGAAATTGACACCTGTTGATGACATCATCTGCAACTGGAATTTATGGCCGTAGTACAATCGTGTTCAAATTGTGTCATTTAACCTGATTTTATTTTGAGTGATTAGAGTAAACAACGGATCAAACCTGTCTGAAATGTCTTTTTAACACTGCTGATGATGAAAACGTAAATAGATAAGTTAGGAAACACTAACTTCACATACAAACACAGAGAGCGGACAAATAGAAAATAGAGAAAGTTACTGGAAACATAGGTCTTATATCTCATATCTTGTAGCGCTAGGGAATGCAGTTTGCTTCTGTTTTTTTTTTTTTGCCTCTGTAGTGCCTGGTTCTGTTTGTTGGACAAACAAACCACTTCCCTTCTCTTTCTCATCATGTACCACTATGAAGAGAATAAGTATCAACCCGATTTGTGCATGTATAATCCTTGATTTGTGCATAACTTTGGATTAGTGAGTGCATACATTATTTGTTTAAAAAAAGTGGGAAAATGTCAAGTTTCACCAGATAATAGTCTCAATCTAAGTTCAAAGCGACAGAAAAGAAAAGTCTGATTCTAGCAGCATTTAAACGCATCACTCAAGGACGAATCTTGGAGACTTAAAGAGTCTCACCTCAGGTTTATGTGTAAATCAGGTTTTGTGTGTTTGTAACAAGAGATTTGTGCATACTTTTTAAAAGATTTGTGCATGTAATTAGTTTCAAGCTGTTGTAATTTTAGTTTGTGTGTGTGTAAATTGTATTTTACTGAATTTTGTCATTTTTGTTCTTATCCACAAAATGTATTGTATGAGTTACAAATCAAGAATTGCACACGCACAAATTGGGGTAATACTTATTACGCAGAGATGAGCAAAAAGTAATTTGTTTTAAAACTAAACGCTGGAGACAGCCGCATTGCTTGAAAAAATATATTCACCACTCAGTAAGTTATTGAAGTTATCTATAACTGTTACAAGCAAAACCAGCCAACATTAGTATAAACTAGATGGCTGATTGCTGTAAAGCATAACACATCTATTTAACTGTATTCTCTTGCCAAAGTCACATTCTTGTAATGTAAGCACATTCAAGGCCTTTCTCCTTTTGAATTTTTAGCAGATGGTAAGCCAATAAAAAAAGAGCACATACTGCCAGTTTGGAATATTGGCATCTGAGCTTCAGGCACATACAACAGTAAGTCGTTAGTTGGCAGTTGACAACAGTAGTGCTTAGGCATTCTTCAGAGCATCAATGACTTGTGTAAGTACAACCTAAAGACAAAATCTGCCAATTTTTAGGGCAGATCTTCCATGCCTTTGTCTTAGTTGCAGCAACAGATCCACAAATATTCTTAAAGATATGGAAATATTACTTACTGGTTCATTAGTGGCATCCCTTCCAAATGCAATTTTTATTACATTAAACCATACAGTTACCGAAGGCTTAAGGCTATCGGGAGATTTCTTCCTTAACCAGATAAGCCACTTAAAACTATATAACACGTTTTCCTTCAAATTATGCATCGATGTTATTATGTGAAGCCAAGGAATCAGCCACAAGGTCATATAGAGGAATCCAGTCAATTTTGAAAATTATAGAATGTATAGTTCTCTACTTGTATATCAAATTATTCCTAGTGTTACCTGCAACTTGTGGCTGTCAATGGAGGTTTAACCAAAAAAAAGGTATAGTTAAACAGCACATTTTGTCTTTATAAAATACAACACAGGAAGGAAAAACTAAGCTTAGTGCAGACGATCTGGCTGTTGGTGGGAGACGTAATGAGTGCTATCATTGAGTGAAACAACACGTATATAAACACTCTGTGAAATGTGGAGAGAAGGCTGCATGGGAGACAAAGCTGCGTGGCAGCCATAGGGAGGTGCAAATTACCACACCTCTTATTTTACATTTTTAGCAGCAATATTATGTTTGAACTACCTACAAAGATGCAATCCTGTTAATGCATTTGGCAATTTATACTTAAGACCTTGCAAACTCTTTAGAGTGCTTCTTGTCATTTGATATGACGAGAGTCTTTTCTCTAAACCATTTCCTTTCTATGCTTAGTTGTTCAGTGAAATCTTTGCAAAGGGACTTATAATTTAACCGAATTGTTTTTTTTAAGATACAGGATTTCATAAACTCAATCTAATTTTTAACTGGTCCAACTGAAGCCTGACTCAGAATAGAGCTTTTTAACTTGTTGACAGATGTAAATTCAGAGATCCAAGAAAAGAAAAACCAATGAGAACAAAAATAAATGGATTAGAAAATGTGAGAGTTAAATTAAGTACTAAGGATGTACAGATTCTAAATGTTTTTGAGCTTTTGTATTCTTTGAAGCAAAGTAATTTTAAGCATTGCTGCAGTTCCAATTTTAGTAGAAAAAAAAAATCAGGTTTTTTATCAGCAAATGTATTTTTGTGAATATGAAATTTAGCCTTGAATAAAAGAAGATTAGCTCATCTTGGATGTTTTGAAGATAATTTCAGTGAAGCAGACTGAGGTAGTCTGGACATGTTTGAGAGGAGGGCCAGTGATGAGACTGAAGTTGGACAGAGGGTTAGAGGAAGACCAAAGAGGAGGTTGATGGACGTAGTCAAGGAGAACATGAGGGTGGTTGGTGTGAGGACAGGGTCAGATGGAGGCTGATGATTTGCTGAGGTGATCCCTAAAGGGAGCAGCCATGAGACAAAGACTATACTGTGTATTGTACTTTGACCATATATTACATGCTTCTTTCCATGCTCTGTCTTCCTTCAAGACATTTAATAATTGTTGCTTAATTTGCTTTACTGGATTACTTTACTTTATCTATTTGGTTTGCTAGATACGTTTCTCACATAGAAACTGAAGTGCAGCACATTTCACCTTCTATTATAGAAAAAAAAAAAACTTATGCTATCACACCTTAAGTTGCAAAACTATATAGAGTGAAAAAAGAAAGCATTTTGAAATGTATCCAACTTCTTCGTGCAGCAAACAGCCCCTGCCTGCTTACTTTCAATTTAATATGTTCTTGCATTTTATTTTATACATGAACGGATGTTGTGAATCTGTTTCACCTTAAATAATATATTATTTTGGATGAAAGGAGACACAGGAGCTCATGGGATAGAGTTTGTGTTTACTTTGTGACTCTATATTGACATTGTGAGTGGTACAGCAGGAAGACACAAGCCCCCTAAGAGGCTAAAGTTTATGGTTTCTAAGGCAATAATTGTGACTTGAGTACCGTATTTTCTGGACTATAAGGTGCACTTATTTTTAAACCGCATCTGCTCAATTTAAAAAAAAAAAGAAAAAATAAAGAAATACAAGCCACACTGGGCTATAAGCACAGATATCTGTTGGAAAATAAGATAATTACTATAACAATTTTGTATTTTAAATGTACATGTATGTACTTGGCGTCTCCAGCGTCTCACCATAGATTCATTGATGCTAAGCTTGTGTGCAACAGTGTGGTTTCCTTCCTAGATAGCAAGCGTCATATCTTTTAACTTAAAATGTCCACCACACAAACTTCTTTGTGTTTTTCGTGATGAAGAAGGTTTTTAAAATAATTCCAGTTAGTAATTTGTCAAAGTGTTCTATCTACTAAAGAAAAAGTAGTGTTGGCTTTTTCTGATTTGCATTGATTTTTGTCTATCTTGTTTTTGATTCAAAATTCCGGTTAGAGCTCCTAGCAGTGGAGAAAATCACAGAATAGTCGCACTTTGTATAAGCCGCATGATTCAAAACCTAGGAAAAAAGTAGCGGCTTATAGTCAAGAAAATACGGTATATATATTCCAATGTGTACGAACACCCCAAAATTAAGGTAAAATAGGTTTTGGGAACAACGATGTTAGCTGCTCTGACAGAAGCTATGCTAAGGTGGAGGATTATGTTTCTGGAAAGCTCATTGGTCTTCTAATGCATTCTGTCAGAAAAACTTTAAAAATTATTTCTAAAAAGAGTCACTCTCTCATGTTTACTATATTTCTAAAACCCTTGACTTGAAGGAAGGAAATTGATAAATCTCCAGTGCATCTTCACCTCTAAATAATAAGCTTTGGGCTTTTTACTGACTATCCCCCAAAGAGCCGTGTTTAATTGCCAAGTATTAATTAGAGATGTAAAGGGGCGGGCCTATAACATCCCTTTGCCATTCTTAAGCCTTTTGGGACTGGCATGCCACAACATGCTTTCTCCTGAGCCTCTTGATTTCCTCACCAACTGCCAACAAGAAACAGAACATCACTCACTTATCCCAGGATAAGTGGTTGAGGGAAAAAAAAAGAACTAATAAAAAGGAAGAAGTGCTCGTGAGGACACCAGAAACTCAAAAGGCCTCAGTGTTGTGAGACAACACAGATCACAAGTCACCTGCAAATGAGTGGGATTATCTCCTTTGTTGAGTGTCACCATCTCCATCTCTGTGTTCTGCATAAATTACTGCAGCAGGGAGCTATAGTGGCAGATAAGCAGCGGCTTATAGTGAGCTTCAGTGACAGGCACATCCTGTATGCGCAGTCACATGTGCAGCCATCCTCTGCCTCCAATCTGGGAAGATGTAATTCTCTTTCTGTGATAATGGTTCTCAGCATGATGCTTCTTTGGGAATTTTACAAATTTTCTAAACTGCAAATGTCCCCATTTTTGTTGTGCCACCGAAAATATTTGGTTATGGGTAAAATGTAGAAATAAAAACTGGACTTCAATGGAATTACAGGAATAATATTCAGCTTTTTTAGGAACAAGACTACTTTAAATAAAAAGATTATGTTTATATTGTATTGTATATAGTTAAGTAATATATTTAAAAAAATAAGTTCTGCAATTAATATAACTTTCATTTAACCAAAAAATATCTTCAAATCATTTATAAATGTACTATTTTTAATTAAATATTCAATAAAAACTTGAACATCTTGGCAAGTATTTGGAAGCACACATTCCAAACTGTTGTATGTAAATTGATCTGATACTTGGATTAAATGTTTACTAATACTTGTTTTGGGCCAAATGGAAGTCATATTTTCGCCTCTTTGCTGACTATGACTGCGCCAAACTCTGATCTTTAGAAATATAAGAAAACTGTTGGGTCAAACAAGCAAAAAAAATTTTTTTTAACTTGTTCCATCCAACAGACGAGTAAAAATATTATGTCCACTTGTCATTTAAAAGTTCACTCTTTATTGTGTGCATTTTCAAGGTTAAATAAAAAAAAAAAAAAAAAAAAATCACACTCAGAGCAGTTTTCCAAGATTTCCTTGGGAGAAAAAAGTTTAGGAACTTTTTTATCTTTGTTGTGTGGCTAGACTATTTACATTGCTGTGTATCCTGCCTGTGTACCAGATTCAACTTTATTTATCCTTGAGGAACAATTCTTTTCAAGGTGAAGACAGTAGCTTTGAAAAAATCACATAAACTCATCAAAAAGCAATACATTCCTTATTTTGCAGATAGACACAGTAGTATACAAAAATGAAACAAACAAAACATAAAGTGAAATAAGTGTGTGTGTTCAATTCAATGGATTACACTGATTAAATGAATTTGTCGACATATAGCAGCTACTTTTTAGGAGTGAAACTCACCGTCCTCTTTGTGCACAGAAACACAGACAAATGGAGGGAGATTTTTGAATATGTTGTCTTGTAAAACATCTTAGAGGCACAAAGAGGATGACCTTGAATGTTGTGCTCACCTAACTTGTTGTCTTAGGTGATGCAAAATTTAAATTTTAGAAAAACAGAGAAGCAATGATTTTGTCCAATTTTTTTTGGCCAAGATTTCCTGAGGTTCAGAATGCCCTTCAGAGAAAATCTACTGAATGGAAACGATATTAGTTTTGGGCATCAGCAGAGCAAATACTAAAAGTCAAACTCATCTTTTTTGTGGTTGACTCAATAAGATCTTTACCTTATAAAAATTGGAAATACAAGTTCCTAGAAGTGCTTTTGACGAGGCCGTTTCCACAAACCTTTGCCATTCAGTCTTCTTATGAATAAAATATTTCAATCTGCTTGTAATATGTCAACATTGTATATCTTTTTAAAACTTACGATTATTTCTGAACGATTTTGCCTGGAATCTTCACAACTTTCATTCATCTTCTTTCTGTTCTGAACACTGCCGCTAACCCTGCACATGTTCTCATACATCATCACGGTGCCTCAGAGGCCTTTAATTGAACTGATTCCAATCTAAATATAAAAGTTATCCACAAAACACCTCTGCATGCCAACTGGACAGATGGCTTTTGTGTTTGGGCCATATCCTTATGTATATGGGAATTACAGTACCTGCTCTATTTTTCATGCCTCATTTATGGTGGATAATTGCAGAGCTCTTGTCACATGAAAGCTGTGAGGAAGCAGCTAAAACTGGCAGCGGTGCTGCTTCATCCTGACCTGTCAAACTTGTGTTGAGCTAATGTCCCACCATAACAGGACGGAGAGGGTTTGGTGCTGAACACGGTACTTTTGTAGCCTCTATGGTTTTTTCTTCATTTGATTTTGTCTGGTATTACCACTTTGAACAAAAAAGATTTGATATCTACAGTTTTGAGGATTTAATTAACTCTTAAAAAATAGTTTTAAAAAATAGCCAGAAAAAAATTAAATGGTGATATTTTATGGGCCTTTCACATTCTGCTTGTAAAGTACTTTTGATAACTCTCAGTACAAGACCAAAGAGCATATTTTTGTATCAACCAACCACTTTAAGAACGGTTTTGTGAATATTACTTTAAAAAATGTAATTAGTTCATGTTACTAGTTAAATTGCCCGAAAAGTAATTTAATTGGCAACTCAGTTACTTAATTAGTTAATTAGTAATTATCAAGATTAGAAGTACTTAGTTATATTTCTCTGTTACTTAACTCTATAACTGTGTTAACAATACAGTTTCACTTAAATGGTGTTACCCCCAACACTGTTTAAGAGTCCTGCATTTCATCAGCATGCTGTAGTATTTAAGCTGCTTGACACAAACCACATAAACTGGTTAAAATAATGAAAAGTCAAAAAGCACAAAAGATTAAAAGCAATAACAATCAAAAGACGAACATAAAATGTAAGAAATGCAAGTATAGATTAAAAGACAAAATAAAGATAAAATACCTAAAAACTGAATAGACAAATGCATTCACTATCGAGTTATGTAAACGCTTATTTAAAAAGATACGTCTTTGATTTACTTTTACAAATTTACACAGATGCAGAAAAAAAGCATTATGGTCTATAATTAACAATATAATGCCTGGTTCAGACTGGAGGCGGGAGTGCTGCGACGCAGAGGCCACTTCCATTTGGTGCCCTTGTTAGCGTATTTGGTGTTGTTCACAACAGATACAAAGTAATGATAGTGATCTTTTTTTTTCTGTCAATTTTGGGAGAAAGTTATACTGAGACACAAAAGAAAATCTGGTTAATTTTCTAAATATAACCAAATTTTCCTTGGAAAATACAGTAATTGACAAATGCGATCATATTTTGTATCTTAACAGACTGTAAAGATGACAAGAAACACACAGAAACAACACACAAAAAACAGAAATACACAAAGATCAATGTAGTGGGTCGACTGCGAGGCAGACCGGGTAGTTTTGGGTGTCTGATGATGTAAAAAAAAAACCCCTCTAAATAACCACAGCTCAGCAGAAGCGCTTGTCGACCATCGCTGGAGGTTAAGCGGATACCGCGCACACTCTGCCCTCTCACCGCTTCGCTGTACTTCAGAGTCCGGTGTGAACCAGACATAAAAAGTACCAGACTAAAGAAGTATTATTTCTGTGTTTGTTTCATATCATTTCTTTTTTATTATTTCAGCTGTTGAGGCAGGTTTCCATCAGCTTTTACATAGAAATAACTAATGTTAACCTCTGATGTCTCTGCAGCTGAAAGCTCTGTTGAACCAAATGATAAATTGATTCCTTTCTTGGAGAAACCCATTATTTGATTGAGCCAAAAAAAGCAACAGAGCACTGGTCTATAGAAGCACGGTGGTGGGCATGCACCAATAGAAGCATTTCCTGTAAGTGAGGGACTTATTAACACCCCCACCCGTGGTGGACTCTTTGCATCACTGTCGGCTTCTCATCTGCACTGATTTGCAGAAAAAAAAATGGATTGTGAGGCTTAGCCATAAACACAGAAGACTTATTAAAACAAAGTATTAGTTTACACAGTTAAGACCCTTTCTGGTTAACCGTATGAAGCCGGCGTTTCCTTTGAAGCCGTGGATAAACTGACACATCTCATGAACGTTAAAAAGAAACTAGGAGACATTCGGCGTGTGATGATAATCCAGACCTTTGAAACGCAGCCCCATGCTGTGGCATGCCTAATGCAGGAGGCATAAAGACATTAGGCATCTTTCAGAATGAAACGCACAGCTGTCATCTTTACTTGGGTGTCACATATAAGCAAGCCACTAAGAAAACAATAAAACCGCATCTGCTAATGTACACATTTGTTTCTCAAACACTCTGAAAGAGAAGAGTGTAGATGTTTTCTATGGAAAGATAATATTTTATCTTCAGATGAGTAAGTCCTCAATATCATGCTGAGAGGATTGTGATGATAAAGCCTCAAACCTTCGCAGCGTAACGGCGCTCGTTCACCAGATATCTTAAATCATCTTTGTACATCTTGTTCTTGCTTCTGCAAGTGTTTTATTTTTCTAGGCCACTTAGCAACATAAATATTTGTTTATTCCACAAACACCTGTCTGTCACGCGCCTGTTCCAACTGTAAATAAATGGGTTTTAGCCAGGCTGTGTCATCTATTAATGTCCTGCTTTATTCATATATTTAACAGAGTTTGCAACAGATCCAATCTAACTGTCAGCAGTTGAGTAGCTATGTCATCAATATGCACATAGTGACTTCAGGTTGTTTTCTGTCTCTCTGTGAGGGACTCAAAAGGCTCTCGTCAAACACAGACCCACTAAATCTCATCTAAATTTAGCAATCGGGGGGAAAAAACAGAAAGTGAATGTTGCAGGAAGGAAAATAGACAGCAGGAAAAAAAGGAAGCTGAGGTATCCAGCCGCTCCTCATTCAGTCAACAACGATGAAAACGACCACTAATAAGTTAAAATAAATGTGTCATTTTGAAGCAACAAAAGAGAAAACTGCACTTTTCTTACAAGATTTTCTTTTAAAAAAAAAGAAAAAAAAAGACATGCTTTCAACGACAAGATCTGTGGAAAACGGTTTGAGACAAGAAATAGCAAAAACTGGAGGTCAATAACACCAGAGTGAAGCTGTTGGCAGCATAGAAACTGTGATCAAAGAACACCTCTACCACAGCCCCATGAATGGTTAATGCTTTTTTTTTTTGGTTTCTTATTTTCATTCACAGCAGATCAAGGATTCTACCTGTTATTATTCCCAAGACATGTTCAGTCTGCTTTGATCTGCTTCTCTTCTTCTAATTCAACCAAAAGAGTAAAAAGCCATCAAAAACACAATATTATTGTTTTATCTACAAAAAAAAGGGGGGACAAAAATCAGGTTTACTGTATAACAGCAACGCTTTATTTTGTGTAAGTTATTCCACAATGAAAGGAATGCTAGCCTGAGATCATGCTGATGCGTCTCTTTGTTTTTACAGTATAAACAGGTGGAGCAGTACATGTCCTTCCACAAGCTGCCTGCAGACATGAGGCAGAGGATCCACGACTATTATGAACACCGATACCAGGGCAAGATGTTCGACGAGGAGAGCATCCTGGGAGAGTTGAATGAGCCACTCAGAGAGGTGTGTGTGAGGAGTATTTGGCAGTTATATTTCCTTGATTCTTGTGTATTCAAGCTTGTTTTACCACCTGTCCTAATCTCACCTAGTTTCTTTTGATAACTATTTCAGTTAATCATCCTCAGTGCGTGTGAAGATCAATATTTTTTATCTATTTCAAAAGTCTTCCCAATGGTCTTTTAATTGAGTTTTAGCAAACATTTTTAAAAACTGTCGTTTTCTAGAACATAGTTTCTACAAAACACGTAATACATTTGCAATTTTTCTGAGTTGTGGGCGGGACTGTTAATGTGGAGCAGCAACCCCACCCCACTTCCTCTCACCGTTGCTGGGAGTTCTCTGTTTACACTCTCTCCTGCTAGCCTACTGCCCCACACACCCCCAACCTTACTGGTGCAACAAAAATAGCGAGCAATTTTGGAACCATCCAGCCGCACAATTTTGAGCCAGATGCCAGCTCAGACGAGGAAAACAAAGACGTACATAAATCTATTTTGTTTGCAAGCGTCAGGGACTTGAGATAAAGTACCCAATATGCAGGAGACAGATTGGTGACCGAAACTAAAACATTTATTAAATAAACTGAAACATGACAAAACCCTGGGAGCAACAGAGTGACAAAACACAGCACAGATGACCTGAGAATGAAGAACTGAAAACCAGACACTCCGATAAGCTGAGGATAATTAACTAAATGAAGACAGCTGTGGATGATCTACCTGAACCCAGTGAGACTGACGACAAAAACAAAACATGACGCACACACAGAACATCCTCACACCAAGCGGATACTTCAGAATTTTCCGTCTTCTATGGAACTAATATGCTCTATTTAAAAAAAAAAAAATAATGGATGTTTTCATCTGCTCCTGATTCACAACAATTTGAAAAATGAACTTTTACTTCCAAAATATTTTGTTTATTTTCTCAATATACATCATCCATAGTCAGAAAATGCCATAAGAACATGTTAAAAACACCAAATATATATACATATATATATATGTATTTTATAAAAGTTGGTCTTTAAATTTCATGGTTTAAGTTCATTCTTGTCTTCTTTTTCGTCCTTATCTCTCACTTTTGTTTTTGTTTTTTTACATTACATTTTTTAAGTTTCTGTCATTTAGCATGAGCTCTTATATTTTGGGTCCTACACTAGTAGTTCCTGACAGTGCAACTGTAAAGTTTTGTAATTGTCCCCATCCAGTTGTGTCAGAGGATTTATTAGATCTCAAAATCCATCAATTTGGTAAACATTTCCTGATATTTGATTCCTTCATAAGCTCACAATCAATAAAAGGGGGCTATTAAATAGTTAGAATGTCTAATAGGGCTGCCACAATTAGTTGACTAATCGACAACTAATCGACTATTAAGATAGTCGACGACCAATTTAATAGTTGATTAGTCCTTATTTTATATTATATGGAGTCAGGTGTAGTAAAGTTTAAAGTCATAACGGCATTATGCTAGCTTTTTTTAATATTTTGGCATTTATTAGCTAATATTTCAGCTACATGCTAGCTATTTTGGCTAATATAGGATTTTTTTTTGTTTTTTTGGCTATTTTTAAGTTTAGCTAATATGTTAGCTGCCTGCTAGCTGTTTTGGCAAATATAGGATTTTTTCAGTTTTTAGGCTTTTTTCTTGTTTAGCTCATATTTCAGCTGCATGCTCATGTTTTGGCTAACTTCAGGCTTTTTTCAGTTTTTTAGGCTAATTTTGCATTTAACTAATATTTTAGCTGGCTATCAGCTTTAGCATTTCCAGCTATTAGCTTCAGTGATTTCAGCTATCAGCCTTGGTGTTTTTAGCTATCAATTTCTGCTTCTTCAGCTATCAGCACAAGCATCTTCAGCGTTCAAATTCAGCTTACAACCGTCAAACTAGCATTATCACAGGTAATGACATATGTAGTTTTTAGTTAGCTAAAGCTAGTGATGGTTAAGATGTGTGCTTTACATCCAGTTTGCGTATGACCCGATTAGTCGATTAATCAGAAAAAATAATCTGTGATTAGTCGACTATTAAAATAATCGTTTGTGGCAGCACTAATGTCTAAACATCTAAAATGGTTGCTTTATATTTTTGCTTTGTTAAAACTGTGATAAGTCACTGTATTTTGAGAAACCCCACTCCTGTTTTGATCCTAACTTTTGCTGTTTTACTTTGAATGCAGGAAATCATCAACTTCAACTGTCGAAAGCTAGTGGCCTCAATGCCGCTGTTTGCAAACGCGGACCCCAACTTTGTCACCTCTATGCTGACCAAGTTGAAATTTGAGGTGTTCCAGCCCGGAGACTACATCATTCGAGAGGGCACGATCGGCAAGAAAATGTACTTCATACAGCATGGCGTTGTCAGCGTACTCACCAAAGGCAACAAGGAGACCAAGCTTTCAGACGGCTCGTACTTTGGAGGTAAGATGAGCTACACATGGATTCTCACCCTCTGTAAGAGAATTCTGATGCACTTCTGTGCCATTTACGTGAAAGTTTTTTTTTTTAATCAAAAGTATACTGCTTTAGTGGTCCTGAAAGTCAGCACTTGACCAGGTTGGTCTGAGTTTCAACTTTAACTTGAAGTTTGGAAGGAGCTATATAGTGGTGATGAAAGAAGAGCAAATCCCTGTTACCCAAACAGCACTGAGATGTATGCATTCCAATGTCAAACAGGTCAGGAAGCTGTGAAATTGCCCAGCACATGAATGCAGAAGACTCGTAAAGTAATCCCGACTCATTGTGTATTTTTGCATTATTCCCTAATCAGGGTCTGACAATGCACAGCCCTGTCACGTTCATACTGAGGCCATGTTGAAGACAATGCTGCCATACTGCCCTCACCAAATACCACTTCATTTACTCGGTGACAGCATTTCATTCAGATCACACTGTTACATAATTAGACGCGTTGGCACAGCATTTAACAGCACATGACCTGCCAGTAGAAGTTTAATTACACTTTGCCTGCTTAAGTCCATCTCTATGGCCTCTCTCAAGGGGGGAGTGTTCTAGAGAAATGATGAAAAGATGGCAGGGAGTCTGTGGCTTCATATGCCAAAACTAATCAACACTTAGACAAACATGGCCAAGGATCTCTCAAGGGCTCTTTCAAATCTCCACCAAGGTATGCTTTAGATCCAGAAAATTAGGATGGCACATGTACCCTGGTGATGGCACTATGTGTGAGCTTCACACATTTGCTGAGTGGAGTGTACTCTAATGTTTCCGCCTCTTTTTCTTTGAGAGTAGGAGTGGATAATTTGACCCACAAAAAGTGCAGAGGTGCAAATTCTCCAACGCAAACTCACTTTAATGTTGAGCCTTTGGATCTTAAAATGTTCTACTCGACGCGATGTAGACACAAGGCTTTTGACTCCATTATCCTTTGATTTATTTTGCAGTGCCACTGCTCTGGGGATGCAAGGGTGGAGGGTTGTGAGAAAGCCTAGAGCCACTGGGAGTTTGTTACCAAACATGAGTTAGTCATTCATGAAATTAATTGGTGCAGGATCAGCACAGAGACGTTTTCAGTGTGGCTGTCAGTATGAGCAAGAAGGAAGGAAGTAAAAGCAGCCATTTTTTTCTCTTTTTTTTGAATAGGAGGAAATGTGCATCTCTTCTGCACCGATTGCTCTGTTTGCAGTCGCGTGAGCTTTTGGACGAAAACCAGGAACTCTTTATTTGTTGGCAATCTTTCCTTTTTTTTATCATCTCCGGTTTACAGTACAACAGATTCCCTGCGTATCTTTTCATCAAGGTCTCAGCTCACTCGTGTTGCCGTCTGCTCATTCATTCAAGACGACCTGAATTATTTACACAATTATATTCTCTGCAGTCTGCTCCAGTTTGTTAGCTGTTGGATTAGCTCGAGCCAGAGAGCCTAAAGTCTAAAGTGGACATGACATGTCCTGGATGGGAGCGTCAGCTAGGCACGCAGCGATCCAGCGGAGAGGGGGAAATGTAATGTGACTGCGGTACTCACGCCAAGGGACAGATGGATCGCTGCCAAGGCTGCTCTCTGGACACTGCTTTGGGCTCAGAAAGAAAACATGCACCCTCCACCCCCACCGTACACTCGCCTCTTTCTCTATTCATGGCTCGGCATTGAAACTCTTATCGGAACAGCATCGCCTCTACCCTCCCTGTCCCCGAACTGACTTACTTTGTTATGGTATATAGTGTTTCCAGTGCCAACTGCGGCTGTCTTTTGGTTCAAGCAGAGCTCAGTGACCTTGTGGTGGCCCTGCATGCCAGTTGGAGGTGCTTATCAAGTGCTGTGTCTGATTGAGCTGCTAAGACGTTTCACTTCTGCTCCAAGTACGTGACTTGTACTGTAGCAGCTTGCGGTCATGAAAAAAGCCTGACAGTCAGTCATGGGATTGGAGAGGGGTCTCGGTATGATTGCACAGTTTGCTGTGCACTGATTTGTTACGTGTGTTTGTTAAAAGTTTGTGGAAAAACAAGATAGAATTCCCCCATTTTCTTTTCTTTTTCCGTCTCATGGTCACAATTATTGAGCTATCAATTGGTGACTGAAGTCATGATATTTGAGTACGCCATAAATCATACAAATCATTGGTCAGTTGTTATTTGTCGTACTTATTTTCTTGCATCTTTGGAAAAAAATACTTATTATAAAGAAGAGTAGTATACCTGCAGCAGACAGAATGACTTAAATTTGTTGAGTTGTTAGTAATCAAATGAGTCTGTTTCTGAACCGTCTACTGTAGCCGTTGTGGATCATTTGGAATTGATAGAATGTGTGGTCCAGCATGGATCTTCATTTTAACATTTTTTTATCTGTTTTAAGCAGTGACTGTAAATGAAAACTGGACCAAGTGAGCATCATGTAATGAATTGAAAATTTCTCGCTTCTTGCTCCAACCAAAAGAAGTCAATTCAGTTGACTTTTTATTTTTTGCAATATGGACGCCACCATGTTGAATCCACATGTCAAAAGTAACCAGGGATAGGTCTGAGTTGATCCCAGTCAACATTTCTATGGCAACCTCTCCAGCAGGAGTCAGATATTTGGAAATCCATACCCCTACAACTTGAAACTGGACTCTAGAGAATATGCCAATCAATTGTTTTAAATGTTCAAAGCAAAACATTTATCACATCTCAAATATTGAGGCTATTGAGGCATCTGATTGGGCTTGACTTTATTAACTTGCAGTAAAAAAAAAAACAAAACGACAAAAAGAATGTAGGGTTAGCAAAAACATGTTCAAAAAAAGGTGTCAGAGCAAGAATGGTTATTCTGACAAATAGAATGATGGACTATAGCTGTAAATTTCTCAATAGAAGTCTATTACATTTTTGCTTTTTGGAGCTGGCGGGGGAGGGGTCACTCTGTCCAGATCTTATACACAGTCAATGGTTTTATGCAACAAAGTTTTGTGGATCTCAACAGTAATCTTAAATCTTTTCAGCCTGCAGTTCAGATTGAATCTGTTTGATTTCCAGAACTATGGGAAATGGCAGTATACTAAGACAGTGCTTTTCTACCTTCCTTGAAGGCCTAAAGTGCTTTACAGTCACAGACTCATTCACACACATTCACACACTGGTGGCAGCTCTGCTGACGAACACTGGCGCCAACCTTCTACCAGAGGCAATTCAGGGCTCAGTGTCTTGCTCAAAGACTCTTAATAAGAACTGGACATAGCAAGCGTTTCGGTCACCCATAGGAAATGCACCTTCGGCCCTCGCAAAATCAGGCCAGAGCCTTCGCCGTCACTTCCTGGTACGTCTACCGCCATATTGCAAACAATTGCAACCCATCAACAGTGATTTGTCAAGTCAGTCAGAGTCCCATTTCTAGAGGAAGAACTCTCAACCAATCATGACTGAGCTTGTTACGGCTTGTTCAAAGCCCACACCCCTCCCACTGAAAGCGGCGTTGAGGAATCTGTCAATCAGAACCTTTGAGGCGGGGCCAGCAGGAGCCACATGCTTTTACTGAGGCATCTGATTGGTCAGTTTATAACTTGAATAATTGGCGATAAAGAAAAATTATCTTTTAAAAAAAATTAGGATTAGAGAGAACGTGTTAAGAAGGAAGCATCAGAGCAAGAATGGTTATTCTGACAAATAACTGTCTATTCTCAATGGAAGTCTATGGGACTTTGGACTTCTTGCAACCATTTTACCAACAATTTTATTAATATCATAATTTGTGGTTGCTGATGCGATTAACTGTCAATATTCGTTCATTTTGAAGGATCTGATTTGATCTGATTCACCAACCTAAAACTGATCCAGGACATCTTTAACTAAAGATTCAAGCAGTGAGACAAATAGCTGGGTACTGAACAACGAACAGGGCAGGGAAAGTTTTACAGATTTCTTGCAATATAATCAATTGTAAATTAAATATGTGTAAAAACAAACAAGCAAAGAAGAATTAATGACAAATCCAAACACGTTAGTTTCAACCCACTGTTGTTTTTCCACATCAAAATAAACCAAATAGAATGTTATTAGAACATCATACCACACTGTATGGTCACATGTCTTTGCAAATTTAAAGCGTTTCTCACCATTGACTGGATATAGAGAACTGGACAGAACGGGTGGATAGAAAATCCCTTACCTCCAGCTCCAGCAAAATTAAATTAATTCTCCATATTACAGCAATACAGATGTTGGTGCCATAAGACAGTGTTTGTTCTGAGTCATTATTAAAGAAAAACTGTATATAGTGAATGCAACATCACCCATAAGAAATGGCTTACTTCAGTCAATTCAGTCACAGTTTTTCCATGATTTGAATTGAATTTAACTTTATTCATATCCCAAAGGGATGCATTCATCAATATTTGGACTTCATCTTGTTGGAACCAGGTGATGTTAGTAAACAGTGATTGGTCCAAGTTGGTCTGAGTCATCATCTCTATGACAACCATTCTCACTAATCGGGGGGAAGCTTGTTGGAAAGCCACACCCCTTCCATTGAAAATGGGTTTGGGAGAATCTGTCAGATGTTTTGATATTTCAAGATTGGGGCCAGTAAGTTTGTAAGAATTGACATGAAGTCATTGATTAAGTCTATTTATCATTACAATCCAAAATAAATGTTTATTTACCGGGTGTGTGCTTTTTTTAATGTACTTACATAGTCTTGAAGTTGGCTCAACCTCCTTATTCCTTAAACCTGACTGTGTCAATAGTGCAAAAACTTGTGTCAGAGTTTCATATCTATTAATGCTGCCTGTAGATTGTACTGCCAACACATAAAAGCGTGTTTGCTGTAGACCTTCACTAATTTTCCTCATCCTTTCAGATTTATCCAAACAGGCTGTGGTCATGAAATGACACTTTTTCCTATAAAGTTTCAATAAAAACACTTCAAAGTAAACAAGCTTCAAGTGTAAAAACATGAATCTCTTTCTTTTATTTTCTAAATAACCACTATATTAGTCTGGTGATCAGATCACTGGTCTCTCCCTAACATAGACATTGGCCAATCTCAGCTCTGGGGGTGAAAGTGCAAGGATGAGATGTGACAGAGCTTCTGCATCAGCCACAAACACAGATATCGCCTTCCTGTCTGCGTACGCCAACCAAATAGGAGGTGTTTGTGCAGCTATGCTAATGCTGAGGGAGCGAGCATGACATGTCACAGGGAATCAGGCGGCCCCCTGCGGATGTTTCAAAGGTTAGAGAGTGTCTGCTCTGTAGGCTGGGGGCACTGTCAGGGAGGGAGATGGGGGCTGACAGCAGGACTCAGAGTCCAGGTGAACTTTGCCAAATCAGGCTGCAGGACACAAGGACTTTATCACTGTCCAGGTCCTGTTCGTATTTATCATTGTAAACTCTTTACATTGGATGAGGCTACCCTTACTTTTAACTCTGAGAAAAAAGTATAAATGTGTTTTCAGATATCACGCGATATGAAAGTGTCTGAAAAATGATCTGGAAAGCTGTGAAGACAGTTAAAAATTACTCAACTTGTGAAACAGAGAAGTACAATGAAACTTGGATGAATTTGCTATTCCTCCTAATTGATCCAACAAGAAGAAAATTAAGATTATACATAAATAATCATTTTATTTGGTTCCAAATTTTATTTAATAAACCTGTTTCTTTGTAATGTTCATTGCTCCTTATACTCATCCTTTTGTAAATACGATTGTTTTTGTGTCATTTTGTTTGCATGAAAGTTTATTTTCAGATCCCAAAAGCTTATTATTCAGCATCTCTATTTCACCTATCAGATTTAAAGTCTGTGACTCTTTGCTGCCATCGGCTATCTTATTTATAAATGTGTCCTTGCTTCAAATATCTGTCGGAGCGTTGCTGACTAAGTCACATTGGCAAAAAGCTGTGCAACAAAAACGAGTGCAAACATTAGAGTTCGCATCACTATTTTAGGCACAAAGGAGATTTTTTTTCTGCATTACATGTCTGCTCTAAAAGGGTTTTGATTAGACATACTTATTACTTTGAAATACGTTGACTTAATTAATTAAGACGTTGCTGAATGCAGTCAAAAATTTCTCTTCAATTGTTAGTAATAAATCATATAATTTTTTCTAAAATCATCAGTTTCCAATAAAGCAAACTACAGTTTAGTTAGTTACAAGGAGTTCTATCTAAAATTTCAAACCCAACAGACGTCAGTTCATCCACTTTAGCTATTCGTATTTATTTAATCTTTTTTTTTTATATCTCTAAGCAATTTGAATGTCTGTTTCTCCAAAACCCTATTTAGTTATGTTGATGATTTTATTTTGAAATTAAGCAATTTCTCACCTAAATAACAGAAAACATTATGTTTGATGGTTGGGAAAAAAAAAAGTTATCATTTCAAGTTATTTTTGCCAGTTTAAAGACATAAATGCATAATTGTGGCATCAATCTCTCATTCGTATAACCTGCATTCATATGCACTGAAGTAACCCATTTTCTGGAGGAAATCTGGTTAAATGAGATCTCTGATTGTGATGATAAACAAACTGTTCATTAACATATTTGAGGCCCCTAATTTTGCCCAAATTGATACAGAAATGACATAGTTCATGCAGCACCACAGGGGTAAAAAAAATGGGTTACAGAATTGCAATAAAGAAACTGGCTAATGAAACCTCCATATAATGTCAAAATTATGCAAGTTTTGAGATGTTGTTTTTATGGATTTGGATCACCTCGACTCTGATCGAACTGTATATGTAAACTTCAGTACATTTAACATTTATGCAGAGACATATTTGGGGAGCTGCTTCAAAAATGAAAGACTTCAATTTCAAACAGCTTTATGTATCCCCGAGGGGTAATTCCTTTCAAAATGCATACAGAAGCTTTTGGATAAATTGACATTGCTTAGACAACATAAAAAACAACATAATTGTCCAGAACTTTTTGTCACAGAGCCTTTAACCTGGAACTCTGCATATGAATGAGATGATTAAGGATTGAGCATATCTAACATTCAAATTTGTGTCACAAGTTTTCAGGTTTTAATTGTCTTGTTTTAGGAGCAAAGAACAGTCAAACTAGTGGTATTTTTAAGTTGTTGTCTGTATTTTATACATTCAGATTTAAATAAATGTATATTTATGAACCCACTCATGGTTGTGTCCAGTGCTGTCATGCGATTAATTAATCGTGACCTACAATTAATTAATCTAACTGATTTATTTTTAATTGTAATTATTTTTAATGTAATACTTGCCATAAAAAGCCTAATTTTGAGATATTTTCATGTAAATGTTTGCATAGTAGAACATCAAATTACAACAAAAACTGGTTTCATGAAGTTTTCCAAATATAATAGAATTCCAACTTTAACTTTTACACAAACAAGGAGTATTTTCCACAAGGACAAAACATCCGCTCCAGAGAGCTCTGATTTAACACATAAAAACACTAGCTGCCTCTTTCCTTCGAAATCCAAAAAATATTGACCAAAAACTTTTTATTAATACCACAATACATTTGTTGACACACCATATTCCAAAAATTACAATCTGATACGATCAGTACTCTAGCATAATCCTTTCATTTATGATAACGAACACCTTGTCTGGCTTTATCCCTTACATAATAGATAATAGCTGTGGCATTTTGTGCTTGTTTGCGTTAGTTCTGTTAAGAACTACAAAGTCGCACATTGACGACATCATAGTAGCAACGTAGCACCTGCAACATACACAGACTCCAAGACACCCACTGGGAACGATGTAAGAGGCTTTTTCAGCTAAGTTCATACAGTTAAAGAGTTGGACCTTTGATTTTATATCTGAGAACCCAACGAAAGTTAAACTTGAAAGATAAGATTAACAAAAAAAAAAAAATTTTTAATTGGCTTGTGATTAATTTATCGCGATTAACATGATAATTTGTTGTGTTACCACTTACCATATTTCACATTTTTCAAAACCACCATCTCAAAAAAGGTTCTTTAAATCTATCTTTTCTCTTGTTTTTTTTCTCCACCCCACTCCTACACACACATTCACTCCTAACATACATCCGAACACATCTCTGAGAGCTTACGTAGAGACTCGAGGGAAGCATCTTTCCAGTAAGAGCTCTGAACACGTGCACACCACCATCCGGCAGAAAACCAGCCATGCATGTTCCTCCCAAGGTCACAGAGCATGACGTCTTAGTTCTACTTTCCCAGAGCAACATCCAATTTTAGTTGGTGTCATTTAATTTTAATGAATGCATTGTCCCTTAAGTGAGGGGAAAAAATACATTACGGTTTATGGTTAAACCTCAAGCTAAAACTACAGTTTATCATTTTTATGTAGTGATGGTATTATAGCTTTAGTAAATTGAGCTAAAATAAATCCACAGTTTCTGGATGATTAATATTCACCTCATCATCGGTAGGGTCAACAGAGAAATGAGCAACTGTTGAAGCAGCTGTACGTTTCAGGAAAAAAACTCATGATCCTCACAGAATTCAAGCCAAGCAACCAATCTCGCTCTATAATTTCATGCAGGATTTAAGAGTTTTGCAATGAGTCACGGAGAAGGAAGTGAGCAGAGGAAATAGAGCATTCACAAATAAGCTTAACGCGACTTGTGCAAGAAGTCTAATGCTCATTATTGCTTTGTTAAGGGGCAAATGTTTTATGTTTTAAACATGATTATACATTATTTGTAAAAAAAAAAAAAAAAAAAGGTTAAAAGTGAAGCCAATAATTGCAAAAATAATACTTATAGAGGTACATAATTTTTGCAGGTTGTCGTTGCAACACAACAAAATTGACTTTACTCTAAATGTATTTTAGTATAATAACTCCAGGCTAAAAAATGGCATCATGATTGATAAGTAAACAACCACATTTTTATTGAGTTTCACTCTATGACCCCTGTTAAATTCAGAGCTATTATTTAATTTAATTCATTAATGTTCAGTATGTTCAGAAATAAACAGATATAGATATTTTACACAATCTGTATATCCGGCTATAAAGGATTTCACTATTTTGCACGTGTGCATGTAATGAAATTCAAGTCAATCTAGTTTTAATGTAATTTAGACAAACATTTATCATTTCCTGTTCTGTCAAAGTCTACATTAGATAGGTAGCATTTGCTGTTTCTTAATTCTCAGCTTCTCCTTGCAAGCTGTGCTGCAGCAGACTTGCATTTCAATTGGGGGGCATACAACACCACCTCAATGAAAGCGAGTTATGGTTGGTTCATGCTCTGCAAAAAGTAAAAAGGCTTGCACACTCAGCTGCAAACCAGTAGAGATGTTACTTTTTTTTTTGCATCCCCAAATATGCAGTTCTCTTGTTGTGTAGATGTGGTTGGTCAAACAAGGGAGTTCAAGGTGAAATGTGGGATCCTGATTTGGAAGACATTCTGAACACAAGGAAGAGATTGAATGGCATGATCTTGAGCTATTGATTGAAATAAAAAAATCCTCCTCCCCAACTGCTTCAGATCTAGAACAATTATTTTAACCATTGTTACCCTGGTTAGTATAATGCTGGGTTTAGGAGGCGTTCAGACCCTACCCTCCATCAGAGGGCGGGGTCAGTGCACACTCCTTACAGTCCACCAAGGAGCAGGGTCCCAGGACCACCTTGTCCCAGGGTTAGGCCACATTGGCTTAAGTGGGCACTCAGTGGGCTGATCCCTGGGCAGTGGAGCCAAAGTGGGCAAACACAGGTGGGACCACCAAAGAAACTACAGACAAACCCATTTGTGGCCCATATATTCTGCCTATTTTTAAACTATATGGGTCCATTTAGCCTTGCTGGCTGAGTTGTATTCCTGGTTGGGCATAGGTCATAAAAAACTCCCCACCATCATATTTTGTCCTGGGCAATCCATTCTAGATCTCTCCAAATGTGACTGGTCAGCTTGACACTTCTTCCTTAGTCCTGCTCACTTTCTATTCCCCTGGGGATTCCAGGTCAGGGGTAGACTGATGATGCTGAATGTTGGTACCTCAGGGTATTATTGATGCTACCCCTTCTCTTCCTTCCTTTCGCTTCTTCCACTTTCCCATGGTTTGTTCTTCACCAGAGCTCTTTGTTGGTAAGAGTTTTCAGCCAGTGGATCTCAAGTTCTTCTTAGACGAGAATTGATATATCTGTAATCTCTTGAATGGTGGTTTTATTGCTCTGATGAGGCGGGATCTCCAGATGTTCTTGAGGATGCCTTTCCAATGTGGGTTTTTACGTCTTTGTACATTCCTCCCCGTTGATCCATCGAACTTGCCTAGATACATGGTCTTCCAAGTTGTTTGTCGCCAAGCTTCACTGGCTCTGAGCTGATAGAGTTGATCTTCAGGATTTTGGTTTTCTGGGGTTGGATATAGAGGCTAAATTGGAAAGTGAAGGGGCTAGACATGACGTTTTATCACGGATCTGCTTCACAAAGCTCAGTCCAGTGAAAATGGGCACTACAAGGACTGAGTGTTCAGGCCAGAACAACGAGCACATTTTGCCACTTTGGTTTCAAAAGAAGAAACCAGCTGTGCAGAGAAAGACCTGTGTCATGGTTTCTGCAACAGAATTTAGCCTCAGCATTTTTTATTTCTAAGCTCTCATGAATGTCTTCATTACTCAGTTTTCTCAATCTTTTTTTATCTTGTACAGTGTCACTTGTGCCTCACTTCCACTGAGCGGCACGGACCACACCAGTCAAGACCAGACTCTTGGCCATTTTAGAATCGTCCGGGCAATTCAAGTGAGCGCTTCCATTGAGCGTTGGACCATCAAAGCGCATGCGGAGTGTAGACCATTGAGAAAGCTGCACGTCAAAACGGTGTGACTACAGTGAAAGAGAAGCTACATCAGCTGACTCAAAAAACGGAAGGAAAATTAAAAAGATAACCACGGAGGATAATTATAATCTAGGGTAGGTGTATATGATGGATGAAGCCGGCCTCTATGTAGTGGAACAGTCTATTGTTCTGAATGAAAAGGGAAAAAAAACTTTTTTATTTGAGACAATACTCCAATGTTCTTTAATAAATGTTGGCAAAGCACCATTGGAAGTATTTTTTTGATGAGTATGGAGCGGTAACGGGCAGTCTTTGGCCGTGGGGTCGGGTGAGATGGAAATGTGGAGTCAGTATGTCTCTGGTCCCCAACCCCCGCAAATAAGGGGTATGGAAAGAATTTATTATTCTTTGCAAGAAGATTGCGGGGGGCAAAAAAGAATACAAACAAAAAGAGGACAAAACTTTCCGTTTGGATCTTGAGTCGGGAAAAGCGCTGGTTGGAAGATTGCTGTTGTTGTAAAACCTTTCCGCTAATCAATGGATTACATCGTGTAACGACAGAAGCTCCACCTTAATGGGTCCATCCCATTTTTCTATAGACCTACAACCAACGGGGGACCAGAAATGGTACCAGTTGGTCCCGCTTAATGGGTTCATTTTGTAATTGAAACGCTCAAAAGTGCAGTCCGCCCTGGTCCAGTTCGGTCTGGACTGCTCAGTCGATACGTGGCATTGGATCTCCAGGAGGCTATTTCAGCCATTTTGTGAAAGGGACTGGGTTGACCAGTCCATTAGAGGACCAAAGCAAAACATTCACCCCAATTCATAGATGTTTTCAAACCTTTTATGATTTATCATCAAGCAGTGCTATATTTTCTAAATAGCTCTCTAAAAAGCTTGGGTTTCACTTGCTTTTTGCAGAGACTGTTGATGAGGTCAGAGGGCTCACTGCAGCTCAGTACCTCATCCTGTCAGTGTTGGGTTCATCCAGAGAGCTACAGGACGGGAGGATTTAACACAGAGCTGTGATGCTCTTCTCCAGAGAGGATTACTGCTGCAGTGCTGCGGGAAATGGACCCCCGGCACAGCCAAAACCAGGGCTGCCCCACTAGCACAAACTTACACTCAAAGAACACGTGTGAAATTATTGGTGTGTGGATGCACAGACGCCCAATGCTAGCCATCTTTCACGTTCTCCCTGCCTTTTCATTGAACGTGCCGGTCATGCTCCCCCTTCTGCGCTGTAGCCCAGCAGGCAGGAGGTTGCGTTTTATGCTTTATATATAGTACATATTCCTCACTCTCTGTCCTATCAAATCACACATTTTCCCATTATCAGTTCCCCTGTCACTGTTTTCAGACCATTGCACACAATCATAACCACTTTACACTCAGTGACCAGAAGACACATACTGTCCTGCGTTTTTTTTCTCCTGGTTCTCAAGGGTTGCATTTAAAAAGTGCTTTTTCTATTCTTCCAGTTACATGATCAGATACCATTTGGAAAATTAGGTATTTGTCCATTAGGAATGCACTTCGCAGGAAGATGACAATAGCAAGAAGGGGCTGGCTACCTACCATACATTGAATATTGTCACTGCACTCATTTTACCAGTCCCTGCCTTTATGTCTAATGTCTTAGAAACAAAAACGACTCCTAGTGCATGTTTGAAGAGATCTCCCGGCCACAGCGAGAGCACTTATAAAAGCACTTTAGGCTTCCAGTTTAACTGCATCTGTTACAGTTGGGCTTCCATGAGCAAAACATAGCAGCCCTTTGCCATCTGTCTTTCTCGGTCAAATATGCTATATTTCTGTCATTTCTGCTTTCACTGAAAGCCAGTTCTCCAATCACAGGCCTACAGCAGTCTTGCTTACATACCAGCTGGACTCATTCCAAACAACTTCCATCATGTTTTTAAAATATTTTTTTTTTATTTTACTATGATTCTACCAGCGTTCACACATATAAAAAATAAGCGAGCCTCAGGCATAATTCTGATTGGATTCTAAGAGGATTGGGAAATACCTTTGCTCAAAAAGCCCAGTGACGTTGATTAATATCAACAAGTTCCCCCATTTTCATTCCTCAAAATAAAAATGTGGTTCGAGCCCAAACAATTCCCTGACCCACATCTATCTGATATTAAAAGCAACCGCTCCACTTCAAGCTCTCCTGCTGTGGCAGAGGACAGTAAGCTAAAGCTACAGTCTTATCAGATCGTTAATTATGGGATTTTACGAGCTGTACTGTGTAAAATTACAAATTCCTACCACACTATTGGTTTAGGTCACTAACTCAGCGGTTGTACCTCAATACTTTGCCTTATTTCTTGAAATATATTTTACCCTTTTGGGCATGAATGCAGTCAGACTTCTGTTTTGTTTTTGTTTTCTTCTGATGTTTGCATGATGGCCTGTCTCATCCTCATGCCACTTTGCATTTTACCTTTCTTTAGCATTTTTATTCATCAGTATTTTTTAAAAGTCGAAGAACATGAATAACAAAACCCCAACATTTTGTCTAAAAATCCAACAGTCGAGAAGGTTGTATTGCTTCATAACTAAAGCATTGTTTTATCGAATGCAACCAAAACTCACAAATGCTTGTATACAGAAGGTCAGCTGTCTGAACCCGACCATCTTAAACACAGATTTTCCTAAAAATAATTTAGATTAAAAAGAAAATTGTTACATAACTATTCATTTTTACTCCTAAAAGATGTTTAAAAAGGTTGTTAAATGTCATGAAGTTGGCATGTTAGAATGTTTAAAATGCTTTATGTGTAACTTTAGCTCACTTTATAACCTTTTCTTTTTTGGTTCTTTTTTTTTTAATGATGCAAGTATTTTGTACTTGTTAATGCTTATCTAAATCCAATGTAGTGCTTTTCAGCAAAGCACTTTTTTACTTAAAATAAAAAATACTTTCAACAAGGCAGAGAAAATTTTGTTTTGTTTTTTTTTTTACTTCCAAGATTTTATAGTGATGATAAGACTAAAATGACTGCATAGTCCCTCCATGATTTTTACATTGTCAGTGACCGATTTGTGTTAAAGTTGGTTTTTGACACATCTTTAAACACTTTAATCCATCCGCTAGACAAATGCTCATCCAGTTCCAGCTCTTAATCATTCAAACTGACTGAACAACCTCCAAAATATAGTTTTATGTAAGTTTTTTATAGCTGTTCTAGTTTTGTCAACTGAAAATTCAAAATTCCCCCAGATCTTTACCACTACATTTTTCAGAATGTTTCCCATTTTGTATGTTTGTTGCCGCTGTATGGTTTTTTTTTTGTTGTTTTTTTTACTTATTGCATTGAAAAAATGTATTGGATATATTTAACTCTCTTTTAATAATAACATTCAAACTTTTAGTTTTTTTGTTTTGTTTCCTTACTGAAATGTAATAGTTTTGGAACAGAATAAAGTATTTTTCTACAATGGTTGGATCTTCCCACTGATATTTTGGGAATTACAAATTAACCAGTGCAGTAGCTTTAGGGAGGGGTGGGAACAATGTTTATTTTAAATTTTGGTTAAAAAAAAAGAAATCAATATGACATGGGCAGTAGTCAGAGTAACAAACAGTGTGCAGCACAGGCAGTAAGGACTATCCTTCATTTCCTGAAATGCACATCCAGCATAAGAAATTTCAGAACAGAAGTATTTTGAAATCTCTTACTTTTTTTCTATAACATTTTGTATTGTATAGAATATTCCATGCATGCTTTAAAGTCCAATTCTGTTCATTTTAGTCATTGTTGCATCTTTTTGACTCATTGTCTAACCAAGTTGCATTCTCCTTCAGAAACAAATGCAAACATCTACCTATAGCACCAGCAGAGCTGAACGTGCATGCTCTGCCTGTATGAGTCAGCTCCACAGCTTTCATATGGAGCTTCATTTTCTCCTGGGTGGAGATGTCATAACTTTTGCAAATGACACAATGTGCTACATGAGTGGATTACAAGAAAAAGAGGCATTTTCATTTTACAAATGCAAATTTGTACAAATGAAAATTGTAAATAACTCTACATGGTAAAAGAAAATTGCTTCGAAAGAAAGGTTTCAAAAACAAATTAACTTAAAAGACGCCTTACTATGTGGAAATACACCTCACGCTCAGCCTTGTACTCTGAGTGAAAGCCACTCACAGATGTGGAACAGAAACAGCACTTTAGGCCTTTAATAGCTCTGAAGAACAAAACAAACCATTAGAAAAAACCACGAGTGGTCTGTCCAGTAGTTTTGCTGCTGTAAATATTGTTTAGCTGGCTTATACAATTATTAAAAAAAAAAACCTTTAAGTGCACCACGGGACCAATTTGGGTTCATATTAACAATGTGAGTATAATAAAATATCAGTTGTAAAATTGGTGCACTGTTAACCCTAATCCCTTAGGACTGGTTCTTAATCGATGTATCTATCATGTCATATGGAGCGCACAAGCTATACGGAAAACACATTATTAAAGAAAACACTGTAAAGATATCAGAACGTATGTTTTTTTAAATGAGGAAATCTATTTTGTATTGATTTTTCATTGTATTCTATTTTTCATTCACGTTTTTTGTGAGTTAAACCTAACATCTATGTGCAAAGCTGTTTGTCAGTATAGAAATAGTTGTTATTAGGGAATAAAGGAAAATAGAAGCAGTCACACCATAAATGTTTCTTTCTTTACTTACGAAAGAAAAATTAGATCAGTTATTTAGTTAGTTATTTAATTTACTTTATATTTCTTAGAAAACAGATGACTATGGCTTCAAATGGCAGAATTACGCATTTGGTACACTGATGTACTCAACTTGACTCAAACTGAGACATAACAAAAATCTTTTTGGGTCACAGAATCAAACTCATCCCAACATGAAACAATCAAAATAAAAGTTACCTATGTAACTACAGTTCTATAAATCCAGCATGACCGTGAGAGTTCCCAGTCCCCGGGTTCCTTGCGTTCTCGTGAGAAGTGTTTGGGACTGCGCTTCCGGTCCCACGTGACTTTATTGCCTCACATGAGTCAGGAGGTTATAAGTGACTTTGATGTCAATAAATTCTCAAACCACGCATACGTAAGAACCATTCAGTGCTTGTGCCACTGCCGCCGACGATCAGGAGGGATGAAATAGAATTACTGTGGCATCAGCAAAATAATATGGGACTATTTACATTAAAGTGAGCGTCATGATCAAGTCTTTACCTAAGACAAAGTTTATGAACAGAAACTAAGATGCTTTTCAAACAATTCCTGGCCCAGTAAATATGTTACATTTGTGTTAAATATTTTCCCTAAAATCAGTGTTTAATTTTGTTTAAATAAATAAAGTATTTTCCTTCCTGTTTTTTTAAATGAAGTGTCTTTAGATCATGTTAATAATGTGTTACTTGTATTCTTGTTGCTTTGCAGAGATTTGTTTGCTGACACGAGGCAGGAGGACAGCCAGCGTCCGAGCAGACACGTATTGCCGCCTGTATTCACTGTCAGTGGATAACTTCAATGAAGTCCTGGAAGAATATCCAATGATGAGAAGGGCCTTTGAGACTGTTGCACTAGACAGGCTGGACCGCATAGGTAAGAAAAAGAAATCTAAAAAAAAAATCAACTTGAGCAAAAATGTAGAGTGGAGTAAAAAACTACTTATCTTTAATATCACTGACAGTGACATTAATTTATGTTGGCTGGTGGAATGACAATGAAAGGGACACTGTACCACTATTCATCTGAGTAGTGATAGTGTCCCTTTCATTGTGAAAACAGCTGAATGCTCAGCTTGGTTTAGAATGAAAGACAGAGGGATTGCTCCAGAGAGTTTCTTTGTGGAAAATTCTGATTTGAAAAGATTTAATAGGTTGATAGTCAGGAATGGTGCCATGTGCGTGTCCTTTCTTTCAGGTTTCATGCACATGTGCACGCTTCATCCTTAACAGAGTCACTCATACAGCACTGATCTACAAATTAATTACTGTCTTGATGGATTTTGCCAAATCTTTTCTAAATATTCAGTTGATAGGCGTTCAGGGGATACCGGGACAGAGTGGATGTAGTTACAATACCTCACAGCTAATGTATCTCAAGTCATGAAAGAAAATGGATCTAGGTCTAATAAATCTCAGTCTAATTGCATTTCCATTTACAATATGTTCAGATTTAACAGTCTTTTGTTAACACTGAATTAAAAATGAAATGTATTTGAATTAACTTTGTCGCTGCTAGTACAGTCATTCCACTACAATGGCTTATGGGTATGCAGGTTTTTGTTTCTAATAAGTTTCCAGTTAGGAATAGGAAGATAAAGCTTAACACTAGAAAATAAATCCAATGAGCAAAAAGTTCATTTTTTTTTAAGTGGAATTCATATTTAGTTGTTTATCTGTTGTTTTTTATGTGATACGTTTGCCCAATTTCTGTTTATTCTGCTATATTTAATGACTATTTTAACTCATCTTTTTTATGCTCTTGACATTTAGGGTAATATTGGTTCTGTTTGCAATGGTCACTAGAATTTTTAATGTTTTTAAAAAAGTCTATTTTAAAATGATCTAAAGTGCACTCATATGTGAACCTCTAACAATGTTTAAGCTGATTATTTATTGTTATTCTCACACTTTTCCTTTTTTCTCTCTCTTGTTTGTCACCCATCTGATCATTTATTTATTAATTTATTTTTTTTTGTCTGGCTGGGGGATTTTCTGCTAAAGGCAAGAAAAACTCCATACTGCAGCATAAAGTGCAACATGACCTCAGTTCGTGTCGATAACTAACCCGCTGCCCATCAGATCCAGCAACACGATCCAACATGGCCTGCAGTGCTCCACTGTGCTCACCTCATGCAGAATCCCCCGCCACAGACACCTCCCTCACCAACTCCTGTCATCTGGGCTCCTCTAATCCAAGCCCCTCTGCAGGCAGCAGCCGCCACCACCTCTGTCGCTATCGCTCTGACCCACCATCCGCACTTACCATCAGCACTCCTTAGACCTCCAGTTTCTGTCCTGGGTTCGCTGAGAGAGCCACCTAACCGCCTTCGGAAGTTCCAACCATTTGTTCCCTCAACAACAGCGTCTGGCTCTGCCATGGACTCCCCCTCCAGCACCCCGTCTAAGTTGCGCACTGGAGTGGATATGCCGTTGCTGACCTCTTTTCGAGCACAGCAAATGACTTTGGGTTCTGGGACAACAGGGTCTTTGCAGCATCCCTCAGGAAGTAAAGACAAGCGAGGAACTAATGGGAAAAGGTGTGGATCCAGTGAAGGAGGGCCCTCTGTATTCCCCTTTAGTTTATACTCATCCTCGGATTCACCCTCAACTAGCATGGCTCAACTACACCCACAACCACTACACCAGCAACCCTTCCGACCCAGCACCCCACCGCTCTCAAACCTCTTTCATCAAGGATCAGTCAGTGGAAGCACAGGGTCAGGACTTAGTGGCGGGGCAGTTGGAGCTTGTGGTGGTGCTACAGGATGGTCTTCGGCTGGAGCAGGTGGTGCATCTGTTGAAGAAGCAACAGGAGACGATACAGACTGGGCTGGGGAGGACTTTACAACTGGGGTGACCGAAATGACTCCTGGGGGGAATTTTGGCTTTAAAGGAGGCACTGAATTATCACGTGGAATTTTTGGGGAAACAGTTGTAGGACTCTCTGAGGGATCACTAGGTCCTGCTTGTGACAGGTTCATAAGCGGAAAACCGGGTGGATCCTTGGCTGGTTCTGTGTTACAAGACAAAGATACGGTATCTATGGCAGGAACTTCTAGAGTACCAATTGGAAGA
This sequence comes from Oryzias javanicus, assembly GCA_003999625.1. Classification (NCBI taxonomy): domain Eukaryota; kingdom Metazoa; phylum Chordata; class Actinopteri; order Beloniformes; family Adrianichthyidae; genus Oryzias; species Oryzias javanicus. Next base: position 28,945,366 of record CM012439.1, read on the forward strand.
GCTACAAGAGGATCGACGGGTGGGAGTTCTAGAGAATCACTGGTTTCAACAACCATTGGGGGATCGATGGGTGTGACAAAGGATGGATCGGTTGGAGTTGTTTCTGGTGTTCATTCTGGGACAGCATTTGAAGGAGTTTGTGATTTGGCAATTGTGAACCCCAGAGGATCATTAGGTAAAGGTTCTAGTGCATCAACAAGTACTTTTACAGGAGGAGCCTTAAGTGAGGCAGGAGGACACACTGGCAAAGGAATGGGACGTGTGTTGACGAGCCACACAACAGGATCTACAGTTTGTCCTGGCGGAGCATCTGGTGGGATCACAACTGGTCATTTTAGTTCTTCCCGATGTCAGAGTCCCATATCTACCAGTTCGTCAATCTCCATACCAAGCCAGATGCCCCATAACCAAACACCTCCCAAGCCTTCCCAAGGAGCTCCTCTACAGCAGTTTGCTGGAGGAGGGAGAACTAACAGTGGTTTGAACCTCTTCCAGAATCCCCTACAAGGATCCCCATCTTGCAGCCGAGGACCACCCAGCCAACAAGCTACTGAGAGTTCTCCCTCTTCACTCAGCCAGATCAACCTGGCAGGTCTCCAGTCTATCTGCTTGCCTCAACAGATGTCCTTAGAGAGGTCTGCATTGGCTTCTCTAGCCCAGTATGGCTCAGCAAATGCCTCTCCCTGCCTTACCCCTGTTGCTCCCAGTCCTACTATTCAAAGTCCAGTAACGGGTAGGACTTTCCACTACAGCGACCCTTCAAGTGCCACAGGATCCCACACCTCTTTGCTTATGCCTCAATCTCCTCTACTTTCACAATTTCCTAGCCAGTCACACACAACTGGGAGAGATTCACCTCTGGGATGTTTTTCCGAGGACCTAAAGCATTTATCGAGCTCACATCCATCAATTCCTCTGGAAGTGGCCCAAGCTCTAGGCCACCAAACTCCTCGCCCAACTACGGAATATTACCCTTCACCATTTTCTTCTCCAACATTTGTGCCCAAACCTTGTAGCTCAGTACCAGGGCATATGACTCCTCCAATACAGACGTCTCCAGGACACCCTCCTCATTCTCAGCTCCCTGGGGCCTCCGTGGCCTTGCCTGCTAGACGGAGTTCTCCCACGCACTTGTCAGATCTAGAATCTCAAACTGTCCGTTCAAAACTCCCTTCGAACTTGTGAGGATTGATCACACCCTCCTGAGTTCCCATGAAACAAACACAAACTTATTTTTATTTGTAACATTATTTTCCGTACTTTATTCACTGTGCATTCCACCTTGCATTTTACCAAGATTTTTGATTTTACTGTGGCAAAAAAAAAAAAAAATCACCTGATAGGTCAGAGATCTAGAATATTCTTTATTCATTATATACTGTATTTTTTATTTATTTAAACACACTGTATATAGATAGAGATATATTTAAATGATAAGTTAATCAAGGGACAAGGAGGGTGTGAAAGTTGGAGGTCAGTTGTTTTATTGATTTCTACAACTATGCCAAATGCATCTGGTGACATATGTGAAGTTCATAAAAGGACACCACGTTCTTTTTTCTGCAGGAACTTATGCACTAACACCTGCATGAACAACAGTTATTTTGTGTGTTTTGAAACAATTATCCACATTTTTAGCAAAGGAGACATGCTTTGAGACTCTTGTACTGTCTCATTTGGGATCACATATTGTTGATCTTAAATGTGTTGATTAGATTGTATCTATTTACTCTCTGTGTAAACTTTCTAAAAGAGATGGGGATGAAATTTTAGCAACCAAAAAGACTTTACACGAGAAATAACTATCCAGCTCTCTGCGGTCCATCGATTTATGTTTTGTAATGAATCAGCGCTGGTTTTTGAAGCAGGGGGTTTTGCGGAGATTCCCTCCGTCTCAATAATAAGTCACGTCATTCTACGAGGGACTGTTTTTTTTCTTCAGTCATATCCTAACAAACTCACTTTGTCTTCCAAGTACATGCCACACTGAATAATGTTTGTAGGATGTGTGTTATTTTTATTTCTGTCAGTGTGCAGCTGTTAATGAGCGAATGTTAAATTAAGTGTGACAAAGTCAAACAGCCGGATGCAAGGCGAGAGTTTTCGCTTGACTGAGCAAAAGTAAGTTTGCCTTTTTGGACAAAACCAAGGACTTCCACTAACCACAGGTGGTGTGATGCATTTTGTAGCACTCAGAAGTTTAAAAAAAAAGAAAAAAAAAACTCAATGTATATAATAGCCGAAAAGTTAATAAGACCGTTGATTACAATGTACACTTTCAAGTTATTTTGTTCTCCCTACAGGCTTCCATGAATATTATTTAACCAAGACTTTAATTTAGTAAATACTTGTTAGTCGGCACACAAGCTGACTTATCTAAGAAGTATACCACTTGGTGTATTTCCTTTCTACTTTACTTCCTTTTGTAGCTGCTAAATGGTCTGCACAGACCTGTGTCCTTACTGAAGGTTGGCATTGAGTTTAAAATATTGAATGTATGTCAATTTACTGATGCTTAAAGTATAAACTGTAGCTGTGGTAGATGCACTGATGGCATACTGCCCCAGGGGGAAAAAGGGACTGTTCTGTAACTGAAAAGGTCATTGACTCCATATCTTAGAAATATGTTATCTACAGCAGCCATTTCTATTTCCAAAGTGTCCTTTAACAAGACACAGAAGCACTGGCTAAATTGTTCATAACACAATTTGGAGATGTTTCTCGGTGAGCTGCGTACAACAGCCCACTCTCTACTTCATTTACTGTAAAACTGTGCTCCCGCTCTATTTTTTTGGAAGAAATTCTTCACAACCAAAAATATGTTTTTTTCATTTTAATTTGTTCAATCTCTTTGAAGCAATGCAAACTAATAAAAGCATTGTTGTTTTATTTAGCATGAACATTAGCAAAACTTTAACTTTATCATTAAAAGGAGAATCACCGTGACTTGTGTCTTTGCAAAAAAAAAAAATGAAATACATAATCTGTCACTAAAGGTGATTTTTATTTGTTTCTCTTTCAGCAAAAGTTCCTGTTGCTCTTTGCAGATTTAGAAAAGTTCTTTGCATGACCCACTTAGAATTTAGCAGATACATTAACTGCTGCATTCACTAGCCTTGAGAAAATAAGGCTTTGGATGGAAGGGACCACCTGCCTCACTGTAAGGAGCTTTAATCAAAAGCATATAACATAAAACCACTAATTAAAGGCTATGAAAGTTTCATGAAGGTGCGAAATGAATTGAAGAAACATTATTTAACAGAATATCACTTTCTTTTTTTTTTGGTTTTCACCAGATCTAAATGTATTTTTTACTGTTTGTTTTTCCTTTTGTTTGCTTCTTTGTTGTTTTGCTCCTATATCTAAGTCATATCTGGTTACAGTCCATCGACACGCTCTGAGAGCCTTTATGTGATTGGGGACACAGCATACACAAAAAAGACGGGTATCACTAAGCTCCCAAAGGAGAAGCGCCGTGATATGATCTCCATGTTTTTCTGTATCTCATCGCCAAGACAGGCGCAGGTTCCACTTAGACAGCTGAGTCCCCAACTCAGTCACAGCACTCAGCCACAGCAGCCTAATTTAACAAGACATGTTTGTAATCCCTTGACCCTCACAAGCTATCAGAGACTTGCACACCGAGGTGACCATGCTGTACCCTCATTACAGTTGTGTGAAGTCCTTATAACAAGGTAGGACACCAAATACACAAAACCCACTCATGACTGCACAAACGCATATTCGCAAACACACACTTATGCAATGGTCGTATTTGCAAATACTGTTGGAAACTTCATGGATTTTTTTTTTTTTACTGCAACATTTTAAGGTTTCAATAAGAAGCATCTGTAATGTAGTAAACAAATCTATGACTAATTGATTTTCCACTTTGATGGTTACATCCCAGGCTAGTATGTAGCTTGTAGTTGTTGCCACTTAAGTGACAATAATCTGAGCACTAAGGGATTTTTAATGGAGTTTACACATTAGTTACTGAATAATTATTTCAATATTCATCAGTCTCCCTTTATCACCACTTTAATAAACAGGACTGCCTTGGAGTTAAGCTAGCTTCTATAGCTGTCTAAATGGCTACGACATTCAGAGGTTTTTGTTTTAAAGGGGTTGTCAGTGATATTACCACTATGGATCTGACAAAACTACTTTACAAAGTGCACCCTAACCCTGCATGGTCTCTTGTGATCTGTGATCACCCGCTGATGTATGTCAAAACACAGTTAACATGGCATATGGACATGGCATTAACTTGTTTTATTTATTGACTATTTGCCAATACTGGAGTATTGCATTTGGAACAGATTACCTTTGCTACCTTTGCTTCTCTATTGAGTAAAGTGATGTTCTCTTTGTTTCCTGCACATAACATCTGGGATTTTTCCACATCTGGAATTTTTAATTCATGTACTCTGCAGGCTGATTTCCTTTTCTGGAACACAACTTTTTTTTACTGTCAGCACTGCTTTATTCTGGCATGGATGTGGAGAACAGTTAGAAACCCATCTCTGAGACAAAGGTGTAAATGTGAAGAGACGGCGATACGCTAACAGAATGATGCGGTTGGACGTTGATCCACAGGGGGGACAGGGACAGGCTTCGTTTGGCATCTTCCTGCCTACCTTATGATTGTTCCTGAGTGTTTGCAGATGTTATTCAGTGTGATATTGATTGGAAGGATATGAGGCAGAGCGTTGTTATGTAGCTAACGGGCGTTGTTTGTGTGCGATACGGTGTTTTCACTCCACCTGTCAGGGTCGATGGGTGAGGTGCGGCGCTGTTGGAGAAGGTAGGGCGGAGGTGGTGTAGGTCAAAGCTTACAGGGAGGAAACAGACAGGAATTGATTAGTCTTTCTGAAGGCAGTATGGTCTATTATCACAAATAAGCAGTTTAGATGAAGGGGTGGGCGGACACACTGTTTGCTAACTCTGTTACTGTCAGTTAGAGACCTGACACATGGAGACACAAGCTGCAAACGTTTGATTCACGCCGGTGTCATTTCATTAAGGAAAGCACCAGATTTCAATGACATTGAGGGAATAAATTCTTGACTGATGAGAGTGTAGCTTTGAAATAGTGAACTGGAAATGAGAAGAAAGTTTATAATCCTCGGGCCTGTGATATATTTGCAACCCATGTAATCCTTTATTCCAAATAAAGATTTGAAAACAGCCAAAATTGGAAATAACAAGATTTTCACCTAACAGCAATGTTTACTCTTCAAGCAGATTTTTTATTCAGACTATTTGCCACAGCTGCATCTCCAGCATTATGCAGCGCAGAGACAGTGTCTTTCATAAGAGTCAGCTGGGAATTAGATAAGGAGGCTTACAAACTTTGCGTCTTTTGAGAGAGACAAATCAAGAAAAACAATGGTGACTCACTTTCTCATGCAGCGAACTGTTTCCATTATGTCTCCTCTTCTCACCCACCTTTACATGGCGAGTAGATGTCTGTTTGAAAACCATCATGGAGAAAGCAGTGAGGGGCAACAAATTGATCAAAGTAAGTAAAGTTCTGTCCAATTTTTTCAAATGTAACTTTTAAAAAAGCATTGCTGAAGAAGCTATAGAAAATTACTATATCATTTTTCCCCTAGTTTTTTAAAAAAAATTATATTTAAGTTAATAGTTTCAGTTTAAATTCCCACTCTGATAAAATTTGTGTTTTTAAAATGTCCTTGTTGCATTTTTCTCATGAGGGTGGACATATGTAAAGAAAATTAAATTATAACTGCATTTCTGAGTATTTTTATTTATTCAAATCACTGTAAATAAGGAGCAAATGAAACAATGTCATTGGAATAAGTTTAAGAACGCGAATAAAGATTTATTTATGATACAAAATTTGCATGAAATAATTCAGTCTTTTGGTAGTTAGGCCCCTGGCAGATGATGTTTTTATCCTGGTGGGAGAAGCTCGGACCATAGAGAGATAAACCCCAGATTCTAGATGGTGAGGGCAGAGGCCAGTCCGCGACACCATACGGTCTAGGTAGAGAATGGTGCTGAGAAGGGCTTGCAAAACTGCCTGGAATGTAGAGAGATAAACTTTAATTTTAAAGCAGAAAGTAAATTGTGATTGGCTGTGAAAAGAAAGCTGAAAATTTAGCTATAGAGTGAATGCCTCACTGATGAGTGGTGTGTAGAGTGACGCAAGAACCCAGCATTCCCAGAAGTGAGTATCTTTTTCACTGAAATAACACCAAAGCTTTACTTCAATAAGGAGAGATCTTGAAAATGCGATAGAAAGATTTAATAGGGAAACCGGATTTGAGCATCAATAGTCAGTAGTCTTTGGGTGTTGGGCTATTGGCTAGAGACATCTTGGGGGCTTGGGATGACCTCAGACCAAGTGAAGAGGCCCCAAACGTTGATAGTGGTTAAGGCCAGACCCTGCTGAAGCAAAGAGCCAGGAGGTGAATGAGGTGGAGGTGGGCTGCCGAAGTGTCTGGAATGCGGACATTTCAATGTTTGGATTTCAAAACAAATGTCTGAAGTTAAAGTGTAATCAAACCCTAAATCAACTTTTGTTTGGGTTTTGACCTTTAAATAGGCCTTTAAAAGGCCTGTCTGTTGGTCATTGCCAAATTTTTGACAAATTAAAATAAGCTTGTTTAATTCTTGAAAATATAGTCAAAACCCGTCTGTGTGTTGCCCCCTATAGTTGAATTTTGTGATTCGTCAAACCATTTAAGCCCCACATCATTTCAGAAGTCTCACGTCATCATCTGCTGCTCCAGTAATGATAACAGTCCTGTTACCCAACCACACCCCTCTGACTGGATTTTCAAATTTGAGTGTAGTCAGCCTCCAACTTCCCTGTTTGGTTACCCTTTAAAGGCAGGAATTTGATTGTAATTTGCTGTGAAGAAAGTGAGCACCTTAGCCATTGTGAACTAAAGGACGTTTGGTATAAAGAATCAGTAATCCAGCATACCTGAAAATGGAGTAGATCGTCCGTATTGTAATTTGCCCAAAGCTTTACTCTGATGCATCCACTTGTAGACGAATAGATCCATGTATGTCTTTATTTTCCTTGTCCGAACCTGCATTTAACTTAAAACTGTAAGGCTGAATGCTTGCCAATTTTGTTGCACATGTAATGTTAGGTTGGGATTATTAGCGCCTGTAAGCTTGCGTCGGAGTGCAAAAATAGGGGGGGTGGTGGCAAATGGGGGGCGCCAACTCAGACTTCTAATGAACTTCTGCGCTCTGCAAAAACTATATCCTAGAAAATTACAGGTTTTTGATTTTCCCAAAAAATGTCAGAATCATAATTAAAAGATCACTTGGAACACCTTTTAAAGATCTTCCCCAGATGATCGAAGAGGGACTTTAATTTGAATTCATTTGTATGAACAGAAACCTGTTTACAGGTTTGTCTCTGCCTGGCTAGCTTGATGTGTTGTGAAACAGATTTCCTTTTATGGCGCCTCTGTACCATTTCCAATTCTCTGACAAAAGCTGCAGCGGATCGTGTTCAGTGCACTTCCAATTTCATTGCTTAATCATATAGCTCCTCTCCCTTTATGCAGTCCTACCCCCTCCATAAATATTAGTTGGTGAATCAGCGATGCACGCCACTGAAATCATTTGCTGTGAATGAGGATTACATGTAGCAGAGTGGAATCAAACCTGCAGGTGTGCTATTTTTATCTGTTTATGCATTCCCAAAGCACCTTTTTATCAATACAGAACCACTGGCTCCTTTTACGTTTCCTTTTTATTGCATTTGGCTCTCAATTTGTAGAATCAGTCGGTTATTGGAGACAATTTGAAGATTACCATATCCAGAGAGGAGTTGTTTATTTTTGCGTGTAAAACAGCTGACCTTTGTTGCTGCTACTCCAGTGAAGTGGAATGACACCAGCACAGTGTCAGTCCGACCACAGGCTGAGCTGTTGGGCAGATACTGTAACCTGAATATGACCCAGTTAAGGAATCGTGCAGCATTTTTACTGTTGGGGCTTTGAGGGAGCGGCCCTGTGCAGCTACCTGACAGAACTGATCGTCATACACTCATAGTTCTGCAAAACTTAGATATGCAAATCACTCATTGCATGTGTGTCTCTTTGGTTGCAGCTGATCAGACAGCTACAGTATGTGTTGAGGCCAAAGGTGGGACTGCTCTTCCCAGGATTAGTGAGGGAGGGGGGACAGAAAGGGCACAGTCAAACTCTATTTGGAGAGATGAAGGGTTTACATAAAGACAAAAAAATCCTTCCTCTGCTGTCTTTCATTTGCTAAAGTACATATATAATTCCTCTTAATCTGATGTTGGGAGCATAATGTTGACAAGGTACTCACTTGTATCAGTTTATATGTTGCATAGGACCTATTTGTATTTCTGTATTTATTTTAGATTCTCCTTATAAGTGATATCAGCACTGTACCAGATAAGCAATTGAAACCAAACTGTCTGTATGTACAGAGTTCATGAAAAGGGTTTTATAAAACCATTCACATTGTTTGACCTCTTTGTTACGGAGCGGGATGTTTTCAGTTCAACGCTATCCACGATTTCAACCGGAGAGCTCAACATTCTTTGGACAATAACCGAATCGACAATTCTTTTGCGGAGCGTTTTGAGGAGGACGGCGTTTTGGCTGCTTCGCTATTGTTCAATGGACTTTTTTTCTGGGGAACTACAGGGGGAAAAAGCAATAAAGGAACTGTGCAGGTATGACGGGAGCTTGTGGGACTCTGTGCCGACCCACACAACAACCACAAACATACGGTAGCAGTGACTGATCGTTTGTGTGGCCTTGAAAGGGGTGAACTATTGATAAGCACATATACTGGATGAAATAAAATGGTACTGAACAAAATGGGAGGAACATGTTTTATTGTCTCTATTTTGGAACACTGAACACACTACATTCAACAGAGGTGTGCACTCTCTTAAGTAACTATTAATAACCAGGAGTGAACATTGAGGAATTACAGTAATTTCCACACAATAGGACGCATCGGGTTAAAAGTCAACGCAGCTGACTTCACAGCGCCCTAAACTAACATATTCCAGACCCCTACGTCTAGAATATGTTCAAATAAGTATTTATTTATTTCAATAATTAAATTATAACTACTAGATCATTTTCTGAGGATAATAACATCTAACATTACTGTGACTACAATTCCCAATGTTAGTAACACACACAAAAAAAAAACGCAGTCCAGAATTGCTACACAATAGCTGCATTAGTGTATTCATAAGATAGACATTTTGACAGAGTTTACCTCTCGAAATCATTTCAACATCGAAAGGGACAACCAGAATTAATTGATATATGAGGTGCTTTAAAGGGTTATTGTAGTTTTTATTTTTAACCAAGGCTTTTAAGGGCGTCTTATGTTGTGGAAAAATCTGTATATCAATTTGAGTAACTATTTAAAATAAACATACATACACCAAGGAGTAATTTTCCCAACCATACATGTATTTGGGCAAAGTTGTGACAAATAACTGTTACTCTGCTACATTGGATTTATCTCAAATTTTTTGTTCCATCAAAGAACTGTTTTAATGTTTTTGTTTCTTTCAAAATGTTGTGATTTTCACATTTTTTGTCTGATTTCTAAAGCTCTGAACATCTATAATGCTGTTACTTATATATATATATATATATATATATATATATATATATATATAAAATATACTGTTTTTTTTTTTATTTGATTCTGCTAAATATCCAAAATGTTCTGTAATTTTTTTAATATTATAACTTAAAAAAGCAAACAAAAAAAACAATGGGAAGTCCTTTTCAGACACACGTGTCCACTCACATGCACACAAAGCACAGTCAAGAGACAGGTGAAGCTACTCAAAAATCTGGAAATGTTGGCAGACTGTAAAAAGGAGGACAGTCTGTGTCTGCCCCTGTGAGCACTCAGCCATCTGCTTCATTAGAATTCCCCCTTGAGGTAACCTTCCCTTCTTCAAGAGGAACTCATTGTAAGTGAAGGGCTTTGTTTTATATTGTCTATTGTAATCACACAGTATTCGCCTCTTCTGATGTTTGCCTGCAGTGAGAAGTGAAAGTGGCTTTAAGCCGCCCGCTTGGCGTCTGACAGCAGTGAAAATTCTCGCAGCAGTGTTGTATAAACACAGCATGGCCGCCGTTGCCTCCCGTACCGCCTCTGTGTGGGTTTGTCCGGCAGCCAGAGCGGTCATGGTGACATCCAAGCAGCTGAGGTGGCAGCCATGGAGAGACGAGCAGCTCTAAAGCCTTCCTCTGCAGCATCTGGGATAATCTGTTCTAGTTCTTCTTGGGTCACACTCCACTGTAATTAATCCCACCATTACCCTGCAGGCGTTGGGGTTAAGGCTCTGCATATGCTTGTGTCTCAAGGTTTAACTCTTTTTACAGATAGCCTCTTTCAATGGTACACCTGCACTGGAATAGGGCAGAGGCAAGGCACAAATTGGAACGTTTTATTGGTTACATCTTAAAAGTACATGGAGATTATGGATTTTTGTTGGCCAGCTAAATGAAATTTGACAGAGCTGAGTGACAGATTTCGTGGATCAAAAAAAAAAAAAAAAAGTAGAGCTCACGCATTAATTCTGCAAATGAAATGTGTCATTTATTGCCTGGCTTTCACCAGCCGTCTTTTTCCCCCCACACAATCTCAGATATCTGTTATATTTATGTTTACATAAAAGAAAAAAAATAATTTGATGTTCACTGTGTTCTAATGCTCATTGCATGGAGACCTGGCACTCTCTTTTTTTGGCAGCCAAAGGCTCAAAGCACTCAGAAATACACGCAGTAACTACAGCATATCCGTATTAGTGCTTTTCCCCCCTCTAAAACCCTTCCATCAAAGCCTTTTGACATCTGCCAGTTTGTTCACTAATTTTGTCCAAATGCCAACTTTAAAATGTTTTCTTCTGGTTAGTGTGTGAGCATGTTTCCACACACGGGATAAACTCTGTATCAACGCCTAATCAAGCTTTGAAGAGCCCAGAGAATGATCTGTCAACAGGCTCTAGTGTTCACTGGCATTGGTGGGGTCAGTGTGAGAAATAAAGGGCAAAACTCAAAAAAGGAAATCAGAAACCAGGATATTGAATGCCATCGTTGGATGAAGTTGTGTAAAATTTGGCAAACTCATTGGAGAAGTTGCCAAATGGGTTTAGTTTCATAAATTCAGCTTGAGATTTATTTCAGCTAATGCCTTAGTCACATGGGGGTTGACCGGGCCTGAAGGGGCTTGTAAAGAGGAGCGGCTGCATCTTAAGGGGAGTGCAGGGACTGTATGTTTGCAGTTCCGTTGAGGCTAGAGGCCACCTCAAGGAATGCCCTGAAAATGGAAAGTATTGTCTTGGATGTGGTAAGTGTATCGTGAAGTATTTGTTAAACTATTGCAAGTTATACGCACTTTTGATGCACGAGTGATGCTATTGTACTTTAAGCCACTTTAGCCATTAATAAGGTGTACTGGCCCCTTACTGACCATGCATAAACTTCTCTGATTGTCCATTGTCCTGATTTCTAACAGCTAGGTTGTTACGATTAACTTCCGTTCTCCTTAGCTTGTTTACATTAAAAGTGGGGTCATCTGGACACCACAGGACAGTGCGCTGAACTTTTTTTTTTCACTGATTTCGGAGTTTCACTAATGTCCATGGCAGACATAAAATCCTGTCCCCCTTCGTCCACATTTGTCATGGAAGAAATCGCATAACAATATGTGGTTGGAGCCATCTGGACCCCAAGGAGAGCGGAAGGGTTAAGGAAAAGCAGCACTAACAAACTCCTTGCGTATTGAAGTTTTTCTGCTCCATCATTTCTGAATTTTTTAAACCTTTGAATTCTCATTCTGAATTTTTTTTAACCCTTGATTTTTCATGTCCCAGAAATTCAATTGAAAAAAAACTTGATTTTTCTATCTTACTAGAACAAGTCGATCTAAGAGCACATCGATAGCCAGCCAATCAAATCATGACACCAAAGTGACATAAAATCTGATGGAACAGAAAAACTTCCATATTTGGACAGGCTTGAGAAAGATGAAACATTGAGAAATGTGTATGATATGCCTGTGAAATGAACACTTTCACTCTTCGGCCTTGCTGAGCAGTCTACGACTTTGACAATTGCTGCGGACCACCTTCATGCTCTGTAAAGGTTTGCTATATTTTCCACTCACAGACAGCCCATGTCCACCCATTGGGGTAGTTGTGACTAAGACATAATAGTTCTAACCAACTTTTCTGTTTTAAACAATAAGTCAACACAAATTCTACTTTTTGTAATTGCTCACAAGATTCCATATGAACATTTCTGAATGCTTTTTGAAAGGGACAGTAATGCAAAGCTGTCAACGTTGACGTCTAGTTTAATATCTCTACATTTTTGAAGACCCTTGATAAACCTCCCAATTGAACATTTTAATCTCTTTTTTTACTCAACACAAGATCCATTTGATTTCTTTTGTAAACCCTTTTGTGGATCACTCTGCAGGACTTCTGTCAGCAACTTCAAAATGTTCCCATTAATAATATTATAACATGACAGCATTTAAAAGTTTTACTAATTTTACTATTTTAGGGATCTTTCTTTGAGGACAAAATATTTCTTGTTGAGTTTTGAAAGATACTGAAAGGTTTTTTTTTTCTTTTCTCAAACATCAATACTCCTTATTCTCAGACCACGCCTTGCATGGAAATGCATTGGATTACAGCTTCTCTTTCTTTTAACCTTTTGTGGCCTTGTCTGGCTTCATCTGCAGAGGTTTTAATCGAAACTGAGAGTGAGAGAGTGGAGACGGGCTTAGATCCAATGGTGAGCTGCCTTGAGCTGTGGCCCTCGCTGTCATATGTCACATAAAAACCAGGAGCTCGGGTTGCCACTCCGGCATCTGTTAATCATCTGTCCTATCCACTTTAAGCACAACCCATCCTTACCTTTAGAAAAAAAAACCACAGGGCTGATGGAGTCCGCTTCCTTTTTCTGGTTGTGCCACACTTAGATCTATCTTCTGCAATGTTTAAAGCCCCCTTTCAATTATCTTATGGTCTATTTTAAAAGTATTCCCAGTGATCTTTTAATTATAATTATACAGGTTTAGGCCAAAATGATAATTTAAAGAACCTGTCATATCATAGTTCGAAACCACTAAAGGGGATGTCGAAGTAAAAAGAAAAAAAAATTGAAGTTACATTTTTTTTCTAAAAATTGAAGTGAAAACATTTTTTTTGGTTAATCTGATTACTATCTGGTGTGCACCAGATAGTAATAAGTAAGTAGTAAGTTAGTTTTTTCTAAAGGTTGAAGTAAGAAGAAAAAATTCTGCTCACCAGTTACTGCCTTGTACATACCAGTTACTATCTGGTGCGTATCAGTTACTGTCTGGTGCGTACCAGTTACTATCTGGTGTGTACCAGTTACTAACTGGTACATACCAGATACTATCTGGTGCTCACCAGTTACTTTGGTGCACACCAGTTGCTTTCTGGTGCATACCAGTTACTGCTAGTACTTACCAGTTACTATCTGGTGTGTATCAGTTACTATCTGGTGCATACCAGTTACTGCTAGTACTTACCAGTTACTATCAGGTGCTTACCAATTACTATCTGGCGCTTGGCAGTTACTATCTGGTGCGCACCAGTTAGTAACTAGAATTTTTATTTTATATAATTTTAATTAATTTAATTTTTTTTTTTTTTAACTTCAATTTTTTTTTACCTCAGTGTCCCTTTAGAGACTCTGTTATCTAGAACATAGTTTTGGCAGAAAAAGAGTTAGCCAGAATTGTGCCCCTGAGTTGTGGGTGGGTCTGTTGACAGGGAGTAAGCCTGCCCTCATTTCCCATCTTCCCTTTGTTTACTCTCTCGACTGCCAGTTTTACAATAAGAGCTATCCAGCCATAGAATAGAATAACTTTATTGTCATTGTACAAAATACAACGAAATTGAGTGCACTCCTCTTTGATGTGAAAAATAAATAGATAATAAAATGAAATATAAAAAAATACCAAAATATATATACATATATATACATATATATACACATATTAGATTCAAGCAAACATCCAGCCAACCACACAAGAAGTTAAAACATTATAATAAAACATTATAATAATAAAAAAAAAACCACAGGGCTGTTTTGAGCTAGATGCAAGTAAATAAGATGTACTCAGATTTAGTTGTCTGCAAGTGGATGCATCAGGATTGCACCGCGAATTTCAGTTTTTACATAACAATTAAGAGCTTTTTCAAATGGCATTTTTGCAACTGCTCCTGATTTCCAATGATTTGAATTAAGACATATTTAGAAATGCACTTTAAATCTTATTATTTTTTTTTTTATATAAATGTCCTCCACCATTAGAGAAATACCACAAAACATGTTAAAAACATGACTTTCATTTGAGTTTAAATGCATTCAGAATAAATTATATTTGAAATATCAATTTCTGTTGAATGGTTTGGTGAAAAATTGCATCAAATCATGGACTTGCAGTTCAAGTACTTTCAGTGGTGGCTTTGAAATGGGAACGGCACGCTGATACTTCCTCCCCACAACAATCTTGCATATATTAGCATTCGATATAGTTCAACAGATAATGTTTGCGTGTTGTCTTTTCTAAAAATAAACGTGTGAAAAAAACCCTAAGGGGGAACCAGTCTGAGCGGGAGGAAAGTACCATTTGTGCATAACTGGCAACAATAATCCTCCATGACTTGTTATACCCGCTTTGCTGTCCCCTTCACCTCCTTTCCGTCAGATTTGATGGGGAGAAAGCCCGCCTTTTCTGTCCTTCCCTCCCTTTTGCCACTCAGACAGTGTATCTGTCACTTTGCCCTTGCCGGCTTTTCACAGGCAGCCCCGCACCCTTGGCTTGCAGGCATTGTTCCCTCTTTATCATATTAGTCTGTGCCCTTGAGCATTTTTCAGCCAGATGCAGCCTTTGAACCAGGAGAGAAAGCAGACAAGGGTAGCCATACCATAAATCATATGGTTTTAAATTTTGACGATGAATTGCCTGGCGCTAAACCCTCACACGGAGAGACGCTTTTTGATTGGCTGTTTTGTTGGGCGTGTGTTTCTATCGGGGCTCCTGAGATCTGAACAGCCTTCATCATTGAGAAATGTATTTGCATATATATTTGCATATCACAGTTAATATATGATTCAATCGTGTGGCAGAAATACAAAAAAAATACATTTATATCTTGGATTGAAAAGTAAAATCAGACGCTCATCAAGCAGGTCACACACGTTCGGCGCTCCGGCGCTCCTGAAATCCTGCCTTTTATGTTAAGTGGCCTGTAAAGTTATGTCA
This sequence comes from Oryzias javanicus, assembly GCA_003999625.1. Lineage (NCBI taxonomy): Eukaryota > Metazoa > Chordata > Actinopteri > Beloniformes > Adrianichthyidae > Oryzias > Oryzias javanicus. The sequence goes on from CM012439.1 coordinate 28,960,684, forward strand.
CATAACCCAGGAGAGCCGTTACAAGAGTGTGGAACAAAATTATCCTTTGAAATCCTAAAGGCTCTTCCCTTTTTTTTTCTTTTTTTCTTTTTTCTAATGATTAAAAAAAAATGAAACTTTCTTTTTCGCTGACCACTTCTGGTGTGTTAAGAGTCAAAAATAGCCCTCTCCAAAAGGCTTAAAGGACTGCTGAGCAATCAGCAGCACATTCACACAAAGAAGGCTGTGCAGGCAGAAGAACAGGAAGGAGCAAGGTGGAAAATAATGAGTTGAACCAAAAGGAAGACCTTGAGCAAAGTTAATTAAGTTGAACACAATAAGTGTGTGATACTTATAATTCTTTGTGATGAATGGCATTTATTTTTGACTGGATTTGATCTTTTTTTTTCGTCATGTATTGTTTTTTTTTTTTTTACATTTTAGGAGGAAATCAACATTTCCAGAGATGCACAAATAACCTGTGTGTTCAATTGTAATGTTTGACTTTTTTAAAAGGCTGCAGTAAAATTAAAAGCACTCTCAGAGATTATTCAAACTGACCCTCAAAATGAAGCTGATTAAGCTTAAACCAAGGATCATGAGTCATGTTTTCATAAGGACTGAACGCCACCATTATCTTCATTAAGATGATGATTTGATCACATAGGGGCAGCAGAAACTAGTTATTAGGAAAATTGACAAGTCATTTCATTTTCCTTTTTTTTTCAATGGTTTAATTTTCAAAATAATATGTTAAAAATGCTTGCAGATGGGATAATTAAACATGAGAGGAGTGATTGTTGCTCTTTTTTTGACCCATGGTTTCTGGTGACTGTTCACTGAACCCTCGACCGTCAAAGGAAAAAAGAAAAAAAATCATGTCAAACATTAACCCATTAAACTGCGTTTTCTGCATGGATCACCATCTGCTCTGCTGCACGTTGACCCTCTGCCTGTAAGCATGACAGGCAGCTATCCCAGTTATGTCAGCAGTGAAATGCATTTGCAGTGAGAAGCCGACAAGCTGCACAAGATGACAGATTACGAAATCGACTTCAGTATATTTTTGTATCTTAAACTGTATGTTTTGCAAGAACGATTGCTAGGAATGAACAAAACACACACACAAAAAAAGACAAATAAATCTGCTTATTAGTGCAGTGGACGGATCCATTTATGTACAGGACTGTAGATGGCATGTCATGTAAAGAGACACGCACAAAATCGCACATCTCCCCTTTCGGCCGCCGCAGGACAGCTGATAAAAATATCACAGGCCCCATCAGGCAATTAAACAGGGAGACACGGCATTGTGTGTTGGCTGCTTTAATGGCTCTGGCCTCCCTACAGAGAAGTCAGAGTGACTGGACAACAGGGGGTTTGCAGACCACTGAAGAAGTGGACAATCAAGACACGGGAGGAGCTGGACTGTGGATGGCTTTGAACTGAAAATTGCTCTTTGAGTGGCTGACAGAGGGGCAGCCGTGAGACGGGGAAAGAAAGATTTCTCATTTTTGGGAGGGAAATGAATAAACAGCAATGGACTATATTAGTACAATAGAAAGGAAAATTGTCTTTTGTGATTTTTCTAACTTTTAAATAAAATCTAAATAATGCTGAAATATGACAATGCTGATTGAGAATTATTTGATTTATTACTAAAATGGTCTATGTCTGAATTCCCAGCCTAATCCCTAACTACTAAAAAGCTATAAAGTACAGGACCATTTAGTTCCCTGGATTTAAAAAGCAATTCGTACACCACGCTTACTACTTTTTTTTCATTTTTTTAATCGCTGGATATGAATTTCACAAAGTGAATATCTGATCAATATGAAAATTTAATGACGTCTATTTGTGACTCCACTCGCTAGTTTTTCGCAAAGACTTCTGGGAAATTTCAGTGGACTTAATTTTAGAGTTGTAGATTCGGACAGGACTACAAAACTGCAAACACACTTCATAGTGTATTATTTAGTGAGTAAGGAAGGAATCCGGACATAATTAAAGTTCCACTCTTTTTTTCTATTTCAAAAGTGTTTTATACTTTTTTTTTAAGTCTATTTATGCATTTTTTGCCAAAATAAATGTTTTAAAAAGCTGTCGTTTTCTAAAACAGTTTCTACAGAGAGGCAGGAGTTCATTAGAAATGTACCTGAGTAAGTATGTATGTTGGAGTGGAGCAACCCCGCCACCCCTTTATCTTCAACACAGACCTCTCTGTTTACATTATTTCCCACTAGATTACCTCTCACACTACTTACGCTTACATGACAAGTGCAACAAATATGATGAGCAATATCGAAGCTATATGCAGCTGTACAAACGAAGGATCTATGTGTCTGCAGGTGGATCCACCAGAATTGAGCAGGGAGCTTGTGCCCCGCCCAGAGTATTTTCTATGTAACTAATATGCTTCTTTTCAAACTGTTTTTTTCCATCTGCTCCTGATTCACAGCAATTTAAATAAAGAAATACTCAGAAATGCATATTTAAACATCAATTTATTTATATATTATCATCATAAAAATTTCAAGACTGTATGTTAAAAAGACTAAAACCACAATCTTCTAAACTCTTTTGTTTTTCTGGGCGTGTTGACATTGGGAGTGGGTCACCTGGACCCCACAAGACAGTGCAGTGAACTTTTTTTCCAGTGATTTTTGATTTTTTATTGGTGTTCGTGTCAGACATGAAATCCTGTCCCCCTTCATCCACATTTGTCATGGGATGGATAAACATCAATGTAAGGCTTGGGTCATCTGGACCCCATAAGATAACCCAAGGGTTACATAGAAAAGCTCATCTGTGCTACTTCAGATTAGCAGTTCACTCTCAGATTGTGCACGTTTTATTGATTATATAACTAAATCTGGATAGGGATGATTTCTGGATTAATTTGAAATTCTGTTTGGATGATAATGAGTATTACATGTTATTTGATGTGTGATTGATGTTACTGTTGTTCTATTGAGTTAATCAATAATCAACAAGCATTTCACTTTACTACTTGAAAAAAACAACTACTACTAAAATTACATAACAATGCAAAAGTGTAAAATGAAGTAACTAAGTAGGGGTGAGGTTATATAAGTGTGCTTCTTCCCATTCCTTTTCAAGCAATCAGACTCTACGTGACTTTATTTAATAATTACTATATTTAACTAATCAAATGTGACATAACTGTGTGTTTTTTGCGTGTCTGTTTTATATTTTCTAATCAGTGTATTTCATTATTTCTGTAATGAGTTTGAATAATGTGTGCGTTTTGTCCTGTATTTTTTACAATAAACCAAATCAATGAACCCATCAATATATCAACATAATTTAAATATCTACATTTATTCAGAAATCAGCCCATTTATCTTTAGCCATCAATGTGACTGTATGATCTTTATGCCAAACATTAAAAAAAAAATTTAACAAATGTTTTACCCAGACAAAATTATTTTATATATACAGTAAAAACTGAAACTTTGGATCCTTTAACATCAGCTCAACAATTTGTTACTTTGAAATATATATTAGTTTTTATCAAATTTAATTTAAAAATTTTTAATTTAATGAAATCTAATCATTTTCAATGTACAAATTACAGTAATTTTGTTAATAGATCCAATGTTTCTCTTTTTATAGTCTGCTATAAATGTGTGGTCACATAATTAAAACATGTATACATTTAAAATTATTTCATTATTTTTGTCTTTTCTAATTCATTCCTCCAAACTAATTAAATGCCTGATTTAATTTCCTATTGGTGAATATAAGATTTCCCTTGTAAAGACATCAGTTTTAAATCTGGCCTCTTAGACATGTTGTTTTGTGAGACGGTTTGACTAACTAACTGCGGTTAATCGCAGCGTTGAGTGACTGTTGTGATACGTCTCAAGCTGAGAAAGGTTAGTAATTCCCACAAGAGACGGAGCTTAGAATCAAAGAAATCCCAGTAAATTCAAACCTCTTAATCTCCCTGTCAAAATGAAAAACCATCTAAAGAAGGCCGGGTTTCTTCTTGTTTTGTGGAGGTGGGTTAAAAAAGAAACCGAAAAACCAACAAGAAATGTTCTCTTCCCCTCTCATGCTCTCTTTTCCCACTGACAGTTCTCTCCTTCCTCTTTTCTGTAAAGCCCTAAATCACTCTTGATACGGACAAGCATGCAGTTAATAAATGTAACTGCCAGCAGGAAGGAGCTTACAGGATCCGTGTGTGTGTCTGACAGAAGGACAAACCCACCTGGGTATCTATGTATGAATGTGAAGGGCAGGAAAAAAAGACTCCATTCACCACATCTTGTACAACTCTCCTTACAGCTCACAAAAACAGCCTGATATTACAGTACAATACAGTGTTGCACGTGTTGCACAGAGCTAAAGAGCACAGGACATTATTGGCCCTCCCAAGGCACAATGATGACGAGGCATCGGAGCCAATGCTGCATTTAGATATGGATGTTCTGCGGCTTGTCACGGCTGAGAGGCTAGGTCGCATAAATTGATATGCAGGCGCACGTCGGCGCAGGGTTTCCTGCAGCAAGCGGGCAGCTCTCTTGTCAGAGGTGTACTGAGGCGTGACATGTAAAGACACACACAAACTCGCACATCTCCCCCTTTCGGCAGCCGTCCGCCGCAGGACAGCTGATAAAAATATCACAGGCCCTATCAGGCAATTAAACAGGGAGACACGGCGGTGTGTGCTGGCTGCTTTAATGGGTCCGGCCTCCCCACTGAGAAGTCTGTGCGACTGGCCAACAGGGGCTTTGCAGACCACCATCGAGACGTGAGAGGAGCTGCAACTCCAGACTCAGCTTATTTTAAAATGAGCAATAAAATTTATTTGAATTGATGTTGAAACTACAATAAAGAATGAAAAAACACCCAATTAGATTTACGAATGCTAGCGTTAATGTTTTTTTGCTGAAAGTAGTAGCTTTACTTTACTTTAATTGCTGAAGGAATTTCCTGAAAATGCAAAAGCTATTTGAAAAATGTTAAATTTGCTAAAAGACTGGAAATGTGATTAAAGAACTATGAAAGAGTGCTGAAGTTGACCTAAATTTCTGAAAAATGTATATTAAAATTGCTTTAAAAAATCCCTTATAGATACCAATTTTGCAAAAATGTTTAGGTTGTTGCCTAAATATGAGCTGAACTCTAAATTAGCCCAATAACCTTAGTAGACGCCAAATTAGCCAAAAAAGATAGTTTGTTGCAGAAATATTAGCTAAACTTCAAAATAGCTTAAAATTCATCAGTAAAATAAATTTATCTAAAACGTTAGCCTGATGCTAAAATGGAAGCTAAACTCTAAATTAACCTATATTAACTTCAGTAGATAAAAAACAAAATGAACAAAAAAGTGTTAGCATGTTGCTAAAACATTAGCTAAACACCAAATTAGCATAAACAACCTTGGTAGATGCCAAGTTAACCAAAAAAAAAAGAAACTAGCACATTGCTTAAATACCAGTAAACTCCAAAATAACCTAAAATTCCTTTGTAAACTAAATGAGTCAAAAATGTTAGCATGTTGCTAAAATAGAAGATAAATTCTAAATTAGCCTAATAAACCACAGCAGAAAACAGATTAGCCAAAAAAGCTTGTTGCTAAAATATTAGGTAAACTACTTTTTTTTTTTATTAGAATAAAATATGAAAACATCGCTCATGAATATATTTAAAGGCTTGTTACTAATTTACGTAATATTTTAAAATTTTAAGACTTTCTCATTTGTTTCCCATGAGGAAAATTTTGCTCAATATTTCAGAAACTATACATTTTATGACTACCAAAAATACAAGCAATAATGTCTTGAACAAGCTGAATGTTTTGATACCAAGATTCCTGAAAGCGCTGATTGAGTTTTTTACGTCCCAAAAACTTATGGAAAGGAACAGGAGAATCACTATAGTGTGAATTCCTACAAAGAATTCACAGAAAGATCAGCATTTAGTACATTAATACCGCATACATTTTTCATTTTAACAACCTTGTAGAAGCACTTAAAATGATGCAGCTCCATGCAATATTTAAACGTGGATGCGACGTGTGTGCAGTATTTATAAATGCCAGTTTTTATTTTAATAATGCACATCTCGTGACAGTATTTGACCACAAACACTCAAAACTATCTTATTATGACTTTAATTATTTATAATTTTTCACAATATGTTTTAAGAAGACATAAATGAGTCATTTTCAATTGATAGCTTAATTTATTTTAATGAATATTTTATTATTTTTCTTTGGTTCTTCTTTGAACTGAAATGCGCTCATAAGTTGTGTTGGATTTTACTATCAAATTTGGTTTTACAAAGAATTCCGCAGAAACGCCACAACCTGGAGTATGGCTCTGCCGGCAGATGTGGAGAACATCATGGAGGTGACGGATCTACGCACAGTAATGGACATTCCTGCAGCACAAATGGGTGTTATCAGCCGACTGATAGAGGTTGGTATCAGCTCCGTGTCTCGGCCCCTGCCATGACTACCACTCTCACCTCGGCGGGGGGGCTCTGTGATGAACTCTGTATCGCCAAACACAATCGCAGTGATACAAGGTGGCACCACTGTGGACTTTGGCAGAGACGTGACGCTGTCTAGTATTGTTGTCCGTGTTAGATTGAACCAGACAAACGCAATAAGAAGAAGAATAATGTGTTTAATGGGCCTCCATTATTCTTCACAGGTTTTGGCTCCTCTTTGATCAAATCTGCAGCAGTATTGATGACTCAAGCATCAATATTTCTAAGAAAACATTTACTTTTATGACTTACATGCTCATTTTAGAGCTACAAATTTTTTTTTTTTTTTTTTTGCGAAATTGGATTACATTTTTTAAAAATGTAATTGACTCAGCGTTTAGTATTTAAAGTAACACAGATCACTGGAATATGATAGTTTGTAAACCAAAAAATATTTTAGGTACAAAAAACAGATTAAAGTAAGACGTTTGATAAGTGGTAAACTTCTTTTCAAAATCTTATTAAAACACTAAAAATGGGTAATTCACCGTCAGTAGTTCCTGAACTCACCAGTGAGTTTATCAATCACATCGGCTGTTTACGATGACGCAGAAAATGAATCCCAATTGCATTGTTTTAATTCATAATTAGATATAAAGGTTTCAAAAGGTTTTTAGTTTTGACATTTTTGGTTTAAGATAAACATAGTTTGTTAATTTTATGATACATAAATGTGAAACCTCTTGGAAGAAATGTATGAAAAATTTGATAATTTTTTTACAGTTTGGTTTACTGGGTATTCAGTAAAGATACAACTGTTTTTTAGACATTTTTCACATTGTCTTTGCATTTTGTCTGTACAGTGGGGCAAAAACATAGTCATTCTGCAATCAATTGTGATGAGAGACTCTTTAATTTAAAAAAAATCTCATTTTCTGATTTTGAAAGCATTTGTTGGTAAATTATGGTGGAAATTGAGCATTTTGACAATGATTTCTGACTCTCACAGACCTGGAACTTGTTCTGTAAGAGAATCCTTTGTCCTCCACTCGTTACCTGTATTAATGACACCTGTTTAAACTCGTTACATAAAAGACACCTGTCCACAACTTCAAACAGTCACCCTCCAAATTTCACTAAAGCCAAGACCAAAGAGCCGTCAAATGTACATGTGTTTAAGTTAAGCCCCGGGGGCTGGATCCGGCCCATAGGGTAATTATATTCGGCCCCCCCAGATAATTTTACAACAACTTTAGAATAAATGTGCTGTATTGACAAGAAACGCTGAAGCAAATTCATTAAGAAACAGTTTTGAAAATTAACTGAAGAGTCTGAAACAACTTTGGAAGAAAATAGATGCTTTACTTGGCAAATCTAACTCTACTGCAGACGATATGATATTTAATGTTGAAATTATGAATGACTAGCAATGCCTTCAGTTTGCATTTCTCCCAAAGGTCTCCAACACATTCTCACTCCCAGCTTGTCACATATTGACGTCTGGTGAACGATGGATGTGTGTCCCCAACTCGTTGTTTATGACGTGCTGGCTGTTCGTAAAATCAAAGGTCCACAACCCTTGGTACGCAGCACTGGACGTGGTACCACATGTGGACTGTTCCTCAGGATGCAGCTTGTACTGGAACCCTAACCTGTTCTGGATGTGGCACCAGACGCTGTAAAAGATGCAAAATTAGCATGGGAAAGAAACATTCTGTCAACTACATGGATGTGAACTGGTACTGGGTCATGGTACCATTAGGGTACCGGTGGTCTCTGCATCCCTGTACTGGACTGGTTTGTAGCCCGGAGCTTGGACAACGAGTTGGGGACACTCAAAATTTCAAAAACTGACACGGAGGAGTCCTTAACCAAACGTCAGTATGTGACAAGCTTTGAGTGAGAATGTACTGATGACACATCATGGTCTTAACTCTACTTTGTCATATATTATTTATTTTATCAAGGGACTTATCTTCTCATTGCTAATTGATTGTTTAAATAGATAAATAATCAAAAATATATTTGTAAAATAAGTAACTTGAGTAGATATCCAGAATTGCCTCAAAAAACTGTTTCAAAGACAATAAACTGAACAAATTAGTTAGGAAAATAAAGCTTAACTCAGGGTTAATTTACATTTTTAGTTAGAAGTGATTTTTCTCAGCTGAAACAATTCATAGTGGTCTTCAAATATGGCAGAAATCTCCATGAGTGCATGGTTTGGACATAAAAGTGACCAAATTCCTCAGAAATCTCCTCTATGTATATCAGCCACACGATGACCGGCCTGTGGAGTGTTTTGAAGCTCTTCGAGACACACTGTGAGAAAGCAGCAGGCCAAATGTGTATTTGGCAGAGGAAGAGGGGAAAGGCATGACAACCCTGAAAGAGGAGGTGAGAAAGAAAATAAGAATCTTAATGTAATCGAGGCTGTGTCTAAACCCTGCTTCCCTCCCCGGTGGCAGTAATAGCCAAAGAAAGGGCTGCAGAGTCAGCTCGGGTCCTGCCTGCTCCTGCACCACAGCTCAGCCTCCCTGTGTGTGTGTGCTGTACACAAAGATATGACTCTCAAAGGACCGGCACAATGCAGCTCAAAGGCTTCAATTTCGGCTTTCTCATCCCAGCTCCCCTCCATCGTGCCTTTTACGACTGGAAAAAAAAATCCTTGCCCACACATCACAACATGCTGTAGAATTGACAAAATGACTTATTACTTCATCCTGCACACTCCCCACACCTCCCTAGATTCATCAAAACCTCCCCTCAAAATGGCTGGCACCTCCACGCGCTAGTCTAGCCTGTCACCCTTCCTCTGCAGTGACCTTGAGACAGAGATGAAGGCGTGATGGTGCTCCCATAACCTGCTGCAGCACCACTTCTCTCTCTGGACGGCCGTGCGCTCACGGCGCCAAAATGGCTCTCACTTACACTGACAGCTGGAGGAGGAGGAGGAGAAACATCCGCTGCATATCTTCATCAATCAAAATGGGATTAGCATGCCTCTCCCTGGTCCCTTTTATTTCTCTAAGTAGAACTTGCTGATGAAATCCAGAGCTGCCGTGTTGAAACCCGGCACGCAGATTCACTGGTTTTACCCAAATTGTTTTTGAAAACTGTTAAGCATCAACGTTTTACCGCTTTGAACGCTTCATTTAGAGTCTTAACAGTGTTTTTAAGTTTATAAAGTTTCAGTCTGTTGTCAGCTCACGGTGACAAAGAATGTTTCTGGCAGCAAAATGCTCCGATTAAACGGCATGACAATGTGTGAAACAAAACTGTCCGCTATGATCATTCACTTCCACCGACAAATTGATCCGCCGCTCTTGTGGACGGTCACATGACCCATGGAAAGCTATTCTTCCACGTCCACAAAGAAGAAAAGCTACCATGCGTGACTTCTTAATCCAATAAAAAGTGATTGGCCGGCCGGGCTGAATTAATGAGGCTTGCTTTTGAACGACATCCTTCATCCGACGTCCTCATCGTCCACACTTCATAGTGTGGAGCATTTTGAATCCACCTCTTGATAAAAGTCATCTTGTTTTTGATGGGAACTCCTGGCTCAGCTGAGGGTGGCATCGACGGGTCTCAGAGGGATGAGGTAGAACCCCGTCCAACTTCTGACCACCTGAGCCTCTGAGTTGTGTCCCTGCCTGCTGGCAGCTGAGTCAGGCAGCACAGAACCAATTTGTTGCTTCACACCAATTCAACTCTTGTCATTCCTACTCTGTCAGGTAACACACTCTTCTCACATCTCAATCTTTTTCTTTTTTCCTTTTTTTTTAACAAGTGGTGATCCAAAAAATACTTTAACTCTAAAAGTGAAAATGTCTTCAGGGAGGAGTTGGGCGTCCCCATGGCAACCAGGTCCTGTGGTATAGCGGTGGTATAGCAGTGACATCAAGCCAAACCCAATGCCATTTGCATACAAATTGCCCAGCTGGTACCTTGTTGTTATGACAACGGCACACAGCTTCCAGAATGCATTTGGAATTGAAATACAAAAGGAGGACAGGCACCGAGGACCGATCTAATTCCCCCATTTTTTTTGGAACAAGCACATGTTAACATAGAACAGAAGAGCTTTGGGGCCACATTATCAACCCTAGACTGTATATTTATTCACAACAAAGTAATGATGACAGAACTTTGAAGACATGAGAATAATTATGACAAATAACTATCTTTTAATATTTTTTTTTGTTTATTTATTTTAAACCTAATAAGGACTTTATATGTAAAAAGACATCTCATTTAATCATCCCACTTTTTAAATTTCATGGTTTTAGACACCAGCAGCAACACATGAACATTCCTCAGAGGGCAGAAGAAAGTCCACTCTATCATCAACACAGCATCCTCTGCTGGTGGAGATTTGCAGGAAGTTTGTACCTCTCTGGCTGAACAGTGGTAATTATAGTCAACACAAACATACATCCCAGCTCAGGTAACTGGTCAGTAATTTCATAACTTATCAAACTTTGTGATCATAAATAAGTTTATCCTAATTTCCCTACCAAGAGTTTAGACCAGAGGTCTGCAAGCAGGAAGTAGAAGAGCCTTTTTTTATCCCAATATTGTGACTCATTGGCTTAAAAATGCAATGATTTGAATAAAAAAAATGGGTTTATAATTTATTTAAATTTGTATCAGTCGAGTTTTGTCATTTATGTTGTCAACTTGTCAGATAATTAAGCAAAAATTATGGTAAAATGTTTCATTAATTTTCAGAGTGATCTGTTGTTTTGATCTTCTGTTGCACAGTGGTAGTTGCTCTTCAGAGGCAAACTTCTTAAAGTAAGTAATTACATTTACAAATAAAAAATATACGCCAATATTGTTTTGCAAAAGTTTGATAGTTGGATAAGAAAAGAAAAATTGTGCTTCAAAGTCATAATGAAAGAACATATGTTTAACTTTCTTGCATTCATTCATTCATTTATTTCATTCAAGAAAACATTTTATTTTTATTTCATATGTATTTAATTCATTTTTTTTATTTATTTGATTTGTAATTAATTTAATTTGATTGTATCTATGATTAAATTTATGTTATTTTTATTTTTCATTTTATTTTTAAAATGAAGCTGTACTGTTAAAAAAAACAGTTTTTCAATTTTGAATTAAGGTTTTCAGCAAAACTGAAAATGATCAAATCTCATTATCAAATATTTTTAAGCTACGGAGACATAAATATTGGAATAATGCATGTTTTTCTTGGGGCTTTGTGGCTCTCGTTGGGTTTTGGTCAGTAGCCAATGACAGCTATCAAACTGGTGTAGATTTTTCTCCTTTATTTTCTTTTCAGGGGAAACAATGCAGCTCCTCTAGCCAGGAGTTGACCTGAGCCAATCTGTAGGCAGGATGAACCCCGACGCTGTCCTGCACACGCTTAACTGGAGACTTTTCCTTCTTTGCATGTTAATGATGAGCAGGAGCGCCAACAATCCTCCTGGTACAGATTATTAGAGACAACTGGTGCAACTCACTGGATTGAAAGACCTGCATCAGCAACAGTGCAGCAGGATGTGTGCACAAGCGTGCGTGCGTGCGTTACAAACTTTACCTGAGGGTGGGAGCAGAAGGAAGGTGACACATTGTGCCTCTGCAGCATATAAATTGAGCCTTCTAGCTGCTGGCTCTACAGCATGACAGTTTAGTAAGTTTCTTCCCCTTTGAACGTGCAGCCCTTCCCAAGGTCACAACTCGCCTGCAGCTGAGATATTTACTAAAGCACCATCCTACTCATTTGTCACTTAGCATCCGATTCAACATCGTACTGACTCTGCGGAGCAAGGAGGATCTGCCATGACTTCGCCGCGGCCTTGAAGGATGCTTGCTGAGGATCGGCAGGTACTTGACAGGGATGTTGTTGGTGTCACATAGCTTGTCTTCTTCGTCTCCTGTGTTGCTGATCTCATAGATTGTTGCATCAGGGAGGAATGAGGGATGCAAAAAATGTCCCAAAAATTTTACAGGTCTGCAGCTGTTATGAAGTGATGGTCAGTGATCCAAACAGTGGTGATCTAAGAGCTCAGAAAGGAAATGGTGTTTTGATGTTACTGCTGGAGCTAAAAATGAATCGGTTGTTTCCTTTGGAAACATTCAGGTTGATCTTCTATTTATCAAAGCAGGGTTGAATGTGCTGTGACAACAAGAGAAAATGTCTTGTTGACCAAAAATTCTGCCATTTTGGTATGAATTCCACACAAAAGTAATCAAATTACTTAAATTAATTTTGAATTTTCTACCCTCTTTTTCAACCATTATGACAATCAATATCAACACATAAAAATGTATTTGCAGTTTTTACATCAGCCACTAAAAACCAATAACAAGACATTGGCTTCTTCTGGATCTCCCAATGGACTCAGACTGGATAAATATTGTAACTCAAGTACAATATATTTGATAGAACTGATCACTTATTCAATTCATCTCAGAAAATCTTTTTTTTTCATTGATTTTCATACTATTTTCTTTTTCTTGGTGAAGGCAGTAAATACCCTGGACAGGTTTACAGTCTGTCACAGGACTTACAAATATATTCCAATTCCCAACGCAACTTCTAAAAAACTACACGGTCTAGTGCCCTGAATTTGACAATTCAGACACCATGCTCACTTCTACACGACATCGCTTCATGACTCCATTGGGTTCTGATGATGAAACCGTTGATGGTTTATTTAAAATTACAAAAATGCACTTTTTTTTTCTTGCAAAAATTGTTCTAACGTAATGCCTTGTGGTCTATATTTGCTAATGTAGTGAGCATCAATGCACACCAGTTTTTTGCAAAGACTTCTGGGAAATTTCTAGGGCACTCAATTTTGGAATTGATGGATTTGGGCAGCTCTACAACATGATGAACGCATTATTTAGTGCACTTTATAGTGAGTAGGGAGGTAATTTGTGTCTAATAAACTTTGGACCAATTGGTTTGAATATATTAAGCCTCTGTTGTTGAAATAAGCTTAAACTAGATTAAAGTAGGCATTTCTTTTCTTTTCTTTGTTTGGTATTGAATACAACAGTATTTAAAAATTGGCTTTTGTGATGTGCGCTGCTTAACCCTTTTTTCTTGTTGAAGTACTGTGTGTTTGCAACTCCTGTTTTAAAAAAATTGAATTAAATTTGTACTTGTACACCACTTCCCGGAAAAAAGAGTGAAAACTCAATTTTGAATTGATACCAAAACACAATATTTAACTGGTGAGAAATTTTGCAGGGACATTTCTGATTTGGATACAATATTTAGAGTTTGTTCACAAATGATAACGAATAATGTCACCATAAAATTTTATTTTACATGTTTTTATTAGCTTTTTTAGGTCAACAGGACATTTAGAATTTCTAACCTGCCCATTTTATGGATGAATAGATAGAGCTTTAATTGATACCACAATAAGGTAATTGATTATAGTAGATAATAAACAACAGATCATAACAGATAATAAATATAAAATTAATAACACAAGGAATTTTCCAGTGTATGTGGTTTTTTTAGAGTCTAATATGCTTCTATGATTAAACCAAACTGGCAAATATTGTTTTTTATTAATGAATGACAATATGGCTAAAGCATGAAAAAGAAAAAAAACTCAGTTGCTTCCTTGTGTTCCAGCCTCTGATCAACAGAGGCTGAATCATTGTAGAATGAGAGATTGGTGATTTAGAAATAGTTTTCCCTCATGATGGAGCCTAAACTGGTCCAGAGTTTATGAGTTATGGATCTAAAATACTAAGTCTCCAAATCACAGTGACAGCGTAAAACAAACAAACCGATCAGGACAAAGCTCAGAGGTTGGGGGGTTGTAACTAAGTCTTTTTGAAAACTGAAAATTCAACCTCTACAAATGGTTCTTTCCATAAAAAAAATGGCTTACAGGCATAGCTGTAGTTTGGAGAACATCATATCTGTGAAACGTATAGAGGCCAACATTTTGTAAAAACATTTGTAAAAACAAACATTATGGATTTATATTTATATAGCATACAGACTCCCTTAAAAATGTGTCAATTTGATCTGAAATTCAAATATTTTTACATGTACTTTGAAATGTGTAATTGTTGCTGATTCCTATTGAATTTCGTATCCCGACTGCTTCCCTGTGCAGACTGAAGGGGACGTGAAACTGGTCGAGGCCTCTTTGGCTCCCTTCAGCTCTGCTTCTCCCCATTCTGTGAGGAAAGGGCGGGGTGGAGGCGCTCCGCTGGACGTCGGTGTTTCCTGGTTGCATTTTGTGCTGATGGTGTTGAATAAGAGAGGCCAGAGTCCATCCAGGCCATGGGGGGTGCTGCTTGACTCAGGTATGATTCAGCACAAAAGTCATGCGGCAGAAGTTTGACGTAGATGAGTATCATTAACCACGCAGCATCAGTGAGTAATCACAGCCTGAGTCTTACCGTAAAACAATCATACGAAATGTTTTATTACATGTAATCACTTTGTATTTGCTCTCTGTCCAGTCTAAAATGTATTTGGGGCATTTTGCTTCCCCCCCATGAGGGGATCAATTGAGCTGTCAATCACTGTATTTTAGGAAATCTGACAGGAAATCCCCCACATCTTGGACTATATTATAAACTCCTTGGAGCATCGTTCTTCCACACAAAAAATGATAGACATTAAGTGTGAGACTAATCCAAATCCCCCTTGAGTATGTGGGAAAACCAGGAAAAAAGTAGCAGAAGCAGATCTAGGAAATGGATAGAAGGCATTCATCAAATTACTGGAATTTCTGACAAGACATTAAAATGATCAGGTCATTGATTTATTTATTACTGTTAACCATTTTTCATTAATATTTTAACGCCAATTTTTGGGGATAAAAGGACATGTCCGAGATAGTAGTGATAGTATTTCCCATAGAGAGAATCAGCATTTCCATAAAACAGCACACTGCAAACCATTGCATACTTGCAAAGACTTCAAACCTGTTTGTTTTGTGTGCTTTTTTTAACCCTCAAGATATTTTTACTGGGTTTTAAGGTCTTTTTTTTACATTTGCCCTACACCTTTCCAAGTTTTTCACAAAATCAGCACAGTAAAATTATCATAAAAATGAGTTCAAATCCTTTTGCTCCATACTTTTGTCAGGAAGGGTTGTAGGAGGACTCAATATGCAGGAGACAGAAATTACTGCATCCACAGCCGTGGATAATCAACATGAACCAGGAGTGACTGGAGAACAACTCAAAACATGACCAAAACCAAGAACACAACTGAAAACCAAAGAAAAGCACCGATTCCTTACAGTACCCCTCCCCAAAAGGGCACATCTCAGATGCCCAAATACCGAGTACCTGAAGAAACCGAAGAAAAAAAGTCCAGAGCACAGTTTGGGTTCCTGCTCCCGGACAGATGTGACAAACCTCTAACAAATGCACTGAGTGGACATGGCATGACATGACTTGTGTATGGCTGCAGGAAAACCCATCTGACGTGACATGGAGTGCAGTGGCAGAAAACCCTGCCGCTGCAGCAAAAGTTTTCCTGCTGGGTCCAAGGTGGCCAGGTCATTCTGTCAGGAAGTATTGTTAGCAGGAGACCTGGTTTGGTGACAGAAACTGAACTTTTAATAAATCAACCAAAACCATGGAGAATACAAAGGATGGCCTGACCAGGATGAACGGAAAGCCAGACACTTAAAAACGTTAAGGGTAATTGATAACTTTTGACAATGAAAAACTTAATTCAAGACTCAAGAAAATGGGATTCATTGTCTTTATTTTTTATGAAATATTTAGATTTCTGTTCTAAAAATAAATTCTCATTTTAGATTTTATGAGAATTAATTCAAATGGACCAGCTTGTACTAAGATGGGTTTCTTAATTTAATCACATTTTGTTCTAAAATGAGTCATTTCCTCTTATTATCAATTTTTTTATCATTCTAAATCCAAATAAATAACAATTAAGTCCATAAAACAAGGTGATAAAAGCATTAAATTAAAAAAAAATGGAAATAAAAAACCTTAAAAATGTCTCCAATTTTGATGCCCGAGGCTTTGAAATTTTGCTGTATGACTTCTCCATTTCACTTTTCTTGTTGAAAATGGCAGTTTTTAACCTCAATGATTTTGACCGCATAATTTAAATAAACAGCGGCAGAACCAGTTGTTATGGATCACACACTGAATACCCACCGCTGGTTTGAAAGAACAAGACAAAGAAGCGGGTTAAAGCATCATGGCACAGACCACAAATAACAAGACAGCAACAGTTTTAATGAAAAAATAGGAATAAAATTGGAAATTTGCTGACAAGTTGGTCTTACTGTAATATTTGATATGCATAGCCTTAAAAAATTCTTAAATCTTAACTTTAAGAAACTTGTAGAAACCCTGATAAAAAAAAAAAAATACAAACCATTTACTTAGAACTAGCATAAAAAGAACTTATTATTGGACTGCATAAAATTCAATTTAAAGTAATTCTATCAACAGTTAGCTAAATTTTCCTTTCTGGATGCTTCTGTGGAACTCGTTGCTTCGGGATTTTGAAATATAAGACTTCTTGATAATTAAAAAAAAAAATGACTTAATGCAGATTTGTGTACTTCTACTTTGTAGAGGGTAATATTCTTATCCAAGGTCTGGGCTACCTCTTGTTGCAGGGCAGACCATGGAAGTATAGGTAAAGCATGGAAATCTCTTTAAATCAGGACATCATGATCCCTTTCCCCTCATCCTTGGATTCATGTTGCTCTACCACTCTGGTGGTAAATAACAGCAAGTCCCTGAATTTAACCATCAGCTTCTCTGTGTAGCAGAGGAAGTGAAGCTGTGTCTACTTAAAGGTCAGTCCGGACAAAAGGAAAATTGCATATTTGTCTTTGCACAAATTAAAAAGCTTAAACTGCTCAAACTGCCAGAGTTCAAAGAAGGACTCAGATTAAATGGAACCTGCTATCAGTCCTTGGAATATCCTTGATCATGTAGCTTTACAAGGTTGTGGTCTTTTTCCCCCTCTTTATTTGCATAATCCTTTCATCCCTGCTTTACCTCTTCATTGGAAATGAACACAGTGGTTGAACAGGGAAATCTCTTTTTCCTGTTCTGCAGGACTGAAGGAGACCCCGCGGCTGCCTTACAGACGGAAATCATGGATCACATCAAAAAGCAGGTGGGAGCTGTCTTTAGCGGGACAGTCGGTGACATTCCCCAAAAGCAGAAACATTTCACCTGACCTACAGTAAACCTACTCAGGTGGAACGGAGGGAAGCTGCCTGAAGGAGGTCAGAGGATCACGCAGTGCATGCTGGGACAAAGAAGTCTGGCAAACTGTCATTTAAACAGATATCCCTGGGATTTGTGAGTAGTTTATATTCCATTAATGAAGTAAATTACCAATTTTTATTTTTCTATTTTGACAGTCTAGTTAAACTTTACTTTCTAAATCATACACGGTTTGCATTTGATCTCTCTATAATGACAGCGCTAGACCTCTAAAACCAGCCCCAGTGAGAGGGGTTTCTCCTTGTTGGATCCAGTAAAGGTGTGACTGTGAAAGCCATGTTTTATTTTAAACTGTTGAGAGAGAAGAAAAGAGTCAGAGTGGTACTCTGGGTCTGCCTGACCTTTAGAGAAGTGGGCAAAAACACTCAAAAACAAACTGTAGTGTCTGATTTTCAAGTTAGAGAAAACCCTAAGTCAGTCAGCATTTGCTGTTAGTGTTTTAAACCCGTGCAATATCTGTAAATGGCTGATTGTAGTCAATAATTGAGGAAATAATCCAGCTAACATTGTATATATATCTTTTTTTGGTCTTTGATAAATTGTATCAAAGTAAAAACAATATAGGGAGATGACAATAAATGATATATCCATAAGATCATTATTTTTGTATATTTAGAAGGTGATGAGTTGTTTTGTATATTCCTGTTTTAAAACTGAGACAGATTGTGTTTATATGACACACATGTTGCAATCAATCAATCAATCAATCAATTAATGTCTAACAACCAAACAAAATTGTCAGATAAGTACCTGAGGAACCTAAAAAGTCCAACCAACTTCCTATTTTTTGGCACAGAGCACATAACTGACCACATCAGGGCCGATGCTGGATGGAAAAAAACCAAGCAAAACAAACTAAAGAAACTGAAAAGATACAAACAATTTGCCCATTTTTAAACTTGTTTATTAGTAGAAGACCTTACAATGTAGGATCTAGCTCTAAGTTCACAGCACAAAGCCAACAGGATGTCAACAGGAGGCACGTGTAGTTTTGTTTTCTTCTCATTTAGAACATCAATTCAAAATATATTTATTTGGATACATGGAGCTTTTTAGTCAATACACTGATTAATAAAATAGGAAAATCCAATTGTCCCGACATGTATGCATTTGCAATCTTCATTTTTTTTTAAATACTAAAGGTGAGGTGAGGTCGTTTAAACGGTTGTTATGGAAGAAGTGGTTAAATGATTAATTTATGTTTTTCTATTGTAAAATTGTTCCCAGTGTTTTTTTATTATGGAGTTCATTAGAAATGTTTCTCTGGGTTGTGTGTGGGACTGTTGGCGCAGAAGATAGCCTCAGCTAATTTCCCATCAGCCCTTTGTTCATGCTCTCTCTCGCTATCTACCTCGCAACCCCAAGCTAACATTAGCGTAGCAAGAACAAATGAAAAAAATTAGAGCTATCAAAGTGTACAGTTTTGAGCAGGCAAGGAAAATAAAGACGTTAATGGATCTATTTTGCTGCAAGTGGATGCAGCACAAGACTTAGGCATCATAAACTTGAGTTTTTTTAAAACTACTGGTTTACATCTACTTCCAATCCAATACAATTTCAATGAAGAAATACTCAGACACAAATTAAATTTTCCTCAATCATGAGATAAATGCAACAAAATCATGTTAAAAACATGATTTCTTTAGAGAGGGTCTTTGAACTTAATGAAAATGTTCATCTGTAGTTTGTTGGGTTTTTTTTTTATTTATTGTGACTCGTTTCCCTTAATTTATTATTGCAGTAAACCATTTGTTTATTTATTCGTTTATGTAATTATCATTGACTTTGGTTTCCAGAATTTTCCAGATCGATTTTCTTATCATTACAGGCTTCCTAATGAGAAATTTTGAGTACAGTTAGAATTGTTTTCTTTTTCTTTTTATTTTGTATGTTTAAAATTGTTATTTTATGTTGTTAATTTTGCTTATAACTGTTCTTTCTTCTGCTTTCTTGTTCTCCTTTACTAATGCTTAAATTGAATTAATTTGGTCTTCACATGCATACATATATAATGCCATGGTTGTAATGTCTAATCTGTTAAAAAAAAAAAAAAAAAAAAAAAAAAAAAGAAATCAATTCCAAAAGGAAATACTCTTTCGCCCCCCTGTGGTAGAGAAAAGCCACTACATTTTTGACATCCCAGTTGATCTTGACCATTAATATTTTATCACTGGACAAAACAGGGTGTGACGTCAGCCATTGAAATGCGAAACAAGGCCAAATCAAAGAAAGAATAAAATAAATAAAACTCTTGCTAAATGAAATGTATGGTTGATGAGATTTTTGTATTTATTTGGTAATGTCTTGATATCAAAGGAAGAAGGTATGTCAAGATATGAGTATGTGGACTTAGCACTTAATAGTCCCAAAAAATTAGATAAAATGCTGATTATATTTGGAGGAAAATTAACATTATCTTAACAAAAATGTGTGTTCTATTCCTACTGCTGCAAATTCTTTTTTTTTTGGTATTCAACCTTGATGTGCTTAAACTGGGCAAAGCAAATGCCACTGACTATACATACTAAAATAAGTTTAATATAAAATATTACATCAAATGTATCGGTCAAAAATACATTGAGGAGATTTTAAAATAAACATTGAAGAGTCTTGTGTTTGTCACTCGAGTAGAGACAATTTTCCACTCAGTCATTCCCTGTTTTTATAAAAACAAAAATGTTGTTTTGATGTTGAAGACTTTAAAACTGAATGTTAATAAAAAAATTCATATTTTTGATGTCATGTTGATATTTTGAATCATGTGATTTGTCCAGGGACGTATTTTTTGTTCTTCAACTAGAAATTCATCATTCATAAAAGGTCAAAATCACCTTGTTTTAATTTATCTTTTTTCTATCTTATATTTCATTACTATTTTTTTTTTTTTTTTTAGTTTATGTATATATTTTAACCTTCTGGGTTGTTAATCTTGCATTGATAAGGTGGTTGCACTGTACTGGCTTCTTGGAGTCCGCAGGTACTTCCTGTAGTGCACGAGGGGGGCGGGGTCTCGCTGTTCAGTGATTACACAGTTTGTCGTCTCGAGGTTCAGGACAAGCTCAATCCAACATGGCAACCAGGTGGGGTATCTGCAGCGCGGGGAAGATCAGTCATGACTTCGCAGTGGCTCTGAAAACTCTTCCTGCTACAGACCACCAGGTATTCTGTTAGCGACCCACACAGACTCGCTCTTAAACTGCACAGATTTATTATTTATTGTCATTATTTCTTCAAAAACGCTCAGTCACTGCTCCTCTGAACTCAACACGGGCTAATGCATTTGCCTGTATGGCAAGCTAAATGGGTCAATATTCGTCTGTGTACGAGCCAAGCACGTCTATTTATTTAAACAGAGAAATAAAACCACACATTTTGGGAAGTCAGGCGGACTCTATGGGCGGACCCCACGCTGGAGGATCAAAGCGAATTGCCTTTACCGTAAAGCATGGACAACGCGAGGACGCGTTTTATTATGTACACTATTGTGGAGCTAACTGAATTTGCACCAAACTAAGTCACTCCACTCTTACTGATTTAAAAAATCTAAAATTCGTCTTTTATTTCTTAAAAATGTCAAAGAAACTTGGGTTGTTTTCTGATATCTCCCTACTTTTTTTCAACTCCAGACTGGCAAAGCGCTTCTTTATGCAAACGATTGAAAGACCATAAAAGACATATTCTTCGTTTGCACTGGAAAAAATAATAAGTAATGAAGTCATTACTTTGTAAGACAAAATTAAATCTTTAAAATGTATATAAACACTCCTAACTCTTGATCTACCAATTGGAAACATGTCTTAAAATAAGAATGTTGTTACAAACGTTAAAGTAGGTACATTTATGTATATACAAGCTTCTATTTTGTGCCTAAAAAAATCCTAACAATCGACAATCCTTATCCTCATTTATGGACCAATTAAATAGTTTTTATGTAAATTATGAGTAAAAACTGTGTTTTTATTAGAGACACATTTCAAGAAAAATATATTCAAAGATTAAATAACTCAGCAAGATATTAAAGATTTATTTATTTTTAGACAAGTTGTTACATTTGTTGTTCAGTTGTACAGTTGTTCTACTAAAAAGTAACCAGTAAATTCTTTTTATCTTTTGTCAAGTGTAAAAAGATATTTAAGTGAGAAACTAGTCAAAAATACTGGTGGTATTTAGTGTTTTTGTAGTGTGTCTGTTCCTTTTTGTGTCACTTGTTGCTTCCTTCACCACAAAAAAATATCATATTTTTCAATATCAATATCATATATCAAGAGAATCATATTCTCTCATTTAGATTAATTTTTAGGTCTTTTTTTTCTCCCAACTCATCAGATCTCTGATGTTTTAGTTGTTTTTTTATAGAGTAATATTCAAAAGGTAATATTTGGAATATTAGGCAAAAAATCTGAAGGAAAATTATTGATTGATGACTATTATATCTTGATGTAAATGAAAATTGGTGCGTTTTTATGTCACACATATATATATATATATATATATAATATATATATATATATATATACATAAAAGCGATTTGTAAGAAAAAAAAAAAGCATAAAGTCTGAGTTCTCCTGTAGTTCTCCTTTACTCTCCTGCACTTGTCTGTGCCATGATGGTGTGAAAAAGCAAAATATAATCCTTTTCTGGACGATCTTTGGTGATTCAAAAAAAAAAAGAAAAGTCCTGGAGGTCCTCTTTGTTTTCACAGATTGTGGCCGTGGCCGCTCGGAAGCTAAAGGATGCTCAGGAGTTTGCGGCGAAGCACGGCGCCTCTCGCTCGTATGGAAGCTACGAGGAGCTGGCCAGGGATCCCGACGTAGGTCAGTGGCGGGGAGAAGCAAAACAAAATCTCCACTTTAATGCGAACACGAGCACTGCTTTAAATATCAACGCGTGATCTACTCTGGCGCCCGGTTCAGTTTCTGAAATATTTGGACAGGCTGGTCACTCCCTGCTCTGTCCGTCTCCTTGTTTGCACAGATGTGGTGTACATCGGAGTCATCCACCCTCACCATCTGAAGGCTTGTCTGCTCTTCACGAATGCTAAAAAGAACGTTCTATGTGAGAAGCCGCTGGCCATGAACACCAAGGAGGTGAAGGAGATCCTGGACTCTGCAAAGAAGAACGATGTCTTCCTGATGGAGGTAGAACCATAAAAGAAAATTCATATTATCTATCTGCGGACAGGCAGAAAAATAGAGATGCATGCGGAAACAAATTATTTCTCTTTAGTTTATTTTATGATCCTGAAGGAAGTTTTATTTTAGAAAACTGCTGGATTCTGCTTACAACATCCGTCTTGTCACGTGACTTATAACGGCTAGCTGCATTGCTGAGCTTGTAGCCTGAAAGCTAACAAAAACCAAAGAATAAAACAAATTTGGAAAGTTTCTTCTGGGAGAAAAGAGTCAGTCAGGAAACTGAAGAAGAGCTTTCTACTTTAAAGAACAGTAGCTGTGTTTCCATTTAGAATAAAACTTTTTTACAATTCTAAAAATGTCAAAAAAAGCAGAATTTTGCAATGACGCTTTCATTAAATCAGGATTTTGAGAATAAACACAAGCCAAATCACGCGATAAGTAATTAAAAATGCTGTGATGGATAAGAACAGGTTTTTAAAAATTTTTTATTTGATTCACTAAAAAGGAGCATTTGTGTGACATCACATCAGTGCACCATGCAAGTGCAGCACTGCTAGTCTGTTGACAGTCTCAGATGCACATTTAAAAAAAAATAACCATTCTTACAAGTGAGCTGCTGGACGCTTTTTTTCTATTTCTGTCACGGCACTTGCGCTCATCTTCTTCTGTCAAAGGAGACGTCTGCGTCTTATTCTGGCTCTCCAAGCTGCAAAAGCGCAGCTATATGCATGAAGCGACGATGAAACCTTGGTTGATGATTTTACAGAGGAACTGGGAATCTAATGATTTCCTATGACACTGAACTTCTAATGAGCTGCAATGACCTCTCGTGGCGCCCACTGTGCAGCGCTGAGGGCAGACACTTCCCACCAAAAAGCACATTTAAAAAAGTGCTTTGCAGTTTTGTGAAAAATGTCCATTCCCAAAAATCACTTCCTCTAAGTGCAAAACTTTTTTTTCGATAAATGCGAGTTGGTGTTTCCATTAGTCAAATTTTTTATCGCAAATCTAATTTGCACAATTTCTAAGTTAATGGAAACGCAACTACTAAAGCTGCTGTTTACAGACAAAACCGTGAGTTTTCCTCGACATGCGTAATTATTGAGGCAGTTGTTCTCATGTTGCAGAAGATGCTCTGTCTAAAACATGGTGACAGCTTATCCACTGTTTGATGATAAAGTTGGAGTTGCGGATAACTCACGTTTATATTACATTTAGAAAATACCAGTTTGTGCGACTGTTGCGTCGTTTTAGGCTACCAACGTAGCAGATGTAGCTGAAGCTAGCATCCGGTTGCTAACCTCCACTCAAAGGGAAAACCTTCATCGCAAAGTTCAAACCAGCATCAAACATTTTACAGAGAATGAAGATTCAGTCAAATAAAGGTGATTTGTGGAAACTTGTAAAGGGGACATTTGAGAATTTTCCTACAGCGCGGCTGAATAAGGTAGTTAGATGTTCAAAAACTTTAGCACAGAAAATGTTCCTTTGTGTTGAGAAAAAAAATACCCAATGAATGAAGACGAAATATGATCTTTTTTTGCCTTGAAAGATAATCGGAGTCTGGATTGTTAAAACGACATTCTTTGATGACTTCTAATTAACTCTATGCTAGTTTGTCCATCACCATTCCAAACAGGATGTGTATGTGTGTAAGTTTTTGTAAATTATACTTTTCTATCTACTATTATTGCTGATGTTGTTGAGCTACTGCAACAATCGGATTTCTCTCATGAGTGAATCCCCGTCTCTCCTTCGTCTCGCCTCAGGCCGTTTGGACCCGCTTTTTTCCAGCTTCTGAGGAGATCAGACGGCTGCTGGCCCGGGGGGAGGTGGGGGAGGTGAAGATGGTCCGATCCGAGTTCGCCGTGCCTCTCCAGCACGTTCAGAGGGCCGTGCAGAAGGAGCTGGGGGGAGGAGCCATGCTGGACGTCGGCATCTACTGCCTGCAGTTTACATCCATGGTGTACAGCGGAGAAAAGCCCGAGAGCATCCAAGCCACCGGAGTCTGCTTTGAGTCAGGTGGTGTTTGTGTTCCTTCATATGCAACCATCAATCCTAGGATGGTATAGTCAGTTAGCAGAATGGCCTCTGCTTTATTTGGTTACATTTTTATTGCATAAAGTTGATTTTTAACCAGCAGTGTTGCCTTCTACTTCTGATAATCTGTAACTGTCACAATAAAACGTAGTTTACGACGCCGTGCTCCTCTCAGATTTTCTACTCGGAGTTCAGACGTGCATCGTTTCCTTGTGTTTGTTTAAGGCGTGGACGAGACTGTTGTCGTCACCCTGAAATACCCCGGGAGCAGATTGGCCGTTTTCACCTGTTCAGCGGGAGTGCAGCTGCCCAATGAAGCTGTTATCGCAGGAACGAAGGGCATCATAAAGGTGGGTCACTAAAGGACAACAATCACAATTCAAAATGTAAAAAGAAGCCCGTCTGATATTGTCTTTTCTTAGGTCCCGTACCCAATGTGGTGCCCCACATCGTTGGTGGTGAACGGAGAGGAGAGCCAGTATTCACTGCCAGAACCCGGCATGCCTCTAAACTTCATCAATAGTACGGGGATGCGCTATGAGGCAGAAGAGGTTCGCCAGTGTTTGCTCAAAGGTACTGTGGCATTTTAATAGCTCACCACATTGTTTTTTTTTGTGCTATTTTATTTTAAAACTACCTTACATTTATGGTGATTTACTAAAAATTTGCTGTTGTTTGGGGTGTTTTTGTACACTTTATTGACGGTCCATTCCTGCCTCTGCAGCTTCATGTGCATCAGCGTCACAACTCAAAACAGCCAGATTCTATTTATCGAAAACATTGCCAATAACTCATTTTCTGCATCACCACAGACACAAATAAACAGATCATGCATTGTGGTAGGCAAGAACAAAACAAACCGGCGATATTGTGGCGAGCGCAGTAAGGGAAACGGATCTCATTGTGGCTTTTCAATTTTTAGTTACAAATCATCTGCAAATTAATGCAGTTCCCTTTTTTTTTTTTTAAATTGTTATTTTCATGCAATCAGAATTTTACATCTGTACAAAGATAGAATAAATGGTTATCAAATTATAGATTGTTTGAAACAAAGTGGGAGGAAGCAAATTTATATAATTGGCTTTACCTAACCATTTTCTTCATAGATTCCGGTTCAGACTTCTAATCAGATATTTATACCAACACATATTCGGGTCATTGAATTACGAAAAAAAAAAAATGCACACCAAAAGTAAAAACTAATGCTACCATGCAAAACCATTTTTTTTTAAATTGATTAATTCGTTATAGATTGTAATTAATGAATCTAAGTTTAATCTTATTTAAAGTTGTGACATTGTGGTGCAAGAAAAGATCAAAATACAACGAAAAAAAGTGCCTTTATGATTTTATTTTAAAGTACAACAGACTTTCACCCTTTATTGTTGCACTACCAAGGGTTTTTTTTTTTTTTTTAATTTAATCTCAAGCAATTATGAAAAAACGAACAGTCCAGAGTGCAGCAATTTAACACATCAAAAAACAGTAGGAAACACTTTTCTGGGCAATCAGATACTGAGGACAAACTATTAAAACTATAATCTAGAAAAAATGACTCATAATTAAAATGTGTTTAGTTGATTCATCAAAACTGACATTTTTAATAAATGGTGTTGGAAAAAAAGCATCAGTCACTCACTTCTAGTTGGGAACGCAGCAGCTATAATGACCAAATGCTTATTTCTCTTTCAGCCAGTCACTGAGACAGATTAACTTCTTCACATGTTGCGGTAGCAAAGCTTCCCATTTCTTTTCTCAGTTTTCTCCATCTCCTTCTTCTCTTTACCTTGCTTTCACTGGAAGTCCTGTCCTCATCAGGGAGTGATTAAAGCTTAACAAGTAAAAGCCTAAAAACATATTTTATTTGAAAGCAACTCACATACAGAAAAAGTCACAGTATGGATTAAAAGTTAAAGTGATTAAAAAAATGATGTGCTTTTTTTTCTGTAATTGATGAATCACAATTAACACGGTAAAGACCTTGTTATTGAACCTGAAGCAAAATTAAAAGTTTGAAGAGGAGAATGAGGAATTTTCCCTCCAGTGTATGTTGAAATTCTGCACATAATTCATAAATATTATTTTCCTTTATAAACATTTATTCTTCTTCTCTAATTAAAAAAAACATTTTTTACTCCAGTCGATCTGTAATTTTCACTCTTGTCACTAGAGGGCGTCAGAAGCAAATAAAGTCCAGCCCTTTAAACATCTCACACTTGTCCTCTTGGTCGTCCTGCAGGTCTGAAGGAGAGCACCATCATGTCTCACGCCGACTCTCTTCTGCTGGCTGAGGTGGAGGATGAGATCCGGAGGCAGGTGGGGGTGGTGTACAGCCAGGACTGCCAATAAAAAGCTGACAGACTCAGGAACCGGGTTCTCATATGAATGAGATTTTGTACCGTTTATAACACTAGAATCTATATTTTGGCTAAATTCTTTACACTTTGAATAAAAAGATTGTCATTCACTCTTGGATTGGTATCTTTTTTAATAATTTTTGGATGTTTTTTAAAATGAAATATATTTGATATTGAATTTGATATTATATAATATTTGAAATCTGTTTTATAGTTATAACAATATTAACAAATTTTCCTGTAAATAAGGTGATTATGAAAACACTGTAAACTTGTATATGATAATTTAAAATCCCGCCAAATTTGTAGAGCACTTTCTGATTAAACATATTTTTAAAGAGTTTTCTTTTCCTTTATTTTTCTGTAAATTTAAGGAATTGCCTACCAGCTATAAAAGTGACCATATGGGTTTGCAAACAAATGATCCTTAATCATTACTACTATCTGGTAGTTCTTATACTTCCCAATGAAGACATTTAAAGGACTCTGGTCCTTCATTTTCTTTCTAAACCTTTTAAGTTTCATCTTTGTCATAGAGTTACACAAAACATACACAAATGTTAAAAATATGCTTTATTATTTCAAGTTTAATCTTTAAATTGAGTGTTTTACAGTAAAGAACAATTGGCTATGAACGAAAATTTACTGTGTAAAAATGGTAAATATATTAAAAAAAAAAAACACGTTGCTACATAGAACTTGTCTGACAACATAAAAAAACATATATATATATATATATATATTATATATATATGCAAATACCTAGTCAGGTTAAATTTTTTTTAACATATTATTAATAAAGAAATTAATAATACACTAGAAACATTACGTTTTTTTAACTGTTCTTTTTTTTTAGCTTTGTTAAATATTTTTATTTTATGATAAGCAAATTAAAGAAAAGACAAGAACATTTCACATATAGTATAAACTTCAGTTATGTAAATAGAACTAAGAGAATCACATTTTAGTTTTGGTACATGACATGGAGATTTGAAGGAATTTTTTCATTTAGTTTAAAATGAACTCAAAATGATATAGACAGAACAAGTTTACCAAGGGGATGAAAAATCTCAGATCAGGGATAGGGAACTCGAGGGCCGCAGTGTTTGCATGATATCCAAATGATTCCATAACTTCCAATCATGGCTCTAACCTGGTTCAGGTGTGTCCTACTAATTAGATCATGCAAAAAAAAAAAAAAAAAAAAAAAATCTCGAAAACATGCAGAAATGCTGCCCTTATGGATTGTCTATCACTGCCTTAGATAATTAAGTTCTCAGTTTTATAACTTGTTTTTCCCACTGTAAAGCATTATGAAGAGAACAGGGATTCAAAATTTGTTTTAAATTATTCTTTGGAATTATTATTAACTTTAGAAAGTTAACATTTTTCTACTGGTTAGCAATAAGCCTACATCAATGCCAGCTGGATTACTTTTCAATTTGTTGCAGAGAAGGTTATAAAACGGTTAGTATCTGTGTCGCCCCCTGGTGGCCGTGATCCGTCACTGCCGCTTCGCTCCAACATGGCAACCAGGTGGGGGATCTGCAGCGCGGGCCGGATCAGCCACGACTTCGCGGTGGCTCTGAAAACTCTTCCTGCTGAGGCACATCAGGTACACTCTGCTTTAAGCTGACAAACGGAAAGAAAGAAGGCGAGACGAACCGGAACCTTTAATGAGCGTCAATGGGTTCAACACGGAGAGGCGTCACGTGACGCTGTGACTTCCACTCTTTCTTTCACTTTTAATTCTTACAAATTTTAATTTTCTGTCATCAGCCCACACCGCTCTGCAATGAAGCAAAAACAAAAAAAAACTGGTTATTGAAGTTGTGTAACCTGAAGGATGAACTATAATAAAGTCAACAAGAAGGTGCTGCACGTTTACCGTAATTTATAGACTAAAAAGGAAGTAAGAATTAACTAGAAAATATTTTGCAGTGATTTTCTTGCATCAGTGCAACTACATACAAAACAAAAAAAGTTATTATTTTTTTTTAAATATTGTTAGCCGAGAAAATTGTTTTTAATAAATAAAAGTACATAGTTAAGATAAATGTCTAATCACAAGAGTTCAAAAATAGAGACAAACATGAATATTGTTGGATATGTACCATACAGACACAAATAATAGTTAAAAAAGTATTATCTATGTAAATGTCAATCGTGTGGAGATGCGTTTGGGTGTGTTAGAAAATGAGAGAACATGATTATAGTACACAGTGATTATAGTACATTTGGTCAACGGCCAAAGGGAGAAGAACTGTTGAGACTTTTGCATTTTCTTACTCCTTTGGAATTTTTATTTTAATTTTTTCAGCCCTATATTTCCTTTTAAAGTATTTGTCAGAAATGAAATACAATGATCATCTTCACAATAGGCATGATAAAGAGATGGTATCAGATGAAAAGCAAGTGCATATAAGAAAAGATCGGCTTAGATTTACAGATATTTTCAAATAGACTTCAGCAAATAGAAAAGAAAGCCATCTCTTCTGTAAATGTGTTTTCACAGGTTGTGGCGGTAGCTGCTCGAAAGCTGGAGGATGCTGAGGAGTTTGCCCGAAAGCACAGCATCAGTCGGGCATATGGCAGCTATGAGGAGCTGGCCAGAGATCCAGACGTGGGTCAGTACCGCGTTTGATTAACAGTCATCCTCATTTTCTGTTGTGCTGTATTGTCCATGAGTATTCCCTATCTTTATGCATATGAACTTTAGTGACAGATCTGTCATAATAATCCACTGAGTCAAATTTTATGAAGTATATGTAGTTTATTATTTAATGTCTTAATGTTTCAGACACATCATCTTTGATATCAGTCCCCAATTTGGAGGTACTGGTATGAATGATTTTAAAGTCCTCAAGTTCTTGAACTTTTAAATTCATAATTATGTTTCACTTGTTTTTTTAATTCTGCGGAATGACTTAATTTTTTTTTTTTATTTTGTTGAAATTTGGACATTTATAATCTGTAATACTTTTTTTCTTCCTTTATTTATAAGTATACCAAGTTTACTATAGGCCATGTATGTAAAGTGTTGAAAGTATAACTGTACTAGCTACTTTTCTGTAATGGGTGCTTTGACCATTTTCTACTAAAATCAAGATGCTAATGTTGGCTCTTCCTCTTATCAAAAATAGTCTATTTAAGTGTAAGCCTACTACAAATAAACTTAGCAGATGTTAAAAGTAAGGCAGTATACTAGAAATTCACTTTTTATATACCATCTGTTTATTTTACACTTCAAATTTTCCAATTTAGTCCTGTAGTACTACTCGTGTAGTTTAGGAAGTAAACTATATGGTCTATAGCAGGGGGTGGGTAAACTACGGCCTTGGGGCCACATGTGGCCCATCAAGCTAATTAATCTGGCCCGCCAAACTGAAATAAATTATATTGAAAACCCATTTTAATATTTTATTTTCTGATGTCTCTGCATAAATAGATGGCACACTACAAATAAACTGACCTTTGTCCAGGTGCAAAAAGTTACCTTGCATTCATGTGTTGTTGCAAGATTGATTGTTTTTCAGACGTTCCCGTGTATTTTCCAAGTCAGTCATTTTTCCGATCTTTCCAACATCACGTGATTATAGCATTTCTCCCTAAATTTGCATTTTTTTTTCTCCTTAAGGACATCGACCCATCTGCACAATTGGCTCTTAAATTAAAAGAAAACCCACAAATTTTTAAATTAAAAAATCCAAAATGTTTTGTTTTAAAATGTATTTAAAATCAAAATTAAAGCATGTTTTCATCCATGTTCTTTCTTTCTTTTAAAAGGCGGAATAACTAAAACATGGCACGGATTTGCTCCTGGTTTGGCCCTTATGTCACATTTTAGAGCGGCCCAAGAGTCAAAAAATGTGCCCACCCCAGATCTATAGTATACTTGATATAATTATACTTGGGTATATGTCATAAAATAAACTGCAAGTGTTCTGCTTTTTGCCAAGGGTCATCCTAAAGGTAATCTACTGGTTTGAAGTCTGGACTCTGTTCCGGTCAATCTAATCTTCTGCTAACTCCCTCTTCCATGTCTTCATGGATCATGCTGGTGTGCAGTCATGAAAGAGAGTTCCTTTCATAAGAACTACGTTATCCTGTCCATGTCTAGGAAAAATAACCTTCCACTCACCAAACAAACTTCACACTTTTCTCATTCAAGTCAGACTAGTAAAACTCTTCTAGTAATCTCCAAATCCGGACATCTGTAAGATCGTCAGATGAAGACGTTGGATTTGTTGCATCCAGGGGTTCTAAATCACTGAATCGGTCATTTTTCCCAATGTTGTTCCCAATCACTTCCTCTTATTGACAGGAATATTTAGCTAAGTGGAAGTGACGTGTCCTCCTACCACAGCACTGGAATTCACCGATCTCTCCTCCTCTGTGTGCGTCTCCTCCACATGTCTTCAGACGTGGTGTATAATGGCGTGATCCACCCTCACCATCTGAAGACTTGTCTGCTCTTCACGAATGCCAAGAAGAACGTTCTATGTGAGAAACCGCTGGCCATGAACGCCAGGGAGGTGAAGGAGATCCTGGACTCTGCAAAGAAGAACAATGTCTTTCTGATGGAGGTAAAAATGACAAGTTGGAGAAAATAGAACTTTTTTTCTTGTAATTTGTCCTTTTTCTTTTCAAATATTTCACACAACATATGGAGAAAAATCAAAAAAAAAAATTGTAGCACAGAACCTTGTTGAGTTTGCTTACTTATGACATTTACTCCAGGCCGTCTGGACCCGCTTTTTTCCGGTCTCCGTGGAGATCAGACGGCTTCTGGCCCAAAGGGAGTTGGGCGAGGTGAAGATGGTCAGGTCTGAGTTCGGCAGACCACTGATGCACGTACCCAGGTTACTGCAGAAGGAGCTGGGTGGAGGAGCTTTGCTTAGCATTGGCATGTACTGCCTGCAGCTGGTGTTAATGGTGTACGATGGCGAGAAACCAGAGAGCGTCCAGGCCACAGGGGTCTGCTTGGAGACGGGTAATGCTGCAAGCTGGTTTGATGAGTGACAGGAGTTCAAAACCAACATGGTTTCTGTTCTACATCTGTCCTGCTTTAGGAGTGGACGAGACCGTGGTCGTCACTTTGAAGTTCTCCAAGAATCGATTGGCGACATTTACTTACTCCTCCCGCGTAGCGCTGCTGAACGACGCCATAATCGTAGGAACAAATGGGACGATTCACGTGGGTCCTCAATGAATTTTTACCAAATCAACCCCTGATGCTT
Source organism: Oryzias javanicus (assembly GCA_003999625.1). Taxonomy (NCBI): domain Eukaryota; kingdom Metazoa; phylum Chordata; class Actinopteri; order Beloniformes; family Adrianichthyidae; genus Oryzias; species Oryzias javanicus. The sequence continues at coordinate 28,993,141 of CM012439.1, forward strand.
TTACTGTAATCCTGCTCTCCTCATTACAGATTCCAGAGAAGATGTGGTGTCCGACGTCACTGGTAGTCAACGGGGAGGAAAGACGTTTCCCAGTACCTGAACCCAGTTTGCCTCTCAACTTCCCCAACGGTACCGGTCTGCGCTACGAAGCGGAGGAGGTTCGGCTGTGTTTGCTCAAAGGTACTGCGGTCTTCTGGAGGTTTTTCTCTGACATCAAGAATTGTTTTTGTCTTTATGAAAACGTTTTAGAGATGTACCAAAATTTAATTCTGTCTTTGAAAAGCTTTTCAAGATCCAATGGTGTTTTTTTTTTTTTGTTTTTTTTTTTAGCATGTTCTAGTGTCTCATGATGGAAGACTTTTAAAAATATCAAGTTTAAAATTGCATCTTAAGTAATTCTAGATTCAAATCAGGAACAGACAAAAACATTTCTGTATTGGTTACGTAGAAAATAGCTCCAATACTGCACACCATTATTTTTTTTCACAAGTAATGTTAGGTTGGGATTGTACGCTAGTGAGAGTGCAAACAGATGGGATGATGGGAAATGGGTTCAGGCTTACTCCGCATCAACCGCCCACAACTCAGAGGGGAATTTCTAATGTATTACTGCTGCTCTGCAGAAACTCCTACAAATTTTTGATTTTTGGCTAAAAAAGGAATAATCATAAAAGACTGATGAGAACGCTTGAAAATAGATCAATAGATAATTAGAGGGAGTCTAAAAACAAGTCTTGAAAAATGTGCAATAGAAATTTAAACTAAAACACTTTAATGGACTTTAAAACCCAGCTACAATTACCTTTATTCATCCCTTTCACGTTTACCAATTTAAGTCTATAAATGGACAAATCACTCATTTACAGACCTCAAAGGACTGACAGACAACTTTTTTTTTTTTTTTTAAGGCCTAAAGGAGAGCACCATCATGTCCCATGCAGACTCCCTTCTGCTGGCTGAGTTGGAGGATGAGATCAGAAGGCAGGTGGGGGTGGTGTACACCCAGGACCTGTGAACTTCCACTGGGGATAAACACTTAATAAATTGATTCCATTGATTTTTCTATTCCAACACCTGAATGAACTTATTGCCAAACTTATTAAAACATGAAAAAAAGTTAAACATTAAATCATTTTAATGAAAGAGTCATTTTACTTTCTTTAAAGTTCTTGCTGGATCCTTATTTCTGTCACAAAGCACTGCAGGAGAGCTCAGATGGGTGTTCATCTCTTTTATTGATGGAACTTCAGTCTGCGGAACAACTTGGTACACCACGTAAATATAAGCTCTTACATATTAGTTCTTACATTTAGTAATACAATCAGAAGCATGTTAGACTCACGAGGACATCTGCAAAGGATCACCAACAAAAAACATCTACTCATTAAGTTTGTGAGGATAGGTTTGTCTCAGTCAAAAGGGGGAAAAAAAAATATGCTCAATCATATCAGCCGTCTTCAACCATCACTGATATAATCCAAATGCAAAGAAATGGAAAGATTTCATGGCAAATATAATAAAAGTAACTTTATTAAATTCTAGACTAAAACACCCAAAACTGACTTTTTCTATTAGACAAAATATAAGTAGAATTGGGTGTTTTGAAACAAAAGTCAAGTAATAATGAATGTAACAGTGTATCTAATCAGGAGTGCAACACTATCAGTGACACAGTCAAAGCTGGCATTAAGGAACATATCACACAGACGGCACAACGGAGGCGTCTGATTGGGTGGAGTGGTGAGCTTGCTAAGCGCTTTCATTTCAGGATCGAGTCTTTTTGCTTTACGTTGGAAGAGGAGTGAATTCAATCAGCTGTAACTGCACTCGAGGTGACCTGCTATGGTCAGCTGGCTCCGCCCCCCCACCACCCAAACAAAAGCTCAGAATGCTCATGCACGCAGACGAGGAATGCATCCACTTAGAAGGAAAAGAACAGCAGTTTCTGGAGGCCGTTTTCATCTGAGGCACATCGACTGAGAGCAAAAAGTTTTAGTTAAGGAGCAAAACTCCACTCACCTGGGCCAGTGAAGCCATGGTCTTATCATTTCTTTGCATCGTGTCTAACATAGTTGAGTCTGTCCCTTCGGGTGTCACATGAGAAAGGAGGAATGCACGAGTGAGGTGTGGAAGGAGGAGGAGGAGGAGGGTTATGAAAGATAGATGAAGGTGAAGGGAGAAAGCTGGGCAGCCGTGTTATCAGTTCAGGGCACCAGGATCACACGCATGGTGTTGGTGTAACCAGAGCCAGGACGCCAGCCGGTTAAGACGATGACAACATCCCCCTCTTTGAAGAAGCCTCTAGCTTTGCCTAGAGAGGAGGAGGAAAAAAAAATAAGCTCAAATTCTTCAGCAGTACTCACTCAAACGTTAGGATTAATACAACCAGTGAGAGACTTGTAGCTGCTTACCCATTTCCATGGCAAAGTTGACACGCATGTCGACATCCTCCGCCCACACGTCGTGTGCAGGCTTGGTGTAGAGGACGGGGAAGATTCCACGGTACAGGTGGGCCTGGCGAGCCGTCTGCGCGTTACGTGTCACAGCAAGAATTGGGGCACGGGGTCTGTATCTGGAGATCAGATGGGCGGACCTGCAAACAGAACAACAAAAAAAGAAGCTGAAGACAGAAGAACATGACTGACTTAAAGGAAAATGAGTTGGAGAAAAGAATAACCAAAAAAACTATTCACATCATTGAATGAGATGCATGCATTTATCACATGAGCACAGTGTATGTTTGATGCTTCTGTTAAGACCAATTATTAAAGGTTGAGATTTTTTCAGGGAAAATGTTAAATCTGCGACAGCATAGCATAGAGCGCACAGCTTGTAAAACAGATATGTAGTTTTTTTTGAAAGCATACGGCATAATAAGTAATCCAGAGGATTTTATTTACCACACAGGACACACTTTTTTTTTTAAACAGCAATCAATGTCTGATCAAATTGATGCAAGAGGTGCATAAGAAAAATCTGGTGTTTTTCCATTGTTCCAAACGTTAAATAATTTAAGATAAAAAAAAAAAAAAAATAATATTTTAATTTCCGTTTGAGACATTAGTTACAAATATTTGGATATCTTTGCAGTAAATGGGTTAAAAAAACATAACCCTGTAATAAAATGTAATTTTCCCCAAACACCAAAGTGTTTTCAGATATTTTCACAGAGCTCGACTTCTTGATATTCAGCTGAACAACTTTTTGTTATAGGTTTAATTAATTCTAAACGTCTACGTAAAGTAGTCATAAATTGTCTCACTTTTAAACTTTTTATTGCACTAGTTGGATGTAATTAATCTAAAGAAGTCAAATCTGTCAAAATATGAGACGACACATCTGTTGAATTATAAAAAAGATGGAAACTTGAGGTTGCCGTCTGTAGCCCAGCTGACTTTCACCATCAAACTCTGAACTTTAATCAATGAAAGACATAAAATGTCTGTTCTTACTCATCCACGGTCGACTCTGCACGCAAAGATTCTTCCATTCTCAAAAATAAAATGAAGTCCTGCTCAATAATGTTTTTTCAGCTATTTTGAGAAAGAATCCAATAGTCAACTGAGGTTCTGTCCAAAATCCCTCCTTTACTGAAAACCTACGTATATTGGTCAAGGACTATCAAGTGGATTTTAAAAGCAATGTATTTTCTGTTTTAAACAGCAAATGTGACAAAGATTTCAAATAAAAACAACAAATAACCGTAAGCATTTACAGATTATAAATTCATCATGTTCTGAAGATGAAAACTTAGATGATTTATTGAAAAAAATAGTGGTTATTTAATTTTATTTTTCTTAAAAAAATTAGTTAAAACAATACATTTTAGTCTGTCAGTCAGTCTAGTGAGCATTGATGCACTTGTTTTTCCTAGAGACTTTTGGGAATTTCTAGGGCACTCCCATTTTGGAATTATATAGTGAGACAGCACTACAAAATGGCAAACTCACTATAGTTCACGAAGTGGTGAAAGAATTCGGACAGAACCTTAACATGAGGAAAATTGTTCCGCTTTAAACGTCAAACTTTGATATTTTCAAGTAACTTCAAATGCAATGCCAGTGTGACAGTTGTTCTTAGAAATGAGTGTTTTAAAGCTCTCGGGACTTTCTAAACACCATCGTTAAAAGTGTGATAGACATCTGATCACTGAAAACCACTTCATCTACATAAACGTCACTGTTTGAGAAGAGTCTGAGTCTGTTCCATTCTGGAGGGAGAATCAGGAGCCCAGTATTATGGGCTGGGATGAGTTCAACATTAGCTTACCTCCAGGACGGGGGTGTCATTTCAGCCCCCTGTCCCGCTCTCCCTTACCTCCCCGTCTTGGTGAGAGTAATGATGGCACTAGTGCAGCACTTGAAGGACGACTCCACGGCCCCGACTGCGACCGCCTCAGAAGGGTCTCTGGTCAGCTGGGTGTGCCTCCTCAGCTCCTCGAACAGCTGCCTGTGGAAGGTGGCTGCTTCGGCCTCTCGCGCTATCTGAGCCCCAAAGGGAAGGGTGGGCCGGGGGTTACTCTCAACCAGGCGGTCAGAAGACACTCATCCCACTGGGAGGGACTGGCAAACACCAAACTTGACCGATTGTAAAATAATATATAAAACATGTAAATTATCAGAAGAATTAACCGATGTGTGAATTTGACTTTTTTGCAAAAGTGTAAAAATGATCATTTGTCAGTAAAGGTGGTCTGGTTTAAGTGTTTACCAAACCTCCCAGTTACTCCCTCCACCGATCCCTGTCTGGCCCTACTCTCCCTCTTCCAGACTCCAAGAATAGTTTGGGGATTCCTCAGGGTTCCATGTCAGGAGAAACTCCCTACCTTCCAGAGCCTGTGAGCACAATGATCGCAGACGCTAAGCTCTTAAAGGAAGCCTCCACGGCACCGATCGCAATGGCCTCAGCGGGGTCGCTGCAGTGCGGCGTGGAGCGACGCAGGTCCTCAAACACCTGCCGGTGGAACATGGCCGCCTCGGCTTCACGAGCGATCTGGCACATTCGGGGCGAGAGGCGTCGAGCAAAACCAGTCCCACAACAGGCACGCAAAGACGGAAAAGGAAAAGAAGCACAGGGGGGTGGGGGGGTGAAAGAGGAAAGTTAAGTTAAAGAGACAAAAAGGTGTTTAAGAAGAGCGACAGAATGAAAGGTAGAAAAAAAAACAGTCAGCAGTAGAGTGTGCAGTTAGCAGGAGACACAAGGAAACATTAAGAACACAATCAAAACATAATCACTTAAAACAGCTTCAAATTATTATTATTTTGAAATAAAAAGGAATTCCAACAGCAAATAATAAAAGTCTATATTAAGATGAATTATTAATAAACAAAAAAGGAAAAAACACAAGAAGTGGACACGTTTCACAGGAGAAAGCCGACAGTTAAGATCGCACACACTGCACACAAATGTTTGTTAGGGAGTTAAAAGCAGGCGGGACAAACTGACGGATCGGGATTTTTATTACAGATAATGACATTGATTCGAGCTTCCTTTCTAAGAATCTTCTTAGGGAAAACTGCACAATACAGTGGAGTGCTGAGTCACTGAGACGGATGTGGGGGGTTAGGTGGAGGACAGGGAAATGGGCAATCCGTGCATTCATGCATTAGATACCAACTGTAACTTGATCCCATCAAGACCAAGCTATTCATTTTTAATCCTGCAACCCCCAAAAAAGGTGCTTTGCTGGTTTCTGTCCCTAACTGCAGGTTTCACACAAACACAGGGAAAGCAGTGACTTTAATGCCATCACTCAGAGAGGATGCACAAAGAAAACAAACAGCCATTTAGAATTTGGAAACTGAAGATGCAATAATTGTGAGGGAAGAAAAAAAAAAAAATCATGTAAAGCAGCAGCTAGAGACATTTTTAGATGCAGGCAGCAAACATTTGCTTCAGATTTGAAAGAAAGTGCCCACATGCCATTAGAGCACAAAAAATAACGTGCTTTGTTTGGAAATGATTGAATTCTCATGCAAACCGTTAACTATGCTTACATATGTGCTGTCAACAGCATTGTCTAAAATATATACACAGTAACTTGTATATCACAACAGACCAACAGTCCAATATTATCATTCCAAGAATTGAGATAATCAGCTTCTGACAAACTCTTAAAAGAGTCTATAGCATGGAAAATCAACTTTTTGAGCTTTTAAGTGTTCTATAATGTTCATTCCTCACTTAAAAAACCACATGTTAAAGAACATTCTGATGAGGAATCTACACCACTTTAAGTGGATCCTAAAACGAATTTGAGAATGACTTAAGCAGAAGGGGATCCTGAAATGTTCATCTGGATTCGTCTGCATTTTGTGACTGAATTTCACGGCAAAGTGAACCCATTAACTATCACCGTTCTGTCTGTAAATGCGGGACTATGTTTGCAAAAATGTGGATGTTAGAGAAACGCACCAGAGGTTCGCTCTAGGTTGACATCACAAAATAGGTGGCCCACAAGGAGTGCAAGGCCTCAGCAATAAAGTTGTTTTACTTAGGGTTATAAAAAGAGTTCACAAAATAACTAATATTTCATAAATAATTTGTTCCTCTGTGTGCCAAAAGTAATATATGATCGTATATATGGATATAGTTTACTCTGAAAGGCTTAAGAAAGTCATGGTGTCGGCCATAGAATCTTTTTTCTGCTTGTCTGTGTCTGCAAACTATTTCATACAGATCACCATGGGACTCTGGATAAGGTTAGGTTTAGCAAATGAAGATTTTTTTTTTTTTTTTTGCAAGTTCGGCAAGCAGATATATATTAACAAACCATAAAAAAAAAAATACAGAAAACACCTCCATCTCTTTAGCATAGTAAGTCTTATTTTAAACAATTACACGTTGCACTCAGGATAATTCAGGATAAGGACTATATTTTTATAGGGCTATATTTGTAATATTTACATGCATGTAAACACAGAAAATGTCATGAATCAACATGCTGTTGAAACAGACTCAATGCTGTCAGTTGCTCCCAGCTCATTCTTTAAATGCCATATTTGAAAAGTTGGTCATGATTTTAATCAAAGAAAATATCTCACAGGATAAATAACTTAAAGCCATAGAACTGAAGCAGAGCGGCTCACAGTCTTTTCAAATGATTACTTAAAATAATTTAAAGAAAGACATTAAGAAGCTGCTTCATTTCCAACTACTTATTTTTAATTTGGTAGAAATTATGTTGCAAGCATTTTTTTTTTAAGTATGCAACAATTTAATGCTAGATGTATTCAAATATTTTAAGAATGTCATTGAAGTGAACTCACCATGTGCTGTGTGCGCACCGCCTCAAGAGGGTAGTCTCCCTTAGCAGTCTCTCCACTCAGCATGATGCAGTCAGCTCCATCCAAGACGGCGTTCGCCACGTCACTGCCCTCAGCCCGGGTGGGTCTGGGCTTCTTGATCATGCTCTCCAACATCTAAACAGTTAAGCAGCATTTAGCTCACAAACAAGCAAACAAATACTTCCAAATGCATAGTCCTGGTCAGGAATAGTCTGTATCTGACCTGAGTAGCACATGTGATTGGCTTGCCAGCTCTGTTGCAGCGCCCAATCATCATCTTCTGAGCTAGGAAAACCTTTTCAGTGGGGATCTCAATGCCCAGGTCACCACGAGCAACCATGATGCCATCACTAGCCTCCATGATTTCATCAAACCTGCAAATGAGCAGAAAACAAGCAGCTTAGGGAGAGTTGTTGTAGGAGTCCAAGTTCACAAAAATTCTGATTTATTTTTATCACAAAGATTAAAAGTAACCTGATGTAGATTGTTTTTCGGCAAACTCCCTCATCGTTTGGTTGCTTCCATTAGGTTGCCCAATCACCCTGATGGTCTCCTTCACTATTAAACATCCTCTTTGGCCATCCTCTAGACATCACTTCCTCAAAGCATTATTTACAAACACAATAACCCCCATCCCCCCCATCACTGTGTTCAACCTATCCCAATCTGCTTCCCTGCATTTATCTCAAAACATGAGTTGTTCTTATAGTTCTGATTCTATCATCCTTTTCAAAAGGAACCACAACATCTCCCACTCTGCATCCTGTCTATTTCTCAGAGCTACTATCTCTAGAGCAACAACATGGCCTTTCCAACCAGTCTTTGACACTTTTCCTTTCATTGCGGACACTTTTGTCACACCTGAAACCTTCTTCCATCTGTTCCATCCTGCTTACACACACACACACCCCCACACACACCTCTTCCCTACCCTCTCCATTGCTCAGGACCTGTTGACTCCAAATACTTCAAGTCCTCCACCTTCTTCACCTCTGCTCCCTCTAACCATAAATCTCTCATTTACACACAAACACCGTCTTGCTGTGGCTGACCTTTATTCCTCACCTTTGCAGAGCAAACTTGCCCTTCACATTGTTTTCTGTTCAAAACTAACTCTTAGTGATGTCCTATCTCCACCTTAATGAAGTCCCATCACTACAGAACATCTCAACACTGTTTTACAGTTCTCAATTCGCGTCTCTGCCTCTCTAGACCAGATCGCCTCATACCAAACCACAGCTCTTCTCTCTGTATCCTACAAAGACATAATGCAGCTTCTGTTTTTCTCTAGCACTGTCCTCAAAGCAAATATTATACACAGTTCTGTCAAATAGCCAAACTTTGACTCAGACATGCTTCACCTTTACTACTCCTTTCTATAACTTTATTGATAAAATTGTCAGTTTTATTCCTCTGTAGTTTCTACAGCTCAGTATGTCTCCCTTGTTTTTGTACCTTTACACTCCTCAGACATCCCTTCATGGTCCAAGATCTTCTTTAACAGAGCAGTCAGAGACTCCACTGCCACCTCTCCCAAACATTCCCATAACTCCACAGGTTTGTTGTCAGGACCACCTTCCTTTCCATTAGTTATCCTCTTCAATGTTTTCTTCACTTCTTCAAAATGTACTGATTTGTTGATACTTCTCTCTACAGAACAGTGAACTCTTCGCTCTCCTCATCAGCTCTTAAAAGTTATCTGTCCATATTTCTATCACACTGTCAATCCATTTCCATGTCTTCCCTTGAAAGACCCAAACTGGTCTTTGTGTCCAACCTGTCATGCAATTCCCCCTACGTCTTTTGCCACCTCCACCTTGTGCAACATCTCCCCGTCTTCCCAGTGTCCCACTTTCTCTTCACCAATATTTTCCTTTCAACACGGCCCTGAACTTTTTAATTCCAGCAACAAGTCTTATTCAGTTTCTTGTAAGCTCACTCTTCATCCACCAGTAGCCCATAGTTCATCAGCACCAGTCATTGTTAACCAGGGGCATGACCAATTTGGTATGAAGATTCTGTCTGTGGTTTTGTATGGTGGATTTTTGTTTTATATTGAATGTTCTTCCTGATTCACAGCCATGGCTTTCCGTAGACCTGGAACCAGCACATGAAAGTGCTGGATAGTGCCCCTTATAGTTTCTTTTTTCTACAAATTTCAATTAATGTCACTTTAAATTTAATTTTACATGTACAGGATTCCTATAAGTTTATTCAAGTTAAAGAGTTTTTATTCCCATCCATATAAAAAATGAAGACCAATTTTCACACCCATTTTATACATCATTTCCCATTTTCTAACTAAAACGGTAGCTTCTTGTCGTTTGTGGTCTGTGCTGTGATTCTCTTGCATACTAATTTTCTTTTTTTTTTAATCCGGGGTCTACACTCAGAATGTATGTGCATAATGATTTCTTATTCTGCTGTTCATTTCCATTGTTTGATCAACATAATTGCCGCACAAAAAAAAAAAAATAATAATTGCATTTTAACCAGAAATGTGAAACAAAAAGTTTCTAAACGCACAATTTTTAAGACAAGGATATCAAAATTCAAGACTTTTTTCAAAAGGTATTATTTCCAAATTCATAGATTCAAAACTTTTAAGACTTTTTAAGACCCTGCGGGAACCCTGACGAAGGATCTAATCTTACTGAACCACATGTAAGAAAACAACAGTCAACAACCGAGTGAAGTACAAGAAGAGGAAGCTAATCACTTCATCTACATTCTCACCTGCGAACACCTTCATGGTTCTCCAGCTTGCTAATGATCTTGATATTTTTGCCTCGCTCTCCCAGCACCTGTCTGACAGCATGCACATCTGCAGCTTTACGAATGAAGGAGGCGAAGACCATGTCGACACCTTGCTCCACACCAAACTGCAGGTCTTTGACGTCTTTTTCTGACACGGCCGGCAGGTCCACAGCAGCACCAGGGAGATTCACTCCCTTCTTACTGCCCAAGGTGCCACCGTTTTCAATCTCACACATGATGAAATCAGACCCTAGAAAACATTCATTTATATTAATAACAAAAGAAAACGACATTATTCCAAACCATGAGGTGAACTCTTCCTTGTCTCACCAATTTCCATAACTTGGAGGGAAATAAGTCCATCATCGATGTAGATTTTGCTGCCAATTTCCACCACTTTGGTAATGTTCTTATAGTCGAGCCAAAGGATTTCTTCACCGCAGTTCTCCTGGTAAGCATCATCTAATGTGATCTTGATTGTGTTGCCTTTCTTCAGCTCGACTTCAGCAGTGCCGCTCTGTTGATTGAAACAAACAGGGTTTTAATTTGACCATTAAATTCACACTTTTTCTCACATTATGTGTGTCATGATGTAAAAAAACCCACAAAAACAAAGTAACAAACTTACTCCTTTGATGAGACCAGTCCTGATCTCAGGGCCCTTTGTATCCAGAGCAATCCCAATGGGTCTGTACTGGATACTTCCAGGTACAAAGCTCTCACAGGCTTCACGCACGTTCTTGATGGTCTCTGCATGGTACTATGGAAACAAAACAACGTCAGTAATGGTACTGACCAACAAAACTGAAAGCAGAAATGGATAGTCACCACATTTGGAGATCACGATTGCCTTTAAATCATTCTGAAATAAAGTTTCCTAAAAAAAAAAAAAAAAAAAAAAACCTACAGACACTATATTAAATATTTATATCAGCTTGATATGTTTCAGCAAAACCAAGGTATTCAGGTTGCCAGAGAATTTCATCATAAAATGTTACCAAATATAGCTGGAGACAACTTATTTGTAAAGCATGCACATTACAATAAAGTCCCTGACTAAAACTGTTTCATGCACTCAGACATCACCATTATAAGATGTCCTTGAACACACCTTAAGTTAATATTACACATAAACCAGCATTAAGAGCTGCACTTCCTGCTGTTAAAATTCATTTGTAAAAATTGAGTTGAAAAGGGCAAAAGAAGATATTTGAACGATCTTGAACATCGTTTTCCACAGTTCATATCAGGAGACTGCCCAAGGTACTGTCAGAAGATATGTAGTTGAAAATCAGTGTCAATGTAGCTCCTATGCAAGGTTGTAATGAAGGACTGCCCAACCCTGATCCTTCAGATCTATTACTGTCTTCGTTTTACACTTCTCCCTGCTCTACTCCTCCCATTTATCTCTGTCAGATGAGTTCAGTCAGTCAGACCCTGGAATCACCTGATCCTGATAATCAACAGCTGCCGTGCAGATAAATATGGCAATTATGTTATGACTTACTTTCTGTTCGATAAGGGAACAAAGTTTCCAGGTTTCCATGTTGTACGTTAAGCTACATCAAAATAAGTAACTAATAAGAGTATTAGAGTAACAAAGCTCTGCAGCTACTTACAAATCAAGATTGAGCATGCTCAATGGCAAAACTTTTCACCATTGTGGCAGGTCCGCTCTGGCTTCAAGTTGTAAGCTGATAACAGTTCTGAATCCATTACGTGCTTTTTATTCTAGGGGCAAGTTAAAGTGTAAACTAACAATCACATGAAAACGTCAGTGTAATACGAGTTGCCACATAATTCAATATACCAGTCACTGGCTTTGCTGAGATAAAGCACATGCAGAGAAGTTTTGACCACAATTAAAAAGAGTCATAATCTGAAGGTTCAGTGGCCTCTTTTCGACACACTTAGAACAAAAACTCTGTTGACAGACTTACTTCATGTGAACCATGGGAAAAGTTCATGCGAGCAATGTTCATTCCAGACTTGATCATCTCTTTCAGCATTTCCACAGAGCGAGAGGCTGGTCCTGTTGAGAGTTAATGTGACACAAAATCTTTAGTGGGTCTGCATAGATATTTGTATCCAAGTTATCTCCAAGATTCTCATTCTGTAAACATCTGTAAAAATTATTCTATTTATTGCCTCATTGATACAGTCCCTCCAAGCATCTGTTCCAACTTTAAATTGTTAGGAATCTCATTAAAGCTTACTTCCATGAACACAATTATTTGAACTTTATTAAAGTGTGTTGTCTGGTGGAGGACAAAGAACATAAAGACCAACCAATGGTGCAGATGATCCCCGTGTTGCGTGCAGTGGTGGGTTCAGAGTCAATGTCGAGCAGGCACATGTGTTCCAAGAAGGTGTCAGCCATGGCAGCATTGAGCTGCTGGGTCTGGATGAAGGCAGAGCCCATGTCTGAAGACTTTGACCCGGGCATGTTTCTTGGAGCAAGTGAAGTCCTGTACAAAAAAAAAAAAAAAAAGATGCTGCACATTTAGAGGGTGCCACATGTTTTAAGTAAATAATATAGTTACAACAAAAAAGTTTTGAGAATTAAATATAAATTTGAAGAATGCTTTGTTTATGAAATACCATATGCACCAACATAAAAACGTGTTTGATTCCATATCCTGGCACTGTGGTTAAGTTGTAAGGTTAGCCTAGGACAGCTCCTTTTTTTTTTATGGTCTCAAGTTTAAAGTCGAGAACGGGGAAGACCATTTTTACTAAGCTTGAAACCTAAACTTGTCTTTTCAACAACATTTAGGTAACAATTCAGTAATACAGCAAACCAAAGATTTCAAAATGTTATCATTAGACACACGCAGCAAAAGAGGTGCTACGCAATTTCTGATTTTACTAGAAAATGAAAAGAAAAAGTTTACAAAATGTACCAATTAAAACAGGAAGTGTGACCTTCCTTCCCCTCTGATGACACTCTTATGCAAGAGCCTTTATAAACTTTCCAACTTAAAGCCATACTTCAACCAACCGACAGTATTTTAGAAGGGTGCAGCACTGCACGTGCGTTGTTGAGGAATGCAGCTCCTTTACAAAGTGGTGCAGTGGTTACACAATTACGACCCAGTCATTTGAAGTGATTTGACAACCAGTTAAATCATAGTGAAATTAAACTGTTTTTAGTCAAAACACACCATTTATTCATTCTAGTGTCTATGTTTTATTAAAAATTGATCATTTGAAAGGAACAGTGATCAATCTCTTCTTCACAACTGTCCCACCCATGGGACAACCTCAACTGTAATTACTTAAGGAGGCTTTTATGCAAGCTTTCCAAGGTCCATTTTAATTATCCAGTGTACTAAAGTGATGGGAAAAACCCAGCTGATACACATTATAAGCATAGGAAACATTACAAAGGACAACTGAAACCCCAAGCAATGATTCCAATTAGCTAACATACCAAAAACACAGCACACATATCTTGTGCTTCTCTCTACATGTCTAGACTTAAAGCTAATAAATCATTGTTTCTTAAAACTAAAATTCTACATAGATTTCAAACATGGCTTCATCACAGCTGTGGGAAAAAATCTTGGGAAGTCTTGGAGAAAATGGGACAAGCATATTCATACTATTATACATCCGAATATGACAAACATGACTAACAGACTATTATTATGATTGCCATCAAAAAACACAATACTGAAAATAGGATTTCCTCGTCAAGCTCCAAATCTTTAACAAAAGTAAGAAAACATGATTTCAACTGTAGTTCAAGGTTGTCATACATGTCTGTCTCATTGCTGTAAGGCTGCAGCTGAGCCTGTTGGAAGCCAACAAAGCAGTTGACAAAGAAAATCAACCAGGCCGTCTTCTCTTTGATGATTTTTTTATTTTTTTTTATTAATGAAAGTTAATCTTCAAAAAAGTGATCAGACTTTCAATCTTAATCTTCTTTACACTTAAGATGTGTAAAAGCAAAAGGAAAATTGGTAACTTTACCAACTCAGATGATTTTCCCCCAACTAAAGTCATGATCTTTTTCTTTGTCTTTAGGGAAGAACAAAGGGTTTTTTCAAGGGACAATTAGAAAGAAGGAGCACAATATATTTAAATAATTTCCAAAAGCAGAACAAATTCCTCTCGACAATTCCTCTTTGTTTAAATTTTTTCAAATTTTCTTCCCCATGTTAAATAATCAAACAAACAATGCAGGTTTTATTAAGATTTTTTTTAAACCAGAAAACCTTAAGTTTACTCTAAGATAGCATATAAATTAATACTTTACATGTTACTGAATTTTAAAAAAGTATAAAAGTGGATAAACATTTGAGTCCAGAGCTTTTGAAGGTTCATGTTAAAGTCTTTATTTAACTATAGAACATTTCCCATATTAAAAATTAAGCATTATTAGAACCAAGTATCCAAGTAAAAGTCTGAACCACAAAGGATAGATCAAGTTTCCTTCAGTTGGGGGAATAAATTACAGCTGATGTAATTCAAGTAAGAGCACCCTCACTGGTAAAGCAACATTTAAGAAAAACTAAAGCCATCTATTTTTTTAGAAGACACTGAACGGTTTAATTTCAACAGCCATAAATATGATCTAGACTGTTACAGAGATGAGGAGTTAAAAAGAATACAAGTAGTTGCATTTAGAAGTACATAAATGGAATGAAGGCAAATGTAGCAGCCACATCTTAATAGTTTTATTGAATCAAGGTTCAAAGACTCACAGTATGACTTCCTTTTACTTAGAACTTATCATGAATCGTAGCAGGGGGAAATCAGAGCATAGGTGTCACTTCACAAAGAGCTGCAGACTGATGATGTAACATTTCCATCAATGAGACAGACCAGAGTTGTACGTGAGCACAGACACATCCTGCTTCTCTGACTGGGCTAAACCCTATGGCTGAACCAGGACACCCAGGCACAGCAGGCAACAACATTAACCCTGACACAGATGTAGAACGTCTTTGATAGATAGCACCTGAATAATCCCCTCAAATCCTTTTTTCAGAACATCTATTTTAGTCACGCATTGCCACAGTCTTCTTTTGACGACTCAAGACTCTTATTTTTGAAATATTTGAGTTCAACCTTTAGCAACTCCAACAACATGGCTCTGAGGGTAACATGACATTCAACAAGTTCGAGTTGTGATGCAACACAGATCTAATCCAAATTGGCTTAATTGTTCACTTTCACTCAACTAAAAGTATTTGTGAACTACATACCACCATTGGCCATGTCTGTTCCTCCTGGGAATAGCAAAGCCTGCAACTAAAAAGGATCTCCAAAGCAAACCCAGTGTGTTGGATCTTCCAGCTTCAGAGGGCAAACCCGTCCTGAACCTCAACGCTGGAGTTTGAGTGTATCTGTGCAACACTTTAGGGAGCTCAAGATTAAATCCATTCAATGAGGATGAAGGACAAAGAGACAGTCTACTATAACCCGGCAACCCTCTGATCCGATGGACATACATTAGACCTCTAGCACGACATTTAAGAACAGAGTCCCAGACCAGTGTTACTGCAAGCCTAAGGTCACTCCAGCCCTGGTCTAAAAACAGATCCCGTGCTAAATATAACATAGCATGCAGAGTGTGCTGCTAGAAGTATTATAGCAGGAATGTACTATGATATTTACACTATCTTGCCTAATACACCCACACACAGACTTCAAATTGGTATGGATTATTTTTCAAATCCAAGTCAAAATAAAAGATGAATGCTATATGAATCAGAATGATTAAAAAAAATGTCTTAATGTGTTGCAAACAAGGAAACATGCCACTAATGTAAAGAAAATGCATGAGAGCAATTCTCTTTGATTTATACAGCAAATCCTACTGACTGTGACCACCTTGCAATAAGATATACTCAACTTTCTCTTTATATTTACATAAAAGTTGGTCATAAATACTTCCTTAAACTAAGCTTTAAAAAAAAAGCAACAATATTGTGTAAAAAGAAAATGAAATTTCAGAGCTAGTAACTACAACAAAATAAATACGGCCGTAGTATTAACTACAGAACTAAGAACAAATCAAGTAAGTTTCCATCTGTTCAATCACTTAACCTTTAACCCTTACCTACTTCAGAGGTTAAACCGTTGTTTGTCAACAGGAAAGTCAATGTGAGGGTCAGAAGAAGTGTGTTTTCAATACACAAAGCAGGAATATTATACCTAAAGGGTGCTCAGGAATTTTTGTTTAAAAATTAGACCTTGTTTCATTTTTCCACTTATCATTAACACATTTTTTAAAGTAAATAAAGATTTGAATAAAGTTATTTAAATAAAAAGGTAACCAAATGCTTGAATGACTGTGCTAAACCTGACTGCAGTGTCTGTCAGCAAGCTGCATTTTTTGGGCTGGAACTGCTGTATCATGATACTGCAGATAACTTGTAAAGTTAAAAAAATATATTCCTTAAGGCATACTAATTTTTAAAAATAGGATACCTTAAGTGATTTGGCTTTAGAAGTAAATATTACAATAAAATGGCTGAACGTAGAATGAATCTTAAAAGTCGCATTTGGGTAAAAAAAAAAGTTGTCTCAACAATATATATAAAAAATAATAATAATAATTTCAATGTTATATATCACGTGAGTAAAAAGTCTTAATTGTATAAAAACTGGACAGCAAAGACGATGCGGTAAAGGTCACGTTCTCCCATCCTGCGTCACATTTTCCTGATCTGAAGACATCACGGCGATTAGCCAATAGGAGTCTGAGAAGACGACGAGCCACACCCACAACAGGAGGCAACAGGAAGAGAATCTACAACTGTGAACATTTGACGCATTCTATTCAATGTCATAATTCAAGTTTGCTCAAATTTAATGGGAAACTGCAACACTATAATACTTAATGATGATATATGGTTATTTGAATAACGAACGATACCCGACTAGTTTATCTTTTAACCGCATTTTTCACGTCTCATTGATTGAACGTCAAAGCAGGCAAAATTGATGAACGTGCTCCAAACGTTTGTGTGGTAATTGTTACATCGGTAGAATTTACGCTAAACCTGATGTTAGAGGACTGCAAGGAGACATATAACCCACAAAATAAAGATAATTTGAAACTACGGTGACAATCCGAGGCGAAATACAATGAAATCTGTTTAGAGGAAACATATTGAACGAAACGATAACATTTCCAAAGCGAAGGCCACTATGGTTACCCACCTTGTATAACTGTCGTGATGCGAAGACTACAGCGGCCGCTGACAGAGTGAGACCAAGCGGCTCAAGGTGATCTCGCTTTAGTTCCTCGTTCAGAGGAACTACTTTACGAGGATGCTTAGACATATCCATCCGACCGAATAACATTTTTCACGTGAACAAAACGGTAGTATGTGTAGTTTCCACTTTGATATCAATCACTCTCTAATTTATAACATATGCAGTTTAAGGACGGGATGAAACAGAGGGGAGATGGGTTGTTAAAAAAAAGATATCGACGCGGATGAATATCAAAAATCGTGATGGAGCTGGTATGCTAGGTTAGGGAACCAATGGGCACGCGGGCATGCACCAGAGGAAATGCGACATGTCGACAAGTCTAATTTACTTTATGAACGATTATATGAAACAAAAAAGACATATTTACAGAAACGGAGCAACGCTGTGTCTACTTTATTTATTGCTAACAACAACGAGTGATCCGTGCGAGGGTGCTTTGTAAACATCATTCTGAACGTGCATGACAGTTGTCAGCATCATCTCAAAGTTACAATTCGTTTCAGCCATTTTAGAAATTTATAATTCACAGACACAAAAATCTACAAAATTACACTAACATTGTTTACAGACGACAGCTCTTGTTAGTTTGTATTCAGTCCAACAGGCTGACAACACAAAAGCAGAAAGGGCCGTCTCTCTCAGAGAAGAATGCAAGCTAACACCGCCATCTAGCGGTGACAAATCATATTACATGACACACTCAAAAAACATGCTAGACCGCAGATATTTCTTTTCATCCTTTTCTCATAACTTTTTCTTCAATTTTTTAAATATCAAGCCTTAATTTGGCTTTATTACTGCAAACAGCGCACATCCAATGTTCAACACCTAAAACACAACAACAAAAACAAAATAGTTGTAGTTAATATCTGCTTTTACAAGCCAAGTCTCTTCAGTCTAGTAAGAAATAATTGTATTTTATTGACTCTCTCTGTGAGTTTGTGATGGCTCAACTATGGCTCGCATTTATTTTTGCAGATTTTCTAAGATGACACAGCTTGTACTTTATCTTACTTAAAAAAAACCCAAGCAAATAAAATTGTAATTCTTCTTCTTCAACTTTTTTGGTAGATATTTAAATATTTCTAACATACTTTGACAACTGAATTTATTTTCAGCTATGAATAAACATCACTTAATATGTTTTTGCTTCCATGTAGATGCTAGATAATTTTGGAGCCAAAGTGGTTTGATGCATATTTGCATCAATAGGCGTCAAATGGTTAAACGTTTATGTTTCTTATTATTTCTAAAACCAGAAAATTATTGTAAGCAAACAAGGATTAAAATAATAATAATAAAAACAAATTGTATGAACACAATTTAACTATTAATAATAATGAAAATGGTTTAGGATTTATTATAGTACCACAATGGCCTCCCAAAGAAGAAGTAAGCAGTTAAGTTTATCTCTGAAATTATTATTAAATCTCCAGTAACATTTGATTTTATGTAAACTTTATGATTAAACTACTGAGATGACCCATGTACTTTAAAACTGGAACAGTCTTTTAATTACTATATGGTAGCGCTGACAAGATATGGATACGTTTATGTACCGTTCCATTTTTTTTTTTTCTATTCTTACCTGGGCCCACCTCCAGATGTGGCACTGCTACTTCCACTTCCCATGTTGTTGGCTCACTAGCTGTCAGCTGCCTCTGACTGGAATCACAGCCCTACGACATTTAAACCCATTTGCTCAGGTGAGGAACAAGTTACTTGTGAAGTCTGTCTGTCTGTCCACCAGCGATGCTTCTCACGCTTAATCACAGCTAAACCCCAAGGCCACGAGGTACAAATAAGACAATGTGCTCAGATAAATCTCATTTAAGCAGATACAGTGCCTAATGCCTCGTACCCCAACACAAATGCAATAGAGCTATCTGCGATAAATAAAATGACAGATTTTACACTTTTTAAAAATCTAAATATTAAATTCTTACTTAAAATTAAAACAAAACAAATAAAGCGTTACATTAAATAAAATTCATGAGCTTTTATACTGCAAAATGAAGAGCATGAATATATTTTGTCACATAATAAATATAAGACTTGGGTGAACAAAGAACCAGGAAAATGCCTGATTAAAAGGCATATATATTAAGTTTCCTTAAAGCGGTAAGAGAAAAGAAAAGTGAAATGAGAATTTTTGTTTATTTTATTTAAACATTTAAGATGACAGTTTCAATCAGCTGGTTATTAATCTGATAAACTGATGCCTTGAAACAATGAGGGTAAATACTGATTAGCACGCTAGCCTAATGACCGTTATGTCATGCAGACACACAGTGACACAGTGTTTTATTCATTTGAGGAGTTTACTCAGATGAAATAAGACTAATAAAACATGGACTATTTTACTGGAATGATTTTATTATTCATGCTGGGATGCAGACAGTTACTGCATGTCGTGAAATATGTAAATTTCTATTGTCTGGAGCTTTTTTAGAGCCTCCAAAATAAATTACTGCTCATGTTTTTGAATATGTTTTGCCTTGACATAAAAAAAAAATAGCACACCATTAGAGACAAACTTACATAACCACACAAACACACTGTCAGAGGCATGGACTGAGCAGAGCCATTTTAACTTCTTATTTCTCAGCAGCAGTGCAGTCAGCTGCGAGTCACATGACTGGCTTGCCTATTCTCACTGAGCATGCCCAGACCCCTCAGTGTTGTCAGGCAAAATATAAGAGAACAGCGAGAGCAGAGATCTGCAATAGATAAACACACAGACTCACACACGGCAGCTGGCTCGCCTGCAGACATCGAGGGGCGGACAGAGTCATACCGCCGGACCGCTTCCTCTTCACGCTCCTCGTTCCCATTTGAAGGGACTTGATGCCATCTATCATTTCAGAGGAAAGTAGTCCCTGAGAGAGAGGGAGACAGGTGTGCCCTTTAAGAGGGGGTAGCAGCTGAGGCAAGGACAGCATCCGAGGCTCCATCCTCTCTGGAGGTAAGTGTGGATGGATGCTGGCGGGGGATGCAGGGCGTAGGGGGAGGGGAGAGCACGGCTGGCTGGATCTGTATTTGTGCTAAATAGTGATCAGAGGAGAAAGAGGAATCGGGGTTGGGGAGGTTGTAAATCTGTGTGTTTGGGTAAGGGGAAGAGGGGAGGGGGGGTCTATTGGTATGTCAGATGACGGAGGCTTGGAGATGGCGGAGGATGGAGATGCTAGCAAACAGAACGGCAACATGACTACGTAGAAAAGAAGGGCTGGAGCGGAGGCAGGAGATGTGTTTGTGATGGGGGAGCAGGAGAGTGCAGCAGGCGTTGGGAAGGAAAAGAGCAGCAAACATTGACAATACATACCATGATATAATGGAACCAAATTATTAGTATAGTTTGTGATCTTATATAACATGAAAATAGGGAAAATTTTGAGTTTTTTTATATTCCTGGGTTATAAAGATCAAACATTTGAAGCTATGTCCCAAAATTTTTACCTTTTGTAAAGAAATCTTTATTATTCTGTTGTCCCACACTACTATTGTTACATGATGCCACTCCTCCACAATTGTAGACAATAATAATAGTATAACAATAAGTCAGTTTATCTTCTTGTATTTATGAGTGTTTCATTATTCAAAATCATAATTTAGTATTTTTAGGGCATTTTTTTTAATGGCTACACTTTGTTTTGATAGTCCAACCCAAGAAATTCGGATAAAAATCTTTCTGGGTTTTTTTTTTTAACATCGTGCTCAGACATCAGTGAATGTGTTATTTTCTCCTCTACATTTGAAAGGTTGGGGCTTTGGTATTAATAGATGAAGTTTCCGAAAAAAAACACACAGATCCAAACAAAGAACTGGAGGCATCCTGAGCACTGAACGTACAGCACATATCTCCCACACATTCTCTCCACAGTGATTAATGCCAGTCTGAAAGGAGGCAGAGATGGCTGTTGCTAGGATACATGGCAAGGTGAAGTGCAGACGATTTAAAGAAAGAAAGAGGAGGGCACTGCTGACAGAGCATGGCATCACTGGCAATGGCTTTTTGTTTTCTCTCTTTCTTTCTTTTATTTTGATTTTTTTTAAGTGATTTTTTTTGCACAAATCATAGCAGACGGCTTTATGATTTGCGTCTACTTTTATCTGGAAACAGGATGCAATGGTTGGCGGTAATCGAAGGCCCAAACCTGTTTGAGAGAGCCCTATGAACAGCAGACCCAATGGTAAGACAGCTAGAATCCTATTGGTGTAATCATTCATTCTAACTAAACTGAGTTACTGTGTAATCTGTGTTATTATTAGGTCAAATGATACATATTTCCTGATGTTTTCAGGAACAATCTACCTTATATTATAATTGTATGCTTATTTATTAATTATATAAAGTCATTCTTACACTTAAAAAGCTCAGATATTCTTCTAAAGGCAGAGATGGTTCAGTTCTTTAAAAAAAAAAATAAAGTGACGTTGACTCTTACTGTGAGATGGTTATGTAAAGCTGTTTTGAAGCCAGTGAACGGACAGCTAAATAAGGAAATGAGTGATGAAAGAATGTCAAAAAAAAAAAGATGCATTTCTTTTCTTCGCCATTCTAATGGCCTTTTCAACAATGTGTGGGCCCACAGGACATCAAAGGCCAGTGCTGGACAGATGAGGAGTCCGATGGGGAGAACGAACCTGAGCAGTTCCTTTATGGTATCCAGGTAGAGCAGGCACCGTTACCTTTATGTTGTCAACTTACAAAAATGTAACTGCAACATCAAAGTTCTCCTACGTTTATGCCTCCTAGATAACCAATTGTTGGAATTGTTTTTAATTCTTATGAACATTTTAAATAAAAATGTCATAAAAATGCACTACAAAATATTGCATTTTTTAAATCACGCTACTATTCATTATTCCCTCACTCCACTCTGTGCCTCTTTTTAAATTAATTTCCAGTGCCAACACACAGTGTAACATCTTATCTCATCAAAGTGGACTTCTTACCCCCCCAAATCAGATCTTAATCTGTTAGTTATCCTTTTTTACCCTTATCTGCCAAGTTTCATGATTGAAATGTAAATCCAGTGAATCTCATTTCAGTGAAGTTAGAGAGAACATGAAAGCAGCACCAGCAGGAGATAAGAACTGAAGTGTGGCGTTCGTGGTGCAAACTTTAAGTCGCAAGACATCAAAATCTGAGAATGCTCTGCCGTTTTTCATACTTACTGTATACAGTGAGACAAAAGATGAAATGTATTCAAATGTTTACTTTATTGTAAAGTCATAACTTTAGTGTTAAGTAACAGAAACACTTTAGAACTTTAATAGTATATAAAGAGTTTAATTAACAAAAATAGACACAGTTTTGTTCAAATGTGTTAAGCTTTAGAATTAGAACAGGAAGCAGATCACAGCAGATTTTTTTAAATTCAGAAAAAGAGAGGAAAAAGTCAGCAACAATTTCTCACATCTAATTTTTACTACCACTGTTTAGTTTTTACTTTTTGGTTTATTTTTAATGTCATGCATCAGTGAAGGAGAATTCATTTCAATGGACCTTGATTCAGAACATTTAGCTTTTTTTTACTTCTACTGTTGTGCTTCAGACAATTATTCTGTCATATTAGCAACTTGTGATATAAATTAAGAAAAGTGTGGATTACGTTACTCGTTCCCAATTGCTCATTGTGTTTGAATCCAATCAGAACTTTGTTCCCATTATGCTAGATCTAGACCGGGGGGGGCACATTGTTTGACTCTTTGGCCACAAAATGTTCTAAAATTTGACAGAAGGGCCAGACCAGGAGCAGATGTGTGGCACATTTTGGCAATCCCTGTCATCAGAGAAAGCCGTAATACAATCTGGACAAAAACAAACTTTAATCTTGATAGAAAACAAATGTATTTATTTAAAAAAAACTGAATATTTTGGAGTTCTATTTGGACTTTTGGAAAGTCAAAGCTGTGACTTTTTTTCTCATTTTAGTGCCAGTTACACTAATGGATTGATGTCCATAATGGAAACATACAATTGTAAAGAAATGCTGCATTCATGTGGTGTCTGAGTTATCAGATTATTGTAATTATCATAATTATTTATTCTAGATTGGTGGGGCAATTTACATATTTGGTTTGCCCTCCCCTGTGCTAGACGGTAAATATAAGGTGCTCGTGGTTTTCCCTAAATGTGGTTTTGAGGTTACAAAGTAACTGGTCTGGGATTAAGAATTTAATACAAAACCCTTTATGTGTTCCTCCCAGTCTAAACAAACTCAACTTTTTTCTATGAGTTTTTGTCTGGCTGTTATATTGTCACTGAATTTAAAGATCCACTCCAATGAAAATCTTGTTTTCTTTCTAATGATGGAGGACAGGACATATATAAAGACAATTCTGCTGAGTTTTGCAATTGAGTATAATTTATTTAAATGGTTGGGAATCAGGAGGAACCAAAAAAATAGTTAAAAAACACGTTGTGACATGAAAAAAACAAAACAAAAAAAAAAAACCCAACCTAACACCCAGAGTAGCAAGCTCAGTGCTCCATTCTGACGCATCCACTCGGAGACAAATATATCATTTACGTTTTTGTTGTCCTCTTCCCATGCAGCTGGCATCTGCCCCCAGACTGCACGGCTGGCTAGCTCCAATTTTTGTTGCACTGCTAATTGTTAGATTTGGGGTGTAAGGGGCTGTAAGCCAGCAGGACAGTGTGTAAACATAGAGCTCTCAGCAGGGGAAGGATTGCCAACAGTTCTGGCCATAACTCAGAGACAAATTTCTAAAGAAATCTTGCCGCTCTGCAGAAACAATGTCCCAGAAAACAACATAGATTTTTTACATTTTGTCTAAAAACGGCATAATCATACTTAAAAACCCACTGGGAACAAAAAATCAAAATGGGTCTTTAAAACTTTGTTAACATATTGTTCATGTTATGTTTACACAAAAGGTAAATTAATAGAAACTTTAATTCTTTGGTTGGCTCATATGTGTGTTGTCCACGTGTGATTCTTCTTCTATCAAACTCTAAATTCACTGAAAGAGTTTCAATATTTGTTTCTGTTAGAACGTTGTCTAAATTTTATCTCTATTGGCTGTGACTTAACACACACCAAGTCACCCAAAAATGACCACAGATATTAGTCTTCTAGAAACCTGGACACCTTTTGATTAAAAATGACTTTTAAAACATTATTTGTGGTTTACTTGATCAACATTTTGCCCAAGACTGTATGTTTCTTTGTTTTTGGAGCTGTGAGATCTCAAATGTATACTTGTGACAAAAATCATATCAACCATTGAGAACTCATTCACTGCTATAACTGTGACCAGTGCTGCTTGTTGCAGGGGAGCTGTGCTGCTGACCTGTACCGCCATCCACAACTAGATGCAGACATCGAGGCCGTGAAAGACATCTACACAGACAGCGCCATTTCTGTCAGGTATCGCACAGACGCTCCATCTACACGTACCTGCACAAAATATTTGAAAACCATACAAAGAAATAATCCAATGATTGTGTTATCATTTGAAATATTAAGAGGACTCACTTTCTGTGTGATAAATGGTCCGTCTGTCTCTGAGCAGGGAGTATGGGACCATCGACGACGTGGACATCGATCTTCACATCAACATCAGTTTCTTAGATGTGAGTCAGCATTTTAATTTCAAATACCTTCTGTGACTTTGCCTAATGTTATTTTTACTTTGACATTTTGTAAAGGAGCGTGTCATTCATAATGCATCCAATGCTCATAAGTTATTTATGACGTGAGAAATGGCTCTAATTAGGCTGTGTGTGTTTTTCCTAAGGAGGAGGTTGCAACAGCATGGAAAGTCATCAGAACAGAGCCGATCATTCTGAGACTTCGCTTTTCTCTTTCTCAATACCTCGATGGACCCGGTGAGTAAAGATGTCAATCAGAATGCTTCTTATTTGAAAAGGGACGTTAAGTATCTGAGCGTGTCTGGTTAATGTTTTGTGTTTATGAGAGGGAAGCTGTAAAAATATAAATATAAAATTAGAGTCTGTATGTATCTGTTCTCTGTGTAAATATGTCATTTGTTTGTGTTCACTCAGAGCCATCAGTAGAAGTATTTCAGCCTTCAAACAAAGAGGGCTTCAGCCTCGGCTTGCAACTTAAAAAGTAAGTGATTTTAAATATTTATGTGCACCAATTTTGTTCTACAATTAATTACAGCGACACTATTTAAATTCTTTATTAGTACAATTACTAAATGTCATGCATAGTTTTCAGTATGAAGGAAACATGCGCACAAAAGCATCTATTCAGTCAGCTTTTTAAATTTTAAAAGGAGTAGAACATCCCTGAATAAATGAGAGATTTACTCCTTTGACATAGGAATTCTAGAATTTAATTTATTAAAGAAATTGAAGAAATTTAATAATTTCTTTTTGCCTGCAGAACAATTGGGTAAATGCAAATTTAAAAATTTTATATAGTATCTTTCAGACTTTCTCTCATTTTTTTCCCTATGGTCAATTCTACATTTTGTTTTTTAGAAAATCTTGTTTTTGGTTGCAATGATAGCTGCTTGACGACAAGAAAATATTGTGGAAAGACAGATTTAAACTCCAAAGTTTGCCTTCAAAAGTCATATGAATTTTTTTTTTATTTTAAACAATAGTCCATTTTTTTTTTTTTTTTTTTTATAAAAAAGGGAAATGCATGAAGGGGAAGCTCATCTTTAGGTAAAGGATGTGCCTGCAGAAAAAAGTGGATTTCTGTTCATATATTTTATTTTGTTATGTACTGGTGTGTTTTCGGCACACTGTCTGTGATCCCAAACACAAGAAAGTTCATGTTTTCTCATACATGCTTTTAGAAAAAGAGTAACTATTAAACTTAAATTTCCACCTTTTATTTTAAAAAGATCCAATTAGCATAAAGGTGAAATAAAGTGAATCTCTAAATCCTTATTTGATTAAAAGTAGTGTAAATTTGGCTGCATTGTCTCTGGTCTGAGCATGTCTGTTTTAAGGTCGTCATCAGATGTAATCAGAGTAATCAGCTTGACTTTTTCTGCGATGTGTCAGGATCCTGACGACATTCACCTCCCAGCAATGGAAGCACCTCAGTAATGAGTTCCTCAAGGCCCAGCAGGAGAAAAGGCACAGCTGGTTCAAAGCTGGAGGAACCATCAAGAAGTTCCGAGCCGGGCTGAGCATTTTCTCTCCCATTCCCAAGTAAGTCCTTCTATTTTCCTGTCAACGTTTCTGGTGTGAGGTAGCCCTTGCTAACCTCTGTGGGTTTGTTGATGAGGAGGAAAAGTGACTAGAAAACTCAATTGTGTACAGAGTGCACACAGCTGATGTATCCTCAGGGGTATTCCCCAATGTCTGGCAGGACAGAGGAAGCCCCCCATGGGCTTCAATACCTTATATGGTCGTCTTAACAAAATCTATGTTTAGAGTGGTCAGTGTCACTGTCCTTATTTGTAACTTTGTTTTTCAGTGGAAATGTACTAATTAAGCCCTTAAAGTAACCGGTTTCAACTGGCTTGCAGCTTCTTAGGATTTAATAAGTGGGTTAATGTAAGAAAAATATATTATTCAATGTGGGAATATTTGTGCAAAAGGATTCAAATGTTTTTAGATATATGTCCAAACTTGAATTGCTTTAATTCAGTTTTTTTTTTTTGGTTGTTTTTTTGACTTTTTTGTATGTTTGTCTTCATAAATGCTTCTGTGTTGTTTTTTTTTACCTGTACATTAAAGTGACAGTTTGGTAGTTGTTGGCTCATTATTAAAAACAATATATTTTAATTGGGACACATTATTGTTTACCCACAAAGTTTTACAGTGCAGTCTGTGTTTACATCCCGAAATGTTCTCATTAGCATATGCATGCCGGTCGCAAGTAATGTTAATGAAGAGTGCTAAATTGAAGGTGACACCTGCCAGCTGCAGTGGTGAGCGCACAAAGGCCCATTTCAGTAATGACTTAAACAGTAAACCAGGAGGTGCAACAATGTCATAACAAGCTGACCTGATGATGTTCAGAGGTCTGAGACCTAAATATAAAACAGGTGAAGCTTTTTTTCCAATAACACAGGTCATTGAATATATATATATAAGTCAGTCACTGACAGTAAAATGGAGTTTAACCTTCCACAGTTTTCCTTCATTGTTTCAAGTTTTTTTGTGTATAATGTGAATTAAATGTTTTTTTTTTAAACTTGTTTTCCAAAATATATGAGGAATATACCTTACCTAAAAATTAGCTATCAATCCATTAGTGTAAAACGTAAAACAAAGTAGAAATAATGGAAAAAGCAAGATTGCTTTCTGTCCTTTTCTCAGTCTCAGACAAAGCAGATGGAGATGAGATCAATAAACTTTACAGCTTCTCTTTTTATAGAAATAAAAAGGAGCAAACCAACAAAATAACAAAAGAGCTGCAAAAAGTCTGTTACTATTCGAACATGGGCGTTAGCCTACTGGGAATATGAATATTTTTATTTTTTATTCTATTCAACCGTCATTTAACCAGGGAAAAATCCAATCTGATGCATAATCAAAGTAATTACAGAGCTAGTATCCCTCATATTGATATCGATAACAATCCCAATACTTTTTTCTTTAAATGTTGTATAATAGAATAGTGTGATAAAAACCCACTTCTTGTTAGTTAATTTATAATAAAATATAAGGCTGAGACTTTTGGTGCAAAATGTACACAAAACAAAAATGCTATATATATATATATATATATATATATATATATGTATATATATATATGTATATCTTGCATTGCAGTTTAAAGTTTTTTTGTTTTTTTATCTGTAAAATAAATCATAATAGAGGCATCAATGACCAAACCTTTGCAAACAAAAATGAGGTAAGGGACAATGTGTGAGGAGGTGGTTTATTGTTTACACAAATGGCCAATGTTGCCAAATTGGGCAATTTCCTGCTCAAATTGGGCATACAGATAGACGCTGTGCTTGCATGAACTCTTTAAGTAAATTCAAGTTCCTTACTGTACGTATGAAAGAATAACCGCAAAAGTATCAGAAGTATCAAAAGTGTCGATCTCATCATGCTAGTATCAATACTTCACCTTGCTATCGACACTATCGATCCGCCCACCCCTATTGAACACACAGCTTCTAGTTTTGTTAGATTGCAGTTAATTGTCTATTCATTCAGTTTTTGAAATAATTGCGTCAAGAAACTGACTTTTCTCATCACATCCAGGCAATTTGTAACAAAGAAATTGACTTTTTTTAATAAGAAAATACAAAACTCAGTGTTCCAGCTTATCTCTACTAACACAATTTACCTGAAAAAAAATCAATGATAAACTAATCTTTTTTTGAAAAGCAAACGTTAGTTCTTTTTAGCAATGAAAATAGATTGATAAAAAGGTAAACTAATGCAAACAAGGCAAAGAAAAAGCTCCCATGCATTATAGTGCAGATGGATTCAAACATGACAGAAATCCCCGCGGGGGAGAAATGCTCTTTTCAGCTTCTGTCTAACTATCAAAAGCTTTGACAGTTATGCATGCTTAATGTTTAAATTCAGACATACCCAGCAGTGATCTGTGCTGTGTTGACATCAACAGGGTACATGTGCAGCCCACTGAGAGTAATGTCTTCAGAAAACACAGCTTCCTGTGCTCTTAGCATTTTGTGACTGCATGGAGATGCTGTCCAAACTCTTTTCAGGGGTCTGATCTGCTGTTGGTGCGGCAGGATAGATGAGCCGAGTTTGTTTTCTTCCAACACATGTCATCATGCATTTCCAGTACACAAAGAGAGCGTTCTGTGAAAACGCATTTCGGTTGTATTTTAGCTGACAGGATTCATTTTCTGCAACAGCGCAAAATGCGCTTTGACCACCATCCTCCCACTAAGTGCTGTTTTCTTATGATTGTTTGGACAACGGCGCCTGCTCTGACTCCTCGTGTCTGACATGTTTTTGTCTTTGTCAGGTCTCCGAGTTTTCCTCTGATCCAAGACACAGTTTTAAAAGGGAAGCTGAGCGTCCCTGAGCTGAGAGTGACCCGCCTAATGAACCGCTCCATCTCGTGTACCATGAAAAACCCAAAAGGGGAGCTCTTCAGCTATCCACCAAATAGCCAGGTTAGACTCATTCATTTTGGTAAAAATTACATGTTTTCTTTCTTTCACTCATTAGCTCTGATTTTTTTGTTTTGTGCTTGATTGTAAAGTGCACTTCAATAGACTTTTCTATGCTGTTCCTGTTTCTTTTCTATTTTAATCCACTCTGACCCCCCCCAGTTTCCCACATCCTGCACTGTTCACACCTGAGCCTTTCCCCAACCTTACCGGAACATTGCTGGTGTGCCCTTTCCCATAATGCTTTGTCTTCACTTGACTCATCAGACTGTGGCTGTCCCAGCGGCCAGGGCCCCCGCGCAGATTACCACGAGGCAGCTGATTGAATTGTTTTTTTCATCCCAGGCGGGCGGACACTGCAAGAACATCCCTACTTTGGAGTATGGCTTCTTGGTGCAGGTTAGATCTCTGGGAGGCATTAGTTCACTCATCAAGACGTGTGTGCTTCTGCTTTGGTCAGCAATGAAGGTCTTATTCCTAATAATGTTAATTGTGTGGCTCTGGACTGAACCTGCAGTCTTTTTCTGCAATTCCACAGTAGAATAAAACTGCAGCGAGGGACTAAATTTAACTCTCCTAGATTTAGCCAAAGTATTTTTAGTGCTCGGAATACATTAGTGCGTGAGTTATATCTGGGATCTCCACTGTGCTTTTCTCCTAACAGATAATGAAGTATTCAGAACAGAGAATTCCCACTCTGAATGAGTACTGTGTGGTCTGCGACGAGCAGCACGTCTTTCAAAACGGATCCATGCTGAAGGTAATTGACATGTTTATTTTAAAGAGTTTTTTTTTTTCAAATTTGAAGAAAAAACATGAAGAAAAACATCTACAAGATAATATTCAACTTCTGTAATTTCTCTCTTGCAGATTCATTTACATGTTTTCCTCTCTATAAAAAAAAAATTTGAGTTTTTTCTTATGTTATTGTAAAAGCAGCAACTACATTTCCAGAATGAGTAATCAGATTATTTTCCCTTTGTGTCCATGCAGCCTGCTGTTTGCACTCGAGAATTGTGTGTATTCTCCTTCTATACTCTCGGTGTGATGTCTGGAGCTGCAGAGGAAGTAGCCACTGGTGCAGAGGTGACAAAAAATCAAAAATTGATTCTAAAACTTTTCCTATTCAGACCAAAAAAAACTTTTTGAAATTATTTAATTCTAAATATATATGTAGTTAAAACTTAATCAAGTTTTACAGTCAATAAGTGTATTAAAACTTGTCATTATGTTCTGCTCAGAGCATCAAATCTAAATTTAAAATTCTTCCCTTCTAGGTAGTTGTGGATTTACTTGTGGCGATGTGTCGAGCTGCTCTGGAGTCGCCCCGTAAGAGCATCATCTTTGAGCCCT
The DNA here is from genome assembly GCA_003999625.1 of Oryzias javanicus. Taxonomy (NCBI): domain Eukaryota; kingdom Metazoa; phylum Chordata; class Actinopteri; order Beloniformes; family Adrianichthyidae; genus Oryzias; species Oryzias javanicus. The sequence goes on from CM012439.1 coordinate 29,023,833, forward strand.
ACCCCTCCGTTGTTGATCCCAATGACCCTAAGACTCTTGCATTCAACCCAAAGGTCAGCATCCTTATTGACTCAGAATTGCAGGATAAATCATTTTGCTCATATTTTCCTCCAAACTCATTCAAGCAAAGCAACTTTTAGTGTGTGTCAATTCATAAAATATAATTAAACATGAAAGATTAAAACATTACAAGTGAAATAAATCTCCTTTAGACCTGAGAAACACCCTGAAACTTAAAAGTGTCCACTAAAAACGTTGTATAAACTATAATTTGTACATTGATTTATATTTTAATGTTTGCCTTTAAAATAAAGAGGCACTCTGGAGCCTCATGCACGACTAGTAAAACCTCCCGAAAGGTTGATTTAGTCCTAAAAAGCTAAATAAATCCTCCTGTGCTGAAGCTGTTTTTGACCTGTTTATGTTGCTTCTTCTCTCACTGCATGCTATCAATGTTCGGATCGACAAATGAACACAGAAGAAGAATTATGAAAGACTCCAGAAAGCTCTAGACAGTGTCATGTCCATACGGGAGATGACCCAGGTATGATGACATCATGGGAAATGGGGATAAATGTTGAACACAATCCTGTTGCCTCTATAATCTGCCCTTCCTTTTTGTTATGCGTGCTTTTATTTTGAAAGTGTCAAATATTATTCACAGTTTTAGTATCCTTTGTAACACTTGTGTGCTTTGTCAAGGGGTCATACCTTGAAATCAAGAAGCAGATGGACAAGCTGGACCCTTTGGCCCATCCCTTGTTGCAGTGGTGAGTCTAGTAGACTTGATCTTTTTTGTTTACCCAATACAATTTGACTTGTCATCGGATAAACACCTTTTTAAACTTTTGAAAAAAAACTGATGAGTAATTGTGTGATCTGCTGCCATTTTCCGGGAAGTCGTTTCAACTGATTTAATTGGAGAAAATGGACAAAATTGTTGAACTGGGCTTTTCTGCAGTAACTCTTTCATGGCAATTCTAACAAAATTTCTACAAAAAAAAAAGTACTAAAATAAATTTTCACCTATATAGAGATAGTTAGGATGTAAACTTAAGATTTTTTTACATCATTAGCACAAGAGAGATTGTTTTTTAAAGATCCACTCCGATGAAAATCATGTTTTGAACTTGTTCTTGTAGCATTTTTCTTATGATGATAACATGTATAAAGAAAATGAAGCTTGAAACCTCATTTCTGAAACTTTATTCAAACAGCAAACAATGTTTGGGATGATTAAAGTTTAAAATAGAGAGACTCTACAAAAATTATTCATTTTCACCTCAGAAAATGACCCAGAAAATAACATTTTTTTTTTCTAAAAACTGCATAATCATAATTAAAATGCAACTGATCTATTTTACAATGATCAAAAGATGATTGAATTGGGTCTTAATGTGAAATTTTGGCAGAATTAATTGGAAATATTGTTCCTTCATTCCTACTTTCATGAATCTAAAATTTTGCTGCATAAAAGAAATGACGGCAAAACAACTGAAAAATGACAAATTGTTCAAACTTTTCATTCTCATATCACAAACTGTTCTTTTGTGTCTCTGCAGGATTATTTCCAGCAACAGGTCTCATATCGTCAAGCTGCCTCTCAGCAGGGTGAGACAAAGCACCACCTCAACTCCTCCGAAGCCACTGAACATTTTTTTAATGTGACTTTTTATCTCTGTGTGTGACAGCAACTGAAATTCATGCACACCTCCCACCAGTTCCTGCTGCTCAGCAGCCCTCCAGCTAAGGAAGCTCGTTTCCGCACTGCCAAAAAGCTCTACGGCAGCACCTTTGCCTTCCAGTAAGTTTTCATTCAATTCAAACAATTCATTTTTTCTTAACATTTTGAGTACTCTGTTAAAATGTTGACAGAAAATATCTGCTCTAATTTACATACATATTATTCCTAATTAATATAGATGAAATATACTATCACAACTTGCAAAGGTGCATGAAAGTTAAGTAATGGAGTGCTACCCAAAGCCAAACATGAAGTTATCTCTGTGAAACACCAGGTGATTGTTTTGTGGATGGTCGGGAGCGCTCGAGCAGATTTAATGGAACCATTACAAAGAGGAGCAGAGAGAACTGGTCGTTCTCTTGGACAGAGAAAGCAGCGTCCTCAGCCAGCTCTCAGAGCCAGCAATACTTGTGAGATAGAGATTTGTACTGTAGCAGATGGGACTCTGCTGAATATTTTAGATACACACGACCCATCTGGGCACTGGGAATGCAGCTAATGTACGAGAACTGCAAACGCTCTGTCACTTTTTGCTGGGTAATGCTTCAGATTTAACAAATCTGAACCAAAACATGCCAAACATTTAATTAAATCTGGCTGCCATCGATTTACAAAGCCATAAATAAAAATAAATAAAGCAGAAAATTTAAAAAGACTCAATCACAGGTCTTTGATGAGTGAATGTAAGAATGTTTTTCTTATTTTATGTAAAGAAAAATTAACCTAATTTGGAAGTATTAGGTTCAAAAAATTATTTTTTTCAGCAAAAAAATTCAGTTTTTAAGATGTTTGTAAAATTAGTAAATTATCACATTTACAGACTGACATATTTTTTGATGCTCTCTATATCAGTTTTTACTAAGCAAATGTATTCAATAAAAATATTTTAGCTTATTAGAAGTGAAAGAAGCAATTTCAAAAATATGAATGCAGTCAGTTCATAGCTTTTATCCTGAGATCCAGATAACTTGTTCTTCAGTAAATCTGTTAATATCTTTCTTTCTCTCTGTACCTTCTCCAGTGGTTCTCACATAGAGAACTGGCACTCTGTTCTGAGAAACGGACTTGTCAATGCCTCCTACACCAAACTCCAGGTATGTAACTTTGGCACTGTACTTAAAAACCTTGAATGAATTATCCTTGATGGTAAAATGTCTCTTACACAAAGCGGGCCTGCTGATACATGAGTCATTCGGGCAGTTAGTGAGAGCCAGGGTTTCTTTTATAAGCTTTGCAAATGGGATTTTATCAATCAGTGTACAGTACTAGAAGGCTTTTTTGACCTATCCTCCTCTGATGACAACGTGTTTCTTTCTGCTGTGTGCAGGAAAGTGACACCAGGGTGTCACAAGGCTGTTTATGTGCTTCCTTTACCCTTGTGCTATCATTTGGGGTCCAAAGCCTTACATTGACATGTTTTTTATCCCATGACAAATTTTGATGATGGTGGACAAGATTTCATGTCTGCTACGAACACCAGTGAAAATCAAAAATTATTGGGAAAAAAGTGCACTGTCTTGTGGGGTCTAGATGACCCAACTCCAAATGTCAACATATGTAGGTTAGCACAAGGGTTAAGGTGTGTTCACATCGGGCCTTTGACATTCATTCGAAGACTCGCACAATTCGTGTGTAAACGTGCATTTAGTCCGTGGTGTTTGCACTGCAGGTTGGGGCTTCTTTTTCTTTTCTATGTTTACTAGCGCACGTCTGCCATCTTGGAAGAGCCTTGCTGCGAAATGCTCAAGTGGTGAAAATTTCACAATTTGGACACGAAATACAAACGATTGATTACTACCATCCTTGCAATGCCAGAAAGGTATTACCATCATGCCAGGAGAGTGACCTCGGTTTATCTTTATTTAAAAAACAAACGCAGATGTCCTTAAGCTCGTCACAACGTCCTGATAAACTACCATATCCAAGTTTTTTGGTTTGTCAAAAATCTACCTGGTTTTACGTGTAACGCAGGTCCAATGTTTTGAACTTTTTGTATGGCAGTAAAAACTTGCATTGCTCTGTGTGAACCAGGCAGTCTGGACACCTGAAGGTGCTTGAAGGCGCGTACAGACCGGCGCTGCGTCAACTAGCGTTCAAGCAACCACTTTCAACGACAAGTTTATGTAAATGCGCATGGACCAGAAATTTGGAATTCCACGTCCAGAATGCTCGTGATTGCAAATTTTTAAGTCCAGTCGCGGATTCTGCGTACAGATCGGGCGTTCATTGATTGTGCATCTACAGTTAATCGCAGCAACACGGCACTGTGACCAATTGAGACTCAGATTTGCTAGAGAAATGTGGGTGGCGTCCAGCTGTTGACCAGAAGGAGAAATGAAAAACTGTAGTTTATATCCAGTCAGATTAATATGATACCAAGACTAACATTTATAGGAACAGAAATGTCAAAATAAAAAGCCTGAAGCGAGATTTCAGGATTTGCAGCACTTTGATTTTGTGCTCTGAGCCTCATAGGTCCAAACGTGCGCTAGTAAACAGTGCAAAAACAAATGACGAAGAATTGCCTTCCTGTTCCCTTTGAGCTGTGTGTGACGTGTTCAAGTATGCAGATATGCATGAACGTGCATTCTGTGTTCATGAAACCGCATACAGCGCTAGAATACGTATGCGGCAGATTCTTGAACATGTGGCCAGTGTGACTACTGCATGAAAGACGGTGCTTGAATGTTGCCAAAGGCAGTGTGTATGTAGCTTTAAGCTTTAAAAGTCTTATCTATTAAGGGGAAATAAAAATCCATATTTTTGTCATATTTCAAACCTTGAAAACATTGTTTAAAAAGGAATGAAAGCGAAAATTTTCTTCTAGTTTCTGTTAAATCATCTGACAGCATTGGAACAAGTGATCAGATGCATCCTTGTCTCATTTGTACCAAGTATTTGCTCTTACAGTTGCACATACACATTCTGAAAATAATGAAATGAGGAATCTCAAGACTCTATTAGTCCTTTACATCAGGCCTGCTTTACATGAGCTTTGATTGCTCTGTGGTTCTGGTGTGTCTACTGTACCTCCTTTGTTCCCCAACTTTTTGAACCCTACATCCTTGATCTCAACTTGATGCTCATCTTCCTCACGTGTTTCGTCTTTGTGTCACCTCGAGCATCAATACCCTTCCTCTCTCACTGTGTTTCAAAGTAGAACAAGTGTGGAGTCTACCACCACATTTTATTCCCAATGCGCAACATCTTGACCTCCACCTGGCTTCCACAAGCAGAAGTGGTTTTCTTTCTAGCATATTTTCCATTTAATGTTGTGGTGACAACTTGTATTTGTCTATAAATCATGCATATTCAATGTGAGCAATTCCCCTCCAAACATCAGAAGTATGTCCTAAAACCCAACTGTTTTATTTCCTATTTGAGTCTTTCCTTTGACTGTCAGTCATCTTGGATTTTGGTGTGTTTATGTGTGATGACTTAGTGTGGTTCTTTAAAAGGTTCTGCCAAATAAAAGGCCAGAAACAATTCCTAACCCAGCAACAGGCCTAGAACGTGCCCCGTTCATCCATGTGTATGTTAGGCTTTCCTGTGCAACCGCTCAGTTATCCTTCCTTCCTGCTCTTTTCCGACCTAAGCTGCATGGGGCAGCGTACGGAAAGGGCATCTATCTGAGCCCCATCTCCAGCATATCTTTTGGATACTCAGATAGGATTGGCTCACTTTTCAGCACTAAAGCCTTGATGGCTTTTTTTTTCCTCCCCCATCACATTCACTGAGTCTGTCCCTCACACGACCTGCTTACCATCCTGGAACATTTTCACCCGTGGAAGCTTTCTGTATGCTAATCTTTGTGCTGTACTGTGTTCATCATGGGCTTTGGGCCTTTAGGCTGAGCTTGTCAACTGCCATTCCATACCATACATTGTGTTGTAGCTGCAAAAAATAAGGCTGAGTGTGGATCTGTGTGTGTTTTTTGGTGATGTTTTTTTTTTTGTGGGGCACAAACCACATTTTTTAACTTAATAAATGATGCTATATTACAATAAAATCATGATTATTTTATGTACTATCATTGTGTTTCTTTTTATACTGGATATAATTTTTTAAATAATACATACTGAGAACTAATAATGACAATTTAAAACACACAGTACACCGGTAGTTTCTTGAAGTGATTTTTTTTCTTTTACCGCTCCATTTTTAAAAATTTATTTAGCATATTCCATGTTTTTATTTAAAAAAAATTCAGCTCTAACTGATACTTTTTTATTGGTGCTGTGCGGCTTCTTGCAGGGATGGGGAAAGGACAGCACCGTATGCCAACAAAAGATGAACTAGTGCAGCGTTATAATCGCATGAACACCATCCCACAGGTGAGGAGCACATCATATTTTGGATTTTAACTTTATAGATTCAAGGTAACATTGCCTCCTTATTAAAAAATGCGATCACAAGTCCTGTTTTCGCCTTACATATCCTTAATTTCACACGTGCAAAAAAAGGAGAAGACAAAATTGAAGCATCAACAAAAAAAATGTCATTTCTTCAACATTTTTAAAGAGAATTTTGGGTCTTAAGGACATCTTTGAGACTGTTGCATGAAATTCAGATTTTATTGCTAAAATGTTGACTTTGTATGCTAAATAACTCCATAACGGCTACATTTTTTATGAAAGCCACTTACTAATTGCTTTATGTTTTACAACAGAGCCGTCCAATTCAATCAAGGTTTCTTCAAAGTCGAAACTTAAACTGCATCGCTCTTTGTGAAGGTAATGTCTGTGCTGCAGGAACAACACATTTCAATCTAGATGTTCACTTATTGAGGTGTATTATTTTATTAAAGCATCTTTATTAGAAAAAAAATGAATGGATTAAAAAAAATATAAAAACTAAGAGGATTACAAACACGTGTATTCTAAAACTTCAGTTTTTTTAAGAAATGGTAAAATATCTTAGTTTCAACATTTAAAACTTTTTACAATTTGATTTTTTTTTACAATAAAAGAGACAACTGTTTACATGTACATTTTTATATTTTAAGTATATTTTATTATTTTAGTTTTAATTTACACTTATCTAATTTAGTGTTAATGTTTATTATTCATCAAATTGTTTCTCAAATCCAGCGAAAACATGCCAATCATAGCTAAAGTCAACTAAGGAGAACATTATTAAGTCTTACATCCCCAATAGGTACAAGACATGCAATATTTTATCATGAAATATATATTTACAGACATAACCTATTTACACTGAGATTTCTATAAAATAAATGTAACTTTGCAACTATTAAAAATTCTATGAAATCATATCAATTTTAAATAAATTCACATTTTTTGTCTTATTGTTGGAATCTAAATAATAACTTAGTTACCCCATGTTGTTTTTAATGCTTTAAACAATACCAAAGATTGCTGAGAATGAGAAAAATAAAATATGGAGCAGTAAAAGTCCCATCAAAGCTAAGTTATAATCTGTTTTCTAACCAGTTATTACATCAAAGGACTTGCAGAAACATGGAAACATATGGGTGTGTCCGGTGTCCGACCACGTCTGCACTCGCTTCTTTTTTGTGTGAGTATTTCCAGCATTTTCCCTCAACAAAATTGATGTTTAGACTCGAGCAAATGTTCGTCATTGTCAGAGCCGTAATGTTTTCTTCCTCATTGAAGTGGCACATTTGTCACCTGCTAAGCTGCACATTGAAGGATACTTAATAAAAATTAGGGAGCGTTCTTCAGATGTCCTTCCTCACTCTGTGATTGTTGAAAGATTTCACCATTTCTTTGCATGTTTAGCGGAACCGAATTCATAAAAAATAACTATGACCTTTTGATCCTTGTAAGTTTGTGTTTTTAGTTATACCAAGGGGAAGAAGTGCAGTCCCTAAAACAGCATGTCAATTTGAAACAGCGTGCAAAACAATAAAATGGAAGAATAATCAGGAAAGACTTTTTTTAAACTGAAATATTTACTTTTTTTCCCCCATATTTTTAGATATGAGGATGGCCAGTAGGAGACGCCAACATTAACACCCAAGAGCCTAAAGTGCAAAAGGAGATAATGCGTGTGATTGGGACCCAGATATACTCCAGCTGATGGAGATCCACCAGCGGAGGCACCTAGACAGACTGTCGAAGCGAATGTTAGCCAACCTCAAAAGTTGATGCTGGAAGATGAGGGAGCTCTAACTTAGCACATCCCTTCCGGCATGGTTCTGTTTTTGTCTTGACATTTCTGCGTTTCTCTTCTCCGATTTGTTACATAACCTGTTCAGCTCCTTCAGTTTAACCTGATAAATCGTGCTTTTCTCAGTTCATGACATTTACAGCATTTACAGGCCGCTGATGCAGAAAACGCAGGTGCCCCATGACTCTGTTTGGACACTGATATCATACAGGAGGCCGGGGCATTCTTATCTTTACAGTTCATGTCATTTTATTGAGTCTTTGGGGTGTCTTCGTTTCTATTTCTGAAAACACTTAAAGGCAAATCATATAACATTAAAATCTTTGAGCATTTATTTATTCTTATTGTTCTTATTAGTCTATTTAACATGAGAGTTTGTGACATGAATGTTTGAGGGGTGAGTGCATAACTATTTTCTTTCACTGAAAGCACTTTTTTCTTACATTTTATTTTGAATTCCTGCTGTTATTTGTGTTACAGAGTTATGACAGTTCAGATTGAAAGTTCACCTTTAAACCTATACTCTACAAATTGAATATTTTTATGATATGTAACAACATAAGGCAAATTTTGTGACAAAAGGTCCTGAAATACTTAATTCCATAATATTCTACAAAGATTTCACTTTTTATTTCATAATTTTGAAGATTGATGGGACAAGAAAGTGTTACAATGAACAATATTTCCAATTTTCTGTTTATAGAAGCCAGATTAAAAAAAAAAATAGCAATTTTAATATTAAACCAGTATCATGTTTTCATATACTGTTCACAAGCTTTCATTTATCAGAATGGTTTGAAAATGAGCATTGCCATTTTAATGTAGCTTAAATAAATTAACTAAATCCACTGTACAGGAACTCCTGAACATTTGATCAGCTTAGATCCCTCTGGATATCCCTGAGTTGCGATCAAGAGTGACTCTCCGGTTTCATCTGAAACAGCGACCTTGTACAGATATCATGTTTATCAGTTATTCATGTACTGTATGTGTGTATGTATGTATGTATGTGTGGCTTTGTATTTTCTTGACATATTAGGCATTGCACTTATTCAAAGTGAACTGGAGAAGCTGACCGGCCTCAGAACTTCAGTGGTCAGAGGGAAAAAGACGATAAATATTTCTAGAGTTGGAAAAACTCTGAGATCCGAAATCTTAACTCTGTGTACAAAGACTGACTTTCATTGCCTCCTGGAACTGGAACTCAGACCGTTGAGAGGATGGCAACCTGCTGCATTGAAAGCAATTTGTAATCACGGACGCTGGAGACCCTATTGAAATGTACTGCCAAGAATAAGATGGACATGTGACCCATTGTGTTGCCGGACTCTGCTAATAACTGACGCCTGATTCTGCAAAGACACTCGAGCGAGCCAGGCTGCTTTTGGAGAATCTCCCCTTTTTCTCCGTCTGCTTCTCACAAGGGATGTTTTAAGGAAATGATGTTGACGACAATGGAGATGATTGATGCTGATGATGAAAGGCAGTAAAGTAGGAGAAAAAGAATAAAGTCTGATTTTGCACAATTTTACAAACACTGTTCTTTCTCTTTGATGCCTCTTTGGGAAATAGTGGGACCATTAACCACAGACGCAACGATTGTTGTGGGGCTTTTCCATTTCTGCTTTAGACAAAAGGGGGCACTGTTACTCCACCACCGCTCACAGAGAGCGCCTCAGCCCTCTTTGTGTAAAGATCAAACTTTTTCTGTCTTTTTCAGAACTTTCACATGTACAATTATGTTTTTTTTTCATAAGCAAGGTTCCTATGATGGTGTAAAACAATTACCTTCAATCAGCGCTTCTATTCACTGAGCCATTAATGCCTGGGTTAAAACGTAATGGTGGTAAGTAGGGTATCATCTAATGTTCCTCAAATATTCTTTTTTATTAGGATAAATGCACCAAATGAATGCTACTCAGCACGCAGGACAAAATAAGAAAAAGAAAGCTACCAACGCCTTGGAAAAGTCTTTCTTCTGTGTGACTTGAATAGTGGTGAAATTTACTGGAATTTGCGAAACACAAAAGATGAACCTGTGATTTGTATGTGGGCTTCAACCTGAGAATCTATCTAATTATGAGGATATTATCTTAGTTGCAAGAGAGAACCATGAATAAGAGTGGAACACCTTTTTCTATTCAGTTTTGAATAGAAGCAGGTGTTTTTATATCAAAATACACATGAATCAAAGTGAATAACTTAATTTGTTCATTAAAATTGAACAGTTTTAGCTGTATTCTATGCCATTTTAGAAAAAAAAATATGTTTCTTGTATCCTTTATGTAATCATTCCTTATAAATTAAAAATCAATCACACTTTAACTAACAAAAACTCACACAGGAGCAGCCAATTTTCTTTATTCAGTTTATTGTATCACCAATTCATTCAAAAATTATTGATTGCTCCAAATCTCCTTTTTCCTCCCTCTGTCATTGCTGCTCTCCCAGACCACAGAAAGCTCTCCTCTTTCAGACCTCGGCAGCGCAGTCGGGTCTGATGGTTGTTTTGGCACGGGACATCCTGTTTGTGTAGGGCAAGTATTGGGCGTGTAGAGACTCGGCCTAATCATTGGGAAGCTGAAGCACTCATGGACCCTTGAGAGGCACTTTGTGTGTGCGGCCATGATAATTGTGCACCTCCTCGTTTGTAAGCTGACCCTTTGACACAGGCTGTGGCTAGGCCTTTGTTCAAATATATCTGTAAGTATACATGTATGTGAAACACTATCATCTCTGAAACTTGGCCCTCGATCAGGAATTGGTCCCCCTGGTTTGGCTTCGTCCCCCCATACCCATTTCGATCCAAGGTGTAGTTAAATTTCTGACCACTGAGGGGAGCTCTGGAGTTGTTCTTCCCTGCCTTTGTTTACGCCTTACTTTTGTATACTTAACATACACATGGACAGACACACACCAGGCATTGTTACACACATATGAGTAAGTATAAGCACACACACACCGCAGAGTGGTTGTTCGGTCAGATAAAGGAGTGGTGGCGGGAGGGCACAGGGTCACCGAGGACTTCTCGAGCTGGCTTCTCGGTGGAAGCAACAGCGTCCAGCTCCTGCCTCCGTAATAAGCACGACCGTTTGATTCCGGCACAAAAAGAGCAATTACAGGGAGTTGTTTAATCACACACACTTTTATTGAGCTCAGGGTCTCTTAGCTTGCAGCTCAGGCCACGCTTGTCGACGACAGAAGTGACAGAGAAGGTCAGTGGTTTAACGGGGCGCAAAGGGGTCTCGTTTGAATTAGAATCGCAGGCTACTCTGCACTCTGCCGAGGCCCCCGGGACAGAGACAAAGAGCCAGATGAGACCAGAAGACAAGTTGGCCAGCCAGGCAGAGAGATAGATGAACTCAGGAGAGAGGAATAGAGACTCTGGGCCAAAATGTGGTGGACACATCAGAGCCAGTCATTTGCCGGAAGGATGTGGTTCCTCCTTCAGAGGCTTACAAACAGCTCCAACCAACCAGTGACGCAAAACAAAAGAGGTATTTGGGTCCAAGAGATTGCGTTTGCACTTGTTGAACAGGCAGAATGATTTCCCAGGAGTGCAACAGAACCAGTGTCTAATGATGTTTGAAGTGAAAGACTTGAAATACATGTAAGCTACAGTATGAACAAAGCTTTGGACACAGCTCTTAAATTGTATAAGTAATGTAGAAAGCCAGGGTTTGTGTGGTCCCCGCGGTTGTGAGGACGGCATACAAACATGTTAGGCTGACAAAATGAGAAAAAAGAAAAAACAACAGAGTAAGATCTTGCTACTTTACAGTCAGCTCAGACCCCACTAAGCTCAAACTTCTATTCAAAACAGTACCAAGCACTGTCAGTGTCGGGGCTTTTTATTGAATTTTCAGCCTGGGTGTAACTCTGCATTTGTGTGCGTGTGGAGTCCTCCTCCTCCTCCTCTTCCAAGGATATGAATGATGGAGTACAAGTCCTTGTCTCGTTCCTCAGAGATAGCAAGAATGGTGGAGGGAGGTGAAGAAGGCAGGGGGACGGATGGGTGGAATAGATGGTGGTTTTTTTGGGGCGATCGCTGCAAAGAATTGCACCACTATGTCGGGAACAGGAGGCAGAAAGGTGCACGACCACGGTAAGAGATAGTAGATGAGGAGGAGGAGAGGGAGGGAGGAAGAGAGCACGCCATTGCTTGCTCATAAAGCCAACAGCTGTGTGGGTAATGTTTTGTGACACCAAGCCTCTCCGAGCCCTTCTGTTTCCCAGAGAGCAGGGAGACGCCATATTCCGTCGTCACAAATGGCTCTGTCATTCACCCCCTAAGTCTTAATTATCGCTTCCAGTTTTTTGGCCATGTTTTGCTCGAGCGTATGGATCCATCTGCACGCCGTATAATTCCACTACGCAATTTACAAGTGGCATTTATTACAATGGCCTCCACGGCATCTCCTCTTTAACACCAGCAGCTCTTCCCTGAGAGGGGGAACAAAAGAGCAGTGCAATCTGGCAGCAACAGTGCCCACCCATAGATCCTTCAAATCTTTTTTTTTTTTCTTTTCCATCTGTACCCTTGCTGTCTGCCTCTACCCACATCTCCAAAATAGTCTGTTTCTACTTGTAAATGTGTGTTTTTCTTTTATTGTTTCCTTTTTTTTTTACCTCTTTGTTATTAATTCCATTTTTATGGAATTCACACTACTTGCACAAACCGCCTGTATCTTCCTTGAAGCGGAGGAAAAGGAAATAGCTGATGCAGATTTTTTTTCCTCCTCCACTCTGCTGTTCGTAATTCATTTTGGATTAATTCCTCTGTCTTCAGAGACAATCCTAATTCTTTATTATTTCCACTTCACGGGCTTGATGACACACTCGTATCCACATATCATATCCAGGGGAAACTTTACACCCAGCAGACCTTCTTGTTTTCTGCTTTTTTCCCCCCTCAACACTCTCTTCTTCCTGATATTCTTTCTTTTCCTTGACAACCAGTACTTCCCTTTCTTTCTCTCTCTGGTTTAATCTTTCTCACAGGAATGAAGTTCCTTGATAGCTTCTAGCATCTGTGCTAATGTCTGTGTGGTTGTAGGATGTCTTTCATGGACACACCTTCCCGCCTCATTTAGTCAATGTCATAATGTGCTTCGTGTGCGTGTCATGTTTGCATCTCTCCATTCTGATGGGATTAAAATGAAGCTTACTGTTCATTGTCATTAAAGCACAACTGGGTAGAAAAAAAAAAAAATCTACATTCATTTCTCAGAATGCGCTGTGGCGTGTGCTCCCCCTTCACGTTGAATTTCCTGTCGGTGTTTCTTCGTGGCAGGGCATCATGCAGCGACAGTTTTTCTTCTGTCTTTCTTTTTTTACCCTTCGCTTATCACAAACTGTAAAAGACAACTGGACTGAGCAAGTGTGATGTCACCCATGGAAAATTCCTTATTTCTGGTTCCAAACAAATTGAAACAATTCAGTTTGCTTTTTTTGCCATGTTGAAGCCAGACGTCGTCTGTGAGCAGTGACTGGTCCGTGGCAGTCTGAGTCAGCGTTTCTATGGCAACCCCTCTCACTAATCAGAAGTGAGTGTGTTGGAAGTCCACACCCCGGACTGAAAACTGGCTTGGAAGACATGCTCGAGGTGTGGGCCAGCGGACACTGCATGCTTTTACTGATCTGATGGGTCAGTTTATAACTTGAATAACTTGTATAAAAAAAAAAAAAATTAAGATTTAAGATGATGTTTAACAAAAGTTAAAAGATAAAGAATGTTTTTTTTCTGACTAATGGAATGACTGAGTAATAGCTGACTATTTCTCAGAAGAGGATTGTGGGATTTTGGCTTCTTGGAGACGACGGATACTTCCTGTCTGGAATGTCAGGGGGAGGAGTCAAACAGTCTTCCATAGCTGCACTTCCATTAGACGTTTGTGAAAAACTTTATCGAAATTCTAGAAATGTCAAAAAACACAATTTGGCAATTACACTGTTTCCATTAAATTATATGTACGCAAAAAAAACACAAACCAACTAAGTCACTCAAAAACATGGTAACAGATGTGAACAATACTTTAATTTACAGCAGATATATATAAAAAAATGCTACAGCACTAGTAGTCATCATCTTTTAAAGTCTTTTTCAGGCCATGGAACGGGAAGCTATGTGGGAGCGGCTACAGATGAAGTGATTTTTGGAAATGATGGTTGATGATTTTACAAAGAAACTGTGGATCCAACAATTCTACAAGACACACTCAACTTTTGATGAGCTGTGTGATGCTGTGGACTCTTGTGGTGCCTGCTGTGCAGTGGTGAAGTCACTGTTGGTCATGTGACTAATTTAATTTGATACGCCTAAAACGCCACTTTTTTCAAACGCAAAACATTTTTTTCCACAAATGTGAGTTTTTTCTAAACTGACGTGTTTCCATTATGTGTGAATCCATATTTCGCAATTTCATAGTCAATGCAAACACAGCTTATGTCTTTTTAATTTCACCATTTTATATCCTTGAGCTTTTCAGTCTATCTTTTGAGTTGTTTTCTCCTCATCTTTATTTCTGCTTTTGTTTAAATTGAAACTTAATTTTTCCACTCTTCATCCATATTTACCGCTGCCACATGAACTTCATTTTTTTCATGTGCCATCCTTACATGCACCAAACCCCCTCCCCCTTCAATTCGCTATAAAGTGGGCCTTGAATTTCCCCTGAGCTCAGCTTTGGTAGCGGCCGCCTCTGGAGTCCGGCTGTGCTAGATGTGTTGTCTGCTCGGTTACCATTCAATTACCCTCCTGTAATCTGACAGGCTCCTCATGGCCTGCGCTGGGATGATCGCTGCTGTGTGCGTGCCGGCGTAACTGCACACATCGAAACACTTCTCTCTTTGTTGTTTCATGTGAGTAAATTTGCTGATTTGGCTAACTGCGTGATTTTCTTGCGTTTCAGAAAAGCAGTTTTCCTGTTTTTTTCTGCTTCTGAAGGACTTGCCTTTCTCAAAATTGTCACTTGACATCCTGCTGAACCGGTACAAACACACAACAGCGGAATGAAAGAAACCAGATCCTCCTGTAAAATGTCCACCAATCCAAACGTAGTCCTCTCTGTTGTTCATATTTGCTCTGAAACTTCCATCTTGCCGCTGGTGGCTTTCATCCCTCCCCAACTTCGCCTCACTCGCTATTTTTCTAATCATTTTATAATGCTCCCCTAATCACCGTTCCCGTGATTTCTCCTTTTATCTTCACCCCCCTCGCCCCTTTGTGCACTCCCCCCATTCTGTCTGTGCGAATGCTCGTGTTGACCTGAGAAGGAGTGACATTCAGAGGCCGGTCCCCTGCCTGCAGCACTGACATTTCTGCCAGACTTTGATGGCGCCTTTGAACAGAGATGTGTGGAGGGAAGAGCTGCCTGTCTCCCCGCCTTCCAGCGGCTCCAGCTCTGCCTCTCCACCGCTCAGAATGAGATGTACTGTAGCGGGCTGCTATCTCATCATGCATACAGAGACATAAAATGCTGCATGTACGTTCTGCATGCGGCGCAAACTCACCTGAAGTCATTTAGTTAGCGTCATTTACTCAGACTCTCTTACTCCCACAGGTTAATGCTCCACGTCGCCCCCACGTCTCTACAGATGAAGCTATTCACATGCATGTGACAAACACGAGCACACAGACACACACACTCCTGCTGGAATGCCTTCAAAGACCCTCATTGCCCCCACAGCCCCCTCCTTCCTCAGATAAAATTGGCAGAGAAAGAGTGAGGCACAGAAGCATGGTGTTGGATGGGAAGCAGATATCTCTACCACCTCCATCCAGACTCCCCCCGCCCCCCACGCCCTACCCCCTGAGGTGCGTTCAAAGACACCCATGCCACTCCAGCTACCCTCTGGCTTCCCTCCTTGTTCTCCTCTTCATTGTCGTCAAATCTGGCTCAACCCAGCCTCTTCCCATCAAGGTCTCAGTAAGTCAAGGCTTACAAAAAAAAAATCCACTGGAGATTGAAAGATGAAAATTTCACATAAAAATCCTAGAATAAAAATGGCCACTTCTTTGCTGAGCATGCCCACTTTTTTTGGCATACCCATCCCCTCCTCTCTCCACTGCCACTACAGGGAATGCAATTCTTCTTTTTTATGTGTTGGTGGTGGAGAGCAAAGCATGTGGTGTTCTCGGAGTCTAATTAAAACGAGTTGGCTATTTTGCCATGGGATGGTGTTCTGAGGAAAGAGAAGGAAAATTGAAAGAATTAATTTTGCTTTTGCTTGGTTTCTGCTTTCTTTTGGGTTGAATTGAGCTGAACTTTGG
This sequence comes from Oryzias javanicus, assembly GCA_003999625.1. NCBI lineage: Eukaryota > Metazoa > Chordata > Actinopteri > Beloniformes > Adrianichthyidae > Oryzias > Oryzias javanicus. The sequence goes on from CM012439.1 coordinate 29,040,002, forward strand.
CACATTGCTTTGAAAGCTGGGCAGGGGATAAATATGCAAGACTGTCAACATTTACATAAATTGCATTTGCTTGACTTCAAAGAAACTAAAAAAAATATTTATCTATTTGTCTACAAGGTCCTTTTTTAATACTTCCAGCAATAAACTGATGTTACTCTAAGTTTCAAGTGTTGCCAAAAGATGTATTGGTCGTCAAGGCGACTGGCGATTGGACCTTTAACTAACCAGCTGGAAGATGAGTAAAGGTAAAAATAATTGACGTCAAATTATTTTAATTTTTACTCTTTTTCTTTTGATGCACACTAAAAAGAACGATAGTTTAGATCTCACAATGAAAGATATGTTTTCTGGGATTATTTCTATAGAAGGCTATTAATATTCAGTTGATGATACATGCTGAGACAGCAAAAGTGAATTTTCTTTGATAAAAACAAAATTTTATCAACTGATTTGGCCTTTGTGTGCTGTTTTGAAGTGAAAAAAATTCTTGAAAAACATAAGAGATTATCAAATCTTTAAGCTCATTCATGATCATTGAAATGTTAAATAATGAGAATTCTTTTTTCAAACAAGAATTCTAATGAATTTATTTATTTTCAACACTACCTGGAGGGTATCTTGCTGCATGGTTTCGAGCAGATTATCAACAACTCTTGCTAATTTTTCCTGTGAATGTTTACTTTGCAGACAGGATTTGAACACTGAAGCTGCAGACAAATTGTGTTTTGGTGGGTTTCTTGTTCTGTTTGGGAGTTTGGGTGCCGAGGGAGGAAGGTATACGGCCAGCCCTTTCAAACAGCCCTCTGGCCCAGTTGCATGGCACGATTCCACCTATGGCTTTCCTGCCAGCTCCGTTCCCTTCCAGCCTCATTCCTCTCGTCCTCCTCCTCATTTCTCCTCCTTGTCTTTCTCCCCTCCAAGCAAGGGCCCCAAGGTGCTTGCAGCTTTCCTGTACTGGGCTATTGATTGGGGACGGTGCTGCAGCTCACCTGCTAATTGAAAGCCGATTGGGGCCCTGGGGCAGAGCTGTAAAACAGGCCCCACGTGGCATTAAAAGCTGAAGGCTGACGGGCCTCTGTAAATCCAGGGCTGCTAATAGTCACAGTGTATATCAGTCTGTGTTAGAGTGACTGTCTTTTGCTCACTGTGAGCACATGTGAATGATGAATAAATGACATCTGTGTGAGCACTTTTGTTAAAGTCATGCTCAAATCATCTTTTGATCAATTTTAAAGCCTCAACTAATGGTCTTTTAGTTATGATTTTGTCACTTTAAGCCAAAATCAAGAAACCTGTGTCATCTTCGAGAACATAGTTTCTACAGAGCAACAGGAGAGCATCAGAAGTTGTGGGCATAAATGTCGGAGTGGAGTGAGCCCACCCTTCTTTACCATCATCCATCTGTTTACACGCTCTTACAGCTGTTGCTACCCAATTGGTCCCCACATGCACAGAATTGTGTACTTCCATTCAAGCATTTTACGGTCCAAGAAATTCTTCTGATATAAATAACAAAAAAAGCATCTTAAATGTTTATTATAATGACAGTTTACTTTAAAAGGCCTGTACCAGGGGTCTGCAACTGTGGCTCCAGAGCCACGTCTTGCTCTTCTACTCTACCATTGTGGCTCTCCAGAATAAAGAAAAATATAAAGCTTTATAAAAAAAAAAAAAAAGTTACTGTATAGTGAAAAATAATAAATTAACTTATCACTCTGCGAGCGTCCAAAGCACAGTAGCCATAGTGGTTCAATAATCGAGAAATAAACATGTTGACAAATTGACTAGTATTTTAAGTGTGCCTCATTGATCAAAAAAACAGTTGAAAGTTAGATTTAGGAATTTCTGGCTAAGAAGCACCACAAACTTTAAAAACATTTTTTTTCTTTCTGTCATTGCTGACACTACACCTACCACGAGATTTGCTCCATCGAAATGATTTAATATGACATGGGAAGTCTTTTATTTTGAAAGGAAGTCTTGTTAACTTCTGTTAAAAGGTGTTTCATATTTGGAAAAAAACAAAACTATTTTCTCTTAAAGTTTGTTTAATTTATGCCAAATACTATAGTTTATTTATATTTTTCATAAAAATATCAATAACATAAATACAATGTGTTATTTTTCTAAAGGATGTATGGCTTTTACTGGGTTTTGGTCAGTAAGAAATCAACCCAAATGGTTCTTTAAGTGTTAAAGGTTGCAGACCCCTGGCCTATACCATGCAATTCTTTCGCCTTTCAGAGTAAACTATATCCATAAACATGATCATATATTACTTTTGGCAAACTAAAGAACAAATTATTTGTGAAATATTCTTTTTTTATTAGCTCTTTTCATACCTGGAAGTAAGCTGCATTGATCTCTGAGGCTTTGCCTTTTGCTCCTGACGCCCATATCATGACGTGAACCTGGAGCCGGCTTTGCCACCATGTCTGTGTTTTCCCCATGAAAACAAACAACATCTAAACTTTTTCAAAGATGGATGAGCACATTTTGCATATAGAATGAAAACGTTTCGTTGATCATCGCTCGGCTTGCATAGAAAATGGGAGTGCTCGTGTTAGCCTGAGGCTGTGCTGGCAGCACAGACTGGAAGCAGCTGTTTTCACTTGTCTACATCACATTGTCAGGACTCACTCGTTTTCATGGGTTGGGAGGGGCTGGTGCTCAGAGGGCATGGTTTTAGGGGAACGCTCAGAGATGCTTGAATGGAACAATATACCGCTTTGGAGTTGTTTTTCATGTGGAATTAACTCTATAATACACTTAAAAGCCCTGTAAAGTTGATTTTGCATGACCATTTAATATTAACAAAAAGAAAGGGTCAGGACTGTGTGATCCTGCAAAGACTACAAAGGACTACAAATGCTTTCTTTTCTTCTACTTCTGTTTCGTTTGACGGCAGTGTTTGAGGGTTCTGCAACTTGCAGACATTTTATGAACTCAGTTAACACAGACTTGGCAAAAGTGGTTGCATTACCCTGTGACATCTCTTCAGAGTAAAATGCACTCACTTCTCTTTTCCCATTGCAAACATATAAAAAGTAAAAACAATAAAACAAGAGAAAATGACTACAAGCTGTGTGGCTTTCAGTCTATCACGCATCGTTGGTATTTTCATTGTCTGTAATGACAACAGTATACGATCATAGTGTTGCATTTTTTAATTTTATTTTTTTATTGAATGGGGGTAGGCTCTAAGTTGAGAAAAACACAACTTCATGTGATCACTGAGGTTTCTGCTGTTTAAATGACTTGGACCGTCATAGAGGAACTGTCGGTAAATGTTACCAGGTCCTCGGAGTAATATTACACTTCTGGGTTAACACTTGATACGTTGAAAAAATTCAGTAAAAATAAATGAAGGAAAAATGTTCTTCCTGGTCTGGCTTTGTTTAAAAGTCGCATGTTGTCGTATCAAATTTACCTAGTAAAACATTGTGATTCAAAGTGATAAATAACAACTCAGAAGAGTAATTGATCTGATCTTTTTTAACTGCACCGCACTAATTAAAAATTCATGTTCTAAATGTACAGTTTTGTGTGTGATTTTATAATGTGATTATTTGCAGATAATAGGTTGTTGGCAAAAACTGTAATAAAAATCGTGATTAAGGTTTTCCCTGGTTTGTGATCATTTAGTTCAATTTTTCATTCATTCTCTGTCCTAATTTTGATGTTTGTGGCATATTTGTCAACCTGATGTAAACTTTTGTTTCTTTGTAAATGTTATCTTTTGGATGGGCTTTGATAAGCATGAAGCTACAGCCCATTCCTTTTTGGTTGACGTTGATTATAATTTAAAGGTTGTGAAATGTTACATTTATACAACCAACCAATCATATAATTAAAAAAATTACAAATTATTTATTAAAATAAAAACATTTAAAAAATCCTTAAAGTACAATTTCATTGAAGGGGGCCTTTAATGCTTGGAGTGCAGCGTTGGCGTTTGAATTGTGAGTGTGTTGCACCTGTAAAGTTATGTTTGATCAGGATCATATAGATGTCACATCCACACATTCACGCATTTTGCTCACGCTTCAAGTGCGTTTTTCAGGGCAACAGAGGAAAACAGCAGCATCTGTAATGGACACATCCTTCCCTTTTTCTTCAGCACTTATCTCTCCTTTTATCTCTCTTCACCCTCCTCTCCTCCGTCTCCACTCCTCTCCTTGAGCTTTCTTTCTCTTTTTCATTTCCACACGGGTCACACCTGTGATCCACCAGCTCTGGAGTTAAGCTTTGTTTCTTTTTGTTTTCCTTCTCTCTGTTTCTACTCATGAATGTCTTGCCCCCTCTTTGAACTCTTTTCTCTTCTTCTCTACTGTATTCCTACTGTCAGATTTGAATGCTCTGCTCACGAGCTGCATGTACGCTTGCCTGTACGTGTACCCGGCAGGTGTTCCAGTTCAGCTAAATTGTCTGTGATATAAAACGCGCTTTTTCAAACTGCTGCCATCTGGCTTAAAATACTGAAGCCTCTAAAGTAGGGTAGAATCTTCCCAATTACACTCTGTTAATTGTGGGTAATGCAATGAAAAAGCTCCTTCCCAACAGTATATGGGTTCACAGGCCTGCATGTAGAGCTCTTCCTTTTGTCTTTGTCCCTTTTTTTCCTCAAATCGTTCGTCTTCCATTAAATCTGCCTCTTAGAGCTACTTTCCTTCACTCTCCAGCTCTCTGTCTGTCTCTCTCTGAGCATGGTGATGAAGTAGGGAGGGTGCTGGCTGTCCTGCAGCATGGCGCATGGAAACAGAGGTTAATTGGATTGTAATTAGAGCGGAGGTGATTAATTGATAGCATCTGTAAATTTGGATGTTTCCATTGTAAATGTGACAAATGAGAGCGTGACAAGCCGGAGGAGGAAGGACCGAGAGTGGAGGAGTGAGAGAAAAAGAGAAAGATAAACATGGAAAGCAAGACCATAAAGATGACAAAACTAATGCAAAATGAAAAAAAGTCATGAAATACAACTGCTGGAAAGATAAAGGTTTTTTTTTTTTTTTTTAGTGGTGAAAAAAAAGTTGATCTATAAGCTGATCAATCAGTAGTTGGACAACAGGTTAAGCAGATGCTCAGTTTAGCAGTGAAATTATACCACACATTTCAATTGCAATTCAGAGTTTTTAAACTCAAAGTGTCAAAAGAGAAGAAAATTCTTGGATTTCTGAATGACATATTTAAAATTCTGACTCTCAGATGTTCTCTGCATCATTTGGTCCACTATTTCGTGATATTCCAAATAGAACAACAATTCAGCCAGGATTTAATCATTTTGTGTGCTCACTTTTTTAGTCAAACAAATGAATGTAATGAATTGTAGGACATAAAACTGGGCACAATTTTTAGTTTTTTTAAAAGACAGAAACTAGCTCAAATATAGAAAGCTTAAATAAGTTCTTCAAAATCTGGTGTTTTTATTACACGATAACACAGAAGACATTTCTGTATAATAATCACAGTTTACCTTTTTTAGACTGTGTATGTGTTGTTTAATGTAATAATACTACTGACCATTACGATGATCCTCTAATACTAACGGTTGTTAGGATAAAACACATCAGGTGAAAAATAACCCAAGAACTTTTTCACAATGATAAAATTAAATAAAAAGAATGCGCCGAAATTTCAAAGTATACAATTACAATGATTGGTGACATTTATTGGGAAATAGACCTTGTTCCACCTTTTGTTCAAGAGGACCTGGTGACAGACACAATGGCGGTTGAAAATCATTAGTCAGAAATGCAAATTCCACACAGAGTTGTAGCCACTATTATTAAAAACGTTTTAATGCGAATGAACTGTTTAGTGATCAAGTTTAGCTTAAAATGTGTCACTTTATTAATTTCAAAGAGGATATTAACAAAAGTGTTTTGTAAAACTGTTAAGACTTTTACATTGGAGCTTTAGCTTCAGATCTGTGTTTGTATTTCACCGCTTTTAACTTCAGCACTTTACACAAGTGGTCTCAAACTCAATCACACAAGGGGCCAAAATCCAAAACACACCTTAGGTTCCGGGCCAAACAGGGTAACTAAATTTCTAAAACTTTAAAAAAACACAAGATTTTAACATGAATGTGAATAAAAACAGGCAGGAATATTATTCCAGAATAAATCAATTTAAACCTAAAATAACTTTTGATACATTACTCTCCATAAAAATATATTTTGTCAAAATTATACAAGTTAGAAATAAAGTAAACGTTAAAAGAACACTTGAATTTCTTAACTTTTATGTAACTTTAAATGAGAAATTGCACTTATAAATACCTAAAAGATTTTGATCTCCATAAAATATATCCTGTTAAAATAATATGAACGAAACAAACAAACCCAATCATCACTATGTGTTTTGTTTTGCCCTTAGTTATTTTATCAAGTAATATTTATTTCTTTCAGCACTATGAGTGAGAGAGAGGGACAGGAAGATGACACCAGCGCCAGATAAATCGGGCCGTTAATAACAATAACATAAAATGATCTGGTGGGCCAGATATAATTACCTGGTGGTCTGGATCTGGTCCTTGGGCCTTGATTTTGACACAAGTGCTTTTCACGATCTATGTGAATCAGCGTATTCTGTCAGCTTTGCACCAGGATATAACACATCGTATTGTTAATATGTGGCATGTCGATGAAATGCCACTTTATATAGTTGCTTAACAGTGCAAAGCTGCTTTTCTCTGCATATCAGCTAATTCACGTTGATTGTGTAAGGACTTACGGTGTGTCAAATGGCATTGTATGTGTTGACAGAAACGCCTCAGCCGTCAAAGGCTCAAAACCTGTAAACTTGTAAAAGTAACTGTTAGGGTTGCCAGTTATTAATCTTTTTCAACCAAAAACAAGATAATTTTCCGACTGAAATTTGCAGCGCGCGCAGGGTGGGAGTGATTGGGATGTTCCAGTGCTGGACATCCTTCCAGCTAATGAATTGCAACCACATCCTTCTTTCTTTATTTGGTTCTCTCTGCTTTCATACATTTGAGAGAACCAGCTCTTTCTGAAAACCTTGAACAATTTTAACTCATTTGAAGGTGGGATTGACTAGATTGAGGACTGTTCTACAAAATAGAGGAAAAAAAAACCTCTCTTATTCAACCTGCATTCACAGTTTTGCTGAAACACATTGGGTTTCATTTGCAAACTGAGCAGAATTCAAGTCTTTGGTCCAGGTGTACTTTCATAACCTCGCCAAAAAACAGACCATCCAAGGGCATAAACTCCAGTGGAGATCAAACAACACAGTGTGAGAGTGATAAGTTGCAGCAGGACTACTCATCTTCAGCGCTGGATCATCAGGATTCACACAGTTCCACTACTACTACTGCCACCAAAATGGAATAATGTAGAGATTGAGAGGTCAACTTCTGACACTGTGACCCAAAATTTATTTTCTGCTTGCTTGTGTGTTGAAGTGCCCCTGGGAAAGAAACTGAATCCCACAATGCTTCTGGTGGCCTGATTAGTGCCTTGCACTGATTTAGGAGCTTGTCAGGTGTTAGTTTTCAAGCTGAGTGATAAAAAAAGATTTAATTTTTTGATTTTATTGAACTTTTTCATTAAATTTGTATGCATACCTGCATCACATACAGTGCAACTCTTCTGTTTTTAAGGTGCGTCTTGGATTCATTTCTAAAGTGTTGTAAAGCTTCTCCACATAAAGAAATAGAAAATAAAATATGTTTTCCCATTAACAAATAAAAACTGTTTATTTTATGCTGATACCTACATCAAAATTAATTCACTTCTGTTCTAAGAAGAATTTATAACTTACTTATAACTTATTTATAACTTTTTAAAATTTTTACTGGACTCCTGCGTATTTTTTTTTTTTTTTTAAGATTAATTGCAAAAGGACACAATGCCTGATATTTAAACCTCCAACCCAGCTCCAACTCACTAATTGTGACTTGTAGGACTACTCCACTCAATGATGTACGACCATCCTAAATTTCTTGTGATTTGAATACTTTTCTTGAAAATAAGTGCAGCTGATGTCTGTGTTTAGTTCTGAACTCTAGAGAAATAAATTACAAAATGTTATTTTTTTTATTACATTATATATTTATTTACCCTAATGACAGACAAACAAAAAACAAGTTGTAATTTGGTATTAATTCAACTATTATTGCTGCTATTTCTTCAACTTGTGCATCTCTTGTTGCCTGCAGTGACATTTTCTGATGGTTTACTTATCATTTCTAAATTAAGCCCATTTAAACAAGCACGGTTTACAGAGTTCCAGCTTTTGTTCCATCTAATGTGTTTATGTTCTGGAATAAGTGATAGTATTTTTCACATGAAGGTTAAATCTAACACATGCGAAGAAGAAATAGATGCACCATCATCTAGTCTGAAATGATGAGAATGATTTGCCAACTGATTTTATATTTTAAATTAATCTCTTTTATGCTAAATATTCAGTAAGATTAAAGTTATTTTCCCAGAAAGCATCTCTTTGTTGATGCCGGTGCAGAAAATATGGGATGCATTTAAAAGAAACAACATTAATTGCCTGCCCCCAGGACAATCCAGTCCTGAGTAGTTTATCAAATTAAGGCATTATTGAAGCACTGAAAAATTAGCAGGCCTGTTTTCCATTATGTGAGCACAGACAAATAGAAAGGTTGTACAGTCACAGCTTCTCAGTGTCATGAAAAACTTTTCACAGAGTATATGTCTGGATCATGATTGCTCATGTGATTTCTGGCTCAACGGAACAAATTGTTCATTAACTGTATGCCAAGTGCTCAAACAAATGTCCCAGGAACGTTGCAGCAGTTGTCCACGTGACAATGGAATTAAGCTAATCAAATAAGCCTCCAGTCATGTCCTATCGGAAAGCTCCAGACAGCAGCAAATGAGCCCACACTGCAGAATTTACATTCCATCTTCCTTTGGGAAAAGTAAGTTCTTACCTTGCCTCGACTTCCTTCCCCTAGCCACTCTTGGAGGTTGTTAAAATAGGCTTCCTGTTTGTGCCACAAAGCTGACAAACCTCTCCCCCCACTGCCTGGGCACAGGCACAGGAAAAAAGGATAAAAAATAAAGAAAGTGACAGCAGGAAAAATATTTACTGTTGTGGTCGCCACTCAGATCCCAAGAATGGAGGCCGGGCATATTTGCTCAGCTGTCCTTTTCCCAGGAACTGTGTGCCCACTGGAGTCTGCTTGTTTGTCAGCTCGCTGTGCTTTTTATCTATAAGTAATCTGCTACTTAAATGTGCGTTTTGCCATCTATTTACAATATATCTATATAAATACAGATATTGATCAAAAAGTTGTGCCATTGGCTTGATAGAGTAGGGTTTTATATACTATATTTACAGTAGTGTACAGTATAAATACTGTCACACTGGTTTGATTCCCGCTAGGCATAATGAGCTGTTACCTACATCCAGTGTGGGCTTTAAGGCAAGGACTGGCTTCTTTGGACTTGCCTCCTATCCTAGTGAATACCTTGTACCTCATGACAGACAATAAAACTCATGTCTTACCGGCTCAGACGTCATCCGCCCAAACACGGTCTGTGTGAGTAACAGGGAACCAGAGAGCCTTGATAAATACTGTGCAACAGAAACTGATAAAATGTGAAAAGAAAAGATGGGTCAGTGTGTTGAAAATGCTACTACTCAAGTAAACTTACTCAGAGAGGTATCATGCAAATATGTGAACTGGAAACAAATAAATATTTGACAGACAATTACCCTCAATAAGTAAGGCAAGCCCTGAGAAGCCTGGTCTACTGCCAATAATTAGATACCCTGCAAGAATATTAAAGTGGCCAAGAGAAGAGATACAGGCCACAACAGAGTTTTCATCCCAAATCCAGTACCCTGACACTGAAAGTTACAAGGAAGGAAGCCAAGGACGAGTGAATGTGGGAGCCACTATCCAGGGTGAAACATCCACGATCCATGAATACAACAAAGAACAAGACCTCAAGAAAAAATTTCCTTATAGCAGGGGTATCAAACTCCAGGCTTCAAGGGCTGGCCTTCTGCGGGTTTTCTAAATTTCGCCTTATTCCGTGGATTTGGTTTAGCCAGTGAGGAGCCTCAATGGAAGGTTGGTTGGAAAACATGGACACCGACCCTGGAGGTCTGGTGTCTGACACTTAGGCAATGTAGAGCAGAAGAGGTGGTACTGAAATAGACATCATCATGGGAGGACAAGCCCCCACAAGGGGTAGAACAGTCCCCGAGCAACAGATGCCCAGCTCTACCACACCAGATAAAGAGGCCCCTGAAACAGCCCAGCGCATGACTGCTGGCAGGGAATGGAGCACTTGTGGTGATTGGAACACCACTGGCAGTTACCCAAAAACTGAAGGAGTGGCTACAGCAGATCCATGAAAAGTCTTCAGACTTCTCAGTGGATTAAAGTGCAGTGCTAGAAACAGTAAAGATACTGTACAGGACCCTCAAGCTCCCAGGCCTCTGCTGAAGGACCCGAGCATGGATGAAAAAAATCCCCTGTAGAAAGTGAGACAGGGTGAGTGTGTATACGTATATTTAAGTAGATATACTGTGTGTGTGACTGTATACATGTATTATGTATGGCCGTCATTTTGTTTGAGTGCGGTAGAATGTGTATGCAGGGCAAAACAAATCCATCTGTCTTTTATGTATAAGGATGCCAGAAATTTGGCATCTCCAAGAGAGACTGGGAAAGGAAGGAAGAGTCAAACAGATGCCATCATATCCTCTAACTTGTTTCCTCATGGCCTTCCTCATTCCAGATGTTCACTTTCTCAGCATGACTCTTTTTTATGAGGAGATCCAGCTTACAGGTTTGAAAAAAAAATGAAGTGCACCTCACATATGTATGCTTTTCTAAAAATATTTTGCACTTCATTTTGCAATAACAATGTCAAAGAAATACAAAATATGTAAAGTTACATTTAGAAAAAAGACTTCAATTATTATAGATTATTATTTTAATAGAATTTCAAATAGGTTACAAGCTATTCCAAGGTGTACTTCAATAAAAATCACCTAAAGAGCATTACTTGTGCACTATCTGCTAATATTTGGATTTCATTTTTTAATTTAAATATTGATTACTACAGCACTGATTCTTATTCATTGATTTTTATGCTTGTATTGTGAGGTTTTGAGCTATTTAAAATTTCATAATGGTAACCCGATAACCTGTAATCTTGTAGTGCCGGAATCAGATGAGATCTGATCATCACACATACTTACAATATGATGCACATGGGGAGATGTATTGTAAAATATGCATCAAAACAATTCAAATAAACAATGAGATGCTAATATAGAATGATAAATATAGTATTAAAGCCTGTGATGCTCATCAATGAATCCAAATGTTGCTTTTTTAAATAATATATTTATTAAAATTTATTTATTACTTTAGGAAGAAAAGATATAGGGCCAACTCTTCTAACCACTGTCTCACTATTTCATCAATTACTAATATTTGTAAAAAAAAAAACCCAAGACACTTCTAAATAAACAAGTGAAACATTTGAATAAGCTATAATTATAACATTGAGAGAATGACAGAAATTTTCTGGTTTTTTTTGCTGTCAGTGTATCGAGTATTTGAACTGACCAGTTAACATTGTTCAACAAAAAACCTAAAATTTGCAAATTCTGGTATTAACCTAAAGATAAATGCTCCTTTGGAAAATAATAAATGTTAACCTAAATGCTTTTAAACATTTTTAACAGCCTTTAAGGAGTTTTGTATGTTTGTTCATGACTTTCAAAGCAATAAAAGTTAGAATATGTCACAGATAAATAGCTGATTTTATAACCTGATGTCTTTATATAGACTTCTCTAAATTTATTCCTGAAAAAGTTTCAAACTATGTGAAGATACTGAAATACTGAAGATACTGAAATACAGATATTTAGTTTTTATAGCAGCTGTTTAGTCTTTTAGTAAATGACCTAGGTTTAAAAGCACCAGATTTGATGCTATAGAGGAGAAATTGATAACAAAATATATATTATTTCCATCTTAACTAGTATAGGTTTGGTGTGCATTGAAGGAAATCGTTACTGGGGCTGAAAGTAAATATAGAACTTATTTAATCCAGGTGCTGTTGGATGGCTTGAAGTGTAACGTCAGGTTCACACCGCATGCAGAAGCGCCGGGGAAGCTCCGTGTAGTGGAGGCCGCTTCCATTGAACACTCTTGTTAACCTATGGTATAGCTCACATCAGGCGCAAAGCGCCGCGGCTGGCTCGCGCAGTGCAGCGATCGTTTCACCTATGGTCTATTTTTTGCATGAGAGATCTGTGTCAACCCTGGCAGGAAGTCATGCCAAGACTCATGAGAAAATCCAGTCAATTTTCAAAATGTAACCAATTTTTCACAATAAAATATTTAAAAAAAAAAAAAAAAAACACAATCAACGAGAGAGAGACATTGGTGACAAGTCAACATAGAACATTTACAAATTAATTCTACAAGCTCTAAGTAACCACAGCTTAGCAGAAGCACTTATTAACCGTTGCGGAAAAATACACATCTGGTGTGAATTGGATGTGAAGCGGATTTTGCGTGCACTCTGCAGTGGGAGCCTGGTGTACAGTAACTCTTTATTCTTCTTTATTGATTTTTAAGAAGAATTAACAACACTTGAATCTAAGAAAAAAATATTTGCTAACCCTCTGCTATATACTAAACATATATTCTTTATATATATATATATACTGTAAATATGTGGGGATTAAGTCCAGGTGTGTTTTTGTGTTTACCTTTTGTCTTCTCTTTCTTCCTCCCACCTGATTCTACTTCTTCTTAATGGATACACCTGTGCTTGATTGTCACGTCCTCCTATATGAGTCCGCATTCTCCTGTCAACCGTTGCCAGATCGTCTCATGAGCTTCTCGAGCGTCACGAGCCGTTGAGCCTTCACAGATTCTTTTTCTAGCTGTAATAAACAAGGAATTTGATGGAACCTTCCTTTGTCCTGCTCTTGTGTCCATGCCCAGACCATGACAACATATTACCTCATAGTTCACATATTCTTAATAGAAGACCTTTATGACCACTGCTTTTTTGTATATATATGTATATATATATATATAATATATATATATATATATATTCCTATAAAGATTTATGAATGCGTTATTACATGTACATCATGAAAAAACTTTGCAGTCGTGGCTAAATGTGAAAAGTTCACCTTAGACTTACAAAGATGCTGAATATCTCTGAATATTTCGGACAAACATGAAGCAAACAAGAATAATTTCCACTATAGGAGTGTGAGAAACTGCCATATTTCTGGAACTTACAATCGTTCACATTATCTGATTGACAGGAAAAAAAGATGTGAGAATATTTTCATAGCTTTTTCTGTTATAGGAAGGTCTATTACTCCCTCCAACTCAACTCCTCTTTGAAGCAGACTTTCTTTTTGTTCCTTTGTTGAATTTCTGTGGGATGATTTCTATTCATACTCTTACTGAAAACTGCCACATTTAAAGTCGCCCCAAGTTTCCTAGTCCCCTTTATATCAATCTTAAAGACATAAACCAAAAAAAAAAAATAAAGATAGAATTCTGTTGTTTTAGATAAATGCCTTCCTTTAAAGCGCTAAATAAACAATGATTGCAGTTTTGAGAAAATGTATAGCTCATCTGAATAAATTGTTGCAATCATGACATTGAACTTTTAAAGATCCCTTAGATTAAAAAAACATGCATGCTGTGAAAAGAAGCTGTTTATTTTTCATGAGTTCTTCTTTTTAAAGATATATTGTATTATGTGGGCTCTAGGAGAGTGGGTGACTGACAGGTGGACCGAGGACGGTGCAGCATCTGCCGTCTGTCATGGTGGAAAGAGCTGAGCTGAAAGGCGCGTCTGTCAGTTTACCAGTCAGTCTAGCTTCCTGCTCTCACCCATGGTCGTGAGCTCTGGGTAGTCACTGAAAATAAGAGTTTGTGAATACAAGCATCCAGAATAAACTTCCTCTTATGAGGGACTGAACTCAGCCGTAGAGTGAAGAGTTCAGTCATCCTCGTGTAAGGAATGGCTTCCTGAACTGGCTCTCATTGCGACACACTCGAAAAAGGCTCAGGGTGAAAACAACACCTTGTTTACTCAATGTGCTGGAAGAGGGTGCAAAGCTTTTCTTGAGCTCTGATCTTCAATAAAAGAAAAGTAAAACATTCTACAAACTCAAAATATAGAATCTGCAGCAGAACATGAGACTTGACAAGCTTGGAAATCAAAAAAGGGAAGAAGAAAAAAATAACAATGCTAAAACCAACGGATATGTCTACTTAAGAATATCTTTGACAGGGAAAAAAAATGTGAAACTACACTTTAAATTCATGTATATATACATCCTTAATAATTAACACTCTTGATTGATGACAATCTTGATTTTTTAAATTTAAACTGAAACTAAACCAACCAGCTAAGCCTCTATATAACACATTTTACTGCTTTTATTTTGCTTTTTTGCATTGATTAGAATATGTTTAAAGCGAAAAAAATAAATTAATAAAATTGACTTCTGTTGTTAACACGAAAATCTTAATTTGTCTTTCAGGAACACATAACCAGAACTTAAATGATCTTTTGTAAAAGTGTCTCCAAGGGTCTTCTAATAGTGATTATGTCGTTTTTAACTAAAAAATAAAAAAGACTGTCGATTTCAGGACATAGCTTCTACCGTAGTTCATTAGAAATTCATCTCTGAATAAAGGGTGAGACCAAAAAGTAAGCCTATAGGCTCATATAACATCACCCTTTGATTACAATTTTTCCTGTTGACTTAAAAGTTAACATTAAAAAATAGTGAGCAACATTGAAACAATCCAGTCATACAATTTTAAATCAGATGCTAGCTCAAACAAGAAAAACAAAGACCCATGTGGATCTAGTCGCCTAAAAGCAGATGCATTAGAAGAAAGTGGAGCAGGGAGCTTTAGGCTTGCCATAGTAACTTCTACATCACACCTATAAGCTTTTTCCAACAGATTTTTTGAATCTGCTCTGGATTCCTAAGATAAAAAAAAAAAAAAAAGCTCAAATATGAAGTATTCATTTTTTTTAATATATGTTCTCCATAATCAGAAAAATGCAAAAACATGTAAAAAACAAACAAACAAAAAATAAATAAATAAATAACATGACCTTCATTGAAGTGGGAAACTTGCAGAACTTTTGGAGCAATTTAAAAATTTAAACATCTGAAAAATTGACTAAAATGTAAAGTAAAAAAAAAAAAAAAAAAAAAATCTATATCTATATCTATACATATATATATTATATATATAATAATATATATATATTATATATATAGATGAGAATAATTCAAGTGAGATGGTGACAAGGTCAAGATTGAATCATATAAAATGCCCATGTATTTCACTCTTTAGGAACTTTAGACTGTTGTTTTCTTCCAAGAATAAAAACAGTAATTTATCAAAAAAAGGACCGAATAAAAAAAAAATTGTCCTGAAAAACTGAATAAAATCTTAGGCAAAATGTATGACATGCATGGTTCCAAGTTGTCCTTGGATCACTAAATGTCTGCTTTTTAAATACATTTCAGTAAAAACAGTTTACAATAAAACAGTGCAAAGGTGTAACATGTATCTAATTTAAATATCAAAATAATAAACAACAGTGATGAGCAGGGCAAAAGAAAGCCAAGAGAATAAATGAACTGCGCTTTTCAATGTTGTAACTACTTTGCGACTGCATTGATGTTCTGTGTATTTTTGCATTAATACACTAATGTATTATTGATTTAAAGCAAAGTTTTCTGATCTTTTACAGTAGATATGCACATATCCTGCTTGACCTGATGGTTTTTTTTATGATTTACCTTTTAATTTTTGTCATGGTGTTCATTTTAATTGTATTTTATTTCTACTTTATTGTTTTAACTGTATTTATAGTCTTGTGATGATGCCTTTTGGTCCAGGTCTCCTTTGAAGAAATATACCCGTAATTTTAATGGGATTTCCTGGTAAAATAAAGGTTGAAAAATTAAAAATGTAACAATGCCTTTCGGCTAAGGTCTCCCTTGAAAAAGAGATCGAATCCCAGTGGGATTTGCTGGTAAAATAAAGTTTAAAATAAAAATACAATTAACACAGCATGCAAAAAAACTAAACAAAACAAACAAACAAAAAAAAGGAAAAACGAATCATTGTGATTATGTGTTTTAAACAGGCATTATTGGGTAATAATTTAGCTCTTACACACAAAGCCAAGCAAAGTTGTCAGGAGTAGAAAAACAGACCTCTCATCAAACACACAATGCATTCAAGAGTGTGTCTGCTCCTATCATCACTCAACTGTAACACTGTCCCTCTCATTTGTCCATTTGTGCTTGTTCTCCTCTTGCCTGTTATTGTTGCTGCCACAGTTTGATACATTCCCCGACAGGTCTTGTTTGCATTATAAGTCATCAATTAATACAGAGAAATGTAATTAATGTGACAAGACGTGGAAAGCAGGCCAGCGGGATGAGAAATGGAGTTTGACAGGAAGTGCTTGGAGCTGTCACCAGATCGGGAATTTCTCACCGACCCATTCTAAACGCAGAACTTTTCTAAAGCCTTGGCTGATACATATTCATCCCTCAAGACTCATGTTCCATATTCCAGCACTCCCTACGATTTATGTGACTCAGCTCTTCAACATTTAGGCAGCATGTGGAGATGAACTAGCAGGAGTATCCTGTATCCTGAACTTTTGGCAAAACATGATAAGAATGATTAAACAATTAAGTTCAGCAATATATCGCAGTACACCATGTGCTAAAAAAAAAATCAAAGGAATGTTTGATACCCAGCTGAAGGTAAAATATTTTTTTGCTTAGCCTGCTGTAAAATGTTTGTTTTATTATTAATATATAATTTTTATAATAATTGGCAAGTGAAATATTTATCTATTTTATACATTTTTTTTAAAACTTTTTTTGTTTTAGTTTTTATACTAAATGTTAGAAGCTCCACCCACATTGATATAGTATTAAATTATTAAAATGCTCTTTTTGTGCTCTTTTATGTGAAACAACTAATATAATTCCCACACAGGATAAATTAGATGTCTCTCTTTCCTGAGTTTTTTGGTAATTGAACAACTTTGTAGAACTTGTTCTTTTCTTTTACCAGGACATAAAGTTTTCTTTTTTTTTTCATGGCAGAAACCTTGAAACGCTCACACCCTTATTCTTTGTATTGTAAAAGATCCTGCATGTTCTTTCTTCGATCATAAAATCCTTTCTTCTGTTTCATTTTGGTGAGGGGATCAGAGCAGCTTTCATGGCTGCACCCCAAAACTGTCTAAGCCCTTCTCAACAGTACAGCTTGTGCACACACTCAGTTGTACTTGACACAAGCTTCAGACCCATCTGCATGATTGTCGTTTCTCCATTAAACTGACTGTGAAGCTGATACTTCCATGACTGAGCCTTATGAAAAAATACTTTACAGTTTGTCAGAGTTAGAAAAGATACCAGAAACTGTTAAAAAAAAACACTTCTATTCTTATCTATGTTGTGTATACTTAATAAAACCTGTTTAAAATCTTGAGGGAGAAGGAAGTAGAGTCTATTCCAAGTGACGCTTTATAAGGCAGCGTTTGGATTCTGACTGATAAGAATCCAAGCTCTTCTGTAAGCTGTGAGCTGGTCCAGGAAGTCTCTCAAGGTGACCAATTACTGACCTCCGTCTAGATTCACTTTAAGAATGTTTTCTTTCTACTCTGAAGTTAGCATGACCTGAAGTTCTTGTGTTTTTGATAGATTTTTAAACAACAGATGATGGATTAAAAGTTCAAGCGTGTCTGGTCATATTTAACATCTCGTAGTCAGATTGTTTGCAGAGGAGTAAGTGATGCATCACTAAGATGACACACACTGATCACTCTGCCATTTATTTAAAACAAATCCACTAAACGAGAATTGCAGCTTAAGAGTCCCTTCACTACCAGTGAGGCTGTAGAACCACCCACTGCTCATCAGCCAATTACCCTGTTCTCCAATCAGTTCCAACTGGAGTAGGCGTTGAAACAGCCACACATTTAACCACCTCAAAATTTTGCCAAATGTCACCAGCATCTGTCATAGTGAGGCCTGCCTTTGTTAAACCTTAAAAATGATTTGTAAGAAGGTACACATTGCTCCCTTTTCATAGTTTCTCAGGTGTGGCCGCTATAGATGTCTTTTATGCCTTAGTCACAACTGCCTTTATGGTTATGTCTGCGTGCAAAAAATTGACAATTCAAGTGATAAGTGCGCGCTCTTTACATGCAGCTTGGCTGTCTGTTAATATTAAGAAATTAGACAACCAGATCATAGTTTGTGTGGACATCCTATACTCATACTACGAGCACTAATCACTCACAAACCCCATGTGTTTGAGCTAGTGTGCACCTCATCTTACTAACAACTAGACTGTGTAGCGTTAGAACACACTATGACAGCATTACTTGTACATCATAGGTCTGTGCAGCTTACATCATCCTTACAATACTTCATGATACACTGACCACATACACAACAATGGTTCTTTTCATTTTTATGTCATCTCGAGGTCGTCCTATGAGCCCCAAGGGAACTGCAAGACCCACCTACACTTCCCTGGAGATGCAGACGCTCCTGTCTACGACCCTCCAAGGGGCCGGACAACTCAAAAATCTGTAGCGTCCTTATGTCAACCTCCGTAAGATGCTTGTGACTAAGGCTTAAGTCATCTTCTCCTGTAAAGAACAATTGGCTGGTCTTTTCTATTTTTTTCCTTTTTTTTTTTGTTTTGTAAAACTTCAATTTTCCTTGACTGGCCTCCAAGTTTTGTGAAAATAAATTCAGGACCTATTGTGTTGTATGAATTGATAAAGGAGAAAAACATTTAAATGAATGAATTAATTTGAAGCATTCGCTTGCAGACAAATAAATCCATTGACACTTTTATTTTCTTTGTCTGAGTTGGCATGTAGCTCAAAACTGTACCGCTGCATGGCTCAGACATTGCTCGCCTTTTTTTTTTGCTCGCTACTATTAGCTTGAGGTACTGAGGTACTATAAGCTAGCAGAAAAGGGGGTGAAAAAAAGAATGCTTGGAAATTAGCACAACTAACAGACCTGCCCACAAACCAGGATCATATTTTTAATGAGTATGGATTAATATAACAGCTGATAAGAAAGATATTCATAAAGACAAAGTTTTGCACGCAGTCATACTTTGTGCTGAATCAACCTCAGCACATACTGTATTTGCAATTTGAACAATCAATGTATCCCTGCGAGGTATTTTTGACAGCGATTTAACAAGACACATTTTGTTTTCAAAACAAAGACAAATTGTATTTAAATCTATATTTTTGTGCGAAGTTTAGCCCAAAGTATTATTTTTGTGCACAGCTTTATCTGTTTGAATACTTTTCTTTTTGACAAATTCCTTCCATAAATGAGCTCCTGCTGCACTGCAGAAAATACGTCTTAAAAAATGAACGATTTTACATTAGAAATTAATCTAGTTGGAGTGGGACTTAAATTAACTACAGCTCAGACTTGGGATATTTTAAATGTTTAGTTAATGTTCTGTTCTGAAAGAAAGCAGACTTGCAGAGAAAGTTTACAGTGCATTTTTTTTCAAATTCTAATGTTGAAATAGAAGATCAACAGGCCTTCACATCTCAATTTCTCAAACTCAACTCTTGTCTGACATGTCTAAAGCCATTATGACCTTTCTGCCCTGGCAGTGACTCCTTCGTGACTCTGGTGCTTTGTGGCACAAATGATTCCCAGACTAAATTCAAATGTCCCCCTCCTTCCAATGCATCCTCCTCCTTTTATCCCCCTTGCTTAATTCTGTCCTCTGTTGTTTTATCTGGCCTTATCCTGCAAATCTCTTGTCCTTGTGATCCCTCCCTTTCTACTTAGCGCACTCCCCCATGTTCTGCTGTATCCCCCCTCCCACCCCTCAGTTCTGTCCATCTTTTCCTCTTTTTCCTCCCTCCTGTCTTCCCTCCGCTATGGAGGTCAGCTATGATGCAGAGCCAGAGTGCTCGTCCGTGTTTAATTACATTAATAAAACACCCTATGAGGTAGAATGACCTCACACCCCACAGCCCGCTCAAACCCCCCCATGCGCCTCGCTCTCTCCCTATTCCTTCCTCCCTGTTGTTCTGTGGGCTTTGGTCTATCGAGGCTCCCTGCAGGCCCAGTCCAATTGGTGCCAGGTTGCATTTCATGGCTGATTGCAAGGCATGTGTTTCTCCCTCACCAGCATTGGTTCCACCTTCAATCTCCAGCGGTTCCTGACATGCTCACTTCACCGGAGGTCATGTTAAAGACTTTTCCCTCCCTCCCTGACCTGCTGTAGGTGGAGGACACAGAGGAGAGCTTGCTGGCAAAATGAGACCTCTCGCCAAACAGCGGTAATGAGCAACATGCCCTTCTGGATGTGGTTCTCAGAGGCGTAAACCATTCCTGTTAGTCTCCTTCGGTTGTGTTCAATTGTAGCTATCTTTAACCATGTCATCACGACCGCCTGATATTTCTCCACGCACCTCACCATTCCCTTTAAAAATGCATTCGGAAAGGAAATTCTCATTAACTCTTGCTTCATTTTTAAGGGCGCTCTGTATTCATTGTGCTATAAACTCAAACCTGAGACAGGCACAGATTCCTTCTGGGCCAGAAGGCATTGTTCTTATGCACATGAATTATGGCAGAGGCTGGGTGGTATATGACAAGCAACAGTAACTTACCATTATTGCCTGCAACCGGTGATGACAATCCCCACAGCAGCCAACAGGTTGAAGCGATTTAATATGCACTAGATCCATGCAAATGGGAAGCAAACAAAAACAGCTGTCGGAGATATTACCAGTCCTGTGAGTAAAACCCTGTATTTTTGAAATGCAGTATAATTACCATCCATTTTGTGTCTCTGCTTTGTCCTTTGCAGGATCACAGGGGTTGCTGGAGCCTATCCCAGCTACTTAAGCCTTAGTCAAACCAAATTAAACTGGTTCTTCTGCATCTCAGTTTTGTTGCATTGAAACAAAAATAGAAGATTCCTTTTTCATTTGGAATGTATACATTGCCTCCGCCATGTCTGCATCTGTCCACTCCTCTACAACGTCAGCTTTATGCAGGAGTTCTCTTTTCAGTCTGTTGATGCATCAGTTTTATACTAAGAAAAAAAAATTAACAAGAAAAGGAAACAGGTCTGTGTTTCAAAATAAAAACTTCCAAGGTACATTGAAGATAAAAATGTGTAAAATGTTGTTTTTGACATTCCTATGCGATAACCTATGTTAACTTCAGTATCCACTTTCACCATGGATGACAAGTTTACGTTTGGAAGCTCAAGAACATAACACAATTTATGACACAAAACATGCATTACACAAGGACTCAGTGAGGAAGGACATTGGGCCTGATTGCCAAAATTTTAGATGAACAACTCAACTCCAGCCAGGAGGAGGGGGTGATGGACTGGAGATGCAACAGAGTTGGTGGAAACCAGAGGTCTAACCTGAGGCTTCAGGGCCACGTGTGACTCTTTTACCTCTCTGTAATGGCTGTCTGGCTGGAGAAAAAAAACATAATAGAGGCACTAACATTTAAAAGTTTCTTAGTGAATAGTTATGGCTGGTGTTCTTGCAGAACACCCCTGCTGACATCACACCAACTCAAAGGGTATTGTGTGCTCTACTGTTACTCTACTATTTTACACAAATAGTATAAAAACTTTTGCAAATTTTTTTTCTCTGCTCACGCTTTTTATGTGTTTAAGGGACATATTTTACGCTGCACAACAATGTTTATTGACTTTACAGAATGGAGTTGCAAAGAAAATATGTTTTAATTTTTTAATACTATTTATATTAAATCATGAAGCAATAACAGGTTAACAGCAGTAGTAAGTAAGGAAAAGGATGACACCCTACCCAATTAGATCTAAGAAATAACAAGAGAAAATGCCATTGGGTGGGACAATCCAATATGGAACAGGAAGTCTTTTATTTTTAAAGGGAATTACATTTCCTTTTTATTTGTAAATTCCTGTTTTTATTAATGCAAAAAAATAAATAATTTTATGATAAAAGTAACAACTATTTCAAAGGGTGAAAAACGACTTTGCAGCTCCCACTTGGTTTTGGTCAGTGAGAAACAGGCCCAAAAGACTCTTTTAGTATAAAAGGTTGCAGATACCTGTTGTAAACTAACTGATTATCGGGAGACAGATTCCCGCGCAACACAACAGACACGCACCGCTGACAGACCAGTGTAAATCCAGTACTATGGTTCAGCCCCTGTATGGATGATGTGGATTTTAGGGTTGTCTGAGTCCTTATTGAGGGTTGTACAAGACACTCATCTTGAGTGCAGGTGTGTCTTGTAGTTCTCTTGAGGCTCGCATGACCTTCTTAAGAGACATCATGAAAATGGAACCCACCATTGTTGTGTGTATAGTAAGTACATTGTGAAGTATTTGTGAAGATAATGCAAGTTGCACGACACCCTTTGTGTATTCTTCTATGGAGAGAACACACCTCTGACGCGAGGCTCTGTCTGGAGCGCTGGTCACAGTCACGGGGATAGCAGGTGGAACCAGAACCTCCTAAACAGCTCAGATTCAAGCGGGCCAGTGCTACCTGCCAGCCAGAACTCTGTGCATTGACTTTATAAAAGCCGGCTGCAGGCGGGCGGCTGCGGGCGGAGCGGGGGGTTCTGGTCTCATAACTTATTACATGATTTACGAATCAAGAATTACGAACCCACAAATCGGAATGAGTCCATTTTCTCTCCATAGAAACAGCACTAACTGGCTCCCTGCACAGTGCGCTGAGTTTTGGGGGTGGGGGTGGGTTGTAATACAATACATACACCGCACCTGCATCTCACTTACTTTCTCTTTACTTACCCTTGCACACAAATTTGGATTTTGTAGCCACCAATAATTATTTTGTGACCACAAAATGGTATTTAATTAGCTTTTGAGCACACAAATTACTATTTTGTGGCCACAATAAAGCTTTTTTTTAGTATTGTTGGTTTAATTTAGCAATAATAATAATAATAATCAATTTTATTTAAAATGCCTTTCTTTCCACTCAAGGACACTGTTCATAGCATAAAAAAAAAAAAAAAAACAAGAGTGAAAACACATGAAAACAGAACACAAAAGTGTTTTATGTACACCAGCAGCATAGAAAAAAAAAACATGAATGAACATATCAGGTTGTCTGCAATTTTAAAATGTCCTGGGGGACACCTGTGTGACCTGTACAGATTTCCCATTTTCCCCCACGCTGACAGTCTGTATCCACTCGTAAGGGCAGTTGTGTCTAAGGCTTTAAATGTGAAGCCGGCGTACATCCCAAACACTTCACCAGTCTGTTGCAGGAACACACATCACTACACAGTCACTACTAAGAAACAATTTAGAGTCACCAATCAACATGTTTTTGGACTGTGGATTTCCTGAAAACCCCCCACATGCACAACATGCAAGCTCCACATAGAAAAGAGCCAGCTGGGACTCAAACCAGGGCGTTCATGCTGTGAGGCAGCGGGGCTAACCATCGCACCACTATGTTGCCCCAGTCTAATTTCCATATAGACAATAATCCTCCCTTATTGTGGTTTATGAATAGAGCAAGCCCTGGGTTCACACAGCTGGCACTTCCTATAAAGAACAACATAAACCCCTCAGCTCAGGTAGAAGCCGGGGAATTATCAATTGGACTTACGAGAGCTTTCTACAGCAGCAGGAATCTAAAATCCAGCAGCCTCTTTCCTGATTTCCATGAATAGTCAACAGCCTCACCATAAAAAGCGACATCATCTTCTCCAAGACCATTACAGCTTAATGCAAACTCATAACTTAGATTTCCTTCGCCACGGGGATCCCTAACCTTGTGTGGAGCATTATAGCACATTTTTCCACAGTGCATGTATGATGATACCAATGCGCTAAGGTGGCATGTTGTTGACAGTATTTAGAAATGTGACAGTAAAACCTCAGGGACACATTTGCACGCTAATAGCTCTGATGTTTGAGGCTGTCGCCCTCATTGTAAGATCAAGACAAAGCTGTTTGGCTTCGTCTTGATCTCATGTGATTCTCATGTGATGTGAGCATTTCTAGCATTACTTTTAGCATCAGAGAGCCTTTTCTTTTCCTTTCCTCAGGCATGTCTGGCCCGGGCAACAGCATTCATCAAATAAAAGAGAAAAAGAAAGTAGAACATGTTTCTAGTGCTCATTTGATAAAAGCCATCGAGTAATGAAATCAGTTCATATCATGTCCCTCTGAGTCAGCTTTTAAATTTCTCTCTAAAAGACTTTGCAGTGAAGGTTTTTTTTTTTTTTTTGTGATTATTTGTTTTCACCAAATGAATTCAAAGAATAAAAATAACAGTCATTTTCTCTTTTCAGTTATATTTTTTTATGTGAATTCCTGTATGTGAAATATGAAAATATTTTAATTGCTTTATGGTTATCTAATGTTTTCTCTAGCGTGGATTGCCTCCCCCCACCTTTTTGTTCTACTTCATGTCCTCCTCAGTGTCTGCTTTGTTATTTGTCGGGAAGGTTTTCATTATATTCCCTGACTGGCAATTAGTGTTCTTCTCCAAAGCGAAGGCAGAACAGTGGCGCTCAGTGCCCCATCTCTTTATTGCATGGCTAAGTACCATTCCAACGCACAGTGTTATTAATAACATCATCGCTAAATCACATAAAAAAAGCACTGTGGCTAACTAGGTTACTACGCTGTTTACTTTGCCTCAAAACATCAGCCTGAACAAATCTACCTCTCCCTTCTTTTGGCTCTCTGTGTCCTCTCTCCTGCCCCTTTCTTTCCTCAGTTTGAATGTGGGCACAAAGAGAGGCAGAGAGAGGAAAGTTAATTAGATAGAAGTCCAAAAGGAGAAGGAGGGGTAGGGTGGGGGGCACCTGGTAATGGAAACGGGCTGTATGGAAACAGATGGCCCAGAATTTATTAACTTGCAGGAGAGCTTCAAGGAAGCCTCTGCAACCAGACATTAGGCCAGTCACTGTCTGGGTGGGGACTAGTAGGCGGCTGCATACAGGTAGAGGCGCTCTGATCCCAAAAATAGAAAGCAGATTTATCTCTGGATTCC
Organism: Oryzias javanicus; assembly: GCA_003999625.1. Classification (NCBI taxonomy): domain Eukaryota; kingdom Metazoa; phylum Chordata; class Actinopteri; order Beloniformes; family Adrianichthyidae; genus Oryzias; species Oryzias javanicus. The sequence continues at coordinate 29,065,129 of CM012439.1, forward strand.
TGCAAATGATCCATTACAGGAATAAAAAAAAAAAAAAAGAATGCAATTGAATTCATGGCTTCGCTGTTTTACTCATGATCTTTCAAGTCACAATGCAAGCGCTATCAAAAACATTTTCTTTTCAAAAGATCATAAGTCATCTGCCAGATGTCTGTCACATATTTTCTTTCGGCAGTAGCTCGATGTGAAGTCGTATTTTTCATGGGAAGGATTAGCCAGAGACAAATTTCAAATGTGTTACCATAAAGCTGAACGCGAAGGAAACCTAAAATCTATATCCTTGCCCATCTGCACTCTTTTTTGCGTTTTCATTGCTGTTGTGGATACTGATGTCTTCAGATAAGTGTAGTAGTGAAAGACCCACTCCAAAGAAAATGTTGTTTTTTAACATGTTCTTGTTACATTTCTCTCATGATGGAGAACATAACTAAAAAAAATTAAGATCAAAATTGCCTCTATGAGTATTTTTTACTCAAATCACAGACAAAAAATACCATTAGAAAAAGACTGAAGTTTTTACATTTGAGCTACAATTTGCAGGCCACAAGCGCTCTGTTCTCCTTCATTCTGGTTTATCAACTCGCAGACAAAAAGACCCATCAACATCTTAATTGTCCTTGTCTGAGCTCCAATATTGCTCGCCATTTTGCTGCATCAGTCTTGTTTGGTTTACAAGCTTGTGGTGGAGGGTGCAAACACAGGGATGATGGGAAATAAGTGCAGGCTTAAAGGATAACTCAACAGGACAGTTGGAGGCTGAATCCACTCCCAGCCAAGATTGGAAAAATGCAAACAAGTGAGATTAGCTTGATGTAGTACAGTGACTGCGTCTTCAGTTATGGAAAACACAGAAGTTTCTTTGGAGGTCGAGGATTTTTCTCCACCACTTTTTTCTGAGGAAGACACTAATAATCCAGACCAAAGGGGACCCATGACTCATGTGCTAAAATGATGAAAGCACTATAGGCTAATAAAGACTAACATTTAAGAAAACAATCTCGAGTAAAACATTAATAATAAATCCCATTACGAGGACCGGACTCGCTGGATTCAATGCCAATCCCACTCAACCACTGCAGTCTAACTTCCAAGTCCACTGGAAAGTCGTGCAAGTCACTAGATTTTTGACAACCGAACACGCCTACGAGCCATGCTAGAGCTAACATGATAGCTGTTACACAATCAAAGATACAGGAGCCCCACAGCACGAGGATGTAAAACTTCTGAAATGACATGGGACTTAACACCAGTTGACCAATCACAAAATTCAACTGTACTGCCTCATGTTAACCTGTAAGGTGAAGCACACAGATGGTTTTAGACTATAATTTCAGGAATTAGACAAGTTTATTTTAAATTCTCAAAACAATCAGCACTTTTAAAGCCAATTTATGGAGGTTAACAGCCAAAAAAAAGTTTATTTAGTGTTTAGTTACTATTTCACGGTCCCGCCCACAAGTGAGAGGCAAACTCCTGACGCTCTGCAGAAGCTAAGTCCTAGAAAATGGCATGGGTTTTCGACTTTGTTTAAAATCGCCCTAATTATGATTTAAAAAAAAACAAATATAAATCAGGGACCACTTTTAAAATAGATGAAAAGATGGCTGGAGTAAAACTTGAAGAAGTAAAATTAGTTCTGTTAAAAAAAATAAAAATTCAATAAGAATAAAAAGTGCGAACAATCGAAATATTTTCACTTTTATTGTGAAAGATACAAAGAACAGCTTGCATTTTACAGATAATTGAAAACAAACTATAATCTATTAACATGCATCCACTTGAGAGGCATAATTGTGAATAAATGGTAATGCTAATGTAGTTTTAGCCTAAGGTTAAGTTTAACTGATTGGTTTATGAAAACACTTAATGGAACCACTTGTCTCTAATTTGCTGCTCAAGCAGTGTATTTTAATACGACGGCAATGACAACAATAACTAATTCAAAAACATTTGTTAGCAAATTGGATTTTGCAAACAATTCAGCTCTGCAAGTTTTCATACGAATGCATTAAAAAACATTTATGTTAATGTTCATAAACTGCAAAAAGACATAGGTTTATGAACTGAAACATCTTGCGTTTAGCTCTTTTTTCTATGTTAATGCAACTCTGCAGTATTTAATGTACAGCTTTGAGCGCTTGGAGACACAAATACATCCTTTGGACTCCAAAACAAACACATCCTGTCCTTCCAGCACAATAAACAGCTTTATATTGGATGGAAAGACACTACTGGGAATGAAACATTCTTAAAAAATAAGCTGAAAACAACAATATTTTATTGAGCCCCTCAGGTCCTCAGACATCTTAAGAGTGAAGGGCTTGTATTCTGCCACATATTCAGTCTGGTGTGTGTATCATGTAGTACACTCATACTCGAATGCACACTGTATTTTAAAATGCTCTGTGGACTGCTACGGGAAAATAAAAAAGGATTTGGGAAAAAAAGCAAGAAGCAAGGACAGCTACAGGTAGAGAATGGGTCAGAAAGTATGACACCGACTTATCATTGTTTTTTGATGTTTATCCATTCCTGTAATAAAAGTACAGCGGCACATCCATGTCGCAGAAGCATAATAAAAATGGTTTGGTAATTTATTAAAGTCTCTCCACAGAAACAGGGAGGCAACATGTGCGACAGAACACCCAGTGAACTTGTTGTGTAAGCTCTGTAAAGCAACACTGCCTGTGAGTCAGCGACGTGAGCTTCTAAATGCCACACAGTTGATCCTGCGAGGCTGCTAGCAAAATAAAAATAGACTGTGATGACAACTCTGCTGTGCCATAAAGACGCCCATTAACAATGTGTGTTTCTGAAGCTGCCAAGGGGCCTCGGCTCACCTCTAGCTGTTGAAACAGCCTAGAGCAGAAACAAAACCAGCCATCCTGCTTGATCAAACAATCTTTACCAAATGTAAAATAAAAATAACTTTCACTGGTAAACAAGGGTAAAAGAAACTCAAGGTTTGACTGCTTCGGTCCCACGCTGTATGTGATAAAACATTACAGACAGCAGCTGCACAAACGTAGGTAAATATTCATTTCCACAATGCTCTTAACGGTTAATCTGCACAACTTTAGGGCCCCTCCACGTCCTCGCCTGACTCTTGGAAATATGAGGTGAACTTGGACTTGTTTGTCTGCAGGGGGACCTCTTTGTGGGGATTAAAGGGCAGAGCAGAAGGAGGGGTCACAGATGTAATGGATGTATTGGGACAAGGGCAGGGTATGAGGGTTGGCCAGGGGTGACGCATGCAGACATGCTGAGATGCATAATGACAACAGAAAGATGCGACCAAATGCACACACAAAATAACAACAAAAGACATTCAAAATAGCCAAAAAGAAAGGGCAAACAAGAAGGAACAGAGATAGATGCAACATCCTCACAGTCTTTGGCAGTGTACACTGGAAATTGTAAAAAATGTCATTTATTTTTCTGTTTATTAGATTGCTTAAGACAGTCTGGAAGTATAGCAAAAGACATTTATTGTTGAATTGAAGCCCATGATTTGATGAGAACAACGTATGTCCAGTAAATCGTTTGTCATTTCTCCCAAATCCTCATAAACACTAATGATGCTGCTTGTAAGCCTTTCTGTATGCTTTTTTCTAATCTTTATTTAAAGCCAATTAAGAACCAATTCTCATTTACAATGATGACATGGACCCATGAAGCCTACACATTACAGCATAAACGGGCTTTAATAAAAAAGGAGCTCAATGATCTGGTAACATTTTTACAGTCATTTCTCTCTTGTCAGGATTTTCATAATATTTCATAGATTTTTTTTTTTTTTTTTGTCTTAGTTGACCCCCAAGATACAAATATGTCTTTTCCTTCAAGGGTCGCCACTGCAAATCAACCCTCGATTAGCAGACGTGGTTTAGCTCTAGATTTATGGCTGATACCCTTCCTGACTCAATCCTATGCACTTAACTGGACGGAACCGCCACATGGAAACCCTGGGGAGTTCCACAAACTGTTTGCAGTAACTCCCTAGTGTATTATACTCCATCCTGGTATTACAACTTGAAATAAAAGAGCGGGAGGTCAAGTCAAGCTGCATACGAGTGTTTTACATTGCAATGTTTACATACACTCTCACATGTGACTCAGTTTCTTTCTTTGTTGCCAGTACGTTCTACAGCAACACATTAGGGACAAAAATCTAACAATCAATATACAACACCTCAACGGTCAGCCGCTCAGGGACTGACAGGTCCAACTCTTTTTTACTTCCAAGATCTTTTATACTTAGCTATGGGTGGGGTGACTGTAAAGATGCATGGTACAGATTAATTTATTAATTAATTTATTAATTTCACTTAAAAGCTTTTTTGTGCAATCTAAATGTAATATTGGTTTTTCTTTTAATTTGTATTAACCTTGGTGTATTTTCTTGGCATACATAAAAAAGCAAAAAAAAAGTCCCTGAATATCCATCCAATGAAAATTCTGTATTTTGTGTTTTTCACATGTTGTTGCATTTTTCTCATGATGAAGGACAAATGAATAATTTAAGATTAAAACAGCATTTCTGAGTATTTCTTCATTAAAATTGTGTTTATTATGAGCAGATAAAAACATGAAGTTTGAAAAAATTGGGTTTGTATACAGGAACTGCCATGAGCCAAAGTATAAATAAATCCATTGAAGTCTTTTTTTCCTTGTCTGAGATGCAATCTGTCTCTAAACTGTGAGGCTGGATAGCTATATGGTGCTTGATATATATATATATATATTTGTAATGCTAATGTTAGGTTGGGTTTGTGAGGCTCTGTAAGCCGGTGGGAGAAATAGTAAGTGGAATTTCCTCACCAATAGTCCGGCCCACAACCCAGAGGTAAATTTCTAACAAGCTCCTGCTGTGCTGTAGAAAATAACTCTCAAAAAACCCACACAGACTTTTAGATTTTTGTTAAAATTGAATATTTATGAAAATTTAGTTGGAGTGGAATTTTAAATGCATCCAGTATGTTTGAGCAAATCACATTTTGCAAGATTGCCAAAGGCGTTAATTAGTTAGTAATAAAGTAACTAAAAAAGTATTTTGTTTTTACTCCCATGCCATACCTGATTAGAGTGCACCCCACCTGTGGGTTGGCTCCAGTGGATCCGTGACCCCAAAAGTAATTTCACAAGTTCAGAAGACGGAAAGCTGGAGGAATTAAAACTATAGGCACCCATAGATGCACTTGCTAAAAAGGAACATTTTTTCTCATGTAGATATTAAATTTGTGACATGATATATCTTGTCTAGGAGTTGAAACTACTATCTAAACTGTTAAAAAGTTTCATCTTTATAAATAATATAAATAGATGCATTGCACCCTAAAGTATACAAATACAGATTTTAGATTTGCACATCTATCATTAAACATAAGGTAAACATAAGGTATAACGATCACTACACTGTACTTTTACTGTGTTAAGTTATAGCCTTGTAATAACTTTTCTTTTAGGCTGGAATATATTTTTCTCCTTTCTTTCTTTGTCTTGATACTAGAATGTATTCTTCTGTATGCAAAAAGCGTTTTGAAACCCTGAAGACCATCGCCTGTGGATCAAATATCTCTGTGTTTTGATGTACTAATGAGCTGAAAAAGCATCAGCTGGTGAGAGCGTTGGCCATTTTTATCACCAACCTAGGAGAACAGACTCCTTATTAGAATTTCACTGAGCCAAATAAATCTCACTTTGTCATGATTAGATTTTTTTTTAATGCTGTGTAATGATCTTTATGAAAAGACAAGTGATACTAATTTTTGTAGTGTTAATAATGGCCCTTTCTCTACAGATAATTAAAAAAAATGCTGATTTACATTCCAAGGACAACTGCAGCTCATCAACATTTGAGTGTATTTTAATTTTATATATACTGAAACATCTGTCCGGGTATGCTACAGCAAGCTGAACGAGCAGTTTTGCTCTGACGCTTTCAGACTTTAATGACAATGTGCTGATTAACTATTGACAATGTGAGGTTTCAAGTTTTTTAAGAGACATTTTTTGAGAATTCTTGTAAATTATTAAAATAATATATATTTCTAAATGTTATGTTGTTGTTACTTAATTTAAGAATACAACGTTTAAAAGATTTCAATTTTGCTTTTGGGTAATGAAAGTTATGCAGTCTATAGTGGTAAAAAATGTTATTTGTTATATTTTGAATCACTCTACTCTTCAGACGGTCTTCAAAAGATCTCAAAATGTATCAACTTATTAGAAAAACTGAGATTTTGTTTTAAAATAATAATACATACATAAATAATTCTCAACATTCTTGATTCATGACATCACCAGAAAAAGGTTTTAAATTTTTTTTTGCAATTACTTTATTGTCATAGAAAAGTATTTCATGCAATATTGTCTTTTCTGTTTCAGATCTTTGTTCATCATTGGGTCATGAAACTAAATTCAGCGAATTGGGTTTATCCAAAAATAGCTTTTTCACAAACACTATTAAAACATCTCTAGATACTGTATATATTTTTATTAAATTTTATTGAACTTTTTTGTTAGTAAAATAGAAAACATGTAGTTGAAATCAATTAGTTTTATACACTAATGAAAGTGTTAAAAGGAAAAAAATCTTTCTCTTTTCTTTAAATTTTTCTCACCCCCCTTTTTTCTTTTTTCCTTATTTCCCTATCCCTCCTGTTTTTAACCTTTTTTCCCTCATTCCCTTGTTTTTCTAACTTTTTTTCTCTCTCTCTTTTTTTTTTTTACTTTTTTCTCACTCCCTTTTTTTCTTTATTCCACTTTTTCTCTTTTTTCTCATGCCCCCTTTTCTCTATTTTTAAACTTTTTTTTCAGCTTTTTTGTCAGTTTTTTCTCATCCCACTTGTTTTCTTTTTCTTCCCTTTTTCATTCCCTGCTTTTTTCACTTTTTTTGTAACCCCCCAATTTTTTTTACTTTTTCCCCTTTTTTTTCTTTTCCCCTTTTTTCCCCTTTCTTTTCCTCTTTTTCTTCCTCCTCTCATTTTTTTTCATTTCCCCCCCTTTTTCTAGTGTTTTCAATTGTTTTTCTCATATCCTCATTGATGCTGCATTTCCATACCTGAAATGGTATAAACACAGACACTACTTGCACCTATAAACTTGCTTAAAATAATGTCTAATCTTGATGATCTTTGACAAATCTTTTAAAATATCATTCTATTACTATTTAAGCATGGAAATATTTAATTGCTATTTCAAATTAAAAGGAAAAAAAAGGATGCACCTGGCGCCTAATTCAAACAGCTGTTTTTAGAGCATAACATGCCCAACTGTCCAATCAATGTGTGACCTCGCGTCCCCTTCAGGTGACGTTTGTGTTAGAGCACTCAGGCCATTACTCCTAAAGCAGAGGACATGACAGGCTAAAAGTTTTCACACTGAGGAAAGTGGTTTGCTTGAGCAGGAGGTGTAGACACACATGAGCAGCAATATAAATTAATGAGTGTGTAAAACTGTAGTCTAAAGTCAACAAACTGACACTTATTCAAACATCTTTCCTCCACAAAATCCGAACTGCTGTGTTTGTGGTGGGTCGTTTCTGACTATCTGCAAAATGTCAGCTTATCATTGCTGTTGGATGACAGGGAATATTAGTTTGCAGTCAAACAAACCATTTCTGTCTTTATACTACTGTGTTGGTGAAGAGGCTTCATTGCAATGTGATCTCTGCTGTGCTGCAGAATGCACATTATAAACATGGCGGAAGCATGGAAAAGTCACATGACACACCACATTGTGAACATCAAATAATGCTCTACACAATAAGTAATCAACAATTATTCATCAAAAATAGTTTTTATTACACATTAAAACCAAATGGAGACCATTTAAATTAGTATTTTCTATCATAAAAATAATGTTAACAAACAGCAGATGTGCACATGAAAAATGAAGAGTCATGCTTTTTACCACTCTGCTCTATACATCAGGACGTTACATGGACTTTTGCAGTGGGGACATTTAAACTGCTCTTAAAGCAATGTGTTTCTTTAAGAGAGGCCTGTCTTTCTGATCTTCACGCTTCACTGTTAAATTGCTGTTACTTTATCATATTGTCAGACAAAAAATATTGTGTGTAGACCATTGTGGCTCCTGACAACCAATCTGGCAAACTATTTTTTTAATGCTGTGTGATTTTTCAATCAGAACATTGAGAGATTTTTAAAGTTTCTCCATTCTCTTATCTTGTTTTCTGACTCTGTTTTCAGGTTTTCTCTCCTGGGAAAGCTCAGGGGCAGCCTGAGACTCCAAGCTGAGATGCCTTCAGCATTCCGAGTCTCATCTCCAACAGATCTTATCACCCCATCATCCCCTGACCTCATCACTTCCATTCTTCAGACAGCTGCCCTCGCCAATCATCGTTGTCATTTTGTGCAGCTAAAACATGTTGCCTTCGCTGTTCGGAGACCTAACATGCCAGTAAATAACATAACATTCCTGATAGTGGATGAAGAACTGTCTTTTTGTACATTTACAGTCCTACAGTCCTAATATAACAAAGCAATCTATTGATGACATATCATTAAATATTTGAGTTTCAAGATTACTCTGATGCAGTACATTTTACAGATTTATCAAAATTTTAAATAATTTTCTTTTTTTTATTCTATTTTCAAAGCTTTAATTTGTTTTTAGCCACAACCAAGACTGTCTAGGGCATAGTTTCTACAAAGCAAAGAGTTCACAAGATATTCACTTCTGCGGAGGAAGCCTGCCCCCTTTCCCATCACCCATCTGTTTGCACGCTCTTCCGCTAGCTTAGAGCAACTCACACCCTAAACCTAATATTACCGGAGTAAAAAAAAGTGGCAAGTTGCCAGATGCCAGCTCAGACGAGAAAAACAAAGACGCTCATAGATCAATTTTTTTGCAAATGGATGTATCAGGAAGGAACGGAGCAGGGAACTTGTGATCTGTAGCTTCTACGTTACAACTACAAGCTTTTATGAATGCAATTTTTTCTTCTGCTCCTGATTCACAGCAATCTAAATGAAGAAACACCGAAAGAAATGCAATTTTAAGCTTAATTTTCTTAACATATATCCTTAAGCAGGAGAAAAATGCCAAAAGAAAATGTAAAAAAGAACATCAAAAACACAATTTTTATTTGTGTGGATTCATTAAATAAATCCATGTGGACAAATAATTTGTAAATGCCTAATAATTTTAAATGTTGAATGTATTGAGCCACCATTGAAAAACCAGTTGGACATATGGTAAGATGTTTCAGGAAAGAAGATGCTATAACTAAACTTCAAGATATCATCTGGAAAATTGTGAGAAACATACCATAGGAACATGTTAAAAACATGAAAACCCCCAGTTTCTTTGGAGTGGGTCTTTAAGATTAACTTGTCAATAAATATATGACATAAATATATTTTATTAATAAAAAATTTTTTCATGTAAATTAAATATATATATCTATATATATATATATATATATATATTATATATATATATATATATATATATATATATATATATATATATATATAATATATATATATATATATACAAGACAATGCCTTTAAAGCAGGTTGACTCTTGCTAGAGATTACTTGCTTTACTTGCCATCCCAATTGAACAAACATAAAACACACAGAAGGAGGAAAGTGTGTAAAACATCAGTGCAAAAATAATGTCAATGCTGCTGAGCTGCACAATCACAATGCAGTTTTCCATCAAAGTGTGGAAAATAAGTATTACTCAAGAGTGCCAGCAGCAATGCATAAGCATCCTTTGAGCAGCAAGTAAATATATATTTATTTATGGTCGTCTTCTTTCTTCAAGATTGTAAGACGATCTCACAGGCCTCGCCTCTGCCTCACACTGAAGTTTTTAACACTTCTGCTGCTAAATGTTAAAAGACATCTGCAACCCACTCGAAATACATAAACAGTAGACTGATTTGAAATGAATTTCTGACAAAATGCTGTATTCACTTGCAGTCAGTCAGGGAAGGTCTGCACTGAGAATTGTGGGATTCATTAGTTTCCAGAAAGCAGATGAATCACCGTGATCTCTCTGACCTCTTATTTGTTTTTCTCTCACTTATTCCTCACTTTGCATCGCCCGCCAGTGAACTTAAAAATGCAGCAAGATGCCTGCTTATCATTCAGCAGCATAAAAACAGTGGCAAACAATTGAACTCATAAAGGGAAAATGGACATGTAATTTACCTTTTCAAAATAAATATGAGCAAAACTTCATTTAGCTACAACGTTGCTCAGCATTGTTAAACAATCGCTCCAGCATTTTCCCTGCAGCTGCAAAGGCAAATGAGCTGGCAAGAAAATTCTGTTTTAAGAGAAAATTATGGCCTTTGTGTGAGTGGGTCTTTATCTTTCAGAGCATGGTGGGGGGGTAGTGCAACCCTTCCTCAGGCTAAGACTACAGTTGAGGTTTGAACCTACTTGAGTATTAGCATATACACCCACAGTCACAAAAAATTTCGTCACATCTCACGCTGGCTGTGCCATGAATATAAATGGCAGCTTTTCTTTTAGACGTTTTCTGCAAAAACAGACAGTAAAAATGTTCATGCGTGACCAGATCCAACATTCTCACTCCATATATTCAGTATAATAGAATAATAAACACGCAGTATATGCATGACACCGATCTGTAGCGACCAATGCATGACTCATGTCACCAATCGTCTTCTTTAAGGAATTGTATTTATTCATTCCCTTACACTCCAGTGTTTGTAGCATTTTTCGCGTAAAGGACAATAAGTATAAAATAATTTAGAATGACAACAGAATTTCCGAGTTTTTCTTTATTCAAATTGTGATGGATCAGAAGCAGATGAAATCCGAGGTTTGAAAAATTTCAGTTTTTTTGAAGCAACAACTACAATAGTTTCCCTTCTCTGCTACAATTCTGAAGCAACCACTTGCAGACAAATAGATCCATTAACGTCTTCCTTTTCCTCGTCTGAGCTGCCATCTGACTCAAATCTGTGCATCTGGTTTTTTTTTTTTTCTTTACTAATGTTAACTTCGGGCTGTGAGGTGCTAGCAGGGGAGATTGTAAACAAAGTCTGGATATTAGCTGTGCAAACAGTCCCGCCCACAATCCAGAGGCAAATGTTTAATGAGTTCTTGCTACTCTGCAGAAGATATGTCTTAAAAACGACACCGTTTTTTTCTTTTTTTTTTTTTATTTTGGCTAAAAACTGCATAATCGTAATTAAAAGACCACTGGGAATGGTTTTGAACTACCAAAAAAAATAATTGGCGTGGGACTTAAAATTAAAAAAAAGAAAAATGTAAATCTATTATACATAGATTACATGACATATAGAAATAACTAGTGATGAGCACTTCAATTCTTTTTTAGGAGCCGATTCTTTTAGTTTGACTCCTGAAGAATCGTCTTTTTCGACTTTCGATTCTCAACTTTTTACGAAGGGTGTTTTGTTGATCTTTATTTTACCATAACTTTGCAAATCATAATGGTTTGCATGTTAAAATATGCTTTAATGTGTAATGTATTCAGGGGATTCAGCCTTGGAATTGCACTTTTTTTTGCGTTTATTCCATAACAAACCTTAATCTTTAAAATATTTTAATCAAATGTTGGCATGATAGTTCTTTTGTTATGATTACTTTTTATTTTTAAGCTTTTAATTTATTGTTTTAAAGAATTAAACAATCAGCACTTAACTTAACTGCTCCTTTTTTATTTATAAAATTGTATTTTTCAGATATTTGAGCTTGGGCTGCATAAATCGCACTGCTGCCAGACCAACATGCTGCACACGACGGTCAAATCCTACTGCAGGACCTCAGTCTAGTCCCGTCTAGTATTGATGTTTGGGTGACTGTAAATCACATTAGGTGTGAATTGGCAAAAAAAAGGCAAAAAAAAAAAAAAAAAGTAAAGAATCGGCTCCCGTCGTTTAAGAGAGTCGATTCTTTCAACTCCAGGCATGACCCATCACTAGAAATGACACCTAGTGGGGCTAGCAAAAGGGTCAACATGTAGTAAAATTAAGAAAACTTACATTTTTTGCCACATTATTTGCTATAACTTTAATTTTAAAGCGAGTTACCCTTGTGAGAGAAAAACACACTCTCATTTCCAATGTAAAAACATCTTTTAGAAATCTCCCGCTCAGGGGAGCAATATTTTTATTATTATATCTGTTTATCTTCACAAGTTTGTTTTGACTTGATGGCTGGAGCTTTTATCACTACTCTTTTGTGTTGGAAAAGATGAATCTGCAGAGGTGCACCGTGCAACCGTCAAGGCGCTGAGCCCGGCGCAGACAAGAGCAAAACTCTGTCAACCTTTCAGATATGCATGCCTGTGTTTGAACAAAGAGTAGGCTTACACCAGAGAATAATTGAAGAGATCATGCAGTACCTGCTTTTTTTTCCTGCTCGGCAGTTCCCCAGTCTCCAAAGCTTTTGCAGACAAACTATCCCATAGAGGAATCAAAAAGACAAGGAAACAAAAAATCACAAAACCAATAAGCAGCACTGAAGCTAAATTAGCCATGCCTTTCTGGGAAACAATGGCCCTGAAGGTACCGACAAGGGAGACCTGTTGTGTTTCAAATCCATCTTTGGCACAAAAAAATTTGCCTTTTTATGAAAGTCTACAAAGATGTGATTAGGAGGGATATAAATAAATATTGGAAACAAAGGGAGCTGTGCCAGATGTTCGTGTTACTATCAAAACACAACTATCCCCAAAGACCATTCATGCTGACAAGCATCAGGGGTAAACACACGTACATACACACAGAACAAACAGTGCATAATCCATCAAAGCCGACTTCTGCACAACCTAGTGGCCGCAGAAGTTCATTGTGTTCATTTTGACAAATCCCACTGGAGTGGCTCCTATTAAGTGAGCTTTTAGTGTTATCCTGGATTTTATTTTTGAAAAGTTTCTTTAGAGTTCATAAAACAGTAATTCCATTGAGAAAATGTGATAATCAAAAAGTTTTTTTTTATAGATATCGCTATATGGATGTTTTTTAAAGTAATTTTTCCTTCAGCAAACATTTTTATCTTTTATTAACCTTTAACAATCTCAGAATATTTTTTTTCTTTTAATTTGTTAAACTCCAGTTCAGGCTCAAGTAAACATCAGCCTTCCAAAGATGTCTCACTTTTACATGTATGAAACAAGCAGCTAATTACTTCAAACACCAGCCTCCAGCACTTGTTTTCATTTATTTCACACATTACCTGCCATTTGCATTTTGCTATTTCTACATGACAAGACCCATATAAATGTCAGCTATATGAGGTTTAATTATAAAGTAGGCCAGCCGAGCATTGATGCTGCATCCCCATCTGCATTGATTAGACCTTTCTGTGCACAAAACAGACAGTGCAGGTAAGAAAGCATTAACGCTGAACACACTCGATGTGTGAAGAAGGAAATTATTCTGAGGGTGACATTTAATCACTGCTTTGTGAAATGCCTGACATAGATGTATGGAAATCTGCTCAACAGAGAGGGTGAACTTGAGGAAACTTAAGAGACAATAATATATGGTAGTTAGAGCTTTTTGATTTGTTTTTGTCTGCATGTGATTAGCTGGTCAATCAGTTTGTGTAAAATGTGTTGGTTTACTGTAAAATAAGCAGTTACTTTAAACTATAATGGGCATATAAATTAACTTTATATTTTTTAAACATATTTTATTGTAATAAATACATTTAACCAAAATTAAATAAAAAGGCGTGTTTTTATTTTCTTGACATGTTATCAACATTTTAGCATTATTCTTGTGGACAAACTTTTTGACTCATGGGTCACAAAGAGTTCTAAAATTTGACAGGAAGGCCAGATCAGGAGCAGAAGTGTGGTGTGTTTTGATAATTCATCTGATAAGAGAAAGAAATAACAGGATCTAAAGTAAAAACATGCTTTAATTTTGATAGATAATTTTAAAACGGAGGATTATTAAGATTTAAATTTCTAAACTGTGTTTTTGTTCTTGTTTGAGTGTTAACTGCACCAATGGCTTGACGTCCCTCAAGGAAAATGCAAACTAAGAGAAATGCTGAGATCATGTGGTGTTGGAATTATCGAAAAAAAAGACTATCTGACTCAAAAACACACAGAACGTCCAAAAACAACAAATCTTCCAAGACGCCATGAATGCAGAGTAACTTTCTGCACCTAAACAAATATCAAAACATTTTTAGTACATCTATAGGGAAACACCAGAATTCCTGGGAAAATAAAAATTCATAAGGATTATCATTATAGTTTATTCCAGTTTAGCATGCCACAATAAATTATTTGATGGGCCGCATATGACCCCCCCGTTTTTCCACCCCTGCTTCACATCTTAACTTTCTACCTCAAATATTACTTTTTATTTTTTATTACTGCCCTTATTTTTGTGGACATCCACAATGTTCAGTCCTTGGACCAAAGTTATTTTCATAATGATATTTTTTATGTCAAAAAGTTAAGTTTAATTAAATTTGCTGATGATACCAATATGTTTTCTCCAGGAAAAAAATATTGATGAGTTCCTGAATGTAGTTGAACAAGAATTTAATTTAATTAAGAAATGGTTTGATTATAACAAGCTTTCTCTAAATGAAAATAAGACATTTAAAAATATTTTCTGGTAATAGAACGGTTAGAAATGTTAAATTATATTTAAATTTCACAGAACTACAATATGTTAAAAAGTAAAGTTTTTAGGTGTAATAATTGATGATAAATTGGCTTGGAAAAAAGTCTCTAGATCTATTGGTACTCTATTGGTTTAAAATCAGTGATGTATTAAACAAAAGAGTCTATCTGTTCATTAGGTGTTCCCTGTCTTTCATTTTGTGGGGAAATGCAGGAAAATCTGTCATTGAACCTTTGGTTAAATTACCAAAAAAAAAAAAAAGGAATTAGAATAGTTTAAAGAGCAGCGTATTGTGAACCAACCAATTCTTTAAATTGCTTGACTAAAAGTTTCAAATCAAAGAACATTTTTTACGGTAAGGTATTAAAAATTGTTTACAGAGTAAAACATAATTTAGTTCCAAAAACGACACAAGTTTTATTTGTTTATTCAATTTAATTTTGTTTGAATTTACATAAGGATTTTTTTGTGTTTTCATTTCATGGCAAATGCATATCACTTTTTATTACTGTAATGTTAATGATTATGAATTATACGTTTATCTGTTAATTGCTAATAGTCTGCTAATTCTTTATTGAAATGAACAATGGATGATCAAATGATTGTAATTGAAACTCATTTTTAAATTGACAAAATGAGAACTAAAAATATTATAAATTGTTGTCCCTTGAAAAAGTGGCGTGTTTGTAGAACTGTAGTTTTAGAAGTCTTGCAGTCCCTTTAGCCTCAATGTTGCTTCAGCACCATGGACAGTTACAGAATACAGCACCAGAAAAACAAAAGTTCTTTCAACAGCTGTATCAAGTACTATTTATGTCCCGTGTATTTGGTAATAGAATCATAAAAACTTACTTTGGATTTTAAAAATGGCTGACAGGTAAAACAGGAAAAATCCAGAAATTTTTAGTACCTTTGCTACCTTTGTCAGCTGATTAAAATGACAAAATCATTACCAGTTAAATGTATTAAACATGAATCATTGAAAAGAAAAGTTCAGCGGACTGTCTTGTGGGGTCCAGATGACCCCACTCCAAACGTCAATATAGTACAATAGTTACAAAGGTGAAAATTTAAATATAAAGGAAACTAGTTCACTACATGTGCCAAAGTCATGGCCTGTGGGCCAAATCCGGCCCCCAGATCATTTTATTTTATTGTTATTATGGACTGATGTGATCTTTTCTCATTTCTAACTTGTATAATTTAAGAAAATATTTTTTTATGGAGAGTAAAATATTGTAAGCTATGTAAGGTAAAGTTGATTCATTCTGGAATAATATTCTTGCCTTTTAATTATTCATATTTATGTTAAAAAGTTACAGTTTCGGGTTGTTGTAAGAATTGGCATTCTTTTAGCAATTTGGACTTAGCATTTTTTGGAGTTTGGTTGATATTTTAGCCACATGTTAGCTGTTTTGGCTAATTTAGGCTTTACTTTTTAAGTTTTTTGGCTGTTTTGGAGTTAGACTAATACTCACACGCTAGCTGTTTTGGCTAACTTAGGCTTTATTTCAGCTTTCTAAGATAGTTTAAATTTCAGATATTTTTTCCAGCTACATTCTAACTGTTTTGGGTTACCTAAGTTTTTTTTTTTTTGTTTGTTTTTTTTGCTACTTTGACATTTAGCTCATATTCTAACTATCGGCTTCAGCATTTTTAGCTATCAATTTCAGCGTTTTTAGCTATGAATTCCAGCATCTTCAGCTATCAGCATTAGCATCTTCAGCTGCCAAATTCAGGTTACACCGTTCACACTAGCATTGTCGCAGGTAATGCTATATATAGGTCATTATTATGTAAAAACGTTTTTGGTTTTAAAATTAAAAAAAAAACAAAACAAAAATAAAAAAAAAAACAAAACATTAGTTTTAGAGTCTTCAATAAATGTTTATCCTGTTTGACCCACGACCAGTTTTGGATTTCAGCCCCTTGTGCGAATGAGTTTGACACCCCTACTATAGATGTTCTTATATAACAGAACAAGTTGCAGTAAAAAAAAAAAGAAGGAAAGAAAAAGAATCCCTCAACGTGAATTCTGTCATGGTAAAGATTAAGCACATCACTTCATCAAGAGTAAAGAAGAAGCACAGATGCAGCTTCTGCATCATTTAAACGCCCCTCTCTGCACGACTGTTCTACTCCTATTTGTCTGATCCTCGCTCATTATGCAAATCAGGGAGTGGGCGTAGTTTGTCCTCAAAAGTGCGATCTGACGTCACGGTAATGAGTGACACTTGTTGGAGAGGAATTGCGGGGGATTACTAAAAAAAAAGAAAGAAGAAAAATGAGAGAACATAAAGCCATAAAGCATAAGATGAAATAAATAAGACTGATTCCAAAACAAGGCAGCTTATAGGCTGCAAGAGGAACAGAAGAGGGGAGGGAGAAGAATCAGAGGAGGAGTAGGGAGTCAGGAGCGTATAAGGGATGGGGAGGGGGGCACCATGGTACTGTGCAGTTGACTATAGAGAGATAGGAGGAATAGAGAGAGGGAGAGAGAGAGGGAGCAGCCCGCCGGCCCATTGAGGAAAGATGGCTACAGTCACTGCAAACGGAGTGCAGCAAGAGAATGGATTCAGCACCACGAACAGCGCCGGCAGGATGAACGGGCTCACCATCGGCCAGAACACCATTCCAATGAAGGACCACGACGCCATCAAGCTTTTCATCGGGCAGATTCCCAGAAACCTGGAGGAAAAAGACCTGAAACCCCTGTTTGAGGAATTCGGAAAGATATACGAACTCACCGTGCTGAAAGACAGGTTCACGGGGATGCATAAAGGTGGGTTGCGGCGCGCTCGGTGTTACTTTTTTTTTTTTTCCCGGCTCGGGAGCTGAAGACGTTTTAAGGGGGAAGCGTCCCATGCCCAGCTGAAGGGCAGAGGGCAGAGGGGGGGAAAGTGTGTCAATTTGCAGAGATGCACACGGGCTGACTGAGTGTGGGAGCCGACACGCGCGCGCGCTCACACCGGAGGAACACGTGGAAGCCGATGACTTGCAAGTGTAGGGTTAATTGTTACCGGTCAGTCCACGTGAATACTACAGCTAAAATAAATAAATAAATAAACAAATACATCCCTTTTGTGTTTACACTGATGCTTCCTTGTTGAGTTAAGGGGGCGGGACTGGCACGCGCCCGGGACCCCGTGGTATTTTGCAGCTGCAAATAAATAGATAACAAAAACAATACCCATCGAGCACAGAGCCCACGCAGATCGTCTGTCACATTGTTTTTTTTTTTTTTTTTTTTTTTTTCCGGGAGGAGGGAGGAAACGCAAGCCACTATCAGGCAATCAGCAGCGGTGATTAGGGTGCTGGAATGCCGCTCTGACCTTTTCGGGCGGGCTGATGGGCTTGCTCACTTTTCTCGGACGTCATTAGTTGTGGAGAGCGCTGTTTGCGTGGCAGCTGGATCGCATTGTCGCTCCGTGGGCGGGTTCAGGCAGGAAGTACAAAGCGGGATAATAGTAGAGGCTGAGACCCATGTCGCGTGTTCTGCTCACACACACACTCACACACAACACAACCCCAACACCCCCTCTCTATTGTCACAAACACTGAGCTGAACAGACAAATAGCAATTAACTTACAATAAAACCAATATGGATAATGCAATTATTATTATTATTAATATTATTATTGCATCTGTTCTTATCTAAATCTAGATGAGTTTTTTTAAATTGTTTTTTTTAAATTATTAACTATGAAATACAAAATTCCTTTTTTGTGTGTTGATCAGTGATCATATTGATTAACTGAAGCATCCTTGTGTGAGGGAAGAGCGCCACCTGTTCCTCCAATCACCAACCTGCTTCCTCCCACTTTAGGTGCTTTGATCAATTTGCATCATTTTTTTTCAGTTGGTTCTCGTTGTTTACGCCTCACCCCTGAATGTCAACAGTCTGGAGGATGGTTTGCCATTGGAAGGATAATCCCGCTCCGAAGCCAGACTGCGCGCCCGTTCAAATCATCCTCCAACCAAGGCCACTACGATGCACACAGCATACCCACTTCATCCCGTGTGACATTCAAAGTCACTTTGGGGGAACGTAGGCGTGCACTTTTAATAAGATTTGACCAATGCATTATATGGATGAGTTTTTTTTCTTTTATCAGCGGGTCCCTCAGACCATGTTCATGTCTCATGCTGCGTCGATGTGTGACATCTGTGAACGCAAACATGAGGGCAGACAAGTAAGAAAATAGGATTAGCGTGTTAAACAAAACAGAGGAAGGTGTACTGTGAAAGCAGATATGTCACTCAAAGGCAGCTCCGACGGCTGAGTGTCTTTGAACTGTGAAACATTGCTCAACTTTGAAACTCAATCCCCAAACAAAAATGTACGTTTAATCATTTTAGTAACCAAAAGAGAAAAAAAAAAACAAAAACAGGCAAAGTAAAACATTTGAAGGACATCAAATGATGTGGGTGGAGGTTTAAAACATTATTACTTCTACCATTACATCAGGATTATAACATTTAACACATAATATTTTTTTGTTGTTGTAGATAACTCAGTCATCTTTAGAACATTAAAGGATCACGATTCTGGGATGTCATAGTTAAAAGACAAAAATATATATATAATTATTTTCAAGCTGACTGTAGCTTCTATGATCAATGACCTGATTGACAGGAAATTGTCCCCTTAATTTACAATTTCTTTAAAACCTCTCTTTCATCTCTCTGCATCCTGATTTGCTTTTAAAGCCTCAGTTCTTCTCAGCACTCACACTGAGGTTTTTAGTTACATCTCGCTGAGGTTTTTTTATTCAATTATTCTAAACTGTGATTCCACATTGCTTTGTGTAATAAAACAGACAAGCAAAAAAATATCACTGTTTTTCTTTTATTTTTCTTCGGGATGCACTCCACACCAGAAAATAAAGATACAAAAAAATATGGAGATGAATGGATATTATTTCTAGAATGACATTCATAAGTTTTCTGAAATGTGACTAAAGTATAGACTCATCCATCCAAGTTGTAAAGCAACATCACAACAAATTATGTAATTTGCATTGATAATAGCATTTTTTTTACCTGATAAGCTCATCTCACTGTAAAGTGTAAACCTAAATATTAAAATAAAACAGTTTTAAATCAACTTAGTGATTTATGGTAAAATAAATAGCATAAACCACTTCGTATAGTTGTATAACTTATCTGGACAGATCAGTTCAGAACAGAGCCTCCCTCCTTGTTTCCAATAAAACATTTTGCTTTTTTTTGTTTGTGTAAAAATTATGTTTGCATGCTTTTTGGTTTACAAAAATGCATAATGTGCCACGGAATGGTGGCAAGGTGTTTTACTAAAGACTCAGGAGAGTCTTTTTGTCGCTACATTATGACACATTAAGCCCTCTGTTTTGTTTGCTTTGTTTTTTTTAACACATCATTATAGGAGTATCATCATAAATTTGCTCTTATGAATTTATAAAAATAAAGCTCATGAAGATTTTCATCTTTGTCATAAATATAACTTGACATCCACTTAGAAATTCCTCTTCAGGCTTGGTTTTTGGTTGAGAAAGCTTTGGTTTGTTTCAGAGAAATGATGTATAAGGCTGTCAGCATCAGTTTGTGAACTATACCTAATGCATGATTTGCAGCTCTACCTTACAACCCGAGTCCCGTCACTTAAAATTGCACCACAATTATGGATTTAAAGGTGGATCAAAATATGTCATGTTTGCTTGTGACTAATTCATGATGTAGGTGAGTTGCACTGCAGCAATTTGAACAGATGTTCCCTGCTTTGTGAATTCTTTCAGTGGGCATTTTTGAGAATCTCCAGAGATGATTTAAACATCAAGGGAATTCTACGTTTTTTTTTTTTTTTCTGTTCATTGCACATTCGGAACTGTGCTTCCCTTTTTAAAGCAGATAATTCCTCGCCGCCTGTAGTTCTTAAACACAGTTTCTTGTTACGTCCATTTGATTTTTAAGTGCGATGCCTTTTGTGTGTTTACAGAGTGGCTTTGGCGGTGCCACCGCTGGTGCTCATCAGTGCGTGGTGCAGCCAGGTCGTGCTGTTTAACATCCATCATTTTGCTGAGCACTACATTATCATAATATTTAATGTCAGTGGCAGAGTGCATGCATTGTTCAGACATGCTGAATGTTAGTGGGGGGCAAATCTTTTGCTTGAGCGGCGTTATCTATCAATCCGTCTCTGATGCAGAGAAGAGGGACTGGGAACTGCGCCACACAGCCAGGAAGAAGAGCTACAAAGAGTTGTTAAATATCCTCATCCATTCTCCTCTCCTCAGTTGGTCTATACAGTCTAATGGTTATAAATAGGAGGACAAATTGACATGAAAAACTCTTTTTAGGCTTTAAAATGTCAAAAGTAAGCCACAGCTAAGAATATGAATATTGAATTGAAACCTTTGAGGGGGCCCGGTTCTTTGACAGTTCCAGAATTTTTCCAGAAATATTAAGTTCTTTTTCACTTTTTAATGGCAACTGAGTCACGGAGTCATGCCTGGATTTTATCAGCTGCAGGAGCACAGTGGAAGAAGTGCTGGACAGTGATTGACAGTTTGTGTAAGCTGAGTGACAGGTGTAGCTTAAGTCTACAGATGACCTCTTTGATCATTAGTAAAGGGACTATGTGCGTAGCAGACAGCTAACGGCTGTGAGCAGGCGGCTTCCAAAGTAAATGGAGGGAACCGCTGAGAGATGGAAAGATGCTCAGCTTTTAATAGAGTACCTTACGGGAAGTTTTTTTTTCTCCCCCCCTTTTCTCTTTGGGGTAAAAGTAATATGCGTGATTATTCCACTTTAATGAACATCTTGGATCAGGCGGAAGGAAAACAAATAGCTCATGATTTGTGGATTCTGAGCAAATTAATTGAAATTTGGCACACACTTGTTGTTAAGTTATCTCAGTTGAAGTACCTGGATTCTTAAAGAAAGCACAATTTACTCTTAATGCCTGGATGCAGGCAGCTGTGGCCGCATACTAATTTACATTTTAAAACAAATTGTTGGAAAAAAATCATTATGAGGGTGAAAAATTGGTAAAGTAATTACCCCAAACGTGTCCCACAAAAGCAAAGACTCATTTCACATTTCCTGCTTTCTCTTTGAACCACTTCGCATAGTTTATTTTTTTCATTTACTTTATACACACAAATGTTTGAACTTTTGTTCCTTACTAAAATGATGGTGTGGTAAATTGTATTTGATTACCAAAGTATTATTTTCACCCCACTTAACCTGCTCATCACGACGAGTCAAAAGTTCATCACTGAACCACAGCCAGTGCTTACTCTTAATTTGAAAATCTTTTCCACACTCAACTTTTCTTTCATTTCTTCATCATTTTTGCCTTTTAATTAAAAGGTTCGTACTCCTAGAATTTCTGTTCAATATTTGGTTAATTTAAGTGCTAGAGTGGATGATTTGAACTGCAGACTGTTAGCTAAAACTTTCTGAATCTTAAAGAACAACTTTAAGAAAAAAAAAGCATCTTCATTTTTATTTATTTTCTAATGATGATGTTATATTTCATCAAGAAATAAAATTCAGTTTTTGTCATATTTTTTGTGCTTATTTATGTGTTTTTTTTTTTTTTTATTTTGCTAAAATTGTGAAATTATTGCAATGTTTTGCTCTGCTGGATTAAGAATGAGCTTTGATTAAGTTTGGAGTAAAAATGCAATCCCTCCCCCCAATTAGTCCACCTCAAGATTTAAACTGACAGCTTTGTCTGCTTTCTGCTGCTGCCTCAATGTTACCTTCCCTAAAATGGCATCATTGATTTTTCTTTCAAGGTTTTTTTTAAATGTTAAAATCTCACCTCTTTCACATGAAGAGCCAAATCTGTTGTTCTTTATCCTTTCAAACAACTGGACTGAGCCTGTTTCATCTACATTTTAACATTATTTCCAGAATTTTAACAATCAAATTAAACTGTTAAATTTTACAATTTAATAATTATATTAAAAAAGTATGTACTATAAAACTATTTACATTATTTTATTGCTATTATTATATTATGATTTTTTTTTTACATTATTATAAAAAATACAATAAAAGTCTTTGCACTGGTTGTTAAAAGGAAATTGTAACACTGTAAGGAAAGATTGAATAAATATTGCTGTTTTTGTGCTTTTATTGCACTTGTAACTTTGGTCTGAAATTCTATTTTTATTAAATTGAAACTTTATTTTATCCAAGATCATTTTTAAATGGTTAAAAAATTGAAATGCCTTTTTAATATAATTTTTAAACTTGTGTGCACAGCTCTCATTTTACCGGTCGATCTTTGTCCAGTACTCACCTATGGTCATGAGCTCTGGGTCGTGACCGAAAGAACGAGATCCAGACTACAAGCAAATGAGTTTTCTCCAGAGGGTGGCTGGGCGCTCCCTAAGAGATAGGATGAGAAGCTTGGTCACTCAGAGAGAGCTTGGAGTAGAGTCGCTTCTCCTCCGCATTGAGAGGAGCCGGTTGAGGTGGCTCAGTCAACTGGTCCGGATGCCTCCTCAACTGGCTCCTCTGGAGACGTGCGCCGGGCATGTCCCACTGGGCGTGACTTCAGGGAAGACCCAGGACACGATGGAGAGACTATGTCTCTCGGCTGGCCTGGAAATGTCTGAAGTCCCCCGGAGGAGCTGAGGAAGGGGCCGGGGAGAGGGAAGTCTGGGCATCTTTGCTTAGACTGCTGGCCCCGCAACCGGGTCCCAGATGAGCGGACGAAGATGGATGGATGGATGATGATGAAGGATGATGTTATACACAATTTAGGAGCCATTTAGAAGCGATCGATTAATATATACGTGTGTGTCTGATTTATCTCTTTGATTTTATTTTATATTATTTATTTATTTACAAATGCATAGTAGGAGGACTTCACGGCATTCAATTTCATTGTACAATATACAAAGACAAAAAGTTATTCAGTTGCATTTTATTATAGATGAATATAAAATTTCATGTACTTAGAGAATCTAAGCAAATTGTAAAATATAAACCATGACAAAAAATACAATTGTTTTTTGCTTTTAAGACTTCTAAGGTCATTAGTAACATACATTACTTTTTTTCAATCTGTTTTTGTGAGGAATAAGGAGCCAAAGTCGTGATAAAATTAAAACTTTTGGAGTAAATACTGAACAAAATTACAAAGTAAAAAGATTTTTAAATAAGGAGAAGTTTGCAAACATGGAAAGAAAATAAAGCAGTTTTTGATGATCATTTAATAAAGGTAAAATTAAAAAAAATAGTATTAAGAAGGATTAAACAAGATAAATCACAACAGTTTAATTAGTTTCATTTGTTCTAAGTTAAAAAATGATCCTTTAGACAAATATAACTGTCCTCTTGACGTATTAATCCAGTTTCTTAAACATGTGAAAATGAAATGCATAAATGAAATGCCACATGAAGGCCAACTTTTGCCTTCAAGTCCCATGAGTCTTTGCAGTGACATGTCCCCTGGGAGACTTTGTTTTTTTTTTTTTTTTTGTCTGGAGTTTTGTAATGTAGCAAAGGATGACGAGTGTTTCCTCAGGCTCCCTGAGTAGCTCGGTGTGTTGTGTGGCACACAGTTAAATCAGTGTCATTTGGGATTTTTTTTTTTCTACTCTTGAGCAGCCGCGCAGTTGTGAAGGCGGGTGAAGGTTGTTGTGAAAGGAAGCTCTTTTGGCCAGGTGCCAGAGCGTACTGCTGTTTTTAGGCATGATGGTTGCTAGGTGTGCGCGGCATCATCTGAATGTGTGAGAGCCGGTGTGTGCATATGTGAGTGTTTGTGTGTGTTCTCCCGTGGGAATCCTTGGCAGTAGGTGTGACATGTAGTAATGGGAAATTATGCTGCACGGTGCAAAACCTCTTCTGAGCAGGGTCACCCATTGTCAGCTCTGCCAAGCACGAAACAGAGCAACAACTCAACCTTTAATGAAAGCTGTCACATTTTTGTCAGAGATGTATTTACTACGTTCCAGGCATTTGCATTCCGTTTCCTGAAGTTTCTAATCCAAACAAAGTCCCAAGAGATGTGTGAGACCACAGTTTCAGTCCATAATCATGCAGACACATTTATGGTCTACAATAGCAATCATTCATAGAAGCGCATTATGGTTTTCTGCCTGCAAGTCACAGCCTTTTTCCCACTACTACTACTATATAAGTTCAATACAAGGAACGTTACAAACTTTTTTCTCATTAACAGTGAATATATGCATGATTTCCCAGGATCAAATCTGAATGGGTTTTTACATAAAAAAACCCTTCAATTTTAATCTTATTTCTGAAGCAGCGTGTTATTTTCTCTGAGGGTATGGAGCTATTAACTTTTGAAAGCAACATCCAGTTGAAGGCGTGTTTGAATTCCAATAGCTTGTGGCCATATATTCTGGCCATCCGTGGAATACAATAACCTCAGTCAAATCCTAAACAGATGGATACACATGGAAATGTTTGAACGCTTTAGTCAAAGTTTGTGAGCGACTTCAAATACATATAGCTGTTTTAAACTTCCACTCCAATCATTTTTTATTTATCATAAAAGCCTTCCCAGTGGTCTTTTATTTATGATTCTGCCGTTTTTAGTCAGAATCAAAAACTCGAATCGTTTTCAAGGACATAGTTTCTGCAGAGTGGTAGTGCTTCATCGGGAATTCACCTCTGAGCTGTTGGCACACTCCCTCTAGCTTACAGCCCCTCACAACTACAGCCTTATACTATAAATGGTGAGGAAGATTGGAGCTATCCAGCCGTACAGTTTTAAGTGAGACCCCAGCTCGGGTGAGGAAAACAAAGACATTCATGGATCTATTTGTCTACAAGAAGATGAATCAGAATAAAGCGGGGCAGGGAGCTTGTTGCTCGCCGTTGTAGGTTCTACATCACATCTACAAGCTTTTTCCAGTGACATTTGTCTTCTTCAACTCTCTTTTTAACTGTTTTAACAAATGTTCCCTAAATCGTCTTCAGCTCGTCCAAAACTCCCAAACCAGTCTTGAACAAGAACCAGTAAACAGATACATACATCGCTCCTCTTCTGTCTCCTGCTTTGCAATGATTGCCTATTAAATTTTGAATTGATTTCAAAATTTTCTAGACCCTTGCATGATCAAACACGACAAACATTTCTGACCTTTTAACCCCATACCCTGATCCTTGAGATTTTCCGACTAACATCTCTTCATCCCTCATGTGTGGATCCCTAAGGTTTCTTCTTTTTCCTGAATCGGGTTTTTTCCAGGAGTTTTTCCTGGCCGGGAGGGGGGGTCTAAGGGCATTGATAACCAGTTTTATTTAGTCTGTTTAGTTTAGCAATTAATTATTGTTTATTTCATGACCGACTTTTTGTTTCTGTAAAATTCCTTGAATGAAGCCCAATGAGGCAACTGATTTGTGATATTGGGCTAAATAAATAAAATTGAATTGAGCATTCCAAGCACCAGTTTTAAGACTAGAGGAGATCTCTCCTCTCAAACTGTCTTTGGGACTCCCTTCCATTTTTGCTGCATAAAATTGTCTTCGTTGCTTGTTTTAAATCCCAGGTCAAGACGTTTTTATTTAGGAGAGGACTTGAGAGGAACTGGTGGGGTGAGCTTTTGCCTTGCTGTGTATGTGTATCCGCAAATACGTGAAATTGCAAACAATGGAACTTATTCTATTCTAAGTGGATGCATCAGAATGGAGTGGAAGGGAAGTTGTGATCTGCCGATTGAAGTTTCAGTGTCACAGCTACAAGCTCAGCTACTTTTTCTTGGTCAATGATTTGAATAAAGAAATATCCAGAAATGCAGTTTTGTCTTTATTTCTGTTCTCAAAAACACCAAAAACAAGATTTTAATTGGAGTGGGTCTTCAAATAAAATAAAATATCTGGTTAGATAAATATTAAAAATATAGTATTTGGTATATGATCAATATTCTTTGTATATTTGTGTACTTTGTGCGAGTTTCTTTTCAAATCCCAAAGTCCAGTGATTTTTTTTTCTTAATATAATAATATTAATATTTTTGGTTTTTGGTATCCCAACTGGGAGTTCCCCAAAAGTAAGAAAAACATACGGTCTGAGCAACACCCCTCTTGAGTCTAATAATCCTTGAACTGTGTCCCGTCTCTTTGTTATTATAGGATGTGCCTTTCTAACATACTGTGCCAGAGAGTCAGCACTGAAGGCCCAGAGCGCCCTGCATGAACAGAAGACTCTGCCAGGGGTAAGTGCGCCCAGTTTGTCCTCTGTCACAGACTGAAGCTCTTGGGATCGCCAGCCCAGAAACCTTACCTGATATAGGAATTATTTCACCCTCACCAATATGTTGCAGCTCATTGTAAAGAAGTACACATATAAGCAAAAGATGGATTCCCCTTTTTTTTTAACACACACCCTTTACACAGGCGGACACACCCGCAGACATACTTAAAGAGCCTTAGTGGCCTATCTCACCCTGCAGTGTCTTATTACACTAATCACCCCGCCAGAGATGTTTGATAAGCGCTCCTTCATAACAACCCATGCCGTCCTTCCCCTGTCCTCTCACAATATGGCTGCCTCACACTCTAATTGCCTTGAGGAATCCCGCTCTCATTATCACATATAATCAAACAGTAAGTATAAACAATCATTTTTACCATGTATAACACCATCTGGTGTTTTTGTTTTTTAATCCGTTGTTATTTTTTTCCCTGCTCATCTTCCATCACTTGCCTTTGGCAAGCAGGTAACTTTTTCAATTAAAATAATGGCCTCTTCAAATGACACAAGTAAAGCGTTCAGTAGTGGGCTCTTAAGCTCACCCAGGAGGGGGCCCTCAATCTGGGATGAGTGTGAGCTTGTGCTGTCGATCTATGCTTGATGTGTGGGAGGGAGATTCGACTCCGACGTCGGGGGGGATCATTGAGGTGTGATTGAATTACGCCTGCGGGCCCCCAACAAGGAGAAGTCCTTGTAGTGCCCGCTTTCTCGCCGGCTGCTCGGTCCGGCTTTTTGTTTTACCATTAATACAAACTCCCAGATTGGGGTTTTAATCAGAACCTGAGGATATCCCGCTCTATGTCAGGGGAAAAACAGGAGGAAGATAAAGGAATTGCAAAGAACTTAAGCCATGAAGACTGCTTTGTGAAAAAGGGGGCAGAGGCGCCTAATGTATTTCTCATATTGTTCCTGACTGTTAGGTTAATTAGTTGTTTGTACTTGACTGCATATCATAGACGCATCAGTGAACGTTATGCACTTTGGAAGACCGCTGTGAAAGTATCCCTGGGAGTCCGACCTCCCCAGCTCCTTCCTACCTCCCGCGGCTTCATAATGAGACGATTGGCGTGATCGTCCTGGATTGGTGTTCCTGTCTTTATTGACTTCATGGAGGGACATTCTTGTTTGCCTTCCATCAAGTAAGAGGTTAATGGCATGTTCTGTGGGGTTTGAGTAAACATTTCCCCTGTACGGCTCACAGCAAGGGGTCAGTGCAATCTCAGACTGAGCTCAGCCTGAATACAGAAGACTAATAAAGATGTTATGTCTTACTCTCTGAGTGTTGGGTTTGAGACACACAAAGAGAGACACTGAGACAGGGAAAGAAAGAAAACAAGGGGGACTGCAAGAGACGGAAACAGAAAAAGACTGGGAGAGGTGACATGTCTGGACAAGCCTCGTTGTCACTGTCACAGCCTAATGGGTTGAGATGCTCAGTCGTATAATGCTGCCATTTCTGTAGCTTCTTCACACAGTGTTGCAGAGATGATTGTGCAGGCCAGTTGTGGCTGTGTGATTGTCAGCCAGCCAAATGTACATTTTGTTCCATCCAGACATGTGGCATTAAAAAAAAAGCTTTGCTCCATCTCTCAAGAGGATAGATAGGGCAAAAATAATACAAACATTGCCTGAAATACTTTGTGGCGTGGGTGGTGAATCATATTTGCAATAGCAGTGTAAGCTCTGTAAGCTGTCATTATATTTCCTATTTTTTCCCTTCACGCAGGTGAGACACAGAAATTATTCAGTCATAAATTACCAGCTTTCTTCTTTGGCATCTAACTTGGTGTGTGTTCCTTGGTAGATCAACGTAGAGCCACAGAAAACCGGCAGAATCGCTTTTACTTGTGCTGCACGGCCTGCACTTAGACGTCCATCATACTTCTACATTTCAAATCAGATAGGTCTGATTTTTTTAATGTGCTTAAGACACATTTGACATTAAATATAAATTAGTAGATTCTCATTTGCACCAATGGAAGGAGAAAATGAGGAAAGTTATTTTTATTGAAGTTGTTGCAGCAGAAAAGAGTGAAGACTTTGAACGACACTTTGTGTAAACCACCAAACCGACCAAAGGCTACATGCCTACAGGCAGATCTAAGAAAGTAAGACAAAAGCCAATACCCAAGCTGGCTTACGATATGATATGCTTACGATCCACATATTACAGTCTATAACATTTTGTTTCAGATGTTCATTTTATCTTAGAAAGCCATATGGCATGTCACAGATGGCATGAGGCCGGAGCGTTAGCAGCTTCACCTCACAGCCAAAGGTCCTTGCTCTAACCTCTGTGTTCAGCATTTCTGTGCTGGGTTTGAGTCTTCTCCTGTGGATCTCTTGGTTGTACACATTAGTCTGTTTCACTTGCAAACTGATCATTTTTCCAACTGAGCTGATTTTAATGCCATTATCTTTGAAAATACTCAAGTAAAAGTTGAACTACATGCAGATTTAACTAAGTTAAATAGTTGCCAGTTGGCTGGTACTCCTACAATAAGGGGAGGATGCTGTGGGAGATTGTGTGTCTTTTTTGGTTTGTATTGTCAGGTGAGACTACTACGGGGTTGGGACTACAGCAGGTGAAGGTGCACAAACAATGTGTTTCATGTCAAAGTTTTCTAAACCCGTACACTATTTTGATGCTGATCAATCATGGAAGAAAGTGCTGTTGCCTATCTTTCGTCCATGTAAATGCAGGTGTGCAGGTGTATGGACTTGAATTAAAAAAATAAAAAAAGGGTGCAAGATTGTTTCATATCACATGCCACTCAAGTGCACTGCCATTATTAGTGAATATGGTTATTTTTCTGTGGCTTCTTTTTATTTCAATAGTAATAACCTCCAGGGTTTTTTCCGCTTTTGCCTAATAATGATAGTAAAAGACTCCCCTCAGATGTAGGATCGTAATAAACTGTTGCAAAAGGTTAATGATTAATAAGTCATGGAAACATAGAAATTCAGATCTAACTGAAATTGACAAGTCAGATGAAAATAATGAACAACCATTTCTAAAATATGTGGTTCAATAATCTGTAATTTTGTGTTTCTGTGTTGAAAAGTTATTTTTAGGGCTGTCAACGATAACGCGTTAATGTATGTGATTAATTAAAAAAAAAAAGGTTCACATTTATAAATGCATATTGATCCTAATTATTTCACATTAGGTAGTTATTCTTAATTTCACCGCCTTTTTAGAGCTAGATAAATAGTGTAGAAATAAAAAAAAAAATTCAAAAATTGCACTATTAGCAAAATACTGAAATGTATATGAGTGTATTAACACTTAGAGTGGTTAAAGGAATATCTTGCATGGTTTTAATCTCTCTCTCTCTCTCTCTCTCTCTCTCTCTCTCTCTCTCTCTCTCTCTCTCTCTCTCTCTCTCTCTCTCTCTCTCTCTCTCTCTCTCTCTCTCTCTCTCTCTCTCTCTCTCTCTCTCTCTCTCATATGTGTGTGTGCTCAAACTCGAAATAAAAGAAAAAAAAAATAAAATTCCACCGTGCGAAAGCAACTGTCTTTCCACTTTGCCTTGAATGGTTTAGGTTTCCATGGCGTGCATCAAAAAATTTCTTCAGGCATTATCCCACTTATACCACGGTCACTTACAAGAGAAATACATATTAAACCAGTTTTTAGTGCATTATTCTTGCTATTTTTTTTCGGTTAAGATGGCTTTTTTGCAAAAAGTGGATTATTTGATTCATGGTCTGGCACATTGACATGGTAACACGGCAATGTATCGCTGAACCTCGACTGCAGCAGCAAAGAAAAGCGATATATATTCCGATTGGCACGATAGATTAAATAAAGTATCCGTTCAGAGAGAAAGTTCCTCTCTTACCGCTTGTTTTTGTCCAGAAGAAGAAGGAAAAGTTTGTTTTAAAGAAACCAGCGCAGTGATATAGAACATTTGGGTAACGTGACCGGAACTTGTTTATTGTAGATGTACATCATAGACATATTGTGTGCATCCACACCCAGCTGCAAATCAGAATTGAGTATTTAGCCAGATGATATAAATTAATTTAAAGTGCACAAACACAATGTTTGTTCCTCAAGGCTATGGCTGTATGTCAGCATCTTTGTTTTCTTGGTGTAATACTGCAGACAAGAATGTCTTTACAGTTCTGCTTATCTCAATGTTGATATATTTTGTTCACACAAATTACACTTCTGGGATATCTCAGTTAACACTTGATAAATTAAAAAAAAAAAACAGACAAAATTCTCTCTGGCCAGTTTTTGTTCAAAAGCAACATATGGTCATAAAATTTACCAAGTAAAACATTGTGGTTAATCATGATTAATCACAATTAATTTGATTAATTTTGTTAATTGGTTAACCACACTGATTTTTCTTTTACAAAGTCCTAATTTTTTTATATTTAGAAACATGGATAGATTTGAACTTACTACTCTAAGCAACAAATAAGAATAAGCAAAGTGTTGATGTTGTACACTTGGTTCTTTTAGATTTCCTTATTTTATACAGCCATAGCGTACCAGGGACCTGTCTGAATTCTGGTTGCATAAAATACCACAGTGGTGTCAGGGAAAGTGATTATTTTAAAAGCACATTGTAGTTCATATACAGAAAATTAATGCTGTATTAACATGCTGTAGGCAGCTATATTCACTGAATGGGCCCTTTGTTCCAATTTCACAAGCAAAGAAATCCTTACATAACATCTGCTATACAGTCTAAACCTCAAAGAATAAAATTGCTTGTAAAAGAAGGGTTTTGTTCTATAGGGCCAGTTTTACCATTCATGTCACCTGAATGGCAGTCGAGCCACATAGAGACTGGGAGTTGGATATGATGAAATAGACCTGTTGCGGTGAAGGACAGCTGAGTGCTCCGGCCCCCGCTGAATGGATGGAAAAACAGTGCAGGGTTGTAAGTCACAGCCATTACTTACATGGCACTCTGCCTCCAAAATCCCAATACAGTAATGACGAAATGACAAACTCAAGGATTTACAGCTGCTCTTCATAGCAAAGGGATGTCATGATGGCTGCATCTATCTTTAATGCACAACTGGATCCCAGTAAGTTACATTGAGCTATTTACAATGAAAGCGTCATTTTTACTTCATAAATTGTCTATAAATATTTTCATAATCTTAAATTTGAGAAACTGTTTTTCTAATTACATTTGTTTTAAAGTTGCACTTCAGCAACTTTTTTTCAATTGTAAAATTGTCTTTTAATTTTGATTATGCATTTTTTAGCCAAAATCAAGAAAAGCCAGTGCTTTTTTCTGGACATATGTACTGCAGAGCGGCAGGAGTGCTTCAGAAATTCAGCTCAGGGAGCGATTGTAGACGTGGAAGTAACATTGTTTTCCGCTAGCCTTCTGCCCCTCACAACTCCAAGCTAGTTTTGAGCCAGATGCCAGCTTAGATGACAAAACGTTAATGTTTCTATTTGTCTGCAAATAGATCTCTCATAAAGGATTGGAGCAGAGAGACTTTGGCCCCGCCCATTTCAGTTCCTGAATCACAAAATGTGAATCAATTTTTCAATGGCAAGTTTTTCTCTGTTCCTAATCCATCATGATTTGAATAATACAAAAAAAGTACTCAACCATTTTTTTAAATCTTAAATTATTTTATACAGTCCTCCATCATGTGAAAAATGCCACAAAAACATGTTAAAATCAACAATGCATTTCAAATGTCAACACTAGAACATAATATTAAATAGACTGCAAATACTGGCTGAAATGGAGCTGCCACAAGGGGTATCCTGTGTCTGTTGTATCTGAGGTGAGCTTTGTTTATGTTGTTTGATCAATTGCATTTAAAGAGCTCTTGATGTTCTCTGCATCGAATGTTGCTGCTGCCGCTTGTACAGCAAATGTAATCAGAGATTCAGCCAGCTGCCCTTGGCGTGCTTGAAGGGCTGTTATGCATGGGGGGAGTATTCTGCCTATTCCCTAATGCAGCGCAGGATGATCCTGGATCTCAACAGGTTAGGTCTGACTGTGAATTACTTCTCTCGGGTCTAATTAACTTGTGGGACATTTATATAACCAAGGGCCGAAGATTATGAGTTCATCAACAAAGCATTAGCATTTCTTCTTTAACACCCAGACAATTATGGACACAGAGATACAGTAGGTTAACCACTGAAAAAGAAATCCAGATGACCTCATCATTTTCTTTGATAGCCAATAACCTTTCCTGCTCTTGCGGATGTTCTTGTTTCATACCATGTGATAATAAAGATTTTAGTAATGTATAAATAATATTAACAACTGCCGCAGCAAAGTTTTATTTAAAGCTGTTTGTCAAAACCCAACCCAACGTCGGCACCAGACCTTTAAATGAATTCTGTTCTATATATGATGTCGGGGCTTCGCTGCTGACTTCTCATTAGCTCTTTAGTGAACAAGAATTTAATAGAAACCCAAAAGCTAATTTAAATTAAATTAAACAATAAAAAATGTACCATTCATCTTCCATAAATTTCCCCTCTCAAGTCTTCTGCCTTATCAGTTGTAACTTCCAATAGCAGGAAGAGAACTGATGACAAAAATGTTGCCAGATTTGACCACAAAAGTGCAGTCAGTTTACCAAAACATGTCAATTAAAAATAGGCCGATTTAGTATCGATTAGTATCTGTGATCTTGATGCTATGTCACTTCATCACATCTTTAGACATGGATGATGTTGACCTGCGGTCTATCTTCCAGCAACAAGTCAAATATCATTTTAAAAAACAAAGTAGAGCAAAAAAAAAAAAAAAATCAGAACATGTAAGCATCTTAAATTAAATAGACCAGCTCAGTGGACATGTGGAAGAGTGTAATTCCTGAAACTAGAGAGTCATCAGTTCAAATCCAGGGCGAGTCATCCCAAAGACTCAAAGGCAGAGTCTTAATTCTTCCCCTCTCCCTACAGCTTCTCCCTACCCTTCCAGTTGTTGAGGGATTTAAAGGGGTAAGCTTGTCCGAAATAGTTTTCTTAAAGCTTAACCCTCTGCGCGAAGGGATGTGGAGCCCTCCACTGGGAGAGTAAACCCTGTTGTGCTGTGCCGCAGACTAGAAACAAATTTCTTTCATTGGTGTGCTCTAAAACAGGGGTCCCCAAATTACGGGCCAAGGCCCAGATGAAGCCCATCCCCCTCAGAGATGCTTCTTTTTTCTCAATCTGGCCGATAAAGACCCACACAGATTGTGACTTTTTATTCCGCCTTTCTGCAGTTCTCTGAACTATGTCGGGACAGGATAGAGTCAGACAATTAAATTGTTTAATTTTTTAAATGTTTCAGGATTATTTTTTTCTGCAAAGATTACAGAAATGAATTATTTAACAAATGTTTACGTTAAGACACACCCTGTGATTATTACACTTTTTCTGTTAGCCTACAAACTGACCCCAGCCCCACATTAGAGAAATGTGGCCCTCACAAGAAAAAGTTTAAGGACCCCTGCTCTAAAACACAGAAGTTCACATTTAAACGTAAGTTTTTATTTTACCGTGACCTTTTAAAAGTTATAAAACCGACTATTGGTGACGTCACAGAGTGGAAGTGTGTTGTGTCTGCAGCTCACCCCTTCCCCAGAAGATGAGTCAAATGATGACACTCAGCTGCGTGACAACTAATGGGACTTTGACTTTAATTTCCAATGTGGAGAAATGTATTAATTTTTTTTATTACACCTGCCTGTGTTTGCTTCAGGAAGAAGGTTACAGTCACGGCTGTGCAGTCACAGCTCCATAAGAGCACAAATTGACTAGTTTCAGCTTAAAGGCTCGGGACCAGACGGGAGACCTCAGCAAAGGCTCCTCTTCCCTTCGTCATCATTAATTACATCTATACCCTTCTCTCTCTGCTGCCCACTTTAGAAGATAAATTAAAAAGGGTCATTGTTTTTCTCATCCTCCTGGGATAAAAGCATTTTCTACGCTGCTGTTAGGCTACCCCGCTGATTGGGCAGTAATGTGAACTGCATTCGAGGGATGCTTTCTGCATTGTGTCAGATTATTTGGCTTGCGGTCCTGAGTAAGGAACAAAAAATTCATTTTGTTCCATCTGATGGGATTTTCAACACTGGAGAGCTCAAATTGTTAATCCTGGCAAACATTCAGGTGGACATTCTGGCTTTTCGCTGGCGAGCGAGAACAGTATACTGATCTCGTTGAATGCAAGAACACTCTTACCCAGCCTATAAATATGGCAGGCACAGGAGGATTTTGTGACTTTTAAAGACCGCTGGGTAGCAGAGTTTTGGTGTTGGGAGGACAGCAACAACCAGGGTTATTTATGTTCTTGATCTTCAACCTTTATTGCGGTAGGACTCAGGTCGTTCTTTGGATCTATGTAGGTAATGAAAGTCACAAAATGAACCAGACCTAAGACAGGACTTGGAAAAGAGGATGGAGATGCATTTTTTAAGATGCCAAAAAATAAAGTATGTGCAAAAGCAGCTCAACACTTATATACACCTGCGAGACAACTCTGATAAACTCTGACCTTGTTTCCAATTGCTGGAAAATACATTGTTGTCCAAATCAATCCAGCTTCAATTTGGAATTTTAAACATTCATCAATTACGTCCCAAAAAATGTATTAGACAGTTTGTGGAGTTGATTAAAATGCCAATCAAACTCAAAAGAGACAAAATTACTTTCTTTCAAATTCATAATTTTATTTGCATATTGTCTATTAAAAAATTTAAAGTAAGTTATTATGACTTTAATGCATGCTTTAAACATAACTTTAAATGTTAGCCCCTTGATCCAAACGTAACTTAATTTAGCATCTACTTGAAAGCATAGTGATTTTTTTAAATAGCTGGATATAAATTCAGGCATTAGATAGTTAAACATAATCTTATGTTTTGAAGATGTTATGAATGAGTTTTGAAGTGTATCTTTTAAAAACAAGAAAGCCTAAAGAATTATTTTTTGAATATAAGCACTTTATTTTCAACTTATCAAATATAAAAAAAGAAACGGGCAATTTAACAATTATAGTGTTTGATTTAAGCTTTAAAATTGATATTAAAAGTATTAGAAATATATTAGTAAAAAATATGTTAAAAAAATACATTATTGTCATGAAACTGTGATTTTTAAAATACTGATTATTCTTTTTGGAAGTAAGACTGTAAAACTGTATTTTTTAAATGAAAACAAAAACAATATTGTCTGTTTGAAACTGGTGGGAAAGCCAAAGGGTAAATCATCTTTTTTATTAATCAATTTTAAAAGGATGGCTGACGAGAT
Source organism: Oryzias javanicus (assembly GCA_003999625.1). Taxonomy (NCBI): domain Eukaryota; kingdom Metazoa; phylum Chordata; class Actinopteri; order Beloniformes; family Adrianichthyidae; genus Oryzias; species Oryzias javanicus. The sequence continues at coordinate 29,101,214 of CM012439.1, forward strand.
GGTTTTAAAAGAAGCCCTTATGTTGGGGGAGATGAGCGACTTTGTGATTAAAGTCAGGGACAGGGATTTCAAAATGAATAGAGTGATTCTCTCCAACAGCAGCGCATACTTCCGGTAAGCCTAACATACTACACATTTTTAACAGCTTGACTACTGTAGCTTTTGTGCAATGTAAAAAAACTTTATTGCACCTTGCTTTATTTTTGTTTTAGCTTGAACTTAAAGTTTTTCCTCTTTGTTTCTACCATGGTCTCTTGTATGAAGCTATTTTGGGGCCGTTCATATTTTAAAACCTAACAAAACATTTTGAAAAAATTGCTGGTGTTTGGCCAAAAAATATTATAAATTATTATTCTAAAATAAACTTCACTATTTTCAGCTTCAACTTTTCTGTTTTTTAGGTTTCAATACTTAAAATTGCAATTTCAAAAACTTTTTTTTTCACTTTGAAATTTTTTTTCTTTTCATTTCTTTTTTTTCGTTTTTGAATCTGAAAATTTCGCTGTCAAAACTTTTGGCCCCATTGTGGCGCATTGGGGTGGGGCTAACATGAATGACCTATCAAAATCAATGAGGGTCCCAGTGTATTCCCTGACTCTGAGAACTGTGATAATTACGGTCAGAAAATGGATGTTACTTATGTACTATCATAGTCTGAAGTTGTCCCAAGACGGGGGTAAAAAGCAGAGTTTTATCGCGCACAAACCACATATCCAAAACTCTGTTCTAGCCCACTCAAAGCATTTTTAACCCTGAAAAACAGATCATTTGAAGCTGAAAATAATTAATTTTATTTTAGATAGCAAAAAGTTTTAGACATTTTACATTTTTTAAGCCAAACCCTCCAATTTTTTCAAAATGTTTTATTTGTGTTTCAAATATTAATGACTCCAAAATAGCTCCACACTATTGTCTTACGTCAATCGCTATTTGAAATTTGGCTCCATTCAATCATGAATGATTTTTTTGTGTGCATTCATGGTTGTTAGATGACTTTTTATGTTAAACCTTTATTGCAATCCTTTTATCTTGATCCAACAGTGATCTCTTCAACAACAAGCCACAAATGAAAGTCTGCCGCCTCCTAAATGTTTCCACAACTATAATGGAGCTTATTGTAGAATACGTTTACACCCAATCTGTCCTGGTGTCGGAGAATAATGTGGAGTTGCTTTTGGAGGCAGCAGAGCGCTTCAAGATCAAGGGCATTGTTCAGGCCTGCTGCGACTTCCTGCAGCAGAGGCTTAGTACCAACAACTGCATCTGGATTCTGACACTGGCAGACCGCTATCTTTATCCTGACCTGAAGGAGAAAGCATGTCTCTTCATCCTGCGCTACTTTGAAGATGTGGCTCAATACTGCCCAGAGTTCTGTCATCTCTCTGCAAAGCAGCTAGAACGTTTGATTGAAAAAAATGAACTAAATGTTAGGCAAGAGAGCGTTGTCTTTGAGGCTGTTGTCCATTGGATCAACCACGCTCCAGCAAAGCGGCACAACCACTTGGTCAGACTAATGGGCAAGGTAACCAACACTCCAGATCATTACATTGCTCTGCACATCTGTAAACTTACATCAGCTTCCTGTTTTCCTTTAGGTACGCTTTAACTTAATGTCTAATGACTACTTGCATAACACGGTAATCGTAAATAATCTGGTGATGGGCAATCCAAAATTTTTTAGTATGGTGATCTACATCATGAAGAACCTGCAGATGTCCAACTTAGAGAGTCCTCTTGCCACGGCCCGCCTGCCCGCCCAAGTGCTGCTGGCTGTTGGAGGCTTTAACGACAATCTACCAGCTAATGTCATCGAGTTATACAACGTGCGCACTGACTGCTGGAAAACGGTGTACAACAAAGACGATCTACTACCATATTACAGTCGATGCGTTTACCACGACGGATTCATCTACTGCATTGGAGGCATCCTTGACCATCTGTTTGTCAGCAACGTGACAAAGTTTAATTTGGCCACACAAATCTGGGAGGAAGCTGGGTCTATGCTGGAAGCTCGGGCCCATCTCAGCGTGGTGGCCCTGAATGGCTTCATATATGCCCTAGGGGGGTGGAATCAAAATAATGCATTGAGATCTGCAGAACGGTTTGAGCCCGGCACCAACCAGTGGAGGGGCATTGCATCAATGGAGCACAGACGGTCGGATGCCGCGGCTGCAACACTTCAAGGAAAGGTAAGCGTTGCCAAATTTAAAAAAAATTACAAAATGTTTTGGCAACCCCCCAAAAAAGCTAAGACAGTTATAGTCTTGTAGTGGACTAGGTCTTCACTTCTAAAGAAGCAAAAAATGTGATAAGTAAATGTGATACTGAATAAATATCTATAAAAGAAATACCAATTCAAAAAAAAGATAAATCACAAACTATATATCACTACTTATCAATATAAAACTATGTAGCTGTATCAGTTATTTTTATTTTTTTTTTTTACATTCATTTGCAACACTGAACAACAAAAATCAACTTTAAACGCAGTTAGTTAGTATTTTGGATTGTGTGGGGGTTTTGCACGACTTCATAGATGAGGAACTACTCATTAAAATGGAAAAAAATGAAAAGCAATGAAACAATTAAGATACACACATTTTTAGATAATTAACATCAGATTTTTGCAGTATTTGTATGTCAAAATATGTTCCGAAAGATTTTCAAAGATTTATTCTAGGAGTGGTCAATGTTGCATGCATTACTTTTATTTAACTGCTTCATGAAAAAAAGAAAAACTACAACTATTAAGGAACAACAGGGACACTTGTCACCTTTGTATGTCTACCCACCCAGCAGGTCAAGTGAGCTCTATATGGTTTGTCTGCAGTTTCCATGGTGGCTGCACCTGTGTTTGCTTACATTGGCTATGCTAGCCAGCCGCCCTCTGGACAGCTGCCAGTCCCCGGGCGGTATGTGAACAAAAAAGTGGGGCCACCATGGAAACTGCAGACGAACCCATTCGGGGCCCACACTTTCTGCCTACTTTTAAGCCATATGGGGCCCACACTTTCTGCCTACTTTTAAGCCATATGGGGCCCACTTGGCCTTACTGGTTGGGCAATTATCCCCTTTTAGCCCACGCACCGCCTCTGATGTAATAAATTGCTAAAAAAGAATTGTCTGTCAGCAGTTTTGAGAGGCAGCACAGGTATGATGCTAATGCTACTGTGGCATCAAGTGGTCTCTTAGACAAATGTCTCTTTTTTTTTGTCTCGCAGGTGTATATTTTTGGTGGACTACAAGCGAATATGGCTATTTCTTCAGCTGAGTGTTACAACCCTGCAACCAATCAGTGGGCATGGATCACGCCAATGGCCGTTCCACGGGGAGCAATGGGAGCCATTGGTTACAATGACCAGATCTTTGTGGTAAATGTAGCACCAAGCAGATTTGTTATTCAGCAAATGCACTCTTTAAAAAAAAAATACTATAAATAAATGAACGTATGGAAATAACTTGTATTCAGTTAAACTGTTTTACAATATATTTACATTTTTTCTTTCAGATTGGTGGATACAACAGAGGAAATCGCTTGGCCAGCGTTGAGATATACAACCCTGCAACAATGACTTGGAGAATGGCAGCTGAAATGCATTACCCCTGTAGTAACTTTGGCGTTGCATTGCTGGAGGAAAAGCTGTACGTGGTTGGAGGCATCAACAGGGAAGAACTACAGTTGAGTACGGTGTGGTGCTTCGACATACAGAAAAACTGGTGGCACGTCGTCAAGGACCTGGGTGTGCCTCATGGTGCTGTTAGCTGCTGTTTGGTGGAGCGAATCCCTCACGCTGCTGGTTTTACCTTGTGAAAATGGGCTAAAATAAACCAAAATCGTCAGTAAAATATATGTATTACGTGTGTTTTTATTCAGGATTTGCCAATGTTGACTGACCTTTTTAAAATATATTTTTTAAAATTAAAACCAATTTTAACGTATTTCTTTTTTTATTTGTTTATTTTTAAACCTATTAAAAAAAGGAAATTATGCAAAAATTAAAATAATTGTAGGACAAAATATAAAATATCTTTATCATGTAATTATTTTGTTTGGTTTTTCATTCAAGAGCAAATTAGCTGTAAAACGTATTTTTAATTTCTGAGGGACACAGGAACTATTTTAATTCTGGTTTTACAATATGTTTTACTTAATTAAATTGTACACATTATAATAATACGAGCATATAAGAAAGTTGTTTGAAAACAAAACAAAAACTGATTTTTTGTATGTATCCATGTCACTTTTTTTTTTTTTAACTCTAGAAGTCCATTTGAAGGAGCAGAGAAATCAGAGTCTCTTCTTTTCATCATTGACTTTACAAGTAGTGAAGCAAATGACAGAACTTGGCATAGAAATTAGGATCTGAACAGATCGAGTAATGGAAATCTTTGACAATAAGAGTGGCTTCTTCTAAAATTTTGAGCCATCAACCTTGGGGTAATGATTCTAGAAAGATGAGAGTTTCCCTTAATTGGTTGAATTCTTTTTAAAATGTGTTGAAAGCTGAGCAGTTCTCTCACACCCCCTGCCTTTCTTTCCCTTGCTGACAGGTAGAGTCGGACTCGGCGGTGCAAGCTCTCCTGTGCTGATTTAGCTGCTTCTTTAGCAGTAATGAGGCAGAACTGGTAAATGTGGGGACAGCTTTGTTAACACTGCTGCTTCACTGGGAAAGAGGAGAAGGTTGATACATAGTGGGGAAGGATGAAAATGAAGGCTAGGTGCTGTCATTCCTCCAAAGATGATGCTTTCAGACTTTAACTCAGGCTGGATTGCTGTCTTGCCTTGAAGCTGCATGCTGAAAAATGACACTTCCTCAAGTAATTAGACTTTAAAGTCTCTTGTTGGGCAAGTTGGTTTGAGAAACATAGAATCCAAACTATAAATAAAAATTTGATGGTCTTTGCTGAAAATCCTCAAATTAGTTGAAAAACTTGCTTCTCAGAGTAGATAACTTTCATTTTCCTCTTCTTCACTACACTTTTCTTGATATAACATGCTTAATTAAATTAAGTTTTTGGTGTTTTGAGCATGTACATGTGGCCTTTTTCTCATAATAGAGGACATGTATAAAACAATTCAAGATTAAAACTGCATTTCTAAGTTTTTCTTTATTCAAATCGTGTTGGATCAGGAGTAGATGAAAACCTGCGGTCTGAAAAGGCTTGGATTTGGCAACAGCCATGGGCAAGCTAAAGTCTCCCTGTTCCTTCTGAAAACCATCCACTTGCAAACAAATAGATCCATTAACGTCTTCGTTGTCCTCATCTAAACATGTTATTTAGTTCAAATCTGTATGGATGCAAAGCGCTGATATTTTCTTCTTTTTTTTTTTTTTGCTTGTGGTTGTAAGAGCCTGTAACGGCTCTTTTCCACTGAGTGGTACGGACCAGACCAGTCCCCTCTTGGCCGGTTAAGAACGGTTTGGGCAATTTTAGCGAGCATTTCTATTGCCCATCAAAGCTTATTCGGGGTGTAGACCGATGACGTAGCTGTGCGTCAAAACAGTGCGACTACAGCAAAAGAGAAGCTCAGACTCAGAAACAGATGGAGACGGCAACAGGGCGGGGGGAGGGGGGTTCTCCATGTTTATGAATTTGTCTTCGTTCCCCTGCCCCACAAATAAGTATGTAAAGAATTTATTATTCTTTGAAAGAAGATTGCAGGAGGCAAAGAAGAAGAATACAGCTGAAAAGAGGAGAAAACTTTGGGTTTTGTTCTTGAGTTGGGAAAAGCGGTGGTGGGACACTTCCTGTTGTCGTAAAACCTTTCTGTTACATCCTGTGACGACAGAAGCTCCGCCCGAATGCCTGTTCCATTTTTTTCTATGGACTTACAACCAAAAGGGGACAAGAAATGGTACCAGTCAGTCCCGCTTTATGGCCCATTTAGTAATGGAAACGCTAAAAAGTCCAGTCCGGTCCGGTCTGGTCTGTACCGCTCAGTGGAAACGAGGCTTTTGCTAATGGGAGAGAGTGTAAACAAAGTGCCAACGGTCCCGCCCACAACTCAAGAGGTGAATTTCTCAGCAAAAATTATATAAAAAAAATACACAAGCTGTTTGATTTTAGCTAAAAACTCTATTCTCATAATTAGGAACATTATACAATAGAAAAAATAAATAGCTGGAGTGGGGCTTCTACATCAAGAATCACATAAAGTTGATGAACCTGCATTTTTGCCTGAAGAACAAACTTAAAATAAAGCAAGTGTGATGCTTAGTTGTGCTGTCACTTTGGCTGAGGGAGCCATGAAAACGAGTTTTAATTACATCTGGGTAAACCATGCGGTGAAGGGGTGTGTAGTGGTGTGAGGAGTCACAAAAAAGAAAAAGTGTTGAAAAAGAAAGAGGAAAAACTGATGAGTCATCTAAGAAAGACAGAGAGACGGAGCAGAAGAGCAGAAGCATTCTTGCATAATTAACACTCAGGCATCACCCCGACAAACTCTTCCATCAGCGTGTCCAAAGGATTAACTGCGCCATGCTCCTCTTATCTCCCCCCCATTTCGTTTAAGAAAGAAAACGACCTTGTGCTTGTTTACATGCTGATTAAAGACGGGAGGGAAAGGAGACAGCGAGAAAGTCAAACTGTAATCAGAGGAGTTTGTTAAGTGAAGTAGTTTTGATGTTGTGTTCTCAGCAGATACAGCGAGCCGCTGCCAGACTGTGTCCCGGTAAAAACAACCACTCTTATGAAGCAGCTAACGAGCAATGAGAGGGCTGGAGGAAGGAGTGTGTGTTCTCGTCTCAGTGTGTTGTGGGCTAAAAAAAAAAAAAAGTCTCGCTGTGTGTGGGTGGTTCTTTTAGTTAGTCTGAATGTTTCATTGCGCTAGAAATACCTGCTGATTCTGGGCTCTCGTGAGTCGGTCTAGATACATGCTATCTATGTGTTGCATAAGCTCGTGCAATTTTTTGGTATGCTCCAGTTTTAGTTCAAGGCCTTTGAAGAAAAAAGCGTTTGCATAAAACCTTGCTGGATTTTTCAAGAGCTAGTTTTCTTTATTTATACTTTTTTTTTTAATTTTATCAAAAGAAACCCAGATAAAAATTATAAGATTAAACTTTAAAATATATGAAGAGGCATCAGCTTAAAGGTCATATGATAACATAGTTCAGATTTTAGCACAAAAACGGCTCTGAAGCAGGTTAACTAATTTATTTAATGACAAATCATAAATTTTTACTGGTAATACTTGACAAGGCAGCATAAAAGTAAGGTGCTGTTGCAAAATCCCGCATTTTTGTCAAGAGCTAGAGACAAGATCTGCAAGTCTTCATTTGCCATTTTAAATTAAAAATTACAAACAATACATATATTTTTTTCAAGGATTTAAAATAGAGCTGTATTCACCAGTGTTCATAAAAAGCTAATTAACAAATTTCACAGATTTGCGAATCCCTTAGAAGGATTTAAAAAAACTGTAGTTTCTGCAGCTTTTCAATGTAAATTCCAAGTCATAGGACGATGAGAACAAGCCTTAAAATACATGACTGTACACCTTAAGAACATGGTCTTCACTACTGTCTGTAGTGAATTTGCTTCTTATCATAACTTCTTTCTTTTTATACAACAAAGGATGATGTCTTTAGTTTGATCTTTTCAGCAAATAGAATTCTGTGATTGTTTTCAAACTAACACATGGGAACATTTTTTTTTAAGTGTCAAAAGCTGCGTTTCCATCGATTAGGAAATCGTGCAAATGGGATTTTACAATAACATATTTGTTAAAGTAAGCATGACAATTAAAAAAAAAAAAAAAAACTTGCATTTATCGAAAAAAAGTTTTTGAGTTTAGAGGGGCCGAATTTTGAGGTGTACGAAATGGACATACAGCTGCAGGAGAAAATATGTAAAGTAAAGCCTTTGAAATTACTTGGTTTTATGCATGAACTGGACACACTATGGTCAATAAAAACATGAAAACATATTTTGGTGTGATTTAAGCAGGCATTTTCTCCATTGATGGATTTAGAATATATATATATATATATATATATATATATATGTATATATATGTATGTTGTGTGTGTGTGTGTGTGTTCATTGCATACAGAAATTGAGGTACTCCCAAAGGTTTTATCTATACTTTCTCGTATTCCACAAAACTGCAATGTAAACATTTTTTTTATTGTTAAATGAGGCATGTGACCAGGCTGCATGGTGCCCAAGGCAAAAAGTGATCTGCTCTCCACCTCCACCCCGTCCAGAACAGAAACGTTACTGCCTATCATTTTTTGCACTAAGTATGTATTTATTTTGATTCGCAAAACTCAAATTTTAACCACTTATGATTATTGTTTAAAATAATAGCATCCAAATTGTGCCTTAAACCAGAACCCTTTCCAATAGTGGGACGGAGCTCTAACCACTGGGCGATATTATATTTTGTTATGGCTGTATGGGACGATTTTCACTGTTAAAGGTTTAAAAATCTCAGTTTTTAAAAGATTTGAGATCACCAGCTAAATTAGTCTTTTTCTACCAAAAACCAAAAGTATTTTTCTACTTTTTTTTTTCTTTCTCCCTTTCTGGCGCTCTGGATGTGCAGCTCCCTTTGCTTATACTGCCTACGGTCCGGCTCTGCTTGTGAACAACAACTGGATACCACGCTCAGCTGTGTGCCACAAGAGGTCCCGCAGTATCACACAGTTCTTAATAAGTTGAGCGTGTCATGCAGAATTGTTGGATCCACAGCTCCTCTGCAAAGTCACCAACCACAATTTCCCAAAAATGCTTCGTCAGCCGCTCCCACACAGCTCGCCACTCAATGACGTGAATAAGACGCCGACATTTCCTTTGATAGATGATGATGAGTGGTAGTCCTGTGACAGAAATGTGAATATATCTGCTGTAAATCAAAGTATTGTTCACATCCGTCGTTGTTTTTAATAAGTTATCACATGAGGTGGTTTATGTTTATTCGCATAATTATTTACAATGTATTGGATAAAGTGTAATTATAAAATTGTGTTTTTTTTGACATTTCAAGAATTTCGATAAGGTTTTGCGCATATGTGAAATGGAAACACAGCTGATTATACTAATTTGGTTTGTCATGACCAAAAACTTATCAAAATAATATTCAACTCTATTTTATGTGATGTTCAACTGCTTTGAAAACTATACCAATTACATTAGTCATATTTTGCTTCATAAACATTAGGGGTATTTCCCAGTGGGTGTGTTGACAAAACAAATTGAAATCAGGCAAAAAAAAGAAACAAAAGGCGTAGGAGTTCAAATGAAAACAAAGGCTAGTAAAAAGTGTGGTTATTTTTCATATTGTTGTTATTATCAATATTCTAGTATTAGAACAATTCACTTTGTGAAATATTATTTATTTGTTAGCATCCAAACTGCCATTCAGACTCTATCCGTCTGGTTTGGACAAGGTGTGCGATCAACTAACAGAAAATTTCAAGCGCTGCGATGTTTTTTGGAAATGACTACAGTCTGCCGGATTGCCAGACAGAGGAAATGAGACAGAACAAGACAGGATACAGACGAGGGAAGGGTGAAGTGATGGTACACGATCCCCCGTTGACAAGAAGGGCTGTGAGATGTCAGAAATAGCGCCAAGGCTAACACCTCACCTTTGCTTCCTAATGCATCTCTCCCATGGCCACCAATCTACACATGCAGACACCACAGTTACACTGCCGGTGAAATGCGCAACAACAAAACTTTGCAGAGTTCACCCACTTGTTCACAATGCAGGTGAGCACACATCTGACTCAAACACACACACATTACATCGGCAGATCAATATTGCATTACTGAGGTGTGTTCTTGTCTGTGAGGGTACAGTGATGGGTGAGGCGTGTTGGGTAGAAGCCCTCTCTTGTTTCTCTGCGGAGACCGGGCAGATCTGAGTACACTTCCAAGCTCTGACAGTCAGTTTCACCTGCTGACTTCTTTGCTGTCACTCTCTAGCTACATCCAAGGCTCTGCCTGCGGCCTGCGATCGCTGTGAGTGTCTGCGTGTGTGTGTGTGTGCTTTACATGTTCAGACAATTTATTGTGGAAAAAAGTTACAGTCTTTGGGCTCATAAAATTTGCTATTAACTTGCATTTTTTTGTGGATGTTTGCAAGGATCTCAGATTTTTAGGTACATTTTTAATATGCAGTTATTTTATAAATGTAGAATGGATGGATATATGTGCATGAATCAGATGATACGGACTCCTCAGTGCCGACAGAAGCTCCAGCTTTTCCATTTAAACTGTATCATTAAAGGGAGCAGAGAGGCGAGGGAAACGGCCCCTCCACACCTCATAAAGTGAGAGTGCCATGCCAGGCGAAGTGCCACGCAACGCTGCCTTTACGGCAAGCCAAATGCACTTTTTACACACCTCGTCCTTTCTCTCCCTTTCCTTTAAATTGTTTTCGTAGATATCTGTTTATATGATGTTACTCACCCTTTTTGATTTTTTCATATTTTACCCCCTCTACGTATTGACCCGTATTGCAACTGCCCCCTTCAGTTCCTTTTTTTTCCTGTCAAAATTCTCCAACAAGGAGTTGGAGCGTAACATTGAAGAGGTATAATCAATGGAAAAGCACCACTTAGGGAGCCTATTTGATGCATACTGTAGGGCAGAGTTGATTCAAGGGTGTAGATTGAGTCAAGCCTCATTTCATATCCTCCACAATTAGTCATCCAGCTTTTGCCCTCTCTAACCTCCTATTCACGAGAAGCACTGAGCCAGACGGGCTCTCTGAAAGATGATAGAACCTCTTTTTTTTTTTTTCCTCCTGTTCTCCCTTTCATCCTGCTTCTTACCTGCGCTGGGATAAAGCAAAGCAGCTCTCTTCTAACCTCTACATCTCCTCTCTCACCTCCTCCTTAACGCCCTCACACAGTCCGACTTTTCCACGCGTCCGCCCATTTTCCCTCCACTATAAATCTCTGCCTAAATCCTTCTTAAACCAGCATCAGCAGCTGTCCTTAAAACTCCATTATCTACAATTACTTCAGCATTAGGGAACCGGGGCACACCTGCCCTCACATAAATATTGAACCGGCCCAAAAGGGATTTGGTTTATTTTATGTTTTCTCGCCTTTTGTTGTACCCGTGCTGTGCCTGTCATCATTGTGAGGTTTCAGAGAGAATGCCAACAGTGTGGATTACAGTTTTTTTTTTTTTTTTATTAGTGGGTGGGTCTGTGTGTACCCTGTTTGGATTGGTGAGGGAGAGCCAAGGAAGAAGGTCAATGGACTCTGCCTCATTGAAGGAGAAACCAATGGGCCAAAGCATGTGCGATAATTGGTGTTTAAGTTTAACTCAACCTTCATATGTAAATTAAAAAAGTACCTTCCAATATATATTTTAAATATATAAAGGCATTTTAAATTTGTTTTTCAGCTTTTAAATACAAAAGCAGAGGACATATACTGGTAAATATAAAATGAACAAAAAAACATATTTCTTGTAACATAAAAAACGTTTTTTGTCAGCAGATGTGTAAAATGTTGAAAATAATTTCTTCTTCTTTTTTTAAAGTGATATTGCACGGAGCCCCTAAAGGGAGATGGAAGTAAAACAAAAATTGAAGTTAAATTTTAAATTGTTACATTTTTTTTTTCTAAAAATTGAAGTAAAATAGAAATTTCTGGTTACTAGCTGGTATGCACCAGAAAGTAATTTTCTGAAAATGTATGTACATTTTTCTTTCTCTTAAAATTGAATTAAAAAAAACTTTACTTCGCTCTTTTTTAATTTACTGGTGCACACTGCTTACTATCTGGTGCGCACTAGCTTTTATTAAACTTTCAGTCTAAAGTTTAAAAAAAAAAAAATCATTTCAATTTTTTTTTTTTTTTTTTAACTGCAATGTCCCTTTAGGTGCTGCGTAAGTCATAAAAGCAAAACTTAATTTTGAAAATCTAAACTGCAAAGTAAAAAATAAAAACAAAACAAGAACGAAAACCTTCTATTGCTTCTTCTGTTTCACACTCTTTGAAAGTTTATTTTGCTAATAAAAAATAAATCAAAGTTAGAAATACATTATATGTATTTTTCTAATATTCTTAAATTTGTTTTCTTGCTTTAATTAAAAAATATATATATATATTTAAGCATATTTTTTTATGTTTTTGAGGGTTAATTATTCTGTGTAAATTTATATATTCTGGAAACAAAATGAAATAAATTAAAGAAGCAAACCATAAAACAGCTTTCACCTAAATTTTTATAAATGTTTTAAATTTCCACAGTAGATCTCTGTGGTCGGTCACTACGTTCATTGTACTGTGTGTAAAAGGGCCCATCTGTTGAACAAAATGCACACAATGTTGGAAGAGTTCAAAGTGATTTATAACGATTAAACAGGAAGAGAGAAAAAAGCTCTGATAAAAGATTGTCTTAGATCATTTTGTGCAACAGATGCTAAACTCAAATTCAGGTAAACATGCAGAGGAAACGGGATTCGAGATGGTTTTAGACTTAAAACAACTTGTGTGTCTGGGCGCATGTGTGCGTTTCGGGGTGTGTGGCAGATGCTGCAGCCAGGAGGATCTGTGCTTGGGTTGTTAGTAATGGACATGTTTGGGGAGGAGGGTCGAGCAGACTCAGCTGTAGGTAGCCTGATCTCCTCTGATTGACAGTGATGGCAGATAAGGCGCTTGGAGAGAAGGGAATGTGAGCAGAGCTGCACACACAGATGAGGACCGAGATTAGCCCCCCCGCCACGTCACACACAGAGAGGAAGAGAGGCAGAGTCCAGTGGAGAGTAAAAGATTGAGATGTTGATGTGGAAAGGTATTGGCCATAGTGACTACAATGGGTAACCAAGAGTAAACGCTAGATTTGTTCTTTGAATGAGGATTTGTGTGCACAGCTATTCATCAGACTGTGTCCCAGGTAGCATGCACACACCCTGTTGAACTGAAGCAGCATGTTTGGGAGTAGGGTAACTAATCAGCTCATAATCCAAGAGGCTGCCGTTTCCCGGGCAACAGTGCTGTACATTCATGCGTGCTAAAACCATACGCTCTCTCCATTATTTCTGTCAGTCTGTAAACGCGTCTCCACCGTATCTTTTTTTTTGACACTTCCCTTTCTTCTTTTTAGTCTGTCAGGGTAGCACAATTTCCTCCTCAAATGTGTATCTCTTTGATTTCTTTTCTTTTCCTTGAAATCACAGAACATGTTCTTTGTTTCCCCTTTTTGCCTTTCTTTGCTCCCACTTTTCTCCCTCTTTCGTCCCTAACCAATCAAGACTGAGTGGTCCTCTTCCATTCTAATTTTCTTTTGCTTTCTCCTTAAGAGAATTGACAGTATTCATGCTGCCTTGCTTTCTTTCTATTTTTTTTCTCTCTCTCACATTTAATATATCCCCATGATATTTTTTTCTTATTCCTTTCTCAAAATTCAGTCCTGTAAACATCAACTCATTTTTTTCTGCTTTTCACTTTTTAATTTCCTTTTTCAGCCCCTCCTTTTGCTATTTTTCTGTCTCCATTCCTATTTCTGTAAACAGCCTTTGTCTTGAGCCCTCTTCCTCCTCCTCCTCCCTCTCCTAATGCCAGGGGTCCAGGGCTGGTGTATTTGCTCAGTGAAGTTGGAGATCCTGATGATCACTCTGTAGGAGATGATTATTTGGTCAGGGCCTGGCAGCCTCCTCCCCTGCTCCACACTGCTGGAGCTCAGCTCTGACTATGTGCATCTCAATGTGTGTGTGAAAATGCAGTCCATGCACATATGAAAAAAAATGTTGTGTGCATCTCTTTTAAAATGTATTCTCTACGGAATATAGTGTCAAAAATATGTAGATTTGTATTTGAAATAAAAGAAAGGATTTAATCAATTTCCCTGTACACCTGAAGCTAAAAATATAAGTTATAATGGATGGTTGTTTTTGCTTCACAACATGTTTGGCGTGTGTTAATGTGTCTGGGTTTAGTCTCCTCTTTGTCTGCTCCTCGTCTTTTCTCCGACACCTGTGTGCCAGAAGCGATGCTACCCCCTGTAGGAGTGAGAAAAATGACACCAAATTTGAATATACAAACCTAAAACCATATTATAGTATTGACTTTTGCATGTCACCTTTTCCTATTTTTCTTGACCTCTTCTTTTCCATATGGTAAAAGGCCCCGCCCTGTGTGCGAACACAGACACTCGAATCGCTGGCAGTTTGACTAGCTGCTATATTTTTACTCAACCGGGCTGTCTGATTACTCCGGAGTGAATGTGGAAAAGGTGTCGGGAGCGGCTGAATTATCATATATCTCTCTCTTTTTCTGCCGGAGCAACAGCCGGGGTTCCGCTCATCGCCTTCACCCAGGAGCGGAGGCAGAGGTTGTGCTGCGCCTCCATGATGCCACGAGAGACAATCGATCGCTTTCATAACATAAAATAGTGGATATGAAAGGAGCTTGATAAATGGCAGGCTATTTGGCCCTAATTGCAGCCCTTTAAAATGTCTGGTGATGATTTGAGCCGGCTTCGACTGAAGTTAGTGTGATCAAAGGGAAAAGAAAAAAGATTCAAACATGCTGCCCGGCTGCGTCTTAACTGCAGGTCTCCGACTTGTGACCCTCTCCAGTTGGCCTTAAGGAATGGGGATATTCTCCACCTTTTTCACAAAATAAATCAAAGACTTTGCAAGTAAAACCAGTTCCATGATCACGTTGCAGTTAATCATCGTCTTTCAACCTCATCCTCATTAGACCTCATCGGTTCTGGATAAAGAAGATAGTCAGTGTTGAAGTGAGAGTCTTGTCTGCTGATTAGCAGCGAACGCCTGATTACTTCTAAAACTTCGAAGAAAACTTGCAACTGTCAAAAATATGTTGTGGGCTGCAAACGCGCACATGTCAAGACAACATATTAAGATTGATGGCAGTCGAGCAAAAGTAAAAATCCCATCAACCTTTTTGTGTGTTGTGGCTGTGGTGATAGAGACAAATGGGGTTAGATCAGATGGAGCCATTATAACGATGGAAGGGAGTAAAGAAGAGGGGGGAGAGAATGGGAGAGACGGTGCTGGTCTGCCCTGCATCCCCTGAGCCGAGTCTGAGACGATGTTTAATCAGGCCTGTGAACCGATGAGACTGAGGTCACCCCGGCGCACTCATTAGACTTGATGGGAGCACTGTACCACGACAGATGAGAGCAATCTTTACTCCGTTCATCCATCTCTAAAAACACACACACATATTATCACCTCGCCAACCCGATCCCTCCATTAAAGCTCCTCTTGTCCCAAAACCCACTTTCTCCCCCGTGTTTTCACACCACGTTCACAAAGGGACACCCACAGTATTCTTAAGTGTCTTCTTTGCTTTTTAGTCAATAAACTGCATACAGGCGAAAGTGGGCAAAAGCCAGGGATCTTTAGGAAAGATGAGCTGTGTAGCTGATAAAGTGGACCAAAGGGATTGACTGTAATGAGTGGCAAATGGCTTGTAGGAACAAATAAGTACAAGGCTCCAAATGCACTATCAGATTAAGTTAGTTATCTGGAAGCCTAATTTGCTGCAGCACTCACTTAAATATATGCATAGAAGCTAAAAGCCACACTTAAGGACATCACCTACCACCTGAAATTGATGATTAGAACTCCTGGATTAAATAGGTTTTGGTCGAAATGGAAGATAAAGGGTTAAACTAGTTATTTTTTAAATCTAAGACTAAAAGTTTCATTTATTACTTTATCATCACTAATGCAAAAAGAAGCACATCTATGTTTCATTTCTGATATCTTTGTAGTGTGCAAGCCGCACTGAAATATTAACTTTCTTACCAGTGATGGACTAATTAGAATCTGAAGTTTTACAGCAATTCTCCCACAAAGTGCAAAGCTTTTTGACACCACATTTAAAATAAAATAAACAGTAGGACAACTAAAATGAAGGATTAACATCACTGTTTTTACTTCCTTTAGAGCTTTTTAAAGACACTCTCAAAATTCTTGCAAAATCCCTTCCCTAACTTTGCTGATCTTCAACTATTTTATGATTTCAGAACCCAAACTGCTGCAAAGCAAAACTCTCATCCACACAACATGTTATTTTAATTTACTCATGGATAATATAACATTTTAAAGCAAATTAGTTAAACAAATTTAGCATAGTTAAATTGTGCTTATTTAAAAAAGAATTAATTACAGCGATGTAAAAATATCCCTGCATGTTAACACTGTCAGCAGCATTGTTGGGATTTTATACTTTATTAAAAATTGAATAAAAATATGTATCATTTCATCATCGTTGTGTTTAGTGCTTCATGCGATAATTCAAAAAAAGAAAGGAATTGAGTAATTGTTTCTGATGGTTGGATATTAAATTTATATTATTTATTCAATGCAAGCTTTTTTTTTTTTTTTTTTTAGCCTTTTTTAGAATTAATTTTACTCTTTTATTACTTGTTCATTCACACCAAATCCAGATTTATAGAAGTTAAAACTTTATTTCACAAACTTCTTTAAACATAAACTGATTCATCTCAGAATAAATCTTTAAGATTGTTTGAATTTCCATTCATGTACTCTGAAATATATGCCACAATAATAATGTTCAGAACAATAAAGATAAATAATTAAGATATGTTCTTCTATTTTGTCTAAGCAACAATTCATCTCTGAGTGAAACTAGAAACGGAAACAGCTCTAGATACATGTATCCACACAGGATTGGCTGAAAGACAGAGCAGCCTTCTGGTTTGAAAGTGCTAGTGTTCTCTCAAAGCTTTGCTCTTACCGCTTCTTAAGCCCAGCTTAACTCTGAGCTGGTTTTCAGTTTTCTACCGGATCACTCCGTTTCTCCTCCATCTTTCCTTAGGTTCTGCCCACAACCTTCCTTTCTCTTACGCAGGGGTCTCAAACTCAATTCAACCGGGGGCCGCTGGAGGCAGAGTCTGGGTGAGGCCGGGCCGCATCAGGATTTCCACAAGCAAATCGCTGATAAAACATTCCAATGTTCTCAAATATCTTTTTTTTAACACAAAAAAATGAATGAATTAAATTAATTTTTAAAAAATGAATCAGAAAATCAATTTTTTATTAATTAAAATAATAACAATGACCATACAGCAGACACAGACGACTGAAACCACATATTGACTGACTGACTGATCAGTGTTTCTCAAATGATGCGAATAAAAACATGTTTACATTAGAGATGAATATTGTGCATAATCCTACATAGTAGTTGATAATAAATTCAATATAGCAAAACAACCTAAAACTAAATTTACAGTTAGCCAATGCGAAAGAATTGAATGTCTGAGAAAAGACAGAATCCTAGCACTACTGTGGAGAGAAACATGGAAAGATTGTTTTTTTACTTTGTCTGGAAGTTTTGGAGGTATTCTAAAAAAAAAAAAAAAAAAAAAGAGAACAATTAATAAACTGATTATTTAGAAGTTTTTATTATTATTATTATCTTAAATGATAATAAAAGTATGATATTTTGAGGAGATATACGTTTAATTTGAGCAAATTAACGGTATAATGATGCTTGCAGCTGAGGGGGGGGGGTGTCTAAGAGAAAATCCTGAGACCACTAGACAAGAGAAAACTATTTTATTCAGTTTCAAATGTCTGTATTACAAACCTCCTCCATTTCTGAGCTGAGAGCAGCGCTCACTGAAAGGTTGGAGCGCGTTGCTACGCAAGTTTTTAAATCTGGTCTCAAGCTCTGCGCACAAATCAGACACGCGCTGAGCGCGTGACGAGTCTTCAACCTGGTTCAATATTTCACACACAGTCGCAGCAGCGCTAATGAACGGTAAAAGCACCATAGAAGAAGAATCTCCTCTCTGCTACTGCGTGCGTGACCGCGCTGCTCCAGTGTACCGGAGCACCTGCTGAGCGTGCGTTCATAAACCCGCGCAGACATGCGGCCGGTGTGGAAGCACCTTTGAAGATTCTGCTCGCTCGCGGGCATCACTCACGCACGCGGAAGTAGTCAGACTCCCTCGCGAGGACTTTTTCTGATCGTGGAGGAGGAAAAAGCGCTCGCGAGGGTCTGATTTGTCCGTGGAATATTTGATGAGTGCGCGGAATTGTCGCGTGGAACACCCTTTTTGACAAGCAGCAGGCTGTGTTCACGTGTTGTCACGTGGCAAAAGAGGAGCGGGGCCCGCGAATCCCGTTCAGTGAGAAAGCACTTCACAGCTTCATGGCTCCTCCTCCACCGCAGATGGGAGGATGAATTAAAGAGTGAGGAGGCTCTGGACAGCCCGCCGATGTCCCGCCCTCCAGAACCATATACCTTACCGTGATTGGTTCGTTCAGCTCAGCACATAACAACTGTCATTCATCTCAGCCTTGCGGGCCGCACTAACAGTAATCTTTCATATGAAGACGGGGGCCGCAAATTATCATCCCGCGGGCCGCAGATTGCCCGCGGGCCGCGAGTTTGAGACCCCTGCTCTTACATAACTTGTAAAGTTAGAACTTTGCAATAGTCTTGTTTTCCTCTTTCCTGTCCTTACAATTCACTTTTATCATTTAATCAATATTATCTATTTTTAACAGTGTTTGAAGCTAATCAAATTTTTCTCCTGATTTTTGGTATCAGTCAAAAATATCTATCTTGCAAACTGAAATGTTACAAAAATGAATCCAGAAGAGATCCATCCTTGGTGTTTGCATCACTATTGCTAGTCTCACTGTGAGATTTAGACATTTTTCTTCAATCTTTGACCATGAAGGACCTGAGGAGAACCGCTGAGATCCACTTAGCCTGGTATTGAAGTCTAAACTCACACCAAGCTGAGCTTCAAGCTAGCTTGGTGACAAGAATCTCTTAATAAACCATCTTGTTGTGGTTTCATGGGGCTAAAAAAGCTGCCTTTATCTGTAGTCTTACAAATTAACTTTAAATTGATTCTTCTCAGTGGTTCTTCTTTGGAATTAATCTTTAAACGTCCTCCAGTACTCTTGTGAGGACATCAAGGTCCACTAGAACAGCCGAGAAGCTAATCGATATAGTTACTTTACTGCCTATTCAGCCCAGCCGGTTTTCACATGAAGAAGTCTGCCACAGATTGAACAAAGCAGGCTTTGTTTTGAAGGTTTCCATATGGGACATTTTAACAAATTCATCACCTAAAACGTGTATGGGGGACCTTACCAGCCCCGAGGATCACTTAAAGCCCTACTCTGATCATCTTTTGAACTCTTTTCAACGCATTACCAGTCATCTTTTAATTATATTTCTGATGTTTATAGGCAAAATTTTAAAAAAAAAAATTTAAAAAACTGTCATTTTCTAGAACATAGTTTCAGCAGCAGTTCAAAATACAGTAAATTGTTGGCAGCACTGTTGGGGCCACCACCCCATCTTCCCGACATCCATCTCTCCCACTAGCTTACAGTCCCTCACAAACCCAACCAAACATTATCGGTGCCACAAAAAGCAGATCAGTATTTGAGCCAGATGCCAGCTTGGAAGAGGAAAACAACGACATGGATCAGGTTGTCTACAAGCAGTTACAAGGCTTCTTTAAACAGCAATTTTTGCGTCTGCTCCTGATTCACAAAGATTTGAATAAAGAAATACTCAGAAATGCAATTTTAGGCTCGTCCGTCCTTGCGACAGCTGTTAAAAGTTTATCTGAGCACACATCTACAAAAAACACACACACCAGATAGGTGAGCCTGCGGTATTATTATCACGTCCAACATTGCAACAAAAGACAATAAGTATGATTCTGTGCTTTATTGCCTCTGTTTCTTTTTTTCACCACTACCCCACCGGCTGAAAAGATCCAACGTGTTTATATTACTCCTATTCTTTTGCCCAACGTTGGTTATTGAAACTGGCAAGGACAAGAACTGTCAATATAATGAGACAATAATCCCACAGCACGTACTTAGTATACCATACAAAAAAAAAAAAAAAGTGGGTCAACATCCCAGAGCAAACCGCTGTTTCACTGCCACTGTGCCAACGGAAATTTACCTCTGCAAAAGACAACAAAGAAAAAAAAAAAAAAAAAAAACACTATATATATTTCACTTCCAGGAAGGGGACAGAAAGAGCAAAAAGGTATCCTATAAATACTGATCATGACAGCTGTGTTAATATTTATGACCACCAGAAAGCAACTGCATCTACATTGAGGAATGGGGAGCGCAAGCTGTCCTGTGCATTAGTTTCACATTGATCTTTTTAAAGACTTTTTCAGACTAAACATCTTGTTTAATATTGACCTCTAAGTGATATTAGTTGTTGTGCAAGCCTTGAGGTTATTGTAAAGCTTCTGTGAAGCTTATGATGATAGTATAAGTTGGCTCTGTATTGACTACTGTTTGTTGCTTCAAAAGGGGATAAAAGGGAAGTTTGCCTCTAGTAAAATGGTAGAGGGGATGACTAAATGGAATGGGACACCACTCAGTGATCTGCTGAGAATTTTGAAAAAAGAAAACCTGCGCTTGGGTTAGTAATTAAAGATAAAAATATAGACATTTTAAGTCACATGCACTTTTTTCTACTTATTTCAAATTATAAATTAATTAAAAAAGGATTTGTTTATGTGATGAAACTGGAATAAGGTTTGATGATTTTTAACTTGTCAAGCAAATAACTTTAATGTAGATAAAGAGGAAAAATAGGTAAATAAAGCAAAAAGATGTCTCATCAGATTGACCAATTACAGAACGCTTTTGTCCAAAATTCTTTGAGTTTGTATTTTAAATAAAAACAAGTTTTACATTTTAACAAGCACTGGGATCTTTTCAGATGAATAATTACACTTGTTTATATGAGAAAACGTCAAGATCTGACTCACCTTGAACTGTTTATCAGAGGAAAACATCATAGCATGACCAGAACGATAAGAATGCTTAATTTTTAACCTTAAGGTCATTCAAATTATAACCTCACATTTGCACATGCTCTTTCAGCTTGCTGTTCTAAAGAATTATAGCACATGCTTGACACTAAAATATGATGTCACACATGATAAACATTTTATTTACGAAGCAGCTGAATGTTTTTGGAACATGTTGGCATGCTAATATTGAAATTCAGATCAGAATTTTTGTAGAGCTGAAAGCAATATCAAAGTGTAACAAAATACCCATATTCAACATTTTTAAAATATTTGTCAGAAAACAGTGAACTTGGGGAAACATATACATTAAGAAATATCAACATAAACACATTTTTTAAAATTGTGATTATTATATAATTTTTTGTGCTACAAAAATAACAAAACATACAAACAAACGAAACATTATTTTGTTTTACTCATACGTATTGTGTCCAGGATGCTTATATGTGATAGCTCATTTTTTTGCGCTGGCAACAATTCCAAGTCCAATATCTTTTGTTTAGTTGGAGATGGCAGAATGTGTGTATTTGTGTGTGTGGGGGTGTGTTTGTGTGGGTGTTTGTCTTTGTGAGAGGGAGATGAGGGGGCTGTTTGAGCCACTGGGAGACAGGGGGTCTAACGAGGATGTATGAGGGTTCCAGCATCCATCTGCAGACATTTTTCTAACGTCATTCACTCCTGCTGTCTACCCATAACACAACTCATCCCACAGCTCCACACACAGACACACAAAAAGTCTCCTTTTGCTATTATGTCCATTATTTCAGCATTCTCCCGGAGCTGACAAATCCAAGGCATGCTTGGAATTTAGATCCGCAGAGGCCTCAGACAGGTCTTAACCTCTGTAATGGAAGTAAAACTTTGCTAGTCTTTAAAGCTTTTTGCCCCCAAGCTGTGATTTACCTATGCCTTTCCTTGTATCTCGATTATACTGTCTTGCCTTAGCCATTAGACTATTGATTTGTCAAGTTTCTAAAGTTCATTTTTTACGAACGCAGAATGTTTCACACACAGTCCAATTTTCAGCCAAACATGAATAACAATGCATTAAATCTAACAGGCATTGGTGAAAATGTCCAATTAAAATGAAAACTAATTGATTTCTGAAAAAAATAGTGTCTTTGCTATCGAAAGAAAGAGAAAATTCCCATCTAGACAAGAAAAAATTGATTGACAGTGTTAAATTGGGTTGAAGAGTGTCATAGAAAGTTGAATAACAAATGAAAAAAAGCTAAAGTGACTCAATGACTGACATATCTCTCATGTTCACACAGCATGAAACATGTCTGAGCCTTCTGGTTGTCTGGGCAGAAATGTGCTGAGAGTTACAGTACAACTATTAATGTCAATGTCAGACAGGGTATTGGAAACTGAACAAGTAGCTGTAAAAGTGGGATAAAAATGATACGTATAAAATCCTAAGCGGTAGTATTATGTGAGAGATCTCAGACTATAAGGCAGTGCTGACTTTCATGTTTAAAGAAGAGACATTACATAAAGTAAGAATGCTCAAATTTCTGACCACAAACACAAAAAATCATTTTTGTTTTAAAAATGGCTTATTTGGTTTAAATAAAGACACAATTTAGATAACTTCATACAAAGCTCTTAAATGGGCATACAAAATAAAAGTACTAGTTTCTGGTATGAACAACAAATAAGAACTATTTTCGCACCAGCTAGTTTCAGGTGAATACCAGTTAGTTGCAGGTGTGTATCAATTAGTTTCAGGTGTGCAACCAGTTAGTTCAAGGTGTGCACTAGTTAGTTCCAGATGCACACCAGTTAGCATCAGATATAGAAAAGTTAGTTTCAGGTGTGCAGCAGTTAGTTGCTGGTTTGTATCACTTAGTTTCAGGTTTGTATCAGTTAGTTGCAGGTTTGTATCAGTTAGTTGCAGGTTTGTATCAGTTAGTCTCAGGTGCACAATAGTTAGTTTTGTGTGTGTATCAGTTAGTTTCAGGTGTTTATCAGATAAACCAGTACTCTTTTAAAAATACTTTTATGTCCCTTTAGGAGCTCCGTACATTTAAGACTTTCCTGGAAAATGATTTGTTTTAAAAGCAGATTGTATATTCCCACCAGGCACAGGATATCTATAGGGACCCAATATACATTTACTGTAGATTCTTACTGGACATTTCTGACAACTCGATTTTGTTACTCTATTAGACTATTAGATTATCAACATGTAGAAGTCTCCTGCACACCTATTCGTAGTCAACTAATATTGGGATATTTCTAGCTGTCTATTTGAGTACTTTTTAAACATTTCCTAGTTAAAACAGAAATACTACAATATTACATCCATCCATTCATCTTCAGAATCCACTGAATCCTTTTCAGGGTCACAGGTTTGCTGGTTCCAGTGCAGTTACTGTTGAAGGTGGAGTACACCCTAATTAGTTTACCAGTTTGTCACAGGGCCACCCAAATATACAGGAGCAATCTAAAGACAGCAGTTAACATATGAAGCATGTTACTGAACTGTGAGAGGAAGCAGAAAAAAATCAACACATGTAGAGGAGAACATGCAACCTTCTCACAGAAAGGTCTCAGCTCAGATTTAAACCAAGTTCTTTGTACTGTAAGGTAAAAGAGTCAACGACTTCACCACTGTGCAGCTGTTTTGTTGACTACTATTAATCACAAAGTTCTACATTCCAAGAAGTAGCAAACATTTTTATTGAAATTTACCAGGGGTTTAAGGTCTCAGAATCTTGCATCATAACAACAATCTAACATACATATTTCTATCTAGTTTTGTAACATGTAATATAACTGAACAAAATGATGGTAAAAGTTGTATCTATTTTTAGAGTGGATTATTATTAGAATGAGCTTAAAGCATATTGCTTTAAGTTATTATGTGCAACAGTGTCTAGTTGCTTTAGAAGCAAAGTTCTAAAAGCATAGACTTGAGTTTACATGTATAGAATAAGAAGCAAAGGTGGACTCTACAACAATGATAGAAACATGTTTGATTTGGCTTTTCTATTTTTATCTACTAAATGTTTTTAAAAAAATACTCTACTAGACAAATATCTAAAGATTATATGTCTGATGTGTAGGAGACATCTATATATATAGAACACTATTGGTAGACATCTAGTAGACATACAAATTAGAGTTTTCTGAGATGTCCTATAGATATTACTTGATGACTATTACAGACTATTATATAACTAACAGACATCAGGTGTCTGGTGGGAAGAAACTACCCAACTGACCTGTTGATGATGGGACTGCAACAGAATTAGCTGTGGAAAGTTGTCTAAACCGTGATATGTAATAGACCTCTATAAATTTATGTCTATCAGATTCATAATGCATATCTATAGCTTTGAGCTTTGAAATAGTCATTATTTACTTATTGAGTAGATGTGTCTGTGCCTAGTGGGTTATGCCAGAACTAGTTTCTTAATTCAAGTTTTTAAGATAAAATATGTCATGTGCTAGACAAAATAAAATTTTATTACATTGCAACTAAGAATGACTAAAAATTTGTAAAGAACTTCAATGAGGCGGGTTTATAGATTTCTATTGGACATCTTCAATACATTAGAAAACAAGATAATTTAATGAGTGTATAGATCATCTGAATCACAGATTTTCTCTTTTTTTTTCCTGCACTCGCTGACTTACTGTGAACAGCAACAATACACCGTTGCACTGATCTATATTCCACATCAGAGAATACACAGTTCTGCAAATATACAATGATTTCTTCTTTGAAGGCATCTTCAAAGGTGCACTCATTGTGTGCAGCTGAAAGGCCACTTAAAAGGAGAGGATCGTATAAAAACCCTGCACATATACCTTCAGCTTTTTTTTTTATAGCAGAAAACATTGTCAAATTAAATTTACCGTCTGCTTTTAAACCTCAATAATCCATATATTGAGGCGAGGAAAGCATTTTAATTAAAGTTTTAGAATCACAGTACCAAAGTGCTTTAGTAAAGGGTGTGAATCACAACGAGACTGCAACATGAAACAAAGCCCTCTAAATCAATACACAACAAGAGTAGCCACATTGAATCCTGACTGTGTATAGAGCGTTTTTCATTTTGCTCTCTGTATAGGTAACTATGACTGAGCAAGGTTTACTCCATCCATGATAGCATTGAGGAGTTTTTTCAACCAAAGAGGTATTTAATAAAAACTGCAGTTTGTGTTTTTGCTAGACGTATTTGTTGAATTATTAGCTGAAAGACCCACGCCAATAAAAATCGTGTTTTTAACATGGTCTTGTAGGATTTTTCTCATATAGGAGAAAATTTAACATTAAAACGGAGCTTCTTAGTATTCAAATCGTGAAGAATCACGAGCAGATGACAACCCGCAATTTAAAAAACCTCAGGTTTGTGACACAGCAACTGCCATAGGCGGGTCTCTCTTCTCTACTACAATCTGAAGCACCCACTTGCAGACAAATAGATCCATTAACGTCTCGATTTTTCTCGTCAGAGCATCCATCTGACTATCAATTGTGTGTTTGGATAGCTCAGACATTGTTAGACATTTTTTTTTTTTTTGCTACGCTAGTGTTAGCTTAGGCTTGCGAGGAGGGCTAGCCAGTAGGAGAGCGTGTAGACAAAGGATACTGGGAAATTAGTCCACAAACCAGAATTTCTAATGAGTTTCTGCTGTGTTACCGAAAATAGGTCTTAAAAATGACACAGGCTTTTTGATTTTGACCAAAAATGGTAAAATTATAAATAAAAGACCATCAGGAATGATTTTAAAATAATAAACAATATAGTTGAAGTGGGAGTTTAATTCAATAAGATCTTGAATTCAAAATGTACTCCAAAAAGGAATCTGTTTTAGTGTATTATTTTTGACTATTATTATTATTATGATCTTTGAGTAAAAACAGGAACTGCAATGCAAAATCACCTTTAGTCAAATGCAAATCAGCAAGTTATAAATATATAAAACATCAGAGCATGATTTCTATTACCACACCTTACCAAGATTGTCCCTACCGAGGTAGTAACAGTAGATTTGTTTCAAGCTACATCCCTTTGCCCCAAGCTGTATGGTGTTATTGTCACTGATGTGCTTTGGGCACTTAAGTGTGACGGGTCAGCATGTTGCCGCGGCCTTCCCACCACTCTTCTTTTCTTTTATCGTCTTTCCCTTCAAATTTCTCTCTGATAGCTCCATTTGAACTTGGTTCTGCAAGAAAGGGCAGATGAAAACAACAGCAGAGGGCTGTCCTGAGGTCTATACAAATGCCAGGTTCAATCAAACAATATCAACATGCAAGTGAAACGGCAAGACAATAATGGGATTTTTTTCGCCACACACTGCTAATGCATTCGCTTGAAAATGTCCCAGCACAGCACCCAGGTACACACACAAACGCACACCCCTTAAAGTCCCTAAGCTGCTTGTGCCCCTGATGGGAGACAGTGCCTTGCTGGTAGTGGTGATAAAGCATTTCCAGGATGTTCAGCCCAGCCCTAACCTCCTGCCTGTGTCTCTTCCGGCTCCACAAACCCAAGCCCCTGCTGACTAAACCTATCGATCCCACAGCCACAAAACTACATCCAAGACAAAGCTTCTGTCTTCCCTGTTCTCTTTCTCTGAGCGAGACAAAGCTGAAGCCACTGCCATGTTTCCCTGTGGTGTCTGCAGTGTGGATTTGTACGAGTTCTGCTCCGCTGTCAACGTCACTGTGTCTTGCGTCTGGCACTCTTCTTTTCTTCCCCCCACTTTAACCCATATGAAATGTGTGAGATGTTTCAGAATGGAGGACCAGGGCCACATCTTTACCCTCCAAGCGCGGTCGCAATTAAAAGGTGGGGGGAAGGATTGTGTTAAAATGGCACTTAAGGAGCTGGGAGCTGAGCTGGCCGGACCCATTTCTGTTAGAGTGGCCACTGACGACTCCCAATTCTCTTAACCAATTATCTGAGCACTCATCTATGCACAGTGGGGCAACTCCCTTCCCTTGACCAATCAGAAACCTAAGTGCCTGAGGTGAGTTACTATGGCCAAACCAGTCCAGCATCTGTATGCAAATACAACCGTTTTGCAAAGTGGACAACTTCTTGCCTTTAAAATTAGACCAGGGACCAAAAATATGACTTTCAGGACTGATTAAGAACCAATAAAAATGATAATATTTTTAGGTCAAATAAAAGGAAGTTTTTCCAAATGTGAAAGTTATGAGCGCTACTTTTTTAAAAACATGTTAACTTTCCATCAATGCAAAAACAGCACTTACAGTAAGCAGTGATTGGTCTGAGAATCTTTCAATCAAACGCTTGAATGTTTAATTTGGGGCCATCGGGCGTGAGGCATCTGATTGGCCAGTTTATAACTTAAATAACTTGAAATGAAGAAAATAAATAATGAGAAAAAATTAGGTCTAACAAGAAAGAATGATTATCCTGACAAACAGAATGACTGAGTAATAGCTGTTTATTTCTTAATATAAGTCTATGGGATTTTGGCTTTCTGTCTATGGCACAAGCACAACTCTCTGAGCTTGTGTTAGAATTCAAGATTAAAATTTCATGAAGATGGTGTTGAAGTATACCAGATTTTTCAGAGTATTAACTTATCGACTTATTTAAGTTTTTATTTTTTGAATAGTTCAGTGTGGGGTGCAACTTATATGTGATTTAAAAAAATAAATAAATAAAAATGTCATGTGTTCATTGTTTTCCCACCAACAACCGCTAGAGGGCGCTGAAGGGGTGTGTATCAGTTATTGCTATTGACATCAACGCAGAAGAAGAGGAAGTGCTAGCTTTGGAGTTGTTTCAAAACAACCTAGACAATGAAGAAATTTAGTGATTTAAAGTCATATAAAGAGTTTAGTTGAGTTGTTAGCATGTTATATATGGTATTTTTATCTGAATAATTGTTGATATGTTGCGCTAACAGATTATATAATTTCCTCCTTTTTTATTAGGCTAAATATGTTTATGGTATTGAAACTTGCATATTTTCTTGTGTTTATTATCTATTTCATTTTTATGACTTGATGTTCAAGATTAAATGTCTGTGACATTTATGCTATTTATATATGTTTTTTTCCTCTTTTTTAATGTGTTTTTTTTACGTCTGCGACTTATACTCCGGAAAAACATAATGTCAGAAGGGTAATATTAATCTAATAATAGTTAAACCACATTAAGATATGGATAGGAATAAAACTGATGGTATAATCAGTGAATCATATAAACAACTGAAAAATTAATTGAAGTTTAAAATCTAACACCAGAAAACAGAACAAAATCGTTCAAAGTCAAAGGTTTTCACTTCTGTTGTTCAGTCTCTTACTCTTGTCCTCATATTTATTTACAGTAATAGTGCTTGAAATGACTCATGACTCACCGAATGAATGAAAATAAATGAGCATCGGTTTAGACTTGCACCTGCAAGGAATTGCAGGACAGAATGATCTCCTTTCCTTTCATAAAGGTTGGTCCAGTGTTTCCCATCCTGAAGGAGATAATAAAGGACAATTGAATTTTCTTTTCCTCACATTTTAGAGAATTCAATGATCTCTTACCATCACTGCTGCCCGGATACTTTTGGGTCACTTTCCTTCGTTATTAACCTTGCAAAGATAAAAATACTTCTTCACCTGACATGTACTGTCGGGGTAAATATCCTACCTGACACAAATCCAACTTTTTTAAGTAGGTGTTGTAAATTCTGCAGTGTTAGCTTAATTTTGTTCAGGCACTTTAGTGGACAACCAGGGGTCCTACGCGGATGAACGCAGGCAGAGCGCATGCGTAGAAGAGAGGAAGAACGCTAGCTTTACGTGCTATGTTGGCTCTGTAATGTGAAGAGAAAATATCAGATAAACGGTTAAAACTGCTCCTTTTGTCCTGTGCTCTTTGAACGGAGTCCTGTCGTGGATGCAGAAATCCCAGTCCGAGGAAACGGTCCTTCCTTTTCCCAACACTTGGTCCTTCGAGCCGGATTTCTCACCCGCAACAGCATAATGGACAGAAGCGGAGCGGCGATGACCGCGAGTGCAGCGCAGCCCGCCGTGCGACCTCGTCAACTCCCAATATATCTGCAAAGCTACCAGGTTAGCCTGCCACAGTCTCTTATGCCTCATGCTGCCCCACTGCAGGACATTAGAGAGCGCGTCGCTGCTCAGCCGCCGCAGTCACCTAGTTTACAAGCTGTTACTAACGATGACCGGCTGCTCGGAGCTGCTAGGCCACGCTCCTGCCCCCCCTGTCCGGAGCAGCCGATGAGGATTATCAGAGGAGCGGTACACAACATATAAGCCTATCACCTGGTTTGCTGACAACGTGCAGGGAGTTCCAGTCACCATCTTCCCAGTGTGAAAGTGTCCAAAATGAGTTCATAACAGAACACAGTTTTACTCCAAGTGACCACATGCTAGCAGGCCCTCAACCAACCACGTTTCTCAGTCCCGAGCCTCCTTCTGATTATTCACACCAGCTCACGCCCCCCATGATAAGTAACGTTCAGCAGCTATCCCCTTTAAAGCTAAGTTTTTCACCCCAAAGCAGCAGTTCCCTTTTAATGACACCACAAACATGTGTTCAAACCGCCATGCTGCAATCCCCAGTAAGAGCAGCTGTCACTAATCAAAGCCAAGGACAACATTACATTCTAACCCAGTCACTGCCAACAACCTTGGCTTCTGTACCACAAATCAAAGTCCATAGTCAGCCTATTCCAGCACAGATACATGGGGCACCATCACAACAAACCTCCTTCCTCCCCCAAACATGGATGCAAGACGGCAGGAGAATACAAACAAATGAACCATATCACCAAGTGCATGTGAGTGCACCATCACCTGTGAGTATCACCCAAAGTGGCATCCCAGCATCCTCTCAGCCCTCACATCAGACTGTGTTAGCTCATCCTACAGGTTTAACCGCTCAGCCAGCCACCTTTGCACTTCCTGCCAGTCAACTCAGACCAGATGGAGCTACGTTTCCCGTACAACAAACTGTCACAACAGCTGTACAACTGCAGCCTCAGGTCCAGCATCTCCCTGGTGCTACGGGACATCACATATACCAGCTGCAGAGCTACCAGTTATCACAGCCAGCACAAATGGTGAGTCAACCTCAACATTTTCTGTACGCAATGGCCCCACCTCTCCACCAAGAACACCAGTCTGCTACAGCTGTTAGTGGGACTCAACCTACAAGTAATCAACCACCTTACTCCTCACAACCAGTACCCCAAGTCTCTCGGCACAGGATAGTTGGACCTCAACAATGTGAGCTCCCATCATCCCCTATCACTCTGTCAGCTCCAGCTCCACAAGTAATGTATCAACCACAAACCCAACAATTTGTCACCCAGCCTCAATTACACCGATCAATCAACTCTAATCACCAGGTGGCGCCCCCCACACACAATGTGAATCTGGATCCCACTGCAGTAGATCCATATGCACAGCAAAGTTTTCAGCCACAGTACATCTCACCCCAGCTGCTGCAAAAACCACAGCCATTCCGCCAGCCTGTCCCAATCCCTGAAATGCCAAAACTGGTTCATGACAGCGAAAGAGAGTTCACTGATCTAAAAATGGCTCTAGATCATTTACTCACCCCCCATACAGATCTCTCAGAACATTACAAATACAGAGTCCTAATGGAGCATCTGGTCTTGGATGAAGCAAAGCTCATAGCGCAATCCTGCAGGCATTATTCACACCCATACACTGCTGCAATGCAAGCCTTACAACGTCAGTATGGGCAACCTCACCAACTTGCCCAAAGCGAGATTGCAGCCATCCTAAACGCTCCCGACCTCAAACCCGGAGACTCTAAAGCCTTTCAGAGCTTCGCATTAAAGGTTGATCTTCTGGTGGGGATGCTAATATCCCTAGAGGGGCCTAATGGAACCGAGCTGATGTCGACTGGCCATGTAGATCGGATAATCAGCAAACTCCCTAAGCACTATAGAGATAGCTTTGTGGAGCATCTACAGGTCCAGGGCCGTCTCAACACAAGCAGCCTGAACCCCTATAATCTGCAGGATCTTTCAAACTGGCTAAAATTAAGGCTGAGGCTCAGAGGCTCTCAGCGAAGATGGTACAGCGTCACCGAACTGAAG
Source organism: Oryzias javanicus (assembly GCA_003999625.1). Lineage (NCBI taxonomy): Eukaryota > Metazoa > Chordata > Actinopteri > Beloniformes > Adrianichthyidae > Oryzias > Oryzias javanicus. The sequence goes on from CM012439.1 coordinate 29,132,084, forward strand.
GCCCTCACAGTTCAGAAAGAAAAACAACCCTTTCCAATAAAACCTAGGAGCCAACCCATCTCAGTGTATCACGGGTCTGACAAAACATCGGGTGGAGACGGTCAGAAGATACAGATGTCACAATTAGAACATTCCAAGCAACCAAACCCAAAAAGAATTTGTTTCTTCTGCAAAAATCTAGATCACTATCTATCTCAATGTCCAGTCATCACCCAGCAATCATCAGAAGAAATAAGAAAGTGGCTAGATAACTGTAAGCGATGTTACAACTGTGGTCGGACCGGTCACCCAGCAGGGTTCCTGCACGCTAAAGAAGCCATGTGGCAAATGTCCAGATATCCATCTCACAGTTCTTCACGAGGTGAATCAAGCTAGTTCCAGAGTGTATCTCATCACCCCAAGAGACCAGGTTGTCCTTGCTAAACCCAAGCCATACAGTAAAGTATACCTTAAAGTTGTGCCTATCATCATCAGACACAAGAAAAGATCTCTTCAGACCTATGCGATCTTGGATGATGGAGCTGAGCGCACCATGCTGTTACCAGCTGCAGCCCAGCATCTTGGCCTCAGAGGTGAGAGTGAGTCATTATCCCTGCGCACCATCCGCCAAGATGTTGCCCTCCTAACTGGTGAGTCAGTCAACTTTCACATATCACCATTAGGGAGCCAACTGAGAGCTATCCGATTAAGGTGCATACACAGCTGGTCAACTCACCCTGACAGAACAAAGTTACCCCACAGCAGTGCTGCAGCAACGCTATCGTCACCTGAAAGGACTGCCACTGCCGAGTTTCAGTAAAGTTCAACCTCTCCTGCTAATCGGGGCGGACCACAGTCACCTTATCACCGCCAAGGAACCGGTCCGTTTGGTGTAAAGGGGGGACCTGCAGCTGTCTGCACAGCACTGGGATGGACACTCCAAGGCCCTGATAGTACGTCATGCTCAACCACGTCTTGCTTCTTTACATCACTTAAGCCACACTCAGATGATATTTATCAACACGTTGAACGTCTGTGGCAACTAGATGTGCTTCCATTTAAGAATGAACAACAAGCTGTGAGATCCAGACTCGATCAACAAGCAGTAAGCATCCTGAGGAGCGGACCCAGAGGCTAAAGGTGGTGAAACCCTTCGCTATGCCACTCCTTTAATCAGGGCCAAGAATGCACCAAAGCTTAAGACCTCACTCGAAGCTGTTCTTCCGCTACTCCGCAACACTGAACGTCGTCTCATGAGGGACCTGAAACTAGCTGAAGAATATGAGACAGAAATGAACAAACTCATTACTGGAGGATGCGTCACAAAGCTCAGTGAGGAGGAAGCAAATGCCTCAGAGGAATCCTGGTTTATTCCTCATCACCTTGTCAGACACAACAATAAAGCTCGTTTGGTCTTTGACTGCTCTTTCACTTCTAATGGACTCTCTCTAAATGAACAGCTACTACCAGGTCCAACCCTGGGACCGTCCCTCATCGGAGTTCTCCTTCGTTTTCGCCAGCATGCTGTCGCCATCAGTGGAGACATCAAAGCAATGTTCCACCAAGTCTGTCTACTCCCCGAAGATAGACCACTGCTGCGATTCATATGGAGGAACCTGAGACGAGAAGAACCACCTGACATCTACCAATGGTGTGTACTCCATTTGGTACCACCTGCAGCCCGTGCTGTGCAGTCTTCGCCCTCCAGAAGCATGTGAGAGAGCAAACTAGAGACAGCATAGACATCCTTTCATCCATCGAGAAATCATTCTATGTAGATAACTGCCTACAGAGTCTCCCTACGGTTGAGTCTGCTCAGAAGCTTGTGGATGGGATGAGGAGGTGCCTAGCTTCAGGAGGGTTTGAGATCAGGCAGTGGGCAAGTAACTTCCAAGCTGTTGTCTCTCATCTGCCCACTTCAGCTCGATCGGAAGGCACTGAACTGTGGCTGGCTGAAGAGACGCACGGATCCTCAAGAGCCTGCATTGGGACTACAATGGCACTGCCCTACAGACCACCTCTGTTACCGCACCAGGCTGAGTAAAGGTGAGACGCCAACCCTTCGTTACATATACAAAGTGCTAGCTCGCCAGTATGACCCTAGGTGTCATCATTATCCCATACACAACCCGAGCCAAGGTTTTGGTCCAAAGGCTCTGGGTTAAGAAGAGGAGCTGGGATGACCCAAATCTTCCCTGGATGTAGTAAAGGCTTGGTCCAGCTGGGAGAGTGAACTTTCCAATGTGGCAAATATAACCATACCACGAACTTATGCACCACTGAAGGCGGCGACGGAGACAACCGAATACACATTGCACGTCTTCTGCGATGCTTCTGAGCAGGCGTATGGATCTGTAGCATACTTCACTTCAAGGTGTGATGACACCGTTCATGTGGCCTTTGTGATGGCAAGATCCAGAGTGGCTCCAAAGCGCCAGCAATCTATGCCGCGTCTTGAGCTCTGTGCAGCACTAACAGGAGCTCAGCTGTCATCTCTGATCCACCGTGAGCATACCGTTACAATCACCCAGACCTTCCTCTGGACAGATTCCACGACAGTCCTGAACTGGCTTACATCCGAATCATGTCGATTCAAATTTGTCGGGACCAGGTCTCAGAAATCCAAGATCTGACTGCTGGCCACACATGGCGTTACGTGGATACCCTTAATAATCCAGCTGATGACCTAACGAGAGGAAAGACTCTGGCTGAGATAGCAGCTCCAAGCCGATGGATTGAAGGACCATCTTTCCTCCGCTGCCCAGAACATAAATGGCCGGTATGTCCAGCGTCCACTGCCCCAGAAGATACCACAGAGATCAAGCAGCATGCATTCTGTGGTCTCATCCAGGTGGACCAGAATCTACAAACACCAGAAATCCACACAGTTTAACAACTGGACTGATTTAATCAAAGCCACACTGCAGTCGCTTCACGGGGCGGCAAATGATGGTGTGCACCCACAAGAAGGATCAGGCGATGCAGAAAACTTGCTGTTGAGGACAAGCCAGCTGGAGTGTTTCACTGAAGAAGTAAAATGCCTTAAAGCTGGCAGATCTGTGCCACCTAACAGCAGACTCAACATGCTGGCCCCAGAAATGGACACTGAATCAGGTCTCATCCGTGTGGGAGGACGCCTCAGATGGAGCGACCCTTCGTGCGTTGATAATACATACTCCTGTTGTTCTGGATCCCAGTCATGATGTAACCAAATTAATCATAAAGGATGCTGACGCACGCTTGCTCCACCCAGGACCTGATAGGGTGTTTGCAGAAATTAGGCGTCACTACTGGATCCTGCGCGGGACAAGCTATCAAGAAGTACCAAAGAACATGTTTCGAATGCAGAAAATGGAAGGGAAAGTCCACTGTTCCAATGATGGCAGATCTTCCCCCGCACGTCTGCGACTCTTAAAACCTCCATTCTTCTCAACAGGGGTGGACTGCTTTGGCCCGTTCACTGTTAAGATCGGTCGTCGCACTGAAAAGCGTTGGGGAATTATTTTTAAATGTCTAACCACACGATGTACCCACCTGGATTTACTGAACAGTCTCGACACCGATGCATTTTTGTTAGCCATGAGAAGATTCATTGCACGCAGAGGAACTCCTGCAGAGATTTCTTCTGATCAAGCAACAAACTTTCGAGGTGCAGAAAGGGAGCTGTCTGAAGCCTACGCAGTTATGGTGCCAGAGATACAAGAAAGACTTTCGCACAAACAGATCAAGTTCCAGTTCAACCCACCTGCAGCTCCTCACTTTGGTGGGGCTGGGAGCGTGAGATACAGTCAGTGAAGAAGGCCTTACGAGTGGTGTCAGGAAATCAATCTTTTGTGAGGACGTTCTGTTGACACTACTTATAGAAGTGGAGGGAATCCTCAATGCCAAGCCCTTGGGATATGTGTCATCAGATGTGGCTGACCCAGATCCGGTCACTCCCAATATGCTGCTGATGGGGCGGCGAGACGCCTCCCTGCCACAAGTCGCCTATGCTCCCGACACACTCACGAGAAGACGGTGGCGTCACTGTCAGATGATGACTGACCACTTCTGGGCACAATTCCTGAGGAATTACCTACCTACTCTACAGGTACGTCAGAAGTGGAAGCAGCCAACCGAAGATCTTCAATTAAATGCCGTTGTGATGATCGTCGACCCGCAGCTCCCAAGAGCACACTGGCCAGTTGGCAGAGTTGTCAGAGTAGTTCCAAGTGCTGATGGACATGTACGCTCTGCAGAAGTTAGAGTGCAAGACAAGACATATGTACGACCAGTAGCACGACTCGTCCAGCTTCCAGCTATTCCAGAGGATGATTAGTTTGTTTAGAGACTTGATTAGTTTTTTAGAGACTTGTTGTTTTTTTACGAATTTACCTGTTCATAATAGCCCTGCTATTCTGGGGGCGGCTGTTGTAAATTCTTGCAGTGTTAGCTAATTTTGTTCAGGCACTTTAGTGGACAACCAGGGTCCTACGCGGATGAACGCAGGCAGAGCGCATGCGTAGAGAGAGAGGAAGAACGCTAGCTTTACGTGCTATGTTGGCTCTGTAATGTGAAGAGAAAATATCAGATAAACGGTTAAACTGCTCCTTTTGTCCTGTGCTCTTTGAACGGAGTCCTGTCGTGGATGCAGAAATCCCAGTCCGAGGAAACGGTCCTTCCTTTTCCCAACAGTAGGCTTATTTGCTTTCATGCAAACATATTGTACAAATCTTTTCCAAAACTTCCCTGAAACTGTGGTTTAGTTCTAAGATTCAACGTTTTTTACTGAAGTATAGTTTTTGACAGTCAAATTTGCTGAATCTGCTTTGTTTTTTCTGCCGTCCAACGTCAAAAAACAATAGAAAAAAAAACCCCTAAGAAACAATAGTCACTTACAATTGGTTCCTTACTGATGTGCTCACTATATCACAAACAGTCTCTTCAGAGCATAAATTATCCTCATTAACATCTCACATTACTAGAATTCATCTGACATGCCTTTAATTCCTTTATGGAGTGCTGAGTTTCAAAGAAAATACACAGTGGGGTGTCTATTATTACTAAATATAGTGTCACATAAATTTTGAGTACAAAGGAACAAACAAAAAGCCTCACTATGACAAAGACACAAGTACAGTACGATGATATTTTGTAACAGTTGCTGTCATCAACAATAAACTACAAAAAAACAAAGCTATTAAAACCTCTGCTAATAGTAAAATATAAATTACAGTACCTTGCAAACAAACACCGTACGATCACTGCCGCTAACTTGCATCACATAAGCTGTATGTTTGCTGCAAAAACTTGTGAAAAAGGTTCATCAATGCTTAATACTCCCTGTTTTGGTGAGTGTTTTTACTGTTGCCTTCTCCAAAGCAGAGTCCTGCTTTTACTTTTTCTTAATTTTCTTGATTTATTGCTGCGATGTGGAATGGATAAGTCCATCGTGTTTTGCATAATGAACACCTTGCATAACGAACACACTGATGGAACCGATTGCGTTTGTTATGCTAGGTTCCATTATCATTTTTTTTTTTTTTTTTTTTTTTACTACAAGCTACGTTTTTCAGTAGCAAATTGTTATTGAAGCAACCTGAAGAAAATCCCATCATACTGTACCTGCATCTGTCAAAGTGGAGCCTTTTGTCCGTTTATCTGCTCTCACACTGCAAGGGAAAAAAAAGGCACAAATCAGATTTTTGAGCCACTTGCCATTTTTTAAATTAAATGAGTTTTTCAAATCCAATGAGTCGACTGCTTCTAGTAAAGCGACCCTGCCACATAAGCAATGACGTACTGCAACAAGATTGAAAGAAGATTTGCTTTAAACATCACTCTTCCATTTTATAATTAATTACTTATATAATAAAAATAAAGCAAATTTAACTTAAAGAAAATTGTAAAATTAGGTAAGGCATTTGCAACTTTCTGCTCAGTGTTTTTGCTTTATAAAACAGAGAAAGACCAGCCCCTTAATCTTCAATGTACACTGCAGTTTATTCCAGGCTGATGGAGCAGTAAATTTGAAAACCTTTTTTTCCAAGCTCTGTGTGCACCTTTGGAACTGTAAGTGAGATAAATTTCTGTGAGTGAAGGCTGTAGTTACTTGATTGTTTTTTTTTAACAGAGGTAAGTCTAGAGATATAATGGTAGCAAACCTAATGCAGCTTTATGGATAAAAAAACATGGCAGTGTTTTAGTCTGCACACAAATAAGGGAGTCCATCCAGTGTGAGTTTATAAGAAACGGGGATAAGTGAAAGCTTTAAGGTCCGTAATAAATCACAGCGCTTCATGATAAACAGAGTTCAAAGCATGTAAACACTCAGAAGATGCGTTTATATAAAATATATCACCATAGTCTAGCCCAGACATGAAAGTAGCATCAACAAGCCTCTTTTTAACCTCAAAGGGAAAACAAGGTCTAACTCAAATAAAAATCCAACTCGACCTTGAGCCTTTTTTACCAGCTGTTAAACATGAGGCGTAAAAGGGAGAGAATCATTAATTTAAAGCCCTATATACAAGCACTGAGACACAGATAATTATTTTTGGACAGATTTAAAGTTTAAAATAATAAAGTTAGTTAATTATGGAGATTACTCTGGATTACATTCTAAGAATGCAGTAACTACAAGACACAGAAGATGAGTGTTAAATCTGTGCTGTTTGTGTTATCTGCATGTAAGTGGAAGTTTGTACAACTATGAATGTTACTGAAAAATTTTGGATTAAAGTTGTGTACTCTGGCCTAGCCTAGCTCTGATCAGTATGGTAGAAATCATTCTGAGATCCATTTACAAGAAACTAACAAACCAACTGTAATGTCAGACAGTTTCATGTATTGTCGCTTCAGTAAAAAGTAATCAACAGTATCAAATACATTGGATGAGTAAACACTAGCGTACCGCAGTGCCCTAATGACACATTCTATGGTATTTTTTAGAGCTTTTGGAGCTGTTGTGGTTGTGTCTTTTAGTTTTCTTTTTTTTTTTTTCACAACATTATTATAAACTTGTACAACATAATGAGGTCATTAGGGAAATCCTATAGCTCGGATTTAGACCAATATATATATATATATATATATATATTATATATATATATATATATATATATATATATATATATATATATTCAAATACATAGTGTTTTAACATTAAAATAAGGAAGTGAAACATGGGATGATTAATTCAATTTCTACTTTTTCAAAGATTTACACACTCACACATTTACACAAAAACTAAGATTACCCTTTAAAGGGGCATACCATAAAAAATTTAAAAAGGTGTATTCTATTGCTCATTCCTCACTATAAACAACCCTAAAGTGGTATTTTGATCCATTCACACATTTCTGAGTGATTGTTTAAAAACCTGCGCTCTCAACAGCAGCCCCTCCCATACCCACAAAAACAAAATGCTGATGTCACAAGGTGAGAACTGCCCCTCCAGGAAGAGTCTGCTCTGCCCCCAGGCTAACACAAACACTTTCTCTGCAAAGCTAGCAACTTGAGCTAGCGGCAATCAGCTAGCTTCGCAAGATAAAATGGATATAGTTTACTCTGAAAGGCTTAAAAAAATCATGGTGTGACCCCTTTAACACTGGAGATGTCGCTGGCGATATCTAAATAAAAAGCTTTTAAACTTTCCATAGATCTTTGACCATTTACACAATCAGCTTCATTCTGCTCATTCTAGGGTGGAGAAAAGCAGCTTTTCATATTGTTATGCAACACTTTATGTTTGTGAAGTGTTGCATGTCAGTGCAAGGCTGCTTTTCTCCACTTTAGAATCAGATGGAATTATGCTAATTACGTAAAGATTTGAAGAGTAACGAAAATAATCCAAATCCAGTGCTAAAGGGTTAATACAAACAGTCAATTTTGCAGAGATTGAAATTATTCACACTGATTTCTTATTGAGAGATTTAAAAAAAAATATCTGCACTTGTTGGAACCTTTTTAGTACAAATTTTGGCTGACTAGAATAAAAAATCAACTTATCAAATGAAGAGTGTTTCATTAAATAAAGTATGTACTTTAGATGTCACAAACTCCACATCTTATATTGTATATAGCGTCCATTGAAACAGTATTAATACTTTCTGTATATTATTTCGCTTCCATAACACAAATAAAAATCTTTAAAAAAATTAATAAATAAAAACCTATTTACAAAATATATATAAAGTGGGTTAGAATCTTAGAAGTAAAAAATGAGCTTCATAAATAAAAAAAATATCGTCATGCATCATCCTTTACATATCTCATATGTAAGAACATGGTGACTCATGCATGTAGAAGAAGCGTGCAGAGTGCACATTTCTCCGGCGCTATCATGCAGTTCTTGAATCACTGAGGAGTTACTTCCACATTAAATCTGGGGCACGCATTTTACTGGAGGCCTAGAAACTTTATCCAGTAGTAAAGATGGCTCTGTGAAAGGCAATAATTGATGGAATATTGACTGTCTCAAACAGCGAGCCACGCTTTTTACGTGAGGGTCCAAAAAGTCATTCCATTTTTCTGCCTATTACTTTTTCCTTCAGCCTCATCTTTTTCCCATTTTTCCCCTCCATTTTTGGAATCAAAGTGATGTTGAGCTGGTGCTTTGAGACTGGCAGATAGAAACGTGCAGTTGATGGGCAGTGGGAGGAATAGGGGACTGAAAGCATCGAGAGATGAGTAGGACTGATGCAACTGAAGGAATTACCTTAAAGAGAAATGGTGGGGGGAAAGGGGAGGAGAATGTTGATGGGAGTCAGCAAGTGGCAGCATCAAGAAAAATAAGGCAAGGGATATACATATATCAAAAGTGTGTGTGCGTTTGTGCATGTGCGCGTGTACTGTATATGTCTTTTTGGACTCTTTCTCCAACTCATCTTGGGGAACATGCACCCCACCCTTTTCTCATCCACTTTTTCCTCTTTGCTTTATTCCTACCCTTCCCTCTGTCCTGCCCCGCTGTTGGCACTGACAGTAATTTGACAGGCGCAGGGTTGACAGACGTGAAGGCGGTAGGGTAAGCGATAGTCAGGCCTGGTGTTGTTGCGCAGCTGCTGACTGGCTGAAGAGCTGGCAGTAAGATTGGGAAGCTGTGAGTGGCCATGGGATTGATAGGGAGGCGAAGGCGAGCTGTCGCCACAGTGATGCGATGGAGTGGGATAGACGGCCCTTCAGAAGCCCAGAGGTGATTGGGGGTTGGGGGGGGTTGGCTTGTGTTTGCAGTGCAACCTCAGTTCAACCCAAGACATCCGAGAAGTACCCTATTGGTCTTGTCAGTCCCTGGATAAAAAAAAAAAAAATATTGACAGGCATTTGCCGTAAGGCTTTGCAACTTTTTGGATTGAAACTCAGCAATCATATACATACAGCACTGACATGTACCTACTGCTACGTGAGTTTTTGAACTTTCTGTGTCCGTACATGTATGTCACTACTCATTAATAGCAAAGTTTGGCATGAAATGTCAAGCGGTACAAAACTTGCTCCAGGCTTTTCCGTTCACAGCTCTATTCTGATATATGAAAGACTTGATGTCATAGAATTCCAGCTGGGCACAATTAATAATTTATTCTCCATGATTGATTTCAATGGAAGTGTTGACGTCACACTTAGAAAATGTCTTACCCCTGGTTGTTGTGAAATCAGGTCAAATCCGTCACCATTGCTTCCTGATACGGCAGCTGCCATTTTGAAACCTGTACGCAGTGATTGGTTCAAGTCGGTCTGATACATGGTTTTAGGGAAACTACAGTGTGTTTACATGAGTGTGCTTGTACATGAGTGTGCTTGTTCGAAGACCACACCCCTTCCACTGAAAGTGGGCTCGGGAGAGTCAGTCAATCAAAAATAAAAAAAGATATCTTAAGAAGAATGAAGAATGAAGTATCAGACAAAGAATTATGGAGAGAAAATAGACTCACTCTGATTTGTGCGTGCATATTTTTGATCCCTGCATGCATAATTCTTGATTTGTAACTCATAATAAGTTTTGTGCAAAAGTTAAAAAATTGCAAACATTTAAAAAATACAAAATACAATTTACACATGCACAAATTAAAATGACAACAGCTTAAAACTAATTACACACAAAAATCTTTTAAAAATACGCACAGATTATCTCTTACGCACTCACGCAGCCTAAGTTATGCACGATTCTACCTTGAGACTCTTTTCACGTCTCACAAATTCGTCCGTGAGAGATGCGTTCAAGTACTACCAGAATGCTCGTTCACCATAGTTCTCTTGTCAGCAGTTTTAAACTTCGATTGTGAATAACATCCGAAAAAACTTGACATTTTCTCACTTTCTTAGAAATATATTCCAAATAATTAATGTAAAAAGTCTAAATATCAGAGTGAGTCTATTTTCTCTCCATACCGAATGGTTATTTTGAAAAATAAATTGACTGAGTAATAACTATCCATTTCTCATTAAAAGTCTATGGGATTTTGACTTCTTGGAACCAGTGGGTATTAGGAATACGGTTGAGCTGTCCTGTGAATATACAATTGACACGACCAAATCTGAGTCTGTGATTGGTTTACTTTTGACACAAGCTCAATTGGTGCGTGTTTTGTACATAGAACCAGGAAACTGACATGAAAACTTGCGTAATGATGTGTGAACGCAAGATTTTTGAACACAGAAGCATGAAGGATGCATGTATGTGGGTTTTCATAGACTTTTTAAGGGCCGCTTAAATCCTTGTTTCTAACCCCATTGTGAATGTAGAATTGTGGTTTGGCTTTTATACAAAAACTCTAAGTCATCAGAATGAACAAAAATAAAACAATAATTTTAATGTTTTTTTTTTTTTTTTTTTCATGGTTAACTTCAGAGCTTTAGCTCTAGTGTTGACGTTCTTTGGACTGCTGTAAAGACGTGTCACGGTAAAGACGGTTACGGTAGATCAAATATTGTGCGTCACTATAGGTGTCACCAGCGACATCTCTGGCATTAATGTGTAAAATACTTCAACCAAATACTCTGCATCAAAATACGACAATTAGAAATTAGTTTTGTCTTTTGGATGCTACCTTTAACATTTGTGCTAACTTTTATTAGCGGCATCTGTGATGCAACCTGATTTGACTTTAGAGGTGGACTAACAATCTAAACTTAGAAACACATGGGAACACACACACTGCTCACACTAGCATCTTGGCAACTTTTGAAACCCAGAGGAAGCATTATTTAGGATTAAAACAAAAGAGGCTCCAGATTTGACGAGGCGTGTGCGTTTTTCCATCCATCCTAATCTTTCCTTCCCCGGCACTCAGCAATCTCCCCGGCTCCTGTGTCCTCGGCTGTTGTTGCGAGCATAAAAAGACGCACTTGACTTGCTTTCCTGTTTACGTCTATGTATTAGTGAAAGTCTCCAAGGGTTTTGTTCGGGCTGCAAAAAATTGGAAGTCATGAATTTCACTTACAATAGAACTATATAAGTTTTTTACCCCAAACAAAGAAAAAAAAAGAACAAAAAATCAACACACCCTTCTCATGGTTTTTTATCCGTCATCAGCAATAACCTAGTACCACTGTACCTGTGGACACATCAGAGGGGTTTATGGGATCTTTATTTCTGATTGCACCCTTGTGAGCTGACAACGGCATAAATCTCAGTGGTGCTTTAAGCAGCAGCATATGCAGCGATGAAATGCTCTGGGAGGTTGTTACAGGGAAGAGAAGGAGAGGAAAAAAATCTTCCTCACATCAGTTCAGCCTACGTGCTTCTCTAGAGACTTTCCTCCAGCTTCTACACTGCAGAAAATGTGTATAGGATTTATTATTAAATTGCTGTTGATCATTAAATCATATTGTTGAGAAGCAACTAGATTGTGGAGCGACGTGATTTTAAATTCCCAATAAAACAAACTTATTCAGGATTTTATTTAGTTAGTAACTGATAGACAATCACCATCAGAGAAATACTAAATTGGCATCAAATCAAACTTTTTTTCCTGCTATATAGTACTGCAAGATTGGGGACTCGTGTTTTTTTTTTTTTTTCATGTATATGCAATAATGAGCTTTTTTAAGTACCTCTTCATTGAGGCAAGTTATTGACAAGAAGTTGTTAAATTCTCCCAATTTTTCTACCAAAATGTAATAGTTAAAGTACTAAGATAACTAGTTACCAGTTAAAGAACTAAATAAGTATACTGAACAATGTGATTACTCCCATCATTATTTCAATATGAAAAATAAATAATTGTTAGATATAAATTGTCTTTAAAGTTCCATCCATCCATCCATCCATCCAGTTTCTGAACTTGTTTCATCCCTTAAGGGTCAATGGGGCTCCCGGATAATTTGTGGTACACCCTGGACAGATAACAACTAGTTTGTGTTATCAGATTTTTATCTAATTGAAAGGCATTCACAGTGGTCTTTGAATCATGATTATGCCATTTTTAGACAAAAATGGCATTTACTCTCTCTCCTACAGCTTAGCCCAGCTCAACCCTAACTTAACATTACGAGCTCAACAAAAATGGTGAGCAAAATTGGAGCTGTCAAGCCATATAGTTTTCAGCTAGATGCCAGCTTGAATGAAGAAATCTAATACGTACATGAATCTTGTTGTCTTCAAGTGGGTGCATCAACATTAAGAGGAGCAGGGGGCTTGTGGCTTGCCGTAGTCTTGTCTATGTCACACCTACTAGCTTTGTCCAACTGGATTTTTTCATCTACTCCTTTTTCAGAATAAAATCAGGCGCAAATAATCAGAACAAACTTTTAATCTTATTTTTTTATATATAAATATGTCTCTTTTCATGATAAGAAAAAAAATGTCACAAAACATGTTAAAAATACTAAAAAAAAAATTTCGTCAAAGTAGGTCTTTAACCCAAGAGAACCCATGGTGACATCAGTATAACAGAAACATATCAGAACTGGGTTCTGTGATCCATGTGGTTGGTGGTGCATTTCACATCATTTATTTTTAAGGAAAAATAGGTCTGGGTCTTTATGGGTTAAAAACAGACATGTCCAAACGTCTCTTAGCATGTTTTAAACATTGTTAAAAAAATACAAATAATCTATTTTAAAAGTTAAAGTTTCCTTCTAATAAGGCTTTGAAATTATGACAGAGTTGTGTTATTCTTTATGTTAAAACATGTAAGTTAATAGAGTTCACTTTAACAACACACACAGGTTTATCCATAACTGCTTTTCAGACAAAAGACAATCCATAGCATTCTGCAGCTACACAACATCAACGTGTTTTTTTTCTTCTTCTTTTGGCTATTTCCTCCAGGGATAGCCACGGTAAATCACCCCACAATCCAGCTTCAGTTTTATAGCAGATCCCTGTCCTGACATAACCCTTGAATCTTCCCAGATTTGGGTAATGCTGGAAAGTGCCCCATGTGGTTGCTGTCTCTGATTAAATAAAATGCCGCTCAACGCATAAATCTGACCATAAAATGAAGACGTTTTCTGCATGCCAACATAAATAAAAGATTTTTTACAGTTTGCAGACCTCCTCGTCAGTTTGCTTTGTCCTGTTCTGAACGCTCTAAACAAAGGTGAATGCTTTTCCCATTCCTTTGTCTTAATCAACATTAAAACATCAAGTAAGGCTAACTATTTTTGGCAGAGGTGAAGGGGTCCGTGTCAACAACCTCCCCCAGAGCTCAACTGAGCAGAATTCCTCAGGCCTCTCTTTTCGTCTTACCTTGCCACATCGCTCTGCTTGGCTAACCAAAAGCATCTCCTGAAATAAGCCTGTCAGAAGGCACAACCAGAAATCGAAGTCTGGGCAAAATTTAGGCATGTGTGTGTGTCTGCAACAGTAGAAAAGTGTCTTACAGACAAGAACATATTTATAAAATGAGATACGATGTCCTAGTTTGCAGGATCTTAAGTTAATCAAGAGAAACGGAGACACAATAGCAATAAAAATTTGATGCTTTTGTAAATTATTACATCTTTTTCTTCATTTCTCGCTCATCTATTGGACAGTCTCTGCTCCCAGAGATGTTTCTTTAATGAGGACTTTACTGTAATGGACCCTTAACGAGGGCTGAGCCTCCCTGCCTGGCCCAGCATCTGTGCTCTGCCTAGCCGGGTAGATTGCAGTGTGCACCCGCCAAAGTGCCCATCACCACTCCCTCGCAGCCTGTTATTCCATCCCTAATCCAGCCTGCTGAGATGCTGCACTTTGTCGACTCTCAGGCCATATGCTCTCCCAAAGATCAATTGAGATGCTAGGGTGAAGAGGCAAAGCTAGAGCCTGTCACTTTCTGACTTAGGGCACAAGCTTTTCAGAAGCGTGTTCGCTTTTTTCTTTCTTCCTGCGACTCGCTCCCATTGGTGAGTGTGAGGAAAAGTGGCAGCACTAATTCTTGGTAGCAGATGGGCACGTCAGCTCATATTGTTCTTCTTTGCAAAGTCTGTATGGGACTGGTGAGTGACTGTTGTTAACCACAGTAAACACAGCCCTGTACTGGTCGTTTGATTATGGGCTATATGGAGATGGCTGACATTAGGGATCATGCATGCTGTGAAACCAAACTGTGCTGAAGGATTCTGGAAACCTACAGGGAAGCAAAACAGCTCTGTGGCCCACATAACCTGGATTCAAAGTGTGATACTATGGAGGTCAGCGGGAGTGGCTGGTTGCCAGGGACCCACCATTGAGCCATGACCTTTCCATAGCCTCTCCAGGATCTGACATAATACCAGTGAGAAGTGTAGCACTTAGAAGACGAGCAGAGGAGGAGAAATAAAGAATCTGATTAGCAAAGCTAGAATGCACAAGAAGTGGTGAATCTTATTTTTGGTGAAGATTTAAAATACATCTCTTAACCTTTTCACATCTGAGCTTTAGCTCCAGTGTTGACAGTCTATCGTAATTCTTCAACCATTGGCACAACTAAGAATTAATAATTAACTATTAATTAATTAGTGAAGAAAAGTGGCTCTGCACTGGTATGTAACTCTATGCTAACCATGTGTTGCATATCGAGGTAAAGCCAATGTGAAAAGCTGCGTTTCACTGTTGATCTGGTAAATGGTTAAAGATTTATTTTGTGTCAAACAGCATATAGATGTTTTTATGTCATTGGTGACATCTCCAGGGTTACAGGGTTAAAAGATATTGAAATAATTGGAAAAATTGTCCTTTTTTTTGTATGACATGACATTTCATAAAATAACAAACAATAAAGCGTAAATTTACTTCCAAATGGTAACAATCATTTTAAAAAGGTAAAAAAAGGACAAGTATCATATCCTTAAAGATGCACTCCAATGAAATATTTTTTGTTGTTTTTAATGTGTTCTTGTGACAATTTTGCTGATAATGGAGGGGAAGAAATTAAGCTTAACATTGTGTTTGAGTATTTTTTTATCGAAATCATTGTGACAATACCGGCCAAAAGCTCCTCTCTTTGCTCCATTCTGATACATTCACTTTCAGACAAATAGATCCATGTACCTCTTTGTTTTCCCTCATCTGAGCTCAAAACTGTACAGCTGATTTTTTTGTTGCACCAGTAATGTTAGGTTTTAGGGGCCAAAGCTAGCAGGAAGGAGTGTAAACAAAAGGAGGATTTGAAGGCAAAATTGTCATTATTATTTATTTTGTATCATTACAAATTCCCATTAGTATCAACCATGCAGTTGCAATTATTCTTCCTGGGGTTCAGACATTTCTACAAACCTTTAACATGTACAGATATACATATAAGTATTAACATATTTACAAATATTGGATAAAAAAGTAATAACAATCTTTACAAAAATGCATATGATACTTAACTACCCACAAGACACACAACCCAATTTAATTGCATTGCTACACATTATGTTTATTTATTTTCAGATTAGTAAGTTTTTAGTGATGGTTTTAAAAATAATTTTGCTCTTTGACTGTGAAATATGTTTTAGTGTTGAATTCCAATAAGATTCCCAGTACTGCCGATCTGCAGAAACTATGTCCAAGAAAACAACACTTTTTTATTTTTTTTTTTTATTTTTGCTTAAACCAGTAATCAAACTGCAATCAAAAAAACACTAAGAACTGTCTGACCAAAAGGCGATTGGAGTAACACTTTAAAACATTTATGTTTGCAACAGATGACAAAACCTATGAAATAGAATCAAGGACAGCCAATAAAATGTTTGTGTCGTGGACTCAGCTGCAAGCCTCGATTGTTGGTGTAAATGAATGTTTTCCTGGAATCTGTTGGGAAAACAGCACTATTTTTTTTTTGTCTCAACATCTAACAGCTGCCCCCCTCAGACCCTGTGAAATCTGTGCTGTGCAGTTTACAGATTGAGTTAGAGTGATTCGCACATCTTTGGTCCTAGTGGCTCAGTATTTGTTTGTCTCTAAATAAACTGGACACTCTGACTGGGAAGTCAGATCTGGAAAGGCAGAGAGTGTCGGCTTCTATTATAATACAGGCTGGCTCTCCTTCACAGTGTGGCCACCTTTTTACCTCAGGAAGATTCTCTCTAGAGGACAAACCTCTCCTTATTTGTTTCTACACATATAGATCCTTTTCATCCAGTCAATCCTTTTACTTTTCAGCCATTCTACTTCCATTTCCATCCCTGTGTGTTCATGAAGTCACACTGAGATGAAGGAAAGCTCAGATAATTTTGACTCTTTTGTTAGAAGAGAAAACCTTAGAAGTGTGTGAGTGTGCGCCAGCGCGTGTGTGTGTATAGAAGATGAGAATGTGCAGAGAGTTTTAAAGATTGAAAGGTCAGGATAGTAAATCTCCTCTCTGTACATGAGTCTCACCACTTCTTTGACTATGATATGCAGGATTAATCCATTCTCATGCCCTTTGAGCTAACATTGAGGAGACTGTAATATATGTGGACCACATTTTTTGTTCCCCTCCTCACCCATGAATAAAAAAAAAAAAAAAAAAATTTTTTTTTTGCTAGGTATTCACTAATGTTACTGAAGTTTAGGATGAGTTGAACGAGCTTCTGATGCTGCAGAATTTTCACATTTGAATCCACGAATTGTCTGCTTGCTCTCATTATTTCTTTCTAAACTTTCTTGTGGATGGACACTCTCCTATCTGTGGTGGTCTTCATTTTCATATAATTGAATCGCGCCTCTTCCCACTGCGAGGCAGGATTTGGTTAAGCTGAAACTCCTCCTTGACTGCTGTTACCTCTGTGCAGATTCGGTTACAGCTGTTACCACAGCAGCCGCCTGCCAGGGCCTGTCTCCACGGATACCTCTCCTAATTACTGTGTTTATTGGAAATTAAAGATATACCAGCTAATGAAACGTGGCAAACATTACCGCCAATGCAATGTCATTAATTCTAGCCTGACTCCCATCTCCCATGCGAGGTTGAGGCGGAAAGAGGTGCAGCATATTAGCATAAATATGAATTTCAGTTGGCCGGAAAGCACTTGGAAAAAAAAAAAAAAAAAAAAAGGAGGAGGTGTATCTTTAATTCTCTATTTATTTTTTCATATCGGGATAAACAAATAGATGCTGGTGGACTAGACAGAGGAGAGGACAAAAATAATGTTGGGTGTCTCTCTGTATATGGCCCAGGAGCATTATAGGTATCAGGGAGCCAGACAGGAATGCAATGGGATCTTTTCACCATACATCATAGATCTCCAGCTTGTTTTCTGTCATTTGCCACCAGCAGCCAAACTCCAACCCCATTTTCACAGCTCAACCCCACTGGCAAGAAAGGACATATAGATTAGAGTGCCTATACCACAAACACCTTAAGGTCCCAGGAGATGATACAAACTTGCATCGAACTGCTGCCTGTTCAGGTATTGATAAAGTGCTAGCCTTTTAACAAGTCTATAATTGTATCGGGCGGCTTCTCACTAATTATTTTTTTCATAATTTTCTTTGTTATGAAATGGCAATTGCTTTTACACTAATTTAGGGATTTTCCTGTTTCAACTACATAAAACATTGTTGATGAATTTAGTTCAGGATATATGTGAGCTCATTTTAAGCATTTAACCCTATTAATCCAAATACATCAAAGAACTGACAGAAAATTAAATCTTTTTGGACTTAAGATTTTTCTAAAATCTTTGATGAAATCCACCAAAAAAAATTTGCAATACACTATATTTTCTAAAAATGATATATTGCATTAGTTTTGATACTTTGAGTAATTTACTAAGTTTTGATAAAACACTGTTAGTTTAACCTTAGAACACTTTCACTATAAAAAAGTTACACCATTACTTATGCCACGCAATTTTTACCCAATATAATATACCTAGACAAAGGTATTTCTCTTAAAAAATAGATCAAAACATGACAACACACAATGAATAAGAGTAGCTTTATTTTATTTTTAACTGTGGTTAATGTAAAAAAAGGAAAATAATAAAAATAGGAAGATCCTTAAAAATATGCTTGAAAAACCAAAAAATTTGAAATTTGGGAAGAAAAAATTCCTAAAAAAATATGCTACTGGAGACTTGGCTATTGGTTCACCCATTCCTGGGACACCTGCGGCTTTATCCAGGGACCCATGACAGCTTACAACAGTGCTAATTTAAGATTGAAACATTTTAACATGGGTGTTAAAAAAATGAAAAAAAGATCCTTTACCACTGTCTCAAATTTGATCCACACATTCCTGACATAGTGTAGCTGTTTTGTAAAGAATTAATTTTTCAACTAATGCTGCACTTTTTTAATGCAACAAATAGTCATCTAAAAAATGAATAACAATCGATGAGTTATTCTCATTATAAAATCCTGAAAATTATCTAAACTTTACCTGCCAAACGTGTTTATTAGAGTTCATAGAAGCAGACATTTTTTAAATCAGCAGGATAGGCCCTTATATAAGTGGAATCATATATATATCTTTGATGAGATAATGTGTTAATTTTAATACTGTTTAATACAGTTTAGGTAACAACAATGCTAATTTAGGATGCAAACAAAAATGAAAATTTTCAACAAATGCTGCATTCTTTCAATACAATAATAGTCATTTAAGAAAAAGGAAAAACAACAGATGAGTTATTCTTGTTATAAAAGTTCTGAAAACTAGCTAAAGTTTTCCCACCAAAAGTTTTTTTGGGATTTCACGGAGGTAACCATTTTGAAATCAGCAAGGCAACCCATCTACTGCCCCTAGTGGAATGATAATGATCTGTAAAACAGAAAACTTGAACCAAGTTATTTACAACAGGCTTTTAGGGCCGTTTGGATCATGCTCATGAAATAGGAGTCTTAGAAATATGCGTGTTAATCATGATACAAATGGTTATATAGGGTTAATGTCCAGATTTTTTACATTTTTTTTTTTTAACAATATATAGTGTATTGAAAGCTATCAAATACAGAGATCCAATATCAATGCCACAAAACTGATTTTTGTATTTTTTTATTTTGAGGAGATATATTAGAAGACAGAATAGGCAATCATCCTCTGAATTTATATTCCATTAAAGAGTTTTAAAAAATCATTAAAAAAAAGCAACTAAATGCTGACTTTAAACAGTTGTGCTGCAGCAGCTAATGACTTGTTGAAGATAAAATAAAAAATTACAAACGAACAATTTTCAGATGGAATTACAGCAAATTGTTTCTCAATATTGCAGCATTGGCTCCCTCAAATTTAACAGCCACAGAAAAAGTGAATAAATGTACTTGTGATGAAATGTCCTTGGCGTCTGATACAGGGTGAACGGTATTCAGCTATTTGCATCTGGTGCAACCCCAGGGCTATATGTTACTAAACCCATCAAATCAGAGCTTTAGGTTGTCTATTAAATTATGCTGATGATGCCATGATGTGTTGCATCTCTCTTAATTTCACACATTCCTCTTCTATCAGCACTTACTGAGCTCTATGTGATCGGTGGGATTAGGTCGAAATAGCACGCAGCCCTAAGGGAAGGCCATGAGTCATCCCTATGTATTTTAATATCTTCAGTTATCCCTTAAGATGAACTCTTAACACAGACGAATTGCACCCTCCCTGTAAAACAAACCATTTTAAATTATTTTAAGGATCTTAATTATGTTATACTCAAGTCTTTCCCATCAGTTTAGATGAGTTATAATATATTTTTTCACTATAATAGAGTTGCTGTTTCAAAAAGGTCGCTGCTTTAATTGCAACTCAATTTGCACTAACGCCGCAACAAATTAACCACAAGTAATAAAAGTTATACATGCAATTCAAACAAAATACAAATGCTCAACAAAACTTGTTAAACAACAACAAAAAAATAATTACAGAAAAGAAATAGAATTGTTAAAAGTAAATACAATAAAAAACATGATCTAAATTACAAATATTGTTGTCTGCTGTAAATTGGTTAAAGGGAGAAAGTGAGCAGATGGTTTTAGGCAAGGATTAAAAAATTGTTAATCCTGCATCTTTTCAGAGATCAGTTCCAAAATTTGGAACAGGCAAATTTTGGATCCTATATGCTTAACTTTTGCTTAACATAAATCAGCTGATCTGAGCAACAGTGAAGGCACATAAGGATTTGACAGCTTAACGTAATACCAGGCAACCGATATCCCTAGAAAACAATTCACTGACAAATAGCTAGAGTTTACAGGAGAAAGGAAGAATTTTATGTTTTAAGTCAAACAATTGTCGACTGTCATTTTTTGTCATCGTATTACCATAATTTATTTAAATTATCACCAGCTGCATTGACAATGACATTATCAAATTGGATGTGCAAAAATATATTTGATTAAAAGAAAAATGTCAATTTAAAAAACCTGCATTTGTCAAAAAAAGTTTTTGTTCTTGGAGATGCTGACGTCTCCTTTGATAGTGCTAGTGCCATCAGAAATTTGAATGTATCTGCGTTAAATCACAGCATTGTTCACAACCATGTTTTTGAAGAATTTATTGTGTGAGATGGTTTTTGTTAATTTGCATAATTTGTATTTCAATGGAAACAGTGTAAATGCAAAATTTTGTTTTTATTTTTACATTTCTAGAATTTCGATAAAGTTTTGCACATATGGAAGCTAATGATACAAGTGTTGATCTTTGCCTCCCATCACATTACTATTGTTCTAAGTGTAGTTTCTTTGTTTTCTTCTTCCTCACACCACATAACCAGGTTTCCTTTTGTTTGATGTCAAATCCTGGTCTTTTTTTTGTCTCAGTGTCTCTGCAGTTTTGATTTCTGTTTCCGATTATTCTCACAGCTATTCGTGTTAATTATTTTTCCTCAACGTGCTAAATGTGGGTACGCTAAATTCCCTTGACCAATTGACACAAGGGATGTAAACTAAGTTTTCACTGTTTTCCTAAATAACACAAGTAGTAAAAATAGCTTCTTTAGTCCCACTGCTGTGCTTTTCAAACATCGTATCTGCTCCGTTGGATGTCTTTCTAAAGGGGAGCTAATGGCCAGGTTGTGCTTGTTGTAAAAGCCTTGTCCCTTGATGTTAAATTTTGACCTAGTGTCGTGAACCAACTGAGAAGTGCTACTTTGTCATGATTTCAACAAAAATAGCAGCTTTTGGAGCTCACAGCGGTGACATTTCCACTGCTTCAGTTCCATGTGTTTTGTTATGTAACACAAACAGGAGCAAACCAGTTTTCCTGACTCTGCCACAATGCAAAAAAATTCTTAGTTTCAGCTGATTTTTCTTCCCCTTTTTTGTCGTTGGTGGTTTTACTATAAGCAGGCCATTTGAAATTAAAAGTCTTAAAAGTCATAAATTAAAGCCAAATAAGAATATCTTCAGCTTTGCCCGACCCCCTTAGCCTGCCACAGTAAGAACAGCTGATGAACAAGCTGGAGCGATGCCCTACTTTTGCTTTCCAACCTCTGTAATAATCTTGGCTTCCACTTTTTTTTCTTTTTTCCGTTCATAAATTCAAATGCAAAGAACAATAACAATTTTTAAATGGTAGAAATTTCTCTAATTTCATACAACAAAGACGCAATTAAAATATTCTAACAACTAGACATCAAGTTTCGTGATTGCATAAAGACATTTATGCAATAATTTCACTTTTTCTACCGACATTTGCTGTCTTTGCAGTAAAGCTTTTTCATTCATGAACAATAGGTTTATAAACTCCACTGGTGGAACCCCTAGATAGTTTCTCTGAGGTACAAAGCAAGGATACTTATAGTTTTCAAGAACATATTGGGATTTCTGGCAAGATTGCAGGGAACACATCACAAGATTTCCGGTGTTTTTGTTTGTGCGAGAACAGCTTCAGCGCTCCCCTGCTTCTTCTATACCTTCTCCTTCCAGTTTTGGTTTTCTTTTCTTCCCTTCACCTATTTCTCGTTGCATCATGTTAAAAGAAGCCTCGTTTGCACCAGAGGACATCAAAGAAGGGAGAAAAAACAAGAATGTTTTTTTTTTTTATTTTCCTTGCCTTTTTTTTCTTTAATCTCTTTCCTGTGCCTCGCTAACCACCTCTCCCCAGGGAGCAGCGCTGTTGGCTGTTGGAATATCATTCAAAGTGGACACAGAAACTCTGGGGACTGTCATTTTCTTTCAGCCTCTGGGGAAAGTATGCTCGGAACAATTTTGTGGCGTCTAAAGAGAGTTCCCTCCTTTTTATTTTGAAATCAGATCTGAAATGTTGGTAGAAATGGAGTTGACATGATGTCTATGAACTTTTCTTCTACAAATAAGTAATCGATCTATCACATGTGTGTTTTTTTTGTTAATTTTCATACAAATCCCATCTCTATTTAACTTTAAGATTGTCAAGGCTGTTCATGAAAGGATATAAGTTCCATGTGATGCCTTGCCAACACGATTCTTTGTGTGCAAATGTCCTCTGCACACCTTGGAGCTGTGGCGTAATATGATTAACGTAGGAGTCGTCCCAGTAGTTGCCCATGCTCCAGAGCACTGTGCCTGCCCTTTGGACTGTCTGCAGCTGCAGTGATGAGCCCAAACACATTTATCAGGAGCACTGATATTAAACTGCGCCAATTTCATCATCCTACTGCCAGACAGTACACCCTGAAAAAATAAAAATAATGACGACAAATCCAATTTGATAAAGCTATAATTTGATTTGGAAGTAACTGAGAAGGGATGTGTTCCTCTGTTATTTATCAAAGTCTCGTGGTTGCGGCCATATGTAGATTGCCAGCTATGAAAAGTACTTTAATAGAATTCTTATGACATTCTAAGGAGTAAAAAATAAACACTATTGAAGACTGGTGTAATACAGTTGACATGACATGTGAAGTAGATGAGAACATGATCTAGAGATCTTAAAGAGCCTCTCCGATCATCTTTTGATCTATTTTAATTATGATTAGTCAAAAATAAAAAAGAGCTGTGTAGTTCTCTATAAGACATCGTTTCTCGGAGGGTACTGTAAATTTATCTCTGAGTTATGGGCGGGACCATTGGTGAGGACAGAGTCTTCCTCCACTTCCCTTTTTCATTGCACTCTCTCCTGCTTGCTTACATCCCCTCACATCTCCAACCTAACATTATCAGTGCAGCAAAACAGGTGAGCAACATCGGAGCTATCCATCTGTACAGCTTTGAGTCAGAGACACAATCTCACTCCTAAATCGTCACATATTGGCGTTTGGTTAAGGCCTCTTCAGTGTCATTTTTGACGTTATGGGTGTCCCCAAGATGTCGTTTTTTGACCTGTTGTCTGTAAAATCAAAGGTCTGTAACCCTCGGGACGCGGTACTGGATGCAATACCTAATGTGCACTGATTCTGGGGACGCACCCAGTACTGCCACCCTAACCCAGTACAGGTATCCTAACCTGAACCTGGTACTGGTTCCAGTTCGCTGATTTGGGTAACGGTGTGCTACCTGTCACAATACTGGACCGGTTGTGGTTTGCAGTCTGCGGTTGGGAACCTGTAACTTAATGGGAGTAGCCAGTACGTCGGAAGACAATTCGGGGGGGGATTATATATGTCCTCCATTATGAGAAAATTCCTTAAAAACATGCTAAAAACACTGTTTTTATTGGAGTGTATCTTTTTTAGGGAAAGACACAGATGTAAGAGAAAGTATGTGAACCCTTTAGAAATACCTCAACTACTGCATGAAATAGATATAGTGCGTTTTTTTAATTAATTTAAATCACAACAATGGAGAAACACATTACTTGCTGAAATCACACAAAGTTATATTTGCATGTTTTTTTATTGAACACAACCGTGGGTCCAGTTTATGCCTAAAACCAAGTAATTCCAAAGGGTTCACATATTTTGTGTATTTCAGCAAATTCTGCAAATTGGAGTTAAGGTGGGTTTAAGTACTTCACAATGTCACCAGAACTTTCCATAAAGCAGGTTATCAAGACATCTCACTGAGAAGAAGATGGTGAACAGCGTGTAGACATGACCCTTTCCTTTAATCTACCTTTGCTTCTTCTTCACTGTTTTGCCTTTGGTTCCATCTGGGAAGAGAGCTCCTTCATTCTCATGGCTTAACTCCGAATGAAACGTGTCCCCTGTGTCTGGTGGCTTCTCGCCGGCTTTGATTAAAGCCACTCTGCCTTGGGACAGCAGGCATCCGTGAGGTGACGGCTCATTCTGAGCAGACACATAATGGCATCTGGACGGTGGACTATGAAGCCCTCAGTGAAGTTTGCATTTATCGCCCTACTGGCAAAGAACATCGACACCCCCTGCAATTTGTCTTTTGTGAGTGGCCTTGAGGGACTTCTCACACGCCCTCAGTGGCATGCTGACTGCAAGCTTAA
Organism: Oryzias javanicus; assembly: GCA_003999625.1. Lineage (NCBI taxonomy): Eukaryota > Metazoa > Chordata > Actinopteri > Beloniformes > Adrianichthyidae > Oryzias > Oryzias javanicus. Next base: position 29,156,725 of record CM012439.1, read on the forward strand.
AACTCGTCAAAGAGCTCTAAAGTGAAATTTTAATGAGCTACACTATGCATTACCCCCCAGTGTGATTTTTCCATCTGACTTTAAAAAGTGGATGCCTGTGGATGCTGTCGCTGAAATTATCAGCAGTGCAAGTGCTCAAGACAGTATGTAACCTCTGTGTAGTGGCGAAAGTAAAGAAGATTCTTTTTTTTCTTCTATTTTTATCTTCCTTTTTACACCCAGCAGTCTCCTAACATACTGAGGATGATGGACAGATAGACAAATGCATCCTTCTTTTGACTCTCCCAGCTGTGGCAACCTCTTAACCATCCTCTCAGGCTGTTTATTGGCAGTGTGATCTATTTTTATCAATACGTTCCTATCCCACCTCCAGGCCAGATGCACCACAACTCTGAGAGACAGAAAAGAAAATCTGCTGCTTACCGAGCAGCTGGCTTCACTATTTTAATAGCAGAGGTCACCGTAGCATGGACTCTGACTCACGCAAACCCACAAGGCGCATTAAAGATACACAAATATGCTCACTTTATCTGGAAGTGGGTGGTTTATTTCTGAAATACATCCTTGGTGGACAGGAATCCCACGATAAACAATAATGGTAATGTTTCGATTCAACCTGATTTCAGATTTACCTATAATTCCTAGGAAGATATATTCTCACTTTGTCGTATAAAAGTGACCAATTTCCAAACTTTATAGCCACATAAAATTGACAATAAAAAAGCACGACTATGGTCCTGAGGTCCGGTGCTTTCATTGCACAGACAAGGCGGGCACAGGCAGAGACAGGCAGAGGGATGAGTGTCTCTTTGTTAACAGTCTCTGGCTACAGCACAGCCCCTGTCGCCTGCTTTCGGAGGGTGATTTTTCAGCCTCCAGGTGTTTACCTGCAGGATACGCATCCCTCCTGAGAAACACATCACTGTCACACCGGAGCTGTGGGCAGGCACATCCCTCAGTGCTGAGTGAGCGCGTGAGCGAGAACTGGAGGGTGGGGCTGGCGGTGGCAAACAAACAGAGAATCGAGGGCAGTTGCTGCTTTGTGTGCAGCTCTGCTCGAGCTCAGACTCATTAGGTATGAAGCCATCTCGGAGCATGCATCTGTATCCTGTGAGAGATCCCACCAGAGACTGTACTGAGAGAGCCATCAGATCTTCAATAGCGGGCCCCTTTGAACACAAACCACCACCCCCCCTTCCTTCCCAGATTTCCAGCTCCCATCTAAGCACAGAGACGGGATGGAAATTTAATGAGAATTCTGTGCTGTTTAAGCCCGCTGCAGCTGCTGTATGAAGCAGAGATAGGAGTGTTTTGTTCACTTATTTTACCCTCCATGCGCGGGCTGTGGGGCGAACGTTGCAAATGGTATGGAGAATAATAGATGAGTATCTGCTTGCATCTGATGAAAGGTCTAAGTGATACAAATGTGCCCCGTTTCAGTGATCCATCCAGCCCTGTGTCATTGCCGTGATTTGTGGGAAAGGTCGTGCAAGAAATGACTTTGGCTCAGGAGGCGAATCCCCTGTTTATGTTTGTTGTGCTTGCAGCGACGGCCCACAGAGCAATGGGCTGGCTGAGATGGGCGCCTGGTGCAGGAGGTGTTTTTGGAGGATAGGGCTGATATATCATTTGCCAAGGTCATACTCAATTAGGCTGTTTGTTGAGCATAGCTGCATGAGGTTGGTTTAATCAACCGAAGAAGGGAGACAACAACGACAAAAGAGGAAATAAATTAGGCATGGCTCGGCCACACTCTCAGACATGCGGCAGCATGCTGGGGAAATGCTCCATTTAGTTGACCACCTTCTTTCCCCGACAACCCGCTCTCCCCGTTCAGGCACGAACGCGCGCAGGACGCAACACGCTTGTCCCTTATGTTTCAACGCAGCATAAACAACCCTTCTAGAAACCAAATGGACTCACCCTAAACATCAAATATGCAAGATGGGCAAAACAATACGGCGAAAACAAAATGTGGAGCAAAGCGAGAGCAACTCTAATTACAATATGTGGCATATATCACTCAAAGTGGCACTGCCATGACAAAGAAACAACATTTGTTTACCCTGATTAAGCCAAGACCTTAAGGGGTGCTGAAGCACCTGTGTAATTGGGTACAGCCCTGGAGGAGAGGAGTCAGACTGTGTTAATAATGGAGCAATCAGCGGCCATTCAGGTTAATGGGCTTTCAGCTAGTCAGCCCTGCCTAATGTGTGATTTGGAGGGTCAGCTCACAGCTCCGCAGCAAACGCCGGTCACATTCACTCTTACGGCCGATGCCGGCCTTCCGCTGTCCCACCACGCCCTGATGCTGCTCGCCTGCATGTGACAGTAAATATTTGATTAAAGAAATGAGGCTTGGCAATGAAGGCTGCATTGGACTTCAGTTTTATACTAAGGGACAATCTCGAAATTAACTTCTACAATGTCATCTCTTTCCACTGTAAACTAAGTTAAAGAGTGAGTGGGTGGATCGAGGCTAGATGATTAATATAATTTTACAGAGGCTGAGTCGATAATGTAATATGCCTTGGTGCAAAGATAAGGAGCAACGCATCGATCCCGTCGCTCTGTATCCTCACTTTTACCTATACTTTCCTGCTTTTCTCTTTTTCTCTTCCTCACTCTCTTTCTGTTAGACCTCTTAAGCTGTGACATTTCGGTTTCCCTGGAGACAGAGCATGCCAGGCGGTTGCTATAGCAACTCTGCACTTTAATGCCCACACAGCATTGGTCCACCCCCTTCCTTACCCCATACCTAAGATGGGGCTTTAAAAAAAATATAAAGTGCGGGATGGTGCTCTGGAGAGAAAAAGCGCACCTGCTGACTTTCTACTAATTGGTTATTTCGGTTTCTCACTTTTTCGCCTCTTTCCACTTTAACTTTTTGCCCCCTTTCCTCAGATTTCCCTTTTTTTCTCGACCACAGTGCCGCTCCCTGTCCACTTTAAATTTAGTTTCCCACTTTCTATTCTGTTGCTCTCCTAAACTCCTCCTTTTGCTCTACCTTATAGTCGCTCTTGGCTCCGTGTTCCTGCAGAGTTGGATCACATTCCTGGCATTCAGTGTCTGACATCTATCTTCATCTAAACCTGTCCAGTTCCTTCTTCCTCTACCTCTTTATTTCACTTTCTGGCACCAGTCTTGTATGCTGTCATTCTACTGTATATCTCTGCCACACCAGTTATGACAGTTGTGTCACATAGCTATTAGTTTTGTGTTGATATATTAGTAATCACCACCTCTGTCTTTCCGCTGCTCCTGTTCTCACTCTGTCCTGATTCCCCCGAGTCCCGATTTTGCTCTTCTGATGCACATTTGTCTTTGGTAGGCAAACACCTTCAGTATTTGTCACTTTTGTCTGCACTTTGTTACATCTGAGTGCACCTGGTGGCCGAGTAACACGTCTGTAGTGTCTGCCTACTTGATCAAACCAAACTGTGGGAGATGGCAATTATTTATCTAAATACTAATTGAATTTGATGCAAATTCATGAAGAAAAGCAGACATACTGTGGAGGTCTCATCTGATTTTGATGTCAAATTCTGTACCTAAGTCTGTTGGTAAGTCCGGGTGTTTTTTTGCTTGTCAGACGGAGGCTTGACGGCTTGACAGGTGGCCAGACCAGCCTGTCACCCCAATCGGCTGGTGACATTTGAGTGATATTAAAATGAATTTGAGTGCCTGATGCAGGGGCTCAGCTATTTCTATTCAATTAAGTCCATGAACAAACTGTCTGTGTGTTTTCCTGAAGATAAAGTCTTGGCTATTGACTTTTGAGCAATGCAAGTGATGATTAGGAAATCTGTTTTCTGCCATACCATGAATCTTGAGCAGTCTGTTTGTCTATTTGCCAGGAAGCCAGTTGGCAAATAGGTGGTCATATCAGTGAAATGAGGCTGAGAAGACAAAATAGCAGCAAAGACGTCACAGATAAATCCTCAACAGAACTCCAAAGGTTATAAGATATTGCCAAAGCACAAAATGTTCCTTTTGTCACATATTATGAGTTTATTAGCCTTTGATTACTGTTATGGTGGCTAAATGTTTAGCATGCAATAGTTTTTAAACATAAAAGGCAACATGTGGACACGAAAAGCTCTGTGACCTTCGTTAGTTAGCCTCTGCTCAGTCTCAGTCAACCTGGCACATTTAGCTCCATCACCTGGAGCTCCAGATTACACTATTGATCCATTGACTAGCTGGGCTTCATCTGTCCACCCCATCCACCTTTGAGCACTTCAATTATCAAAGCCATCACCGTTGCACCGCTGTGAGTGGCAGCTTGTCCAACACCGTAATCTGTCAGGGAATGAGATTCCGACCACAAAGTCACTGTGCCAAATGGTCCCCCATAAGTCACCTTGATTATGAAGGGCCGTCAGCGGCTGGCAGGATTTTGAAAGGACCCCAGCCTCAGAGATCCCTGCAGCTCTTCTCAGTAGCTGCACAATCTACTTAGTCAATCCCACGCCCCAGGGGTGGGGATTTCAGAGTTTGCTCTAGACATCATGTTGGCAACTTCAAAAGATTGGCACAGAATGACTCTATAAATTAAAATGTAGCAATTTTTCCATTTTTCTTTGGGTATTTCTTGTATTTTCATGGGTTATCAAACACTGAGCTCTATTCTAATTAAACTGGATTCTTGTTTGTTAAGCTAGCAGGATTAGTTAGACTTTACTTGCCTTGGTTTTAATAATTGGTCCTAAATTACCTTTTTATCTCAGAAGAAAGGATAACAAATGATTTAATTTAATCAGTTTTGAAAGAAGTCTAATCCTATCAAGTATTTTTGTTGTTTCACCATTTAGCCTATAATATACTATTCTTTTTGATCCGCACATTTGAATGAAAACAAATGGGTGCTGAAGAAAGTATCAGGACTTTTTTTCCTATAACATTTTTGCATTATCTACTGTAGGTTAGAAAAAAGTTTTTAAAAGCTGAACTTTTTTCCGATAATTTCAGAAGTAGCTGGCAAAACTTTAAATCTATATGTTGCACTTTAAAAAGTACCAGAACCAAAAGAAGAAAAATAAACTACTACAAACTCACTATAAATGCAAAAGTATCCTGAATTTACAAGTAAGAGAGAACTTCACTACTTCTCTCAAAAGTCACACCAAATGATACAAACTTCAAGCTGCAAATGAGGATTTGAAGGTGTCAAAAGAACTTTAACAGTCAGTTTACTTTACTAGCAGTGTTTACAGGGTTGTTAACCATGACATTTTATGTGATAATGAATGAATCTTGCTTTAACCCTTTTCTTAGGAGACAAGCTGATCTTTTATAAAGATGTTGCTTTTCTGCTGAATTGAGCATAACGAATTTGGCTTTAAAGGGTAACAAAACAGGGAAGTAAGGGGCTGACTCCACCCACAGTCAAACTATGAAAATCAAGACAGGGGGGTGGGGCTCAGGAACAGGATTGTTATCATTACTGGAGCTGCAGATCATGTCGTGGGACATCTGAAATGAATAAATGGTTTGACCAATCCCGGGATTCACATATATACCTCGATTCAAGGGGGCAGCACACAGATGGTTTTAGACTATATTTTCAAGAATTAAACACGTTTATCTTAATATGTCAAAATTTGTAGAAGTCAACAGCCAAAAAAAAGAATATTTAGAAAAATACCATCGGAACATGTTGAAAAAACATCAATAACTTGATTTGCAGATTAATTTGCAGTGTTTAAAGTGTGTCTTTAAACACTTGTAAAGGTTCCATAAAATAGATTTGATGAAAATTCAAAGCTAATTTAGAGCCAACATGGAAGCTGTGATAAGTGCAATGAAAAAAGTTCTTGTAAGATTCCGCTTTCATTTAATGGAAAAGGAAAAGTATAATTTTCCAGTCATGTCACGGACAGACAGGTTAATGGATAGTTTTACACACTGATGACAGCACTATCAGGAAAAAAAACAAACACAAGCCACTTAAAATGGGCTTGGAAATGATAACAGTTTGAAGGAGCACTCAGCAGTCGGTAATCTTCATGCGTGCTTATTTTTTGATACTTGATCGCCAGCATAAATTCAACATTAAGTGTTGCACTTTAGACAGTTTTGAAGGAAATGTATAAGCATAAAAAGTAACACAAAGATATCATACCCTCGAGCCTTGAGATCTTAAGCAACAGATGCAACGGCAACCATGTTTGTATCGAGTGGCATTTCAATAACCAGCTTTTTATTTTACGAGATAACAAGGCCAGCTTTTCAAAGGCAGTCTGTCCAGCCTAAACTAGCCAGCTATACGGGGGCGGGGTGAGGGGAACAGGATATTGATTTGATATCCAGTCTGAGCTGAGTGAAAAAGCCCGGCCACATTGCTGCCCCGTCAACACACATGATTTATAAAAACATTTGATTTCAGGAGATTAAGGCTGTGTGTAAGGACTGAAGAAAAGAGAGGGAAATGCATGTGTGTAATGGTGTGAGACGCAAGCAGGACATTTGTGAACGTCTGTGCATGGATTGGTCGTGCACACTTTGTCAGTGTTTTTAACCCTTTAACACCAGAGCTGTAGCTTCAGTGTTCAAGTTCTTTACATTTCTGTAACTCATCAATTGTTTACTCAATCAACATAATTCCAGTGGATTCTGAAGCAGAGAAAAGCAGCTTTGCTCCACTTTTCTTTGCTTCAGAATCCACTGGAATTACTTTGATTGCAGAGAGTTATGTGGTTTGTGAAAGAGCGATTGTTATCGAGGCATCGCGGTGACATCTCTGGTGTTAAAGGATCAAACACCTCATCCACCATCACACAACTAGAGTGACTTCAGGTCCGGAGGTTTGTAAGCCAGAGCTACACTAATGGATTGAGGTTGTTCAGATGTAGGACCGTGTTTATGACGGGAATTTGTCTCCGTTTGAACACTTAATGATGCTACCACAACTATTGTGCACCATACTGGGAGTAAACCTCAAACTGAATCCTAATGATCAACAACAGGTCTGCCTACACATTCTCACTGCCTACACACTGTTACTTTTTGGGTATCCTCAACTTGTCATTTTTTGACGTTCTGGCTGTTCCCATTAAATCATAGGTCCTCAACCCTCGGGAAGTGGTACAGGACGTAGTACATGCTGTGGTAATGAACGCAGAACCGGTACCTAGTTAGTGTGCTGGTACCAGGTTAGGGTTAGGATACCAGTCTACGTCCTGGTACGAGGTTAGGATAACGGTCCGGTCTGCGTCCTGAGGTTTTGGGACCCCTGATTCGAATTTTCATGCATTTTTTTCCCTATCTGTGGCCCAGTACCAAGCGGCCCTTGGACCAGTAAAGTTTGCGGCCCAGAAGTTGGGGATCCCCTATTTAATTGGAACAACCTGCAGATCCAAAAACGACGAGTTGGAGACACCCAAAACGTCAAAAAGTGATGCTGAGGGGGCCCGAACCATATGTCCATTTATGACGAGTTGCGAGTGAGAATGCATTGGATCTGCCAACCAGCAAGATTTGACCTAAATAATTTTGAAAATAAAATTGAATTTTGGTAATAATTCAGTTTTTTGTGTCTTAGCCACTCTATTTTTTTTTAGCAAATAAGATAAAAAAAATAAAATGACTTTTTTTTAATTCTGTCTAAACTACGGTAACAAGATTTTAAGCAAATTTGGCAGGTGGCGGTATTTGTAATTGGTTGGAGACAGTTGCATTGCGTACACAATGCGTAGTGGCCAATAAGGTTTTAAGAAAAACTTAAAATTTCACGAAAACCAGACAAAGTTGACATCAGTCACCCAGTGACAGGCTGGGATAATGCCATCATGAAACTGGCTACAGCTGGGCTTCCACAGGGCGGATTGCCGTCTGGCAGCAGCTCTGACTGGACGATGCGTAAATGTCTCAGGATGGTGGACATCCATATTAAATTCCACCGGCCGCCCAGTATTCCGGGGAGATATAAAAAGCTAGGCATTGTGCTCATCTGATGGCTGCCTGGCTGCCATCGTCTACATCATGACCTCGCCAACGATGTTCAAAAACATTGTGCGGTAGCATGAAATCTTAATGATTCAGTCGATGCCTCCCCATTGCGCATTATTATAACTTTTTAGAGGTCCGCGTTAGCGTCTATTCTAATTTTGAAAAACAGTGACTGGGACGTAAACAGTTTCATATAATCTCCTGCACACTAATTAACTGATAAAACATCTTTGACTTGGCTGCTGTTTTATTATTTTTCACATTATGTTCCTTATTTATTTATTTTCTATTAATTTTTTTGGGGTTTTTGTTAATTGCTTCAACCCAAATTGAACAAACACACACCAAAACATAAGTCAAATTACCTTTATAAGCCCAGAAAACAGATTTTTCTTTGGGTTCTTAGGGTTGAGAACCACCAGAGCTGAGTGGTGACCAAATCTTTGTCCTGACTATTCCAATTGTCCTCATTTTATCCTAGCAGAGAAAAACCTGAGGACTTTGAGCTTAAATGACTTATTTCTCCTGAATAAATGGGATATATCACGAGTTTTAAAGGATTCTCTTTTACAGAAACTTCAAAGTGTTTTTGAAAATCCTCAAAGGAGCTACAAAGATAATAATTTTCCCATTTAAACCTTGAGCATTCAGTCTGAATGGAAAGGAATTTACCAGAAGAAGATGTCAGGATTCTTATTGATTTATAAGATTTTTGTCTTCTGGTGTGCTCAGAATGATAAAGACATTTTTTTTAGTTGATTTATGGCATTTAGCACATTTAAAACATGTTTTGCTGTACACAAATGGTTATTTTATCTTGTAATGTTTAGTTTTTTTTCAATTTAAATGTTATTTGGATGATTAAATGCTGTGTCATGAAATTACAGGACTGCTTTTATATGACTAATATGTGCAGTTAACATTTTATCTGCACAGATAACTAATTTTATTTGATTAATTTGCAATATTTATCAACCTTTCCATGCTCTAAATAACGTTTTCCTGACTAACACCTAACAATCCCTGGTCCATACGAGGCCAAGCCCTGTGCTCTGGCTGTGCCCGTTCTGTGCCCTGCTCAGGTGTTGCAACAGATTGTCCATGCTGTTTCACAGGAGGAAGACTCCACCCTTCTCCTCTTCAGAAGTAATGCAAGGATTAGAATCTTTCCAGCCTTTTATCCAGAGCTAACACCTTTACCATGACACTAGCTACACAAAACAAATGCCAGCTGAGCCTTGTAGCGCACACGCACACAGCATGTTCCACAACATGGGCACTCTGACTGCGCCTGGATGTCAGCACTACCCAACTCAATTACTTTAGTCTGCAGCGCACCACTAATCTCCTCCCCACCCCTCCTCTACCCTGCCGCCATTATTCCTGTACATCAACAGATTTGCATGTACTTTCACGCCACTATTTAGCTTGCTGTTTATTTTTAGAAGCCCACGCCTAATTAGGGGGAGCTGGTGTAGAACACAAGCATAAACGGCAACATTAGTGCTGGCGCTAATGAGAGAAGATATTGTGGGTAAAGCTCAGTAATTTTATCCTGTTCTCTGTTATTATTCTTTCATTTTCATCTCAGTAGATGGCTGACCCTTTTACCCCTCTGGCTCCTGCTCTACTCCACCCTTGTGTGTGCACTTTAAAGTCTAAGGTGTGTTTTTGTGCCAAACGTAAGGTTGTTGAGTTAGGCACAGCTGTGTGTAGTTGTACACATGTTTTCCTCTTGGCCAGCCTTTCTGAGCCACCACTCTATGATGTGAGAAAACCACTCAATCGATCCCTTTGCACTCATTCTTCATCCAGCCATCACATATGAGTCCTCATCACCAGTCCCACAACCCCGTTCTCTGGGGTTCTCCAAACCGGGAAGAGAAGGCACGGTAAAAAGGAGCAGACGTAATCAGTGCACGCCGGGGACACTTCATAAACCCCTTCCCCGTGTTGCAGCAAAAAAATTTTCCCCAATCACCGCCTGATTTACGTCCTTAAGATTTTATTTTTTACTCTAATAACAGTCATCAGTTACCATAATGCACCTGGGCATGTTCCATGCAGCCGGGGAGGATTTCTGGGGGAGGGTGGTGCGATTAAATTGACTAGTAGGTTGAGACAGAATTGAGAGGTATTGCCCAAATTATCCGTCAAGCCAGCAATGTTTCTGTGGAGGCAGAGCGGGAGATGCTCGGCTCTGTGCATTCAGCTGTGGTGGACTAAATATGAACCTGTCTTGTCATGAGCTCATTATCTTTGTCGTTTTACTTTTAATGTTAGGATGACAGGAGGTGGTTAAGGACAATAACGTCTATATTTATGTGTACCGTATTTTAAAGAGTAGATGTTTTTTTAATAGTTTAGCCCGGGGTGCGACTTATACTCAAAAGCGACTCATTTGTTTGTATGTGTGTTTTTTAGACAACAAAAGCGTTTTTGTTATTTTCCTAGAAACAGTTGTTGTCTTTTGGCAGTTGTTTCCTCTAACAACCACTAGAGGGTGGTGCATCCGAAGTATTTGCTACTGACACTGTCAGAAGAAGAGTCGTCTAAAACAAACAAGTTGATTGTGTCCGTATTCCCTCCTTAATCAATATATAGTGCATTCGCCATTTTCTAGTGCCGTCCAAATCTAATAGTTCCAAAATCAAGTGCACTAGAAGTTTCCCAAAAACCTTTGCTAATAACTAGCGTGCATTGATGTTCACTAGATTAGCAAATATAGACCACAATGCATTGCGGTCGAACAATTTAGAACAAAAAAATGTGTTTAAATGTAATATTTTAATAGACCATCCCCATTTTCACCATCAGAACACAGTGGAGTCATAAATAAACGTCAGGAAATGTTCTTATATATTCGATCATATCCGGCGCTAAGAAAAAAGAAAAGTAGAGAGCACTATGTCCAAATTACCTTTTAAATCCATGGTACCATGTAGTCCCGCACTATATAGTTTTAACTAGTTAGGGGTTAGGGAGGGAATTCGTACATAACCATGGAAGAGAATCGAATTGTTTTCCTCTTAAACTTAGATATTTTTCTTATACAGATCAAAATATTAGTATTCTTATACTTTTTTATTTATTTTTTTAGTTTCGCTGGGCTTGGCGGACTCCAGAGCAACTTACTGAGAATGGAAAGTTAGGGGGAATGTTAACTGTGCTTTTTTTGTCCCCATATGATGACACTTTTATCTAAATGCCAGAGTGGAACTTGACTCTTTCCCTATTCAACGTCTATGTAAGGGCAAGATGGTCTGTGAGTTCTCATCGGGTACCTAGTCATTGGTGGCACGAAGCTGCAAGGAAGTGTACTGTCACGCCTGTCTCCCCTCTGCCCCTCTCATGCTGTAGCCCCTGTGTGCCCCTCTGCCTAATCAGGCTGCTCAGTATGCAGAACAACCTCCCTGACGGCCCAGTGCTCAGCCCCGAGTTGCTGACCTCCCCTAAAGCTATGGAGCCGAGCTGGGCTGAGCTGTGCCCAGTCAGCCGATGCCAGATGTCAGATGGGATGGATGACAGAGATAGTTTTGCAAAAGCAGAAGCCCGTCTGGAACTGGTCGTTTTGGCAAAGACTTTAATTTTTTTTTTTTTTTAAGCTTGCCTACTGGGGTGCCAGATGGATGCCGTTTATGTGGAACATAAAATAAAAATATGCATCAGGATGTTAAAGCATTGGCCTGAAATGATCTGAAAGCCGTTTTATCTTTTAACCTAGCCGATTAATCATGACACAGTATATTGTCTTGAGGGCTTTCTCCAAACTGCAGCTGAAATGTTGCAGGAGTATTTCAAACACCGAGACGGATGTTCTTGATATGTAAACTGAATTAGGAAGATCTGAACATGTATTTTTTTCATTTCTTGTTCAGAAATATAAAATAAAGCAATACAAGTATAAATTATACAAAGAAAGAAAATACTCTCATAATTGAGTCTTTTTTTTCAACAAGATCTAGATCAAATGAGTCATGGCTCTATTTCAAGTTAAAATAAAACAGAATATTAAAGGGTTGCACTGTTTCTTTTGAACTCTTACGTTTGCCTATTTTTTAAATTATTTTGTAGCCAAGAGAAGCATTGACTTTGTCTTTTTTTTCTCTTTTAGTCTATAATTCATAGTGAGATCCAACTACTGGCTGGTGTTTTCTTTACATAAATGCCCTCTAAAAGGGTGACGCTCTATTAAATCTGCAAAAGAAAACTTATAGATGCTCAGAAACAGGTTTTCGATTTCATTACAACTGCTGATTTGATCTGTGTTTGCACACGTGTTAAACACAAACAACTCCTAAAATCTGTGTTCTCATCTGGCTGATGTAATCCAAGGCAAGGCAACATATTTATACCCACATATGATGTTCAGACCTTTCGGAATACGCCATGTACCTTTACCAGAAAGTCACATAGAAGGGGGGTAAAAAAAAAAAAAAAAACTCCCCAAGGGAATTCAAAAGTAGAATTCCTTGTCTACCTCTCAACATGTCACACTTTAAAAGAAGTCAGAGTATTGATCTCTGGGAAGAAAGTCTGTCAGAGCCGTGTGCCTGGCCGCGGCTCCCGGCTCAGCCAGAACCCGTAGAGGATGCTAAATCCCCTGAGGCTGATTACAGGTATTTCACCGAGAGATCTCAGGTCATTCTTTAAAGTCTTTCCTCATCCTGAAAGCCTGATATGTCAAAAAAAACTGAGACTAAGGGAAATGATTCACACGGAAAAGAAAATTCAGCTGTTAACCTTCCATTACTATATTTTATTCTTTTTTTTTTGCAATTCACACATGTTTGCCACAATGATTATTGATAGACCACTTCATCTTGGCACAGCTCTCAACCAAATGTGTGTGTGTGTTTGAGTGTGCATGTAATCTTTCACCCATTGGTCCTGTTGTCACCACTGTGCTGTAATTGATCTCATGGTCTGATTCTGTCAAACACTGGTACCAACCCACTAACTGCTGCTAGAGAGGCAGACGAGGGACAAAATCTTTTTATGGATTTCTTTTGTGCTTTCCTAATTTTTCTGTTGCCCTCTGATCATCTAAGGTTTGTCCGTTTTGGTTTTTGTAGCTAAAAAAAACCCCTGTTATGCGAGTCTCACCTTCAAACCACTGAAAGTATCAAAAAAATGAAAAGCAAAGCAGAAAATTCAACAGACGAGAGGTGTTAGAGGGTTAATTTCTCCTTTAATTTCTCTCATTGCCATTTCATCTTAAAGCTGAAGAGTATTGAGTTACTTTAATGTAATAATATTCTTGATGTAATAGTGAAAATTACTATGTAGGGGTGGAACAGATAACAGCATCTTGACAGCATGAGAAGAATATTAATGTCCAAATGAAATTTCTCCTTGTACAGAAAGGGAATACAAAACAAAGGCAGCAACAGAAGAAAACTTCGGATCAAGTCACATATTAAGTCTTTCTACTCTTTTGTATTTGATGATTTTTTTTTTTCATTCATAGAGCTAACATTATTTTACAGTTTAATATTGTCCACAGCAGTAAGGCACAATGAAGAATTTATTTTCAAGTGAAAAATCCCTGAGAATCCCACTAAGGCTGGACTTTGAAAATCCTACTGCACAAGCTTGACGTTTGTCAAGCCGTCTCTGCAATGAGCTTCTTAAAACTTTAACGCAATCCAACATAAGCTTGACTGATAGCCAATGGAAATGAGCCTCTGCACCGGCGTCTGATTCTGCTCATTTTCCCTGTAAGTAAAAGACTAAATATGTGATGGACCAGGTGGACAAAGGGACAATGGATTAACATCCCTCTATATTCACCACTATGCTATTACTTTCTATGATCAAAATTAATTGCTGATTGTATCTTTCAAGAAGAACTAAAGTGAGGTTTCATATCAACCAATCTTTACCTGGTAAAGCGGGGTGTCAACTCAGTCACACAGGGGGCCAAAATCCAAAACACACCTTAGATCACGGGCCGAACAGGATAAAGATTTATCGAACACACTAAAGCTAAAATTGTAAAACTTTAAAAAGTAACTTTTTTAACATAACTGTGAATAAAAACAGGCAGAAACGTCATTCTAAAGTAAATAAATTTAAACCTTGAAAAGTTTCAATATTTTTCTCTCCAAAAATATATTCTGTTAAAATTATATAAGATAGAAGTAAGCACAACATTAATATTAAAATAAAATTATCTGAATGGCCGGATATAATTACCCAGAGGGCCAGATCCGGCCCCAAGGCTTTGACTTTGACACGAGTGGTAGAGGGATTTTGAAAACACAAAGATGTAGTTTAGAGGTTAAAAACTCTCTCCAATCATGGTTTGCTCTATTTTAAAAGTGTTCCCAGTAAGCCTGGGTATCACCAATAATTTCCAGAATCAAGTCGATTGATTCATCAGAGCCTGGATTGATTCGATTCTGATTTTTTCAATTCTTTTGATCCTCTCAATTCAGTTCAATTTTGAGTTTACACATTTAGAAAAAATGGTTTAGAAACACATTAATAATCTATAGACTAAAGGTTTTTGAAGATATTCATATTATTCTGATACAGTTTACATACTGTAAAGTGTATTAGTGAAATAATAATTAAATTGCTAAAACCATACAGTGTTACATGGATTCTCAAAAGTAAAAGCTCCAACAATTGTTCTCCCTCTCCTGGAGGGCGTTTCAGTTTGGTCACAGGGGGCGATTACATTACACTTTATTACAGAAGAAGAAGAATGTATGCACAAAAAAAACAGTGTTTAGATCACATGTGGTTACTTTAAAAATATTTCCTTCAAAAAGTTTGAAAAAATCATGTCTGTGAGTACATAAAGATGTTCATTTAGTCAGCAATATATTTTTAGGTTAACAGAGCATTAGCCGTCCTATGTGAAATTCCATTATATGTTAGCATCAAGCTATAGGACTTTAGCATTATGCTTTTGATTGATCTCCCCTTTTATGGTTCAATTATCGATCTGTTAAGCTTAGACTGATTCAGATTGATTTTATCAACCCAGTCAGAGATCCCAGTAATTTTTGTGATTTTAGTTTAGGCAAAAAAAAAAGTAATTATCTAGAACTTTAGTTTGTGCAGAGCAGCAAAAGTTAATCAGAAATTTACGTCTGAGTTGTGGGAGGGACTGTTGGTGCAGAAGTAAGCTTTCGCTAATATCCCATCATTCCTTTGTTTATGCTTTCTCAGCTAGCTTACAGCCTCTCACAATCCTAAGCTAACATTACCGGTGCAACAAAAATTGGCGAGCAATATTGGCGCTATCCAGCCAAACAGCTTTGAGCCAGACATGACCTCAGACGAGAAAAATGTGCATGGATATA
The DNA here is from genome assembly GCA_003999625.1 of Oryzias javanicus. Lineage (NCBI taxonomy): Eukaryota > Metazoa > Chordata > Actinopteri > Beloniformes > Adrianichthyidae > Oryzias > Oryzias javanicus. Next base: position 29,171,991 of record CM012439.1, read on the forward strand.
TTTGTCTACAAGTGGATGCATCAGATTGAAGTGGAGGAGAAGGACTTTGCCCCCCCCCACATTTTAGCCCCAACCAAGAGCTTTATCAAACAGCATTATTTTTATCTGCTCCTGATCCATCACAATTTGAATAAAGACATAGTCAGAAATCCTGTTTAATCTTAAATTCTTTTTATATATGTCCCCCATCATAAGAAAAATGCCATAAGAACATGTTAAAAACAAAATTTTCATTGGAGTTGGTCTTTAAAGGAAACACAGAGGTTTTTCTTTTTATATGAAATTGAAAAATTAATAGTTTGAGTGGAAATGCTGTCAAATTTTGCTCATACATGATTTAACAGAAAAGTTGTGTCTCCTATTTCATTTGTCAAGAGAATCAAAAAGCAAAGCCAGTAAGTTAAAATACACTGAGTTCAAAAGTTTTTGCAACAAAAGGTTTTGTATAACGTAGTCGTAAAATCGTTTGCAGTTAGAAAGTTTTCTATGACTTCTCTGTTTTGATGCAGATTCAGAGGTACGGAGCCATGTCTCGCGGTGCTCAGCAGGTCAAAGCAGGGACAGGAAGTCTACTGGGGGCAGACTGACCTTTACCTTATTGAGTTTACCGTGATGAGATTACAGAGTGGCCTCAACTGCCAGGCCCATTACCACCCTGTTTTCCATTAGTGACCTCTGGCTGGAGCTAAATGTATACAGTACATGCTTCCAGAATGCACAAAGGTACATCTGTCCTCATAGTGGCAAGGTTACATGTAATAGACCCAACATTAGACCTATTTAAGCAGGTATGAAAACAGAAAAACATGCCCTCTACATACAAATATAAAAAGTTTGGACTGTGAAAATGCAGCCGCAGCTACATGTACTGTGTTTATGTATCCACGCAGGTGTGCGTTATAGTTGGCTGTGCACAACTCTGTATTTATTGTGCAGGGAAGCTGGTCCGCAGGGCGAGTATGCTCCCTTCTTCTTTCGCCTTGTCACATTTGTCTGTTCCTATCTGCCTCACAGCCTTCTCTGCCTCCCCCACACTCTGCCTGGGGAGTGATTAAATCAGTGTACGCCTGTCTACAAGCCAAAGAAATTGGCATGCAAACATACACACAAACACATGTACACCACAAACACCCACACAGTCCTCTTAACAGACTTGCAAACAGCGGCACTGTTCAGACCCAAATGCGCAGAAACATGTATTTACCTACACCCCCGACATGTATTTGATCACAAAGACCCCAATATTTATCGAGTCTTAGAACTGCTCCGCCACCAGATCCGATTCTCCCAGCCTGTGGTGTTTAGACTGTATAATGCAGCTTACTTTCTGAGGCACAGCTGGCTGTATGTGTTCGGTGCAGTACAGTAATTAAGCATGCTCATATAAGCAGATCCTATAAGTACTGTCCATGTATCTTCCAAGTGCTGAATGGGAGGTTCAAAAGGAATTAAGTGTCTGTATGTGGGAAATGTGAGACATTTTCTGTAGTTCTGCATGTCCACAATGGGATCATACAAGGCTAATTTGTCTTCTTTGCATGCTTGGGTACTATTGTATTAAAAAGCACGCCGTATTTGATTGCTGAGGCACCTAAGTGTTTAGGTGTGTTATTTGTGCACCTTCCTTTTACAAACATTTTCATATGGGCATTTCTAGACAAGGATGTGTGTTTTTCTGTGCGTGCATGCACATATGACAGCAGGTCCTTATGATAAGTGACTCCCAGCCTGATTAAAGAGAAGTCTTTTTCTCCATAATGAACACAGGAGATCCATCAGCCGCTGCCTTTGAGGAACGCCAGGCGCATCAGCAGCTAAAGTGCCTGTGATCTCTTGGATTTCAACCGGCGTTGATTAACTTGGCAGCATATTAAATGGAAAGGTATTGAGCTAGATAGAACAGGGGGGAAAAAAAGAACACAAAAACAACATCACTGAAAGTCTGGCTTGCAAGCACTGTTATGAGGTCAAATTTGCATATCCGAGTAAAGTGCTTATGTTTGGGAAACGACGCAAATATGATTAAAGTTTTCGGGTCAGCTGAGTAGGGCAGAGCATTATCAGGCTTACGGTTGTTCAGGTCTAATGAAGTGGAAGGAATGTGTACTTACATTAGCCCTCACTAGCAATGTGCTTGTCTCCTTTGTGTCGGACAGCTAATTTAAACATTTTTCTTGCTGCTTTAAAAAGTTGTTACAGTTGGAATAAAGGAATGACACATACTTTGCAGATCTAAGTTATCTAAAGAGGGGAAATGGGGTGGGTTATTTTTTCTATTACTAAATTATTTCCATTGGTCTTTTATTTATAATTATTCAGTTTTCAGTCAAAATAAAAAATGGGATTGTTGACAGAGAAGTTAGCTCAGCTAATTTCCCATTAGCCCTCTGTTTACACTCTCCCCTGTTAGCTTATAGCAATATCACTCAAACTCAAGCTAACATTAACCTCGCAAGAAAACCGGTGAGCAATAACAGAGCTATCCAGCTGTGTAGTTTTGAGCCAGGTGCCAGAACAGACGAGGAAAATTAAGAAGTTAATGGATCCATTTGTTTGCAGTGGATGCTTCAGAGATGTAGTGGAGAAAGAGACTTTAGCCCACCCATGGCACTTACTGCATCACAGACTCAAGCTTTTTCAAGCCACTTGTTTTCATCTGCTCCCGATCCAACACAATTTGTATAAAGACATTCTCACAAAATGCCTTTTTAATCTTAAATCAGTTTATAAATGTCTTCCATTATGACAAAAATGGTACAAGTAGATTTTAAAAACACTAAAAAACAACATAATTAATGGAGTGGGTCTTTACATAAAATGGTATCATGGGGCTGCCAGATTAAAGTGATAAAGATAACAATATGACTTCTAAAATATTTTACATGGTTTGTGTTTTCTTTAAGACTCCACCGAACCAGCAGGTAGACATTTAAAAAACATGTTATGTGCCGTTTCAGCTTAAAGACAAACGTTTCTGTGGTCTGAAGGGAAATACTTTTTTTTTTTTTTAATAGTTTGAGTTATCCTACATCCCACTTTGATCTCCTTTATCTTCACTGATGAAAGCCAGGCAGGTAGAAATGTTCTGGATGTGTCTGATGGTCCCCAGACTTTTAGGGGAGGGATGGTATGACTTAAAAAAAAAAAAAGCAAGGAGGGCAAATTGGGATTCAGTGTAAATGTACAAAGGTAAACTTCAATAAGGCTGCATCGGGACTAGTCCTACTCTTTTATCATTTATTGGCCGGTGCTCTCACAGCCTGCTGGGAGATGGCCCACTTATTCCACCATACACACCCAGCCACGTAGGTGAACCCTCCTAATACGGGATAGGCCCCTGTCTCTCCTGCAACCTGCTGCCTGATCTGATATCAGGCCAGTGGGACGGCTCACTCGTATTTTCCACTCCAACTTCATTTCCCAAAAGATCTCACTCGAGGCTATACTGAACCCGGGGACACACTGATATAGAAAGGTCCTCAAATCTGATTCAGAACTAAGTGGAAAAACATGAGGGAATGAATCAGCCTTTGTAAAAGTTCGTATTTCATCTGCTGACGTCTCAACTGTGACAAGCTGTCTTATTTTGAAGTTAAGTTGAGAGAGACTTTTGAGAAGGTTTTTAAACGTCTCCGACTCAATTCCATCTTCTTTTTCTTCTCTTCTGTCATGGCTTGTCACAGCTCTACCTTTATGAGTGATTTGTTTTCTTGTTTTTTTGACATCAGAAATGGCTTTGGGTGGGAGATTTAGTGGTTGGAAGTTAACTCGTCATCTTAATTATAGACTGACATTGAACTGAACTCTTGTCCGAGCAATAAGAACCGAGATCCGAAGCTACTCTTTGATAGAGCAGCAAAAATGATTGAATCTTGCTGACCTCTAGGAGAGTGGGTTAGCTTTGACATTGAACTTTTTATAGTGCACATCGAAATCTTCTTTTTCCTCATTCGAACTCGGTGTTGATAAGCAGGGTTTGCTTTTGTTGCACAATATTTCACTGACATGTTCATCCTGGATTAAAATCTTAATTAACTGAAGTGTCAGCTTTTCTGGGTGAAAAGCTGAGGCAAAAGGCTCTTTGGCACATGGGATCATGTTGATGGACCTATAAGTTTAGTACACCAAGCACTACTATTGTGTGGTTGTGCATCCTTCTTTGCTTTGTCTAATGATCCTCTACTCCTTTTTATTGCTCTCCATCTCTCGGTATGAAATCTTTCATCTTTTTTAGAAGACTTTCATAAAGCAGAGGTCAAAAAACAGCAAAAGGAGCAAGCTTTTCGTAGACCAAAGGGCATTGAATCTGTGTCACAGAATGACCTCATGTAATAAGGCTACCGTGGGTACAAAATGAAGAATTCTCCCAGCTTTACTCAAGAGGGTGAGTGGAAAATATGAATGATAGCCATCGTTTGTTGCCACAGCCAAAGCGCTGGTGAGTCATCAGAGTCGTAGTGCACGGGTCACCTTTGTGACAGAAATGACACGCCTGATCAAAGGCTGCCCGTTTACCCCCGGGATGCCTTAGTGTTTTTGTGCCCGGCTGTGACTGGCTGCCTGTTTGACCTTGGCCTCCATGCAGGATAAAGACAACTATGGCTGTAGCTTGTTTTCTGTTGGTGTCCCCTTCCTTGTTTGATGCAGGTTTACAATTCGGATATAGAATCTTGCTGCCATCTTTGGGAACTTTCGGAAAGAGATGGCTGGCTCATAATCCTTTTCAAAGGGTGTCAAACTCCTGACCTTATGGGTCAGCCTCTTGCTGGTTTTCCAGAAATCCTGTCTCATTTGCTGCTGATTACCTGGATCAGCTGTGTTTGGCTAATAAGGAGCTTTAACAAGATTGGTTAAAAACCACGTAAGACACCGGCCCTCGAGGACTGACTTTCAACATCCCTACTTTAGACCACAAATGGTTTAGTTAAAAAAATGTTTCCATTTAGTCAGCAATTTATGCTTAGGTCGACCGAGTGTTAGCATTAGCTGACCTATGGGAAAGCCCAATAAACGTTAGCATCAAGCTAACAGACTTTAGCATTATGCATTAGATCAATCTCCACTTTTATTGATCGTGGTCCACGTGCCAAATTTTGCCTGCCAAAGGTAATCTCTTGCCCCACAAAGTCGTGGCTGCAGAACCCACTGAGCGTTCAGTTGAAACCCCTTACCTGTTCCCCATTGATTTTCTATGGCGTTCAAAAACTCTACAGCTGTAATATACTTTCTGCCTCCCGGTGGCACTGTTTGCACTTTCCTTGCCTGGAACTATGGGTGAAACAATTCCCAAGTGAGTCAGACCTAGGCTTTTCTGTGTTAGAAATTCCCAAGAGCCTACATGGTCGCTTCTGATTTTTTTAGCAGCCTTTTTCCGCTCGCCGAGATGGAGCAAAGGAAAAGGCAAACGGGTAAAATCAAAAGACCAGCTCTACGTCTCTCATTAGGATCCCAGTTTGCTGTTTTCATTGGAAGAAAGTTTGTTTTAGCTTGCTCTTGTTTTTCAATTAAAAATGGCCAGTGAGACCTTTCTGTTCAAGGTTTCAAAGACAAATATTATTTTTTTTCTTACTAATGTGTGTTACCTTAATGAATACAGAATCAAAATAAATAAATTAAACCATATCTTTTATATTCTCCTTTTATTTCATGACATACAAAAACATAAAAAAAATGTGTCAGGCCAGTGGACCTATGGCAGGTCTGACACCCCTGCTGTGACATGGTGTTGACCTCAGGCAGAAAACCATTATTCTATCTCAGGTGGCCCTTTACATTTTTTTAACAAGCATCTCATTAGTAGTTTGATGGAAAGTCTGTGACCAATTAAATGCGAGGTGGGTGCGGCTTTGACCGTTGGTCTTTTAGGTAACTTGAATGAACTTTTGGCAAAAAGTAAGATTACTTTAACCCCGAGCTTTACAGCTCAGGTGCGATGCGGGATCGTTCTAGCTATAGCCAACGGCTCATATTAGCTACAGGTTGTCTGCAGCCACAGTCTCTCTGCAGACCTCGCAAAACTCCGAAACTCACATATGTTCACGCTTACTCTTTATGTTACCCCCGTCCTGCGATTCAGCTGCGTCGTCCTGCGAAAATGTTAACCAAACGAAACGGATTCGCAGCGACGCAGAGACCTGACCCCAGACGTAGGACATGGACGCCTGCAGTGGGATTTCCTCTTGTAAAAAAAAAAAAAAAAAAAGGATTTTTGATTGACTAAAGACACTTTTGCAGTTTTTCACGTGATGCCTTGGAGCAACAATGTAAAGTTAGACCATTTTCTGATTGTTTATGTTCTTTGATTTACTGTAATGTTTTAATTGTTAACACAATCAATGTAGTTTTAGCAGATTCTGAAGGAGAAAAGCGGTTAACGTTAATAGTAGAAAAGTTACAGTATGCATCTCTGGCTATGCCTCAGGTGTTAAAGGGTTAAACAAGAATTAAATATTTGTTTTTTTCCACATAAGTAAAAAAAAAAACGTTGGAAGTAGAATATGCAGAGAAATTTTTGTGAAAGTTCTCAAGGAAGAAAGTTGCATTTAAAATACTCTCACCTTCATGGTCAACTCCACGAGGGAAATTGTTTCAAGTTCCTTTCCTGATAGGGGTGCAGTGCAGACCTTCTTACACTGCAGCCATATACCAGCGCCAACTGCAACGGCAAAAAGATGTTTGCAATTTCAGCTCCACTATGAAAGTGTTTTTATTTTTATATATTTATTTCATTTTCACAGCTTTGCTTCTTTGTTTGTGTGAAACACCGTTTAACACCAAATGGAACACAAAGACTTCCATATTTTTTGAAGAACAGTGCTTTCCATCCTTTTTGGAGCTATTTCTGTTTACTTTTTTTTGTTGTGTCAAGCCCCCAATGTCCTATAGAGCCTCAGTGCTCCTGCCCCCTCCTCCCCCAAGTGCTTTTAGCTTGTGATCCAAAAGACCTTCTTTTGGAAATGGCAAATGCCTTTTTTCTCTGTAGAACACTCGGCTCTTTTTCTGAGGATCATTGCTCTGTCCGTATCTCTCAGCCAAACATCAGAGTAGTCATGTAAAAATTAAAATTAATTGTGCGGCTAGAATAAAAAGGTGAATGGTCATAAAAAGAAACCCTTTCTTTCATCCCTCCAGCCTTTTTTTCCCTGTCATATAGCCTGAAGCAGAATGCTTATGTTATTTTTTTTCTCTTTCTGCTGGGGAAGAATGTCTTTGCATCTGAAATGTGCATTAATGCACCGCTAAGGTCAACTCAGCTCATTTTAAAAACAAAGTATTCAGTGAGCTTTAGGTCCATCGGTCTTCTGGCACACACGGAGAGATTTATTGTCTACCCAGCATTTGTGCTTTTGCTCCTTGTTACCAGCCAACTCTGACCCCATCCTGCCTACACCACACAGATGCTTAATCTCCTAAGACAACTTCTGTATGAATACATTGCATTCAATGTGGGGCGTCGCGGTGCCTGGAGCATTTCTCTGTCTCGGGTTGACAACACACACTACTATGACGATTGGATATGAAAGAGACCGAGGGAAAGGTACAAACATCTGCTCTGGTCAACAATCCTGCAATGCCTTTTGGCACCAGGAGTTGAAGCATCTCACTAGTTTAGTCTTCTGTAATTCGGTTTAGCTAAGTGTGTTTTAAATGTAGAAGGTGGAAAGAAAGGATTAAGGGGCCACCTTGGCATGTGACCAGCTTAGGCTGAGAGATGAAAGCAAGCGACTCAAATACAATGAAAAGTCAATTTTCTAGAAGTCATAACAACTATAACTTCCCGTCGTCACAACCAGCTCAGTGGCCTTAACCAGCTCAGTGGCCTTGTGGTAGAGTGTCCGCCCTGAGATTGGAAGGTCATGGGTTCAAGTCCAGGCCGAGTCATACCAAAGACTGTAAAAATGGGACCCAGTGCCTCCCTGCTTGGCACTCAGCATTAAGGGGTTGGATTGGGGGGTTAAACCACCAAATGGTTCCCGAGCGCGGCTGTGTCTGCAGCTCACCGCTCCCGTAGGGGATGGGTCAAATGCGGAGAACAAATTTCGCACACCTAGGTGTGTGACAACTAAGGGGACTTTATATTGACGTTTGGTTAAGGACCCTTCCACATCACTTTTTGACATTTTGGGTGTCCCCAAGTTGTAGTTTTTTGACATACTGGCTGTTCCCATTAAATCATGGGTTCTCAACCTCCAGGCCAAGAACTACAGACCACGAACCAGAACTGGTCCGGTACGCACACCAGTAACCAAACCTGGTAACAGTACCCTAAGTCAAGTCTGACACCAGACCCAAACTGGTACCAGATGCAGTACCGGATGGAAACCAGTACTGGGTTATGGTACTGGTTACTGTACTGGCACTGGTTCAGACTGCCGGTTCTGGACTCGTACCGAGCATTAGTGCGCATCCGGTACTGCATCCAGTACCGCATCTTGAGGGTTGCAGACCCTTGATTTTATGAACAGCCAGCACGTAAAAAAATGACGAGTTGGGGACACCCAAGACGTCAATATGTGAGGAGTTGGCGAGGAGAATGAGTTGGTAAATAAGAACCTGTTCATAACCATTGTGCCATCCTAGGCATGTTTACATCAAAAACGGGGTCATCTGGAACCTACAGGACAGTGCGCTGAACTTTTTTTTTTAGGGATTTTAATCTTCACTGGTGTCCATGGTAGAAATGAAATCCTGCCCACCTTTGTCGACCTCATTGATGGGAGGTATCACACATCAGTATAAGAATAGGGTCATCTGAACCTCGTAAGATAGCACAAGGGGCTCCTCTGGTTAAATAGAGGTTAAAAAAATAGAATATATATATATATATATATATATATATATATATATATATATATATATATATATATAGTATGCACTAAAATGAATGGCCATTCTTGAAAACATTATACTTTTTACAAAAGTTTTAAAAAATGATTGAACACAAAATTGTCTCAACTCTATATAGTTGTGCAACACTGCCATTTATTCAAATATTTATCATATTTTTATGACATTTAAGAAATGGGATCATTTATTTGAAACACTCTTGAACGCACAACTTGTTTTATTCTGGGCGCTTTTAAACTTTGACAAATAAAAAGGCTAAAAGGGTGTTTGTGGCACACACCTTTTTCCATAATGGTTTTTAGACTGAATACATTTTTGCATTTGGCAGTCACAACTGTTGCTTTCAACCAAGCTGGTCCTGCAGGAAGCAGAACTTGTCAAGTCTTCTTAAATGTTTTAAGGGAAGATAACGATTTGGTTTGTTTAAATTTTACATGATGATCTCTTGCGGAGGCACCACTGTTCAAGAATCCTGAAATTGAGAGACAGTCTGTCATTTTCGTAAAAATGATCTAGAAAAAAACAATGGAATCCAGCTCGGCCTCTTTCTGAATAGGCTACCGCATTTTCATATCTAACAAAACAACCCCAACAAGTTCTGGCAATTAAGTTAAACTAATTGGTAAACAATTGTAACAGACTCAGTGGGGAAATAACCAGCAAGGAATTTTGTAAGGCTGAACTCTGGTTAAATTGAATTGTTAATATGATTATTTTTTGCAGTGTGGGCATGAGAGGAAAGCAGAGGGTTGGAGCCACAAAAAGGTCTTTAATCTTGCCATCTCTCCCTCTCTTCAAGAACGTGCCTGGAAGCTATAATGCCTGCACAAAACCCGGCTTACGATGTGGGGCAGCAGTAAACCAGCTGAGCTTTGACAGATGAAGATGACTTTAACTTTTTTTTTTTTTTTAATACTTCACTGTTTGTTGTGTGATACCAAACACGATGCAAGGCAGTGGTGCTTTAAGTGGCATTCCCAAGTGGGAAATAATCTCATATTCCCACCTATTTCAGATACAGAGGCTGGGTTTTTATTTTTTTTCCTGGCTTATGTTGCTGGGTCGCATACAACTTCTGCATCATTTATTTATTCATTCATACATTTTTTTGTAGCTGCTTCATCCTGTTCAGGGTCACTGGCGTCTGGAGCCTATTCCAGCTGTCAGCAGGTGGGAGGCAGGGGACGTTCTGGACAGGTTGACAGCCAGTCACATGACCAGACACTAAACTTAAAAAATGCATTTATTTTCACATCGGTGAATAATGTGCAAAGCTGAGACACAAATGCCCTTTAACACAAGACTAGAAGATACATTAACACAAAACTAAAGCAATGTCGTAGGAGATTTTGTTGTTACTCAATATGATGGATCTCGAGACAAAAAACACACGTTTACATCTAAAAAAAAAAGGCAAAAAAATATATTGTTGGTCTTTCAGAATGCAAAAATGAATCAAACAGATTTACTGCTATTGTCAAAGCAATAAAATAAAATAGTGTCAATGAAACAGCCTCCAAACACAGATGGATAAAAAGAACTTTCAAAATTAAGTGGAAAAAGGATAACAAACATTTTTGAATAAGATCAGAATCTATTTAAATACAGAGAGACAATGACTAGTTATTATGGGGTATAAGTCTTATAATATGTTGTCGACTTACATATTGTGTTTTTGTTTTTTTTTTTTCTTGTTTTTTTTTTTTAGTATTTCAATATGTTGTCTAAATATTTATAATTTAATGACTATATAAAAAAATGAACGGATGTATTTCAGCAGAAATATTTTTTAAGTGTGAAAACATCTGGCAACAATGAAAACAGAAAGTTCTATATTAATCCACAGTGTAATATTTTCTTATTCAAACTAAAAAAACAGTATCTTGTTTTTATTAAAGTTTTTGACTATGTGGGAGTAACGGAACAAAGAAAACAAAGAAGCAAAACTGTAATTTCTTTGCTTTTTTTTTGGATAAAAATATTTTTTTCACAACTCCTCAGCTGCTAAAATAACAGATTTAAAGAGCAGTTGGTGCAGAAACTGTGTGTTGTCAAAGTGTTTTTGAATTATAAGACCGGTCTCACATTTGAGCATTCGGCATCAGGAAAAGTGACCTTTTGGTGCCACAGTGTGCTGATAATTTCCAGACTGCGAAAAGATTAAAGTAAAGGACAAACAAGCAAAATATATATTTTGTTCCTTTTTAAAAAAAAAAAAAAAGAAAAAAAAATGAGAAAGGTGAAAAACAGTCAAGGATATTTAGAGAAAGCAACAAACAAGAGGCAAGGAGAAAGACAGATGCATTCAGCGGCGGAGAAGCCGATGATGATGCTCATACCAGGCAATTGCCACACCCACTGAGCAGCTCGGGACTGTAAAGCAAGGGAAGGATTTCATCAGTTTTATCTCTTCTGTCTTTTTTTTCCCCTCCTTTTGAGGTTACACAGTGCATGTCTCTTTTCTTCTCCCCTTTCTCTTCTTCAGTCAGGCACAGATCCTAATCGTGTCTGACCGTAATCTACCGGAGTGAAACACTTTTCTTTTGTAGACAAAAAAAAAAAGTAGCTCATATAGCCTCATATGAGTTGTCACCTGCAAAAAGGGGGAGATATGAGGGATGTGCTTGGGAGTGTATTTTGTCTTTTTGTTCCTGTTGATGTGACATACAAGGATTTTTACTATGATTGAGAGCAAGAGAGCAAATGTGCTGCTCTTCAGAGCGTCTCTCTGCTTTTATCCTATATATGGCAGTTGGACAAAACCAAGTTAAAGGTACAAAATCTCTACAGAAATGAGTTTGTTTCTAATTGTTTCTATTCTAAATATTGTATTTACATATACTTTGAAAACAAAAGAAAACACTTGTCATGTCGGTGGCAGACTTGACAGTTTGGGGGCTTCGGGTGAAAAAAAAAATATGGGCCCCTCCGCAGCCTTTGTGTGATTTAGGGTTAGGGTGAAATGGCAAACAACTTAATTGCTGGTCCACTTTTAGACACCATAAATGTCAAGAATCCAAATGTTTTAATTTAAAGACGAAAACTACACTTAAATTTTAAAGTCCCCCTTTGATTAAAATCATTTTTGAGTTTTTAAAATGTATGTGTGGCGTTTTTCTTATGAAAGAGAACAAATGTAAAATGAAATCATTTAGTTTTACCTTTCTGAGTATTTCGTCTTTTAAATCACTGTCTGTCAACCTGTCACAGACAGGCTCTGTTTGAATTAATGAGCCTTCTTTACGTCACAACAGCTCTGCTGCACATGCGCTAAATCCCTCATCTGGCCAGACTAGCTAACTAGCTAGCTAGATGGGATCTTCCCATTGACTGCAGTCAAATGAGCTGCCGTTCGCATTTCAGTGGTCAAATCAGCCATCACTGGATTTTTGTGTGAGTTTCATACAATACTTACTGTAACAGGGCTGTGAACGCTGGGAAATCGCCATGAGACTCCTGGGAGCATCTATGATAATCTATAATAATCCAACAGGGGGATCAGGGGCGGGGCTACTCAGTTCAGATCCAAAGCCATGTCCCCTCAGAGGAGATTTTGGAAACAAAGGCTTCAGATCAACATGAAAAACTGCTTTTTAGGACAAGTTGCGGGATTTTGGTTAAAAAAAACTTCAAAATCATAATTAAAACACTACTAGAAGCTTTTTTTTCTTTTTTTTTTAATAAAAAAGAAATTCATTATATACATTATATTTACTTGCAAAGAACAATACATTTTTAATTTGTTAATCATTCAGGAGGAAACACTGTCACAAGATAATTTTTATGTCATTTCAGTTGATTTTTTATAACACAATTAAATAATGATAGGTGTAAAAGTTACTTTAGATACTTTATTAGGTGGTAAAATCCCCTAGATTGTTGGGGGCCCCAGGCGATTGCCTTACCTTTGTCAAATGATAAGTCTGTGTCATGTGTTACAACACATACCAAGGTTATAATATTTCTAGGGCATAAAGTGCAATTTTATCATTTTGCAGATTGTTGAGAGAAAGTGTTTCACTTTCCATCCACTGGAAACACGTGGCAGAACAAAACAGTTTGAAGGTTTTTTTCACTTTTTTCTGTTTGGCAATTCAGTTTTTTTTCCCAGCTACTGGCATCTGAATTATCCATATGTGTGAGCACCATCCATCTGCTGCATGGAGAAGACTAAAACTGACATTATATGTTATTTGCAAAGAGGATTGCAATCATGGAGAGATAATGTTTGCTGCAACAGTCAATCATTTGTAAAGTTTTCCTTGTTTTGGTTAATTTGGTTATTTTTACCTTTCCTTTGTTATTGTACTTTCCTCAAACTTTTTTTTTAAATTTTTTCCAGTTATAACTTTTTTTTATTCTCATGCATTTGTCGTGCTCCTCTTGTTCTTGGTCTTTTTGTTTTACTGTCACTTCAGCTTCCTGCAACATGTTTTGTCATTTCCCTTTTTGTTCCTGTCTTTTACACTCCTTAATCGACACACAAATGCACCTACACAAAATAAATGTGTCCACAGTCAGAAAGAGAATTTCCAAAACCCACAAACAGTGCCTTCCACAAACATTTAAAAGGCTTTTTTTCCATTAAAGAAAAAAAAAGAAGCACTCATCGAGCCTTTAGCTAACACATCAAAGTTTTCATCTGTGATTTAAATACAGCATTCAGGCAGAGGTGGGCAGTCTCCAATATGTGAATTAAACAGATATATTTCATTGTAAAGTGATGCTATATTGTATTATATGAGATTTTTTTCCATCTTGCTTCTGTGTTTTTAACCAAGGTTACTAAGAAAAGCAAACCTAGAAAAACTATTTGATGCACTGCTGATGGTTTTTCAGTGTGAAATGTTCCCATTTTTTTTTTTTTTTAATTATTTGATTGAAAATGGATATTTTATTCTTTAGTAGACATTTTTTCCAAGTAAATTACAAATAAAGCAGTATCTATTTATCTAATTAAACATTCATCCCTCTAAACTGAGTTTTTGGCAAAGTCTGGCGATCACCTGCTGTTGTATTTCATGTTCTGTTGGTTATCGTCCTGAGACCAAGGCTTTTTTTTTTTTTTTTTTTTTTTTTTTAAAGTGAGCTGTTTTAAAAAGGCAAACATGTCACGTCCTCACGTGTAGACAGAACTTCCGGAGGTCAAATACTGTCAGGAGGACAAATACATTTAAGTCAAATGGTTAAAGTGAGCAAAAATAAAAGTAAATATTTTGATTAAGGAAAAACTTTAAGCCACTTATTTCTACACTGTAAAAACAGGCTCCCCAGAAATAAGTAAAAGCATTCTCTTCTTTTTGATTTTATCAAAACTTCTTATTTAAAAAAATAAGGAAAGATAAAAGGAAAGATATAATTATAAAACTTTCTTGATACAATTATTTATCTTGCAAGACAGAAAAAAGGGCATTTCTTTTCTTAAGATTCAGTTTTTGTAGCGTAAAGGCCCGGTCCCACTAGCTTTCCCTGCCATTTCACTGATGAATCACAGAAGAAATTCTAACCCTGTGGTACAGACGCTGGTAGCAGTGGACTGATGGTGCAACGGCTGAGATGCAGCAGCGGAATAGACGCGCATACGCGCGGCACAAAGAATTTTTGAACTGCACAAAAAATTTAAACCGTGGGTGACTGCGTATGGCACCAGTGGTACAGCCGTGCAATGGTCGTGGAACAGCAGTTTCAGTGCTAGATCGGGCTGTGGAGAGAATGCCGGCACACGCATTTGGACGCCAAAATTCTACGTTTGTAGCACAGCCGTTTCCCCGGCTGGTCTGCATTTGTACCACTACTTACAGCGTCTGTTTAGCAGCTGAGCATGGGAGGACGCAATTACACGTGATTAAGCAGTGCTCTGGCAGTGGAGTGGGAGTGGAATGGACTCCAGTGTCTGTATCCTGCTATTCCACAAACATGCATAAAAATAGCGTGTGTGTAGATTTTCCTTAATTTTTACACGTGATATGGCCGTCAAATCCTGTGGGACCGTGCCTTTAAGTTTTGAAAAGTTAAACTATTGGACAGGCAGATGGTGTCTCTCAGTGGCTTTAAGATAACTGTTTATCCTTAAATTGTTCCAAACTGTTTCCATGTGCATTTTATTACAATCAAAACCTTCTGATAACTTTCAGACAAAAATTAATTGCCAGGCAATCCATCACATTTATTGACTTGAAGTATCTGGGAGTGGTTTTAGATTCACATTTAAAATTTGATGCCCATAAAAAGAAAACAACAAAAGCTGTGGTGTGGTTTCTCTTCATAAACAAAAGTGTTGGACCAAAAGCTAATCAAATTGCATCACTGTAGGATTTCAGAAAAGCACAATTTACTAAGTTTTAAAAATGTGATAAAATATTTTTTTAATACATTTTTAAATGCATTAATGGTCTTGCCCTAGAAATTATAAGCAACGTGATACAAAAACATTAAACTTGCTCTATTTATTCTCAACACATATCGGGCCTCTTTGGGTTCCACCCTTTTCAGTTTGTTATGTAATACTCCTATAAATATAGCATTAGTGTCTCGAAGAACTGCAGAAAAATACAGCCAAGATCTGATTTCAGGCAGAGAAGCTGCTTGTATGGATCAACTGGAAAGTGCAGATGAAACTTGTGGTTTATAGCCTTTTGATATAAATGATATATTAAAAAAAGAGCAACTAATACATGAATCTGGTTCTATTGTTGCTTGTTTTCAAGAATTTTGGGGACACAAAGAACAGGATGTTGGATGACAGGAAATAAGGTTTTCTTTTTGCTCTGGCTGGTTCAGAAAATGGATGCAACATCTTGCAGTGTTACTTCCTGGTGATATGCTTATGTTGTCCCTGTCTCTGGGAACAGTGGATTGACAAATTAGATAGGATCTCATCAAGTGTAAATAATGACAGCTATCTGTAAATAGTGTTGGAGCATGAGAGCAACAGATGCTGCTCTTGATAGAGGAGAAAAGCCTGCTCTCCTCCACTGAGTCTGCTCCCTGCATGCTGCCACTCACGTATTTGGCTCCCATTAACACTGATCTATATTAATTCCTCGGAAAAAAAGGAGGGATAAGGAAGTTGATTAAGGAAATGAAAATCTATTCTGCTGCGCTGAACCTCAATGCGTTCCATTCCGTGTCGCACTGTGGGATTTTTACACCTTAATGGCTATCCAGTTAGCCACAGATCAGCGAAGCAAAACTGAGATACAATGTTTGTTATCTATTCAACTTTTTTTTTAAACATTACTTTTCTAGAGCTTTAACATTTCCTAAATAATGACAATAAATGTCTTTATGTGAGTCTAGTCTCGATCTCAAATTCTGCATGTGTACTAAAACTCAATGAGCTGCAGTTGTTTGATGAAATGTACCTGGCATTTATCAATAGCTGCAATGAAAGCTAACCTCCTCCCATGTCCACTGAGGCTTATATTCAGCCCATTGATTTCTGGCCAGGCATTTGCTCACCCCAGTCGAGGTCCAAATGCAATTTAAGTGTTGTGTGGCAACGTGTTTGTAGCAAGAACCTTACATGGTGTGGTCAACAGCCTGAGGCAGTGAATGAGCTCTCAAGTGGCAAACAGCAGCGAGACGCATTTCCTCTTCCAGCTCACCTCACGCCTCCTCATCAAATTAAACGATAGAGACTGGAGGGCTTTCTGCGGGCCTTCAGCGTGCTTTCACCCTTCCATCTCTAAGAGGACGAGGCAGGCCGATGACAAACACTGCTGCACCGCTCTCACATGTGGAGGTGTGTGTGTGTTGGGGGGTGTTCTGTGTGTGCAGGGAGGCTGTACTTCAATTATTCCATATAAAATGGCCCCAGCTCTCGACCCTCTACTTCAGGAAATTAAATTTCAAAATGGGCTGTGGTTACGCCAGCAAAACAAAGGCGCTTAATGATTAAGGGCGGATTTTAATAATGACAGATTTTCTACACAGGCCTGCAAAATAAGGCGAGGTGAACGATGTAATTCTCAGGATTTGAAAGGTTGGCGAATTAAAGGAAAACAACAGTGAAAGCAGGATAGCGAACTTTATCTGATACGACATCTAGGATGCATAATGGAGTCACCGAAGTCGCTGTCATGTAGTATCTATTGGTGTTGCAGCGCATGAGACCAGATACTGCTGAGTGATACGGCCACTTTAACAGCCAAACTGTCACAACAAGCTGCTAACATGAGCTGCTAATGAAGACTTTTGTGCTCAAAAGCAACTCAAAGCACACAGGCATGTTTGAAAATTGCACATTCTTTGTTCAAGAGCATTGACACGAAAGTCACCGAGCGTCTGCACGG
The DNA here is from genome assembly GCA_003999625.1 of Oryzias javanicus. NCBI lineage: Eukaryota > Metazoa > Chordata > Actinopteri > Beloniformes > Adrianichthyidae > Oryzias > Oryzias javanicus. Next base: position 29,189,132 of record CM012439.1, read on the forward strand.
GATGAATCGGCTGAGGGAATAATTGCTCCTGGAAAGTTGATGGACTGTCAGGAGTCGCACCAACTTGTTTCCTCTGTTCTCTTTTCCTCCCCTCCCGCCAAGTGACATAGACAGACGCTACGGAAGCACCTTGTGCTTGCCGTGGATGGAGATAAACTGCATATTGCATTCTGTTTCAAGTGTTACAAATCTCTTGCAATAATATAGTAAAATATGTATTATTCATTGGCGCTACAGTGATGGAAGGGAGGGATGAAATATGCACGGGGCACGTGCTATTTCAACAGCCGGCGTTTTCCGACGTGTGATGGTTGATGAGTGAACATCACATTGAGTCTCGTGTTATAAAAGGTAAGGGGGGGGACGACGGGCAGGTCGGGGTCCACTTTATAGTTGGCAAAATAAGCAGAATACTTGTGGAGAAAGGATGCTGGTGTAAATAAGCATACATTTTCAATCTCCTGTTTGATGAGAATCCATTTGTGGTCCCCAGGTGTGACAAACAAAAGGTTGGATGTGTTGTTGTGTATGAACCTAACAAGTTTTGCTTTATTTCCCATTGAGATTGGGTCTGCAGTGAGTGTGAGATTGGGGTGCTGCTGGTGCCAACTGAGTAATTTTGCTGCCTGTGCTCTGCAGAGAGTATAATTGCAGACCTTAAAAATAGCCACCCTGCTTTGGCACAAATGAAAAGCTTGAGGGAGTGCATCGGAATTATCAGTTCTGTGAGCAGAAAAAAACTATTTGTATGCATCTGTTTACACATGGGACAAGCATGGTTGCCCATTAGACTGAGATGTTTATAGAATGGGAGACATAAGCAAAACAGCAACTTTCTGAGGAACGTCATCGTGGCAGAGTAAATTTATGACACTGTGTAAAACAGTTCCTCCTTTTTTAGGGAACAAATTGTATTTTTGGTTGGTGATTTCCAAGTGTTTTACTACTGGCCTGGAGGCTTGTGTGAATGAGTAATAGAAAAGTTAATGGCTTCATCCTCGCCCACCTATTATTATTATTTTTTTCCCATTTTGTGCCTTGTACATACAAAAAAAAAAAAAAAGGAGAAAAGAATTATGAATAGCAGCTACCCAATTATACCAGCATCATCAGGAATTTATGCTTACATTATTGAGATGCTACACTGTTTTTCCATCATAAAAACACAAAAAATGAATCCGAAACTTAAATAAATAAATTTACATTTCCTCTGGGTGGCAGCTAGGCGCTGGTTCCTAATCATTTAGCAAGTTTCCCTCCAGAAGTAATGGGAAGCCCTGACCTAAAGCCTCTCTGTCAGCCCATTAGAGAGTGTGGACAGTATTGCATCAGTGCTTCTGCTGTTCTGCCACTCACAAACACCCGCTAGAATAAACACAAACAAGCCCTGAATGCTACCCTTCCTGCTCACATACACTCGCAGCCAGGCAAGATGAAGTTGGGGCATTGATTTTATAATGATGCCCTGGCTGCTTCCAGCCATGGAGGAATTGGAGCTGGCTGAGCCGAGCTCTTGGTGTGTGGAGAGTTTTTTGGAGGGGGGCCCTGCTGTTCTGCGGTCCGGCAGAGAGGCCGGTCGGGCCGCAGACGTGTGCAGTCGGTGGATCCAGAACATGTAGAACATGGAGAGGCAGTCGTTCCCAACTTTACAGAAGCACCCTGAGCCAAGCGTCCCTCGTCAGCACACACAGACCTGCAACTGCCAATCAAAGCAGCCCCGGGCGCTGCCACTGCCTTGTGTGCATAAATTTACATGTATTTGCATACAAATACACTCGTTTAGCAGACCCACTTGGCACTCACCCCAAATGGCATTTTCTCGCTTCCTCTATGTCTATCTCTCACTTTTTGCTCATCTTATCCTTTTACAAGCACTGATAAGAGCGAGAAAATAATATATTAACCCCTCTCCCACATAAACCCTTCTGGCACAAATTACACGTTAACATGTATGTTTGTTTTCAGTCGCAGACAGGAAAATTAGGCCAACAAACAATTTGGAAAACAAGCAAACAGAATAAATTTTTTTTTTTCCAATTGGACATTTGTGAAAACGGCCTTTCTAGTTCGTTATTATCCAGGCTTTTATCCGTTCAAAATGACTTCAAAGTTTTACAACAGTTTATGAGTTATATAGCATGCACTAACATGGCTACATTATTCATCAACATCTTTAAAGTCTTTTGCACGTGGTTCAGCCTCAGTAGTCCACAGGGAGCTGCGGTACTTTCGTACAAATTTAAATTGCATGTTGGAAGACAAGAAATTCAGTTAGTTATTCATCCAGTTTTGGCTGCTATGAAGGTGAGTAAAACTGAGGAAAAAAGCAGGGGTACATGAATTTTTCACCATGATCCGTCAATCAGGGCACCCTACAGAAAGCCCTGCAGGGATTAATAAGTAAAGAACAGAAAGGGCCACCAATTGCCCTTGGCAAAAGTTTTGCCTTTCAGTAATTGGCTGGGATTGCAGCTTCAGAGTCAACTTGCCAAGCATATCAGCTTAATGAAGGTTACTCTGCTGCTGTTGCAGCGTTCTCACACATTTTACTGTTTCCAGAGATGTCAATAGTGCTCACCTGGTACATCATTGAGTACAATCTTTTCTCTAAAAGATTTATCCTCCTGAAATAATCCATAGATTTGTGATTAGCACTTTTTTTTTTCTTTTCCAAACAGCTTAAAAAAGTCTTTTATATGTGCATTCAACCAAATGAAAACTGTTTATCAACTGAATGGAAAAAAAAAAAAAAAGAAAAAGTCCTCTGTCACTGTAGCCATAGCAAACACTTACCTGCACAGACATTTCCAGACAAAGTTATCTTGGGTTTTGAATGCATGGCAAGGACTGAAAGAGTTTGACCACAGCATCCAGAATTCTGCACAGGTCACAACACTCCATAGCATCCTCTCTCAGCAACATCTGTGACTGACAGAGCTGTGCTTTCCAAGGACACAAACAGACATGTCCATGAAATATTCGCAAAACTTTTATAAAAGCAGAAGTTTTTTTCAGTTTTCAGTTATGAAGAATTCGTGTGTGTTAACAGCTTGTCAAGCAGGACAAACAGGAAAAGATTTCCATTCAGTAATTACCAAAGCAATTTGTTGTGTACTAATTAGGCCTGCACAATACAACGCAAATGTATTGACATCGCAATATCAGCCTGTGCAATACTGAAAAAGATGAATTAAATTGGAATAAATGGTCACCTTATATTGAAGCATTCGAAAACAATCTTATGTCAAAGTGACATATTCAATAAATTACTTTTCATCAATCGGATGGACCGATTATCTTAAAAAGTTAAAGCCCCATTAGTTGTCACACAGCTTGATGTGTGAAATTTGTTCACTGCATTTGGCCCATTCCCTGGGGAAGGGGTGAACTGCAGACACAGCCGCACTCAGGAACCATTTGGTGATTTAACCCCCAAATCCAGCCCTTATGGCCGAGTGTCAAGCAGGGAGGGACCTCATTTAGAGCCTTTGGGATGACTCGACCTGGATTTTAACACACGACCTTCTAGTGTCAGGGCGGACGCCCTATCAAAAGGCCACTGAACTGACGACCATATTTACTCACCTCCTACGTAGATATGTACAATTTAAGTTCTGTTGAATGATATTGCACATCACAAGTTTTTCTAATACTGTGCAGCCCTAGTACGAATACAATGAGAGAATACAATGGGCAAAAATATCAAATATTTACTATATATGCTAAAACTTTTGATAAAAACTGTGGCCTTGAATTCATCCCTGGAGCAGCGCAGCTTTATAGGAAAACAAAGATTCATGAGATAATTTGTAATAGTTAAAACATCAAGAGATAAAATGTGATTTTTTTTTTTTTTTTAAGGAAACATAATCCTGTAAATATTCTTCATATTTACAGAGCCGTGTATGACCACAAAACTTTACAGCAAAAAAATTCCCAAACAGACAAGACAAACAGGGATTTATTTGGCTTCAATGTAAATAGCAACTTTTGCCAAAACCCACACACAGCATGTCACATTCCTCATGCCAGCTGTCAAGCATGGTGGTGGAGAATTAATGATTTAGGTCTGTTTTGCAGCCTCTGGATTTGGGCATCTAGCAATCATTCTAAATCTTCTAAAAGTATTGTTATGTGTGGCATTTTTTTTTTTTCCAGGTGAACACGTTTTCAGCTGGAATTGTAAAAAATGGTCCCAGGCAACCGAAGAAAACATTCTTGCAATAAGTTGCTTGGGGAAATTCAAAACTTAAATCTGGATCTAATTGATATACTGGGCCAATACTGTACTTGGGGATGGAAATCATAAACAAAATTTTCCTGAAAATATTATTTAAAATGTCAATATACAGTGTTGTAACCCACAATATAATGTTTCTCATGTACATCAAGCTAAATGTAAAGAAAAAGCACATTTTATACTATTCAGAGTCATAAATATTTACAACATATGTATTTATTTTTTTGGTACTGTACCTAAAAGAAGTTATGACAAGTGAAAAAGTAAGAGGACAGAGTTAACCTTTAAATTCAACCTGTTTGTACCTTGAGGACAAGCAGTGAAGTTGTTTTATTAACATGAATGTATGTGTGTGTTTAAATTTACATCCAAACAGCTCTAACCCGACGAGTGTGTGCAGTCGCTCAGGGGTCTTGTTTGTCGTTTCATGCTCCCCGCTGGTCCAGGCAAACGGCTGAGCTCCCTGTCACCATCTCCAACCTGTGTTTCCTTCCTCGCCTCATATCTGAGTCACACACACGCTCAAAGCATCACACGTAACCGAGGGGCTTAGGCTGCCCTGTCTCATCCCATTTCATCAGTGCCTTTGATCCCCAAGCCTCCCAAAAATATACTTCCCCCACCCCCATGCTGTCAGTGTTAACTTGCTGCGATGCTATTTAAGCTTCCCCGTGTGCCTGGAGCATCCACAGCTTTGGCGCTAGCGACTGCCGTCTCCTGATGACAGAGCAGACTGGGGGGGCAGCGGGAGCAGGACAAAAGGCCCCGAGGTAGGCCGCGAGATAGCGATGTCTCATTACTTTCAAGGAAGGGTTAATGTTCACAAACGACCCCCTTCTTACTGTAGCTGTTTGTTATGACAGCTAATGATGTCAGCGGAGGCCCTGTTTGTTGATTTGTCCAAATGGAAGACTAATAAAAAGAGAGCGGATGTAATTAATGACAGAAGGGGGTGTTACTAGGTTTTTTTTTTTTTTTTGGTAGGGGTTGTTACCAACTGAAGCATGTCCTCAAACAACATGGCAGGGCACTTCATAAGCTGGCTTCCCCCCACTCTAATGCCATCCCATACCAAGCCCTGCCATGCCAAGCCATGACACCCCCTTCAGCCCCCAGACAGTACAACCTTTGTGGCCAGGCCTAATTAGCTGTCACAGCAGGTGGAGCAGGGACCGGGGACACTCCGTGGTCTGCTCCCTGACAGCACAAGTCCCTGCAGGACCCTGCCAGACAGTGGCCTCATAGAAACAATGTGTGTGGGCAATGTGTCCATGTGCATGCATGCTTACATGTCTGTTTGTGACTGAGGGGACAGTGCGCTCTGAGAGGATGGGAATGTGAAGGGTATGTCAGGATGCTGTGTACATATACTGCCTCACAGGCGAGCAATGGAGGGACTGTTTTTTTGCAAATGCGAGCAAAAATATATACAGTGTGGGTGTATGCATGCATATGTATGTCTGTGTTCAAGACAGTTTAATTACAATTCAGTTGGTGTGGGTAGAAACAACAGGCTACAGTACAAAGAACCAAAACAAAAGCACAGAAAATGCCAAAGATCACACAAGTCATGATACATAAAAATAAATAAGACAAAGCTCCGGTGTCATCTTTTCTGACAGATTTATAGTCAGAAGCAGATGTGAATTTGATTTATGTGACGCAGATGTAACGTCTGGCACAGATACACAAGGAGAGCAAAAGTAAATATGTAATTTTAGTTGGACGGATGTTTTCTCTGGGCAGATCTGTGGCTATAAACCATCATTCAGCATTCGTTTCCCTTAATAGCGACCCATTTACACGCTTTTCCTCTGCATCATCAGACCCCTGTCACCTCCCTCCTGGCACAATACATTACTTAGTGTGTTTCCCTCCAGCCCCCTGCTGCTTTGTCCCTCTTGGTTGGCTTTGTGCATCCGTTCTGATGTCCCCCTCTGTATGCTCAGGCCTGTGGAAGCTGCAGGAATACTTTACTGATTGCTCCCTTCAGACGCACCAAACACACACACACACACACACCCAGACGCACCCACACATCTGAACTACAGCTCAACACACTCCCCTGGTTTAATCTATTACCATTTTTATGTGGCTCAAATATTCAGGCTGTGTTAACCAATGCATCATTATGAGGCTTATAACTGCAAAAGCCAAAGGATTTATGGGCTTAAATAAATTATGTGATACAATACTGCAAGTTTTATGAGTAGGAAATTTGCAAATATTCTTTTAAATAATAACAATAAAAGACAAATATCTTGGAAGATGTGAGAGAACGATCTCCTTCCCCACTGTTAAAGGCTGAATTTGACTGCACATTAGTCTGAAGCTATCCACTCAATACTTGTGTTTACAATCATCTCACACACATTACATGAGTTGATGGGTTCATGTTTGGCATTTCAGCATCCTGTTTCCCCTCATTGATAATCCTATCAATTTTGTCCATGTTGTACTTGCCGCTCTTTAATGTGGCTCAAATTATTTCAGAGTATGATCACATGTGGTGATGGTCGACGCCGCGCGGAACAATGATAGATGGCGCATTTTCAGCGTAAAATGATTTACACATGGTCACTATACATCACCTCTGATGTTTTGTGAGTAGGTCTATTTGATCCCATTTGGCAGATGGATCCAATTGTCCGTGCTGATATTTGGTTGTGACAGAAAGCAATCTCACGGCAGCCTCGTTGATGATGATGAGTTCTGTTCCATTGCACCAAGATCCAGTCCAATTTCAAAAGCAAATTCAGCCATTCATCTTCCAAATAATTGTGGCACTTTATCAATAGCTCCCAGTCTTTTATCTATCACTTCGATTGATGTGATCATTTTCACAAACAGCCTGCTGTGTTAACGGCGGCTTGAAGCGCACTTGCACAGATGTGTATAAAAGCATTTGTGTGCCGATTTGCTGGCATATGTTCATGTGTGTGCTTGTTAGGATGCATTGTCACTTCAAAAATAAATATTTAATCAATTTTATCAATTGAAAGTACGTGCAGAAACAAACATCAAATCTATTTCATTTTCCATTCAATTTTACATCAGTATTTTCTTTTTTTTTTCTTGTTTTGAACGACTTTAATCACAACATTTTGAATTTAAATCCGCCCTCTTTTGTTTTATAGGACATAAAGAGATTTTTATCTAAGCGTGAAACACAAAAGTAATGATTGAAAGCTGAAGCTAAGTGAGAAAATACAAGCATCTAGTTGGAACATTGCAGCTTTGATAATAAAAGACTACAAAAAATCAATTTGCGTATAGCCAGAACATATAGTCAGTACTTTAGGAACATGCTGTATCAAGGCACAGCAGATAAACAGTAAACAGCATTGAATGTGAAGTCTAAAAAAGCAACAAATAGCATGATAAGCAGCTCATTTGTAGTGGAGGCACTGCAACATTTCTTTTCAGAAAAACTGTGCAAAAGCGATTGGAAATATCTGACAAAATTATCCATAGAGCAATTTCTTACAAGCAAGTTCTTCTTTTCTTTAAAAAAAACTTTTTTTGTATTCCTTATATTCTAACGTTAAGATGAGAAAATGTTCTAAATACTCTTTTCTTCATAAAAAAAAATTTATTTTTTTTTTTGTGCAGATAAATCATATGGCTTGATACATCTGATTCATGCTCTTCTCCGTTATCTCTTACTGTTGACTCCTCTCATCAGCACAGTGGTGTGCACGGGCTCAAGTGAAGACCCGACCAGCAGGTACACCATACACCTTCCACTTATTACTATTCTCTCACAACTCATACTGTGAGCCACTTAAGCTCCGTTCCAGGGCCAGCTCATTTAAATTTGTACTGAGGCCGTGGAGAATGATAGATGCTGCGGAGGAGCCACTGTGTTATCTCTGAGGCTCCTTCTCGGGCTTTTGTGCAAATGTGGGCATACGTCTGCACGAGTAAATGACATTCTCACCTATTTATAATTTAATCTTCGTTCGCGGTAAATGCAAACAGCATGTTGTTGTCCTCTTGAGCGGTTATGTTCTGAGCAGATTTCATCACTTTCCACTGAGACCATGAGAGGCTGACATCATTGCTTAGCAGCTGATAAGATGAGAAAAAGTTGTTTCTGATTCAAAGAAAAAGTCCAAACAGATGTGCTTCGATGTTATTGAAATCAACTGATTTCTGTTTTATATGTTTACTTTTTATCACAAGTTATAAGTAAGTAAGATAAGGATGTTTAAAGACTAACTCCGATTAAACTTTTTTTCTGATTTTAACATGTTCTTATGGTATTTTCTGATGATGGACGACATATATAAAGAAAATTAAGATTAAAATGTTATTTTTGAGTATCGCTTGATTCGAATCAGGAGGAGATACTATTTTTTTTTTAATTTCATTTTCATAGTACACAACAAAAAATTACTTAATATCTTTGACTTTGGTGAAAATGAAACGGGACAGAAAGAGGAAAACGTATTATTTCTGCCCCATTTAACAAAACCAATCAAACTATTTCAACCAAATATATGTCTTTGTCATACAAAATAAAAACATTAAACGGTTGGCAAAAGAAGCCAAACACAAAAGCGAAATAAACAACAAAAGATCAACATAAAGAAATATTAAAATTATAAATCCAATACTTAGATTTTTTTAATAACCTTTTTAAAACATCCTTATAGTTCATATTGTCTGAGCAAACAAAACAAAACAAACAACAGAAAGAAGATTGGAAAAATCCCTGCCCTGCTCCATTCTGATGGAAGCTAGTGTGTGTGTGTCTGGGGGGGGGTGTAAACAAATGGATGACAGGAAGTGGGGGTGGGATTACTCTGAGCCATAACTCAGAGTTCCACTGGAAACACAAAAAAAAAAAAAAACGATTGGATGGGGAAATTTTAAATTACTTCTTTAGAAGGCAAAATATGCATATTTAAAAACTAGTACATGATAAAGTCGAAACTTCGCACAAAGTAAAAAGTGTTTTCAAGTAGGGCTGGGGATCAACAATAATTTCCAAAATCAATATGATTTTGATTCACCAGACCCTGATTTAATTCACGTTTATTTTTTATTCCTTCAATTCAATTTGATTTAATTTTGTTTTTTGCACATATTTTCACACATTCAAACATCTGCTTTCAATTCTTGCATTTTTTTCCAAACTGTACTCTCTCCGGCCATGTTTGTTTCCAACCGAATCTTAAAGGTTATCCTAAGAGGAGGGTAACATCACATGAAAAGGATTTTTTTTTTTTTGTCAGAAAATAATAAAATGGATAAAGATCAATAACTAGTTTAATTATTCAAATCAATTAATCGATTCTTTAAATCCAGCGCTAATTTCAAGTAAAAATTAAAAAAAAATTCTTGATGGATAGACGTTCAGGATAGTGAGTTTTGAGCACAATTTCATTGAATAAGAAGAAAATCTGTGGCTTTTTTTCATTCAAAAAAGCTAAATTAGCCTTTAAACTATAAATATATTCATACATATATAAAATGAGTTGAGAACAGACGCAAAAGTATGCATAAGGTACATCAGAAAAATGTTTTTTTTTTTTGTTCTGCAAGTGTTCTAGCTGTTCCTTTTGCCTCATTTCTTGTTTCTTATTCAACACTTCTCTTCCTACCCTTCCTGTTTTCAAATGTGCAAATATGTACCAAACGCACACACACATAAGGTGTCCCTGCGGCCCACAGAAAGAGCGAGAGAGCAGCTCGCGCCTCACAAGAACAGACCTCATAAAACTCCCTGTCACTTTGACTAATTTGTTAGTCTTGTCTGACTGTGTCGAATCGTCACAACCTCCTTCACCTGATGCACCTCCATGCCGACTCACGCCGTCTTTCCTCCCACCCCCACATTCTCAGAGCAGAAGAGAGACAGACGGGTGGAGGGACGACAATAAAAGTAATGTCAGTGCGCTGCCCATTGGTTTCAGCGATCTACGCAGCGATCCATCCACAGTTGGAGGGGGAACAGAGGCTTTATGGTGTAGACAATAACACAACAGTTTGATGGCTCATCCACTTTTTGCCTTTTGTGAGGCCTCCTGTGTCCCACCTCCACAGGAGGCACGCTGTGTTGGATGCACTAGAAAGAAATGAGGGTTGAGAGCGTGGGACAACTCTGAATGCAGGCCGGACTACAGTCCGCAAAATGAAACTGGGGGTTAAGTAGGCAGCACTTCAGCTCAGCCTCACAAAACCAGAGATCCACTTATTGGTTTACAGATATTAACTACAAGAAATAAAGATATGGAAGGAAGTGGGGGATTTCATGTCAGGAAACTATGAGAAATGCACATTAGAGAGGCAAAAAAACAAACAGGGTGATCCCACAAGGGATTACAGTCACAGCTGAATATCAGGAACTTCCCATTTTCTTATTTGTATTTCTCTAGTGTTTGCTATCGCTAATCAAACCGACCCTCTGTGGTTGGTCTTTAAATAGGAGCTGGGGTTCAAAGTTAAAACGTGCTGCATTTTGCCGCCAGCAGCCCTCTGCTGAGCTGTCAGCACCCCTTCTCACTCCTCCTCACAGCGAAGGCAGACGCAGCCTTCCTTCATGTGCTTTCTGGGGAGATAGGCGGAGTGTGATCACTCCACCTCAATGCCATATCCTGCAACACACACACACAGCAGAGCCAGCTTCTCCTGTCTGGCTGGTCTCACAGGGAGGCCGCTGTGAACTCACACACCAATTTGAGGGAAAGACTCGTTCCCACAGTGCTGGCTCTGTTTTCTTTCCACACAAAAATGAGGGGAAGGATGTCCTGACGTGTGAGCGATGGATCATGGCAACAGTCATTTAGACTACTACAGTATACGCCGTGTTAAATATGCAACTCTTTTTGATTAAAGCTTGGAGAGCAAGTGTATTGTAAAATGTTTATTGCTTATGGACATTTAAAAAAAAAGATCTATTCTTTCCTAGTATTAGCATTTTGAAATATAATTACACAGTACTTTATTATGTTTTATCAAAAACTAACTTCCGAGAAAACTGTTTGGGATTTGCAGGTTTACCATGACCCTTAAGGAAATAAGTTCTGACTGATTTGCATTCAGAGAAAGAGATTAAATCATTAATCCTCTCGAATGACAGTGTGAGGAATGACAGAGGTTAAAGGATTTCTTAATAGCTTTGTAATGATCAAAGGTCAGAGCTTTATCACATCTCAGTTTGGAATGATGCGTCTCTGTCTCAACCGCTGCTAATGGATCGTTGTTGGTTCTATACCAAGAGTCATTCGGCATTACCCATCTTTAATTGAGCTAAAAAAAAAAAAAAAAAGGCCTGTTAATGGCATCAAGAGCTCTAATGAATGCACTGACGGTGAAACTGCTGAATGATAATGAGAGACATCAAACAATGGATGACTAATCAAGACAATGATACCTGATTATTTGAAAGGGTCTGAGATGAAATAACAAGGACAAAGTTAATGACGTGCAAGATGATGTGGTAAAGCAGAATTATGGCTGTAATTATTTCAGTTATAAAAAAAGTATACAGTTCATCAAAGAAAGCAAATATGAGTTTTACTTATGCAATAGTGTGGAGATAATTACTTCTGCACATGCATTAATCCAAATTTTATTTACTATTTTCACTAAGCACAGATGTGGGTGCTCATAGATACGATCTCTGTTCATCTCACAGATGCCACATATTAGTGAACATGGAATCATTCAATTGGCTTCTGCCTTGCTTTTTACATTTTTTGCACATATAAATGTTTATCATATTTCTTTGTGTCAGCCTAAATATTTTTTCATGTGTATTGATGACTGATATCACGTTCAACTCAAATCTAAGACATAGATAAGGGTTCATCTCCTAATCTTGCAGCTATAATCTTCATTTACCATAACAACTAATTTGTTGACACTTAGTGTAGCTGCAGAAAGACACAATTATTTAGTAGAAATTTATCAGTATACAAAGCAATTGCTTGGACTATTCTCTGACTGTAACTGGGTTTGTTTTCATATGAAGTAAACAAAAAATAAATGCACAAAACTGAGTTAATAGATACAATTTGCGTGATTACAGAGAGCTATTTTTCTTGGTATGCACATTTTTATATCATGTTTGTAATAGTTTTATGCTTAAAAGGAATCTTCTTAGTCAGTTAATTAACTTGTAAAGCCGATTCAATGCACATTTTTTCTAAAATCTTACCAAACACTAGATCAAGTTTTGGTTCAAAACCGTGTTTGGCCAGAGTCTTGACTTCTCCCTACCTCTACATTTAGCTTTCCAAATGGAGAGTTATAGAAAAATATTGTCTTCGAATTTGAATGTTGCTCCCACTCGATGACATCATCAATAGTCGCCGACCAGCTGCGTTAGCATGAAGCTGCTAGCAATCAAAAATACATAAAAACATTGATTTTATAACTTTAAAAAGGTCATGCTAAAACAAAAAAATATTACTTACATTTAAATGTAAACTTCTGTACATCAGAGCACACCAACGGAAGAAAAGCGATTCTCCAGGAGCACCCTTACAACAGAGGGCTTGCCATCCCTCATCTGCGAGGGTTAGCCCTTAAAAAGACTATTTCGGACAACCCCACTTCTCAAAATGCCAGGGAAAGAATTTGGATTCGGCCTGAGAGTCTGGTAGCATGATAAGGATAAAACCCTCGACCAACTATCCAATTTGCATTGCATCAATTTTATCAACCCTATGTAGAAGGAGTTTGGTCAAACATGGTCAAAGTCAAAGAGTGTCCCCTTTAGTCTTTGACTTTGCTTATCTGCTATCAGTCAAACACAACAGACAAAGTCACACAGACTGAACTGCATGAAAACATAAACACAAGTGCGTATGCTCTGAATTTTACCCACCATAATTTATGATAAAAACAAACCAAGTTTCTTTCTTCCTCACTGTTGGTTCACCATCTGTCTTTGACTCCAGCTAACTTTTTGTCATCAAAACAGTCTGAAAACTATAGATTTCCCCCCTGGAGACTATATCAGAGAGAGAGAGAAAAAAAATGAATGTTTAGACATAAAAGAAATAGAGCATGAAGAAAGGGAAAATACAGACAAAAAGCGAGGGGAAGAATGAGAAAGACATAAAAAAGGAGAGATGAGGAGAAAGAGAGATGGCCTCTCTAAGTGCAGCTGCACAGGGGCACAGAGCTGTGAGTTCCCCGGCAAGACAGCATGAGCTGCCTATTTGTCAGCATTGATCAACCCATTAAGGAGCAGTGGTGGGAAGCATATTGGTTTTGGAGGCCAAAGGGGCAGGGGGAGACAAAGATAAAGCAAGACGGGGGGTGGTTGAACTCTCGGCAGCTACACATCTGCAGGATGAAAAAGCCCACAGTCCTCATCGCTAGGATCTATGCAGTTCATCTCACTGTGCCCAAATAGAAGGTAGTAGATGTTGTTTGTCTTACAGCGTCTCTTGAGGCTCTCCTGCATATGTTACCATGGCTTTCTGTCACTGCAATAATAATAATAACAAGCTGGCTAGTTTCTCAGACATGAGTGTCACTTGTCATTTTCTTCAGGATGTGTGTAAATGTGTGTGTGTGCACAAAGGGCGGTTGGAGGAGTGGGGGTGAGTCCTGGCCCAAGGGGAAAGCAGGCAGCTTCTTCTCCTAGTCTCTGATGAATTCATATAATTAACTCTGCCTTGATCTGTTGGCTAATCCTGCACTCAGTAATAAGGGATTAAAATGTCACCTAAGCCACCTGCTGTTATTGAGCCCCAAGACTTTTGTGCTTCTGTGTGTGCATCAGAATGTGTGAGCAAAGACGGAGAGACGGAAGCCAGAGAAATGATAAGAGTAAAGTGAACTTAAGAAATGGCCACGCTGCAAGCCCACTAGTCAGACATTCCAGCTGTCTGCTCACGAAAATGTATGTAAAGGACACCATAAAGTTGCTCAGAGAAGCATCTTAATGCCAACTTTATGCGCCCGAGCACCACTTACAAGAACATCGTTTGGCAACATACTGAAAGCCATAATTTGGCAAGAAGATGAAGCAGAAGTTTCAGCAGACCCATTCTGAAAACTCATTTTCACAATCCCCAAAAAGGGACATGAAAGTGGGACATGCTGGAAGGTGGGAGTGAAAAAAATCTCTCTTCTTTTTTGAGTCACCTCCTTGGACCAAGTAAAAGGGAAAAAAAAAGAAGAAAGTGAAGATTGCCAATTGGTTGGCGAGCAGCCTGTGGACCGATGACCAGCTTGGCTCACAAGCCTGCCGGCCACCTCCACTTTGTTGCTTAGCAACCCCAAGTGCACTTTTTGGTTGTTAAATGACTCTTGTTGCTGCAGTGGCTCAGGGGCTCCTGATGAAGCCTTCTAACCAGTCCCTGCCGTTTAAGACTTGGAAGCTGACTGATCACTGAACAGGGGTCTTGGGACTTCAGACTATCATAAACCCCTTATGTGGGACCATTTCTGTCCCTAACCCGAACAGCTGTCAACACACTCACACGCACAAAACGCACACTCTGCACTTCCTAACTTACCGCCTAAAATGTTCCGACTGACCTTAATTCTCTCCGCAGCAGGCTCACATACATCAATGCTTCACCCTCCTTGGGCTTTATCTAAGACTCATATGTAAACATCAGTGCAATATCGATGACTGTTATCCAAGCATAAATACTGGTGCAAAACCGCTGCCCATTTGAGGCTTTAGAAAAATGGCAACAATAAGAGAACCATTACCCTTTGATCCGCACAATAAAGACAAAATTACAGGATTACATATTTAGTCCATCTATCTCTCTGAGCCAGCCTCCAAGTGAGTAATGGTCAAAACGGAAATAGTTTGGCAATCATTCAAGATCATAACACAGTTTGGTTTTGCTACACATTAATCAAGAACTTCTAGTGGTTTGTTTTCTAGGCTGAATGAGTTATTGTGAGTCCTCTAGGAAAAATAGTGATAATTCTTTATTCAAAATGACAGAAATGACCCAACAATGGGACCAATGTGAACTGAATGCTTGATCTTTACTTTTAGTTCTATACAGGGCACAACTCCTATATTGTTGTTGGTGATGATTTCAAACATTACTGTGTTTGCTACTTCTTGTATCTTTCTTTTGGTTTGCCCTGCATCTGTCATTTTAGTGTGGTTCCAATGTACCAGCATATTGCCAGGGGACTACAATATGTCCCCAGGGTGTCACCATGTATGAGCTTGTCTATACATGTCCACTACTCTGAGGTCTATATTTAGCCATGGTTTGAGCTCATGTCAACTGCTGTCAAGTGCTGCCTCCCCTCAGGGTCCAAATCCCACTGTGTTACCATGGCTGACTGATATGAGTGGGTAGTGCGGTGTGTCAGACGTTGGTACGCTCGCGTTACACCTGTCCTAATGACCTAGTTAGAAATACCATTGAGTCTGTGAAGCACTATGCCAAATGGGATGAAACAGGTTTTCTCCCTAAGACGTAGTTTTCTGGGGTGGGGGTGGAGTCCTGACATGTTTAGATTTTCTCATCCAAACTCAAAAATGAAGGAATCAGCGGAACATTCTCTGATTATCATGAATTTTACAAAATTTAATTAAAAGAAGATGATAACCATTGCAAGTTATCAATTTTCTAGAAATGTTTTAATTTGGTTTATTGATGAGACTTACTAAAGCTTGTGTACAAACACTCCAGGCATATGTGGTGTGTTCAATGTGCTGAAGATGGGTTTTTGAACATGTTTTTAGCGTATGGTGTTCACAGTGGTCTTTACTAGGGCATGTACTTACAGGTGGAAGAGTAATGGTGCGAAATGTCACAGCAGTGCAAATCTTGTGAATCTTGGTTCAGGATTTTTCTCACACCACTCTATTTGATATATGAAAGACTTGGAATGATATAATTCCAGGCAGGCACAAATCTCAATTCTTACTTTCTCCTTCGTGATCGATTTTCAAACAGTTGACACTATCAAAGCCAAGTCCCAGATTGGTCAAAATTTAACTGGTTACACTATCAGGATGTGTTCAATGGCGTACGTTTTCTACGAGAGCCTGAAAATGGACTTATAGCTTGCGTAGCGAGAGTTTTAAACATGGAATCCCAAAATACGCATATACGCAGATTTACATAGACTTTTTTATTGGAAATGGTTTCTTGAAGGCATGTTTCTGAGCCCAGTGTGAACCTGAATTAGATGGAGTTGTCTGACCATTGTTGTATTGAGCTGGTTTGAATGGAAAAAAAAAATGTCTTCCGGATAAGGTAGCTAGAGAGAAGGTTGTGGGAGAGGAATTGCTTAGGGTCAGGGATGAGAGAGCTACAGCCGGTGACTAGAAGTCTGGAGCCAAGAGGGGACACGACGACCAAGGGTCAGGCAGAAAGGACCTCTCTCTGTGAGACTAGGAGGAGCTGATGTAATGGCATTAATCTCTGTGTGCCATCTGACACCCAGTGTGGCTCCGTCATTGAAAAGTGCTAATTCTGCTGAACTGTGAGGGGAATTCAGGCATCTCTAGAGACATTACCCTGGATTAATTAAACATGCTGGCATGGAATCTTGTGCTGAATTGTGTCTTTTAACAACAACATCACAGATTCCTTTTGGTGCTTGCCGAGATTTAAAGAGCAGGGCAGACGCACAGATCAGGAGCTTTATTATTTATGTTTTCCTTTTTTCGTGGTCTTTTCTATCATTTTAATCTAATCTGGGATTTCCCATTTTCTCTCTTTCCTTCCACGTTTACTTTTTTCTCTCCAGATGAACCGGCCCATCCAGGTGAAGCCAGCCGACAGCGAAGGACGGGGAGGTAATTAACCTTCTTCTTTTCTCTGGTGAACACTTCCCTTAAAAACACACGCGTGCACTCTCACAAACACACAAATACACTGCAACATTGTTCATGCAACTCTTAATATTCTGTTCTCTCGAGACTCTCTGGGAGTTAGTAGAGTACTCTGTAATATAGGTCACTTGCTTCTATTGACTTCCCATCTGTGCCAGCAGAGGGGCTGTCTCAGGTTCAGACGCTCAGCGCAGTTCAAAGACGAGGCAGACAGACACGAACAAAAAGAAAAGAGAACAAAAAAAGTAAGGAAAAGTCCTGCAGTGGAGGGGATCCAAACTGAAATCTTCACAGAGATAGTAAAGTCTCTTTACAGACAATCGTAAAATACTCCATAAACAAAGACTGTTACACTGTTTTAGAGTAGTGCAACCACACAAACCCCAAGACCTTGGGTCTCTATCAATTCAAGAAATCTTCATATGATTGTAAAGCATTAGTCAGCAGAATTTATTTTGTTTGGGATACCTGGTATCAATGTGATAATTTTATTTCAAGTCATATCTTTAAATTTGATTTACTACCAAGTACCAAGTATGAATGAGGTTTGAATGAATAATGGATATTCACTGTAAGCGCTTCGAGTGCCTTGAAAAGCGCAGATAAATCTAATCCATTATTATTATTATTATTAATACCAAAACTACTATTGCATACTAGTGGCTTCCAGAAAGCTTTCTGACCATATGTCTAAACTACCTCAGGTGACTCTTTTTAATGCATTCTCAGATTTGGAGAGACCATTGGGTTTGACGTTATTTTTCTGGTCCTTATCTTGGTTTTATAGCCCTATACTGAAACCCCCCCGCTGTCTTGCCTTTTGTCCAATGAAGCCAAATGAAGGCATTATGTGAGAGACTCCAGGGATCCTAATCCAGCCCTGAGTAGAATTGGTCTGTAAAACACCTTTCCATGCCATCTAATGCAAGCATCTTAATTAACAATCTTTGGATCCAATTAATTACCAGGAAGTGATCATCTGACACTAAGCTTCTCTCTTCACCTGAATGTCCAGGACAAATGCCTGTGAAACTATGTGACTGTAAAATCAATAATCAATCTTTGAAGTGGCCCATCCTGGTGCCGCATGGTCTTTTAAGACATCTACAATAGGCCATTGTATTTGTTATAGACAAGCTTATTAGTGGCACAAAGGTACAACAACAAATGACTATACTTCTTTCCAAATCAGACAGGTTTTTGATCCAAATCAGTTCTGTCAGAGTTTTCTATAGTCAGCTACATGAGAACTGAAGTGTTGTGGTAGTACAGGGACTCTAAAAAGCTATGTTGGTGGAAGTGTCATCTATAGCACAAAGTGAGGTTCTAAGACTTTCAAATCAGGAAAAAGTTTTTTGTAAAACACAAAAAAACATATTTTTTCAAGATGGTGAGCGCTACTAAAAAACCTTATTCAACTGACCCTGAAACAGGGAATGTGCGTTTTATCCTACATAAGGAAAGGATGTCCACATCAGAAACTGTGGTAGCGTAGGAGTGAAGACACAACTATCTCAAGGGTCAAACTTACCATAACAATTTTCTTTGTATGGTTTTGGTGCTTCATTAAAATTTACTGTTATGCCTGATTTACACAGGTCTGTCAGAGTGCATCTTCCTTATGTTATGTTGAGACAAAATGTTCAAGAGCTCTACTTCCAGTAAGTCAACACATTGATTTAACAGCAAAAAGCCAAAAGGCAGTCAGGTCCAGGTTTCAAATTAAAGACTTTTATTGTACTTTCAAAATAAAATGTTAGAAAACTGTATTTATTTTTAAGGTGACATTCCCTTGCAATGCCCCATAATACCCCAGATAAAATTTATAAAACCTATTAATAAAAGTTTTTTAAGCACTAAAACATAATTTATGACACTGAACATTCATTACACAAGGATTAAATGAGGAAGGAGAGGGTATTAGGCCAAATTAGGACAGACCACTACTCTGAAAGTCACGTTGAGTTTCAATGGAGTCAAAACACAACAGAGACAATATAAGCTAACTGATGGTTGAGATTCCAACTCTCCATGCAGCGCAAGGGAGACTCACAGCAGACGGACCAGCATAAAGCCAATATTAAATTGGGTTTTAATTCAAAACCCACAAAGAAAACTTTGCTTCAGGACTCTTTAACACTAAAGAATTGGTCCTGACAATAGACGCAGTGCAGTAAATGAGCACCCCCCAGTGAAAAATTAGTGATTCATTAATTAGTCAAATAAAATTCATAAAGCAAAAGAAGATGTTTCCCAAAGTGCTGTACTGTAAAAGACAATGAAAAACACATATTCAGTTTTAATGGCAGGTGTGGTCAGGTTAGCAATAAAACCATGTTTTCTGATAATTGAGCTCAGTGGAAACAGGGTGACCCAAATGATCTCATTTGGGCTCATCACTATATACGCACTACATAACTTAAATGTTTAACACACCAGGATATATAGCTTTTGCCTACATTTTCTCACATAACTTTTCTAAGATATCTGCGAGAGTAAAAGCATAAAAAAACCCTAAAAACTGGTGACCTAATTTAACTTTTGCCAAAACAAAATCTAAAAAAACCCAAATTAATGACTTTTCACTATACATTCCATAACACCAGTTATTTTTTATATCATAATTAAAGCTAGACATGTGGGTTGTTATGTAACCTGTGGTATAACTTAGTGAAAAGCTATTAATAAACAATCATTTATGAGCCTTAGTGATTACTGAAGTTTGGGAGATAAACTCTGACAGGAAAAGATTGATCTATGTTTATCGCATTCTCTCTGCCCTACCCAGATTTTCTTTTTGTATTCTTGCTCATCATTACACAACGATTCTGTGATTTTAAATTCCAAGATGAACACAATAGACAAATGTACCCATTTTCTTTTTTTTTGCATAATGATGCCTACTTAAGTACAAATTCTAATTTTAATTTATGCTAATCTGCTTTGCTCTGTGCTAAATCTGTTGCACAGTTTCTTTTCAGCAGCTATACACTGACTGACATAGTGATTGACTATATCATTTTGAAGCGATTTGTGACTAACATCACTGAGGTTAATGCAGATTAAGCCAGTTAAAGATTTACACGGGCTGGATCCAATCTAATTGGACTGTTTTGTGTCAGCCCCGTGCTTTCATTTTAGAGTGGTGATTTAGACTGGCTAGGTCAGATTAGTCTGAGCCACTTTACTGATTTATGTGGTCAAGTGTGATTCAGATGGTCTATTTCCATTGCCACACACACCCCAGTGTAGATCTTATTTTTGTCATGGTGGCACTTTAATTAACGGCCATCTAAAAACAGGAAAAGTCTGACCGACAAGGCCTGGGAGAGAGCCAGTCGTCACTCTCACCCAGATGAATTGCATCTCTGGTTTTAAGAGAGGACGATGGATGATGCCCAATATCAATTACTACCCTTTACTGTAGAAAAGGGAAGGCTGAATAAATGAAAAACAGAGGTTTTAACATTAGCACAGTGGCTGCCAGTCCGCCAGACAAACTTTCTATGTGGAAGCACAAGATAGGGAACAGCGCAGAGTGAAATAAGACCAAGTCGACAGGCCCCAACAGAGATATTGAGCATTAATGGCAACAGGAAGTCAGCAGACAGGTCATGGAAGTAAACCACAGTCACAGCTGACAATGAAATGAGATTTACTATGAAGGCTTGTGGTTAAAGGAAAATAGACAGCCAGGCTAGGGTTGACTATGGGGGAGAAACCAGACAAAGATTCATCTGTGGACGGCTAAGGGCCAGTCAGGTACACCAATCCCAGAGGGGCTACTAGGCTGTCAAACCTAGGACTGAGCCAGGACATTTGCACCTCTCGAATGGAGTAACATTTATCACTACAAAGACATCTGCAATTATCTGTCATGGAAGCCTGTGCAGGGTCTCGAATTACGTGCCTGTGAAGGTATTAAGGCCCATTACTCCATTTGAAGGCTTCAGTAGCCCCTCTTTTGTTCATTCTGTACCCGTGAGATGCCGTATCTCTGGGGATATGGGACTGTCAGGAGCAGAGGTAAAGCCAATGCTCATAAAGTGAGTGAAGGGGGAGCTGGCACTGCGGATCACAAAGCTGATTCTCTGACTGTCTATTACAGTGACTCACGTCTGACTTCATTTTTCTTCTCAGATTTTAAAGGCACTGCCGAAAACACTACTGGAGGCCTCTTAGTCACTGCATTTGTGTGTTGTCCCTCAACTAAACTAAAGTCTTCCACAAATTCTCTTTCTGGCCATAGCATTTTGATAGATTTTTTTTGCTTTGAGTTTCTTCTGTTCCTTCTTACCTCTCTGATACAATTCACCAAATAGGAATAGAAAGACAGTGGTTGTGAGTGGAAGTGAGATTCAGTACAAGGTCCGTGGAGGAATGCGAAAGAGTGAGGGATGGGAGACAGAAAGAGCGAAAGGGGAAGAGATGACAGGATGAGAAAGTTAACGGAGGGTGATGGAGGCAGCTGAGTGAATCTCAGCAGTAAATCATCTCAGAGCCGCCCTATCCCTATCTCTGCCTCGCCAGGAATCCTTTTCCCTCTGACCTTGTCTGCTGCTGTGTCTGTGAAGGAAAGATGGGGCCAGATTATCCATGATTGGAGATGGCTATAATCTAAACACAATCTTGAACCAGGGCCCACTTCTCAAACCACTACTAATGAGTAGAAAGATGATGAGTCAGCCAGAAACACCCTCTCATTTTACTAACTCTGATCAGATGGGTTAACCTCTGTCTTGAGTACCCACCTTCATCAACAATGACTTTGCTTGCTATGATCAACCCAGAGTTTTATCTTAGTGGATTTTTTTTTTCACTTGTCAAATCTGTGATTATCCCTACAGGATTTGGTCTGGATATTTGGTGATGTAGCTTATATGCTAAACATTAACAAATTTGATATAGATCCGCTACCATCTGAAGGACTACAGACTGCAGATGCCCAGTGTATGCCTAGACTTGAATTATTTTAGGAATTTGTTGGACCTTTAAATTATTCAAAGGAAAAATATGTTTTTTTTCTGTAATGTTCTTTGAGGATTCTAATTTTTTGGCTGCCTCACATTACCAGGGTCAGCACAACAAAGTCATTTACAGAGTGGCTCAGCAGATTATACACGGGTGCCCTTCTTGTCTAGGAATGGACTTGAACCAGCAACTTTCAGACTTTGAACCCAGAGCAGATCTGGGCCAGAGCCCAAGATATGAGAAGCATTACAATGAGAGTCACAGACCATGTGCATATGGTATATATGGTATGTGCTCCATCTTTGAAGAAGTTTGGATTATTTTTATGGGAGAAATGCAGACACGCTGCCAAAGACTCTCGGATGACGTCATGAAATGGGCGGCACCCACACGCATTGGCAGGTGGAGCTTCAGGAATTGAGTCATTTAACTTACAGGTGGGAAAAAAACTAATGAAAATGACTAATATTTCACAAATAACTTGTTTTTTTAGTGTGTTCCAAATGTAATATATGATCATATATATGGACATAGTTTACTCTGAAAGGCTGAAGAAAATCATGTTGAGGCCCATTTAAAGCAGCTTTTCACTAATATGCAATACTTTACTAATATAAAGTAATTTTATTCGGTGCAAAGCCACTTTTCTCCCCGACAGCTGATTAATGTTGATCGCGTGTAGGGTTGAAGCTGCGTTCAAGCTGCGTTCAAACGTAAACACTGGTCCGTAGCTAAAGCTCCAATGTAGAAGTCTTCACAGTTTTACATGTCTGAACACTTTTGTTAATATCCTTTTAAAGTGGCTGCAACTCTGAAACCTCGCAGAATTTCAGCTTCGGGCTACTTAAATGAGAGAAAAGTCACAGTTTTGAAATAAAATTCCAAAAAGTTCTGTTTTAAAATGTATATATTAAATTTCAAATAAAATAAAAGCATGTTTTTGTCCAGATTCCATGTTATAGCTTTCTCTTATGAGTTTGGATATTAAAAAAAAAACAAACAAAAAAAAAAACCACTCCATGCATCTGTTCGAGATGTGGTCCTTCTGTCAAATGTTAAAACCCTTTTTTGCCCATGAGTCAAAAATTTTGCCCATTCCTGCCAAATATGCTATCAAACCAATGTTAGGTGTATTTTAAAGGCTGGGTAAATCCCATTATAGGTTTACTTTGTATTGGAATACACATCACAGGATTTGTATACGTTCACTTTTACCTCACTAGACATTATTTGCCCAACTAAATAGCATTTTTAATAATTGATGACTAGATCTCCCATCTGAGCCTTTTTCATGTCCATCTGCACCTTTTATTTAACAGGTGTTGGTTTAACAGGTTATATATATATTTTGTGCCAGCCTGCTGCTTCTCACTAGTCTAACCTAAGCTGAGAAGTGAAAGGATTGACAGGACTGCAGGGTGTTAAGCACTATGTTGTCATCCCGTACTTCAACAAGTGGGGAAGAGTGAAAGTCACTGGCTGGTTCAGGCCGGCAGGTCACAAGGGAGAGCCTCACTTTACATGCAAATTAGGCCAAAAAATCCCCCTTGGCCGATGGTCAGGCTGGTAAAACTGGAGAAAAGAAGTAAAGAAAAGTCTGGTAGATGCTGTTTGTACTATAACTGAGACACAGACAGAATATGGGGACTTACCAACATTTTTTCTATTGTAAGTTTAGAATAAATTCTATAGCTGAATAAGTTAAATGCCACTGTAGTGCTGAATAAGCTAAAGTAGGCCACTGTCTTTAACTTAATTTTTTTCTCGACCAGGCTGGTTCTCATAAGTCTGAAACCTTTTATCATTTTCCCGATTATTTAGTTTTTCTCTTATTTATACTAGATAATCTACCTGAAAAATGTGACAGATTCTTTAGTCGCTTGTCTTATTTTTCATAATGAGGCCAACTCACTGAGTGGAGTAAATAATTTAAGTGTCACAAAACATATGTAGGAAAAAACCCACACAGCCTGCAGCCCACATCTGAAGAAGTACAAATAATATAAAAATTAGAGTGGCGCAGTTAGAAGGTTCAAGCATGCATTGTGTGAAGACTGCTGGTGCTTATCAGTTTTTTTTTTTTCTGCATTGTGATCAGATTTTTTTTTTTTTAGACATCACGATTTCTAAATGTACAGGTGTAACACTATACTTTTTCTAAGCAGTCTTCCTAATGGTGCAGTTTCATAAAAGCAAACTGACAAAAATGAAAGCGTAAAACTGATAAACATTTCCTGCCTAATAATACCAAATCTACATGACTAACCTTGTGTGTAATATACGTTTTGGTTATAAGATACTGGTAAATCTAAAAGCAAAGTGTTCTCTTGTGCATTTTTTTTTTAGTTGTTTTGGACATCAACGCTCCCAAACAAACACATAGACAATAAACTTTATTGATCCCAAGGGAAACTGGTGGATATTGTAACCACCTTTGTTCTAGAGGTGTGGTCTAAAAAAATCAGTTTGAACCGGATTAACTCCCCTGATAAGACCACACCTCAAACCCCTTTATGTTTGTTGTTACTTATATTTTGCCTGCACTGTTGTCCAAAATGTTGTTGCAAGTTCTTATTACATAATTTCTACACTTTCTTTTATTTTTTTAACAATCTGCATGATCATTTGTTTTTCTAAAATAGTCATAGAGACTGTCTTGACCTCCTCCTAAATTGCTCTAGATTAAATTTACATTTTGCATGAGTGGAAACCAGAAAAATAAGTAATATTTGCAGTTTATCTTTAAAGCCCACTAATCCCAAACCTAAAGGAACACACATCTTTTTCAAGTCTGTATCTGAAAGATTATGTATTTTTTAAATAATTGCCCGAACATGCAAAAACTCAATGCACTTTAGGAGTAATATAGTCTCTTCTTAACTTATATTGAAATTAACAAATTGAAGTTGAGAAACTGAAAGGCGTTAAAGTGAATTACAAAAGACAAAAAGGTATTAAATCAGTAAAAATCTGCGAAAGAAAAAGAATTATATAAAACCCAAAAAACAAGTTAAATAAATAAAAGATGCTGCTGGACAGAATTCTATTCTTATAAAGGTAATATAGTTTTAAATGGCAATTCAATTTCAAAAAGCAGTTTCTTTTAACCATCCAGAAAAAAAAAAAATCAAACTCAACATGTTTCTAACCAGCAATTCTGTATCCATTACTGGTCTAAATAACTGAAAAACACAAAAATACGACAATGAAAATTTGGAGGTTCCTGGCACAGGATGATCAGTCATTTTCTGTATTTGAGGAAATGTGATACGATTCAGCCAGAAATATGCAGCGCAGAGCAGGAGATACCTCTGGGATCTTTCCTTACCAGAATTGTTTAATCTTGTTTCGTGCCTCTCACATAACATGATGGAAGCTAGTCCCAAAACAGCAGTCACTTTTATAACAAACATTTGGGAAATATTTTGTTAGAACTTCTCAGATAGATTACATTTAAACAATTAGCCTCCTTTCCACAAATGGGGTGCGAAAGCCACAGCTTGAAACGGTTTGGGAAACAAGGAATAGAATATTTTAGTCATTGTTTTTACTCAACTAAAATTTCTACCAAAACAATAGGAATACTCAATAAGGATTAGTTTTCAAAACATAATCCAATTTAAAAAATTGGAATGGGCAGATCCAAATTTCAAAGGTTTAAAAACGTAAAAAAATATCTTTTGAATATGTATAAATTTTAAAAAATAGAATATACTGTAAAAGCCTTAAACTATTTAAAGTTAAGTCATTTATTGACATTTACTACATAATAAAAATGTTGTCAACTAATGCACAAACTAGTGCTGTCATGCCATTAAGTTATTTGTACGATTAATTAATCGTGACCTGTAATTAATTAATGAATTAATCTAATTAATTGCAAACATTTTGAACCTAGAAACTTTTTTTGAAGGTGTTTTTAATTAAATTCATAACATTGCGGAAGAGTAAAATATCAAATTATAACTAAAAACTACCTTTATGAAGTCAACTTTACTTTTACACCAACAAGGACTTTTTTTTTTCTTATCTCCAGCAATTAAGAAAAAATAAAACAAAAAAAAGAAGTATATGAACAAAAAAATCTAGCCCAGAGTGCTCAAATTTAAAACTTAAAACCAGTTTGAAACCCTTCCCATATAGATCCAATTCACACATTTCTGAGTAATCCTCTAAAAACTACCGCTCTTAGAAGCAGCCCCTCCCAAACCTACAAAAACGAGTATGTTCTCACCGTGTGACGTCAACCAGTGAAAACACCCTACCAAGTAGAGTCAGCGCCTCCACCCCCGCCCCTAGGCTAACCAAAAACTTTTCAAAGAAGAAAAAGTGTGCGTGTCTCCAGGAAAATGATCCGCATGAAAGCGAGGAGGATTTTTGATACGGAGATTAATTAGGCTTTGAAGAGAACAGAAACATTCACAGCTAATCAGAACATAACACAACGTTCTCATCATTTCAATAAATTCTAAAATGTTCATCTGGTGTTGTCTAAATTTTGTGACCAAATTTCACCGCGAAATGAACCCATTAGCCATCACCATTCTGTCTGTGAACACAGGGGCAACTATGGGTGGATACAAAATACACATCCATCTTTGCAAAAATGTGAATGTCTATTTTAACACTCAATCACACTGACGAGGCTGCTGGCTCTAGGTTGACGTCATGAAATAGGCAGCACCCCAAGCAGCGAAAAGTGGTGCCTCATAGATGGAGTTGTTTCACTTCAGGGTAGGAAAAGATTTCACTAAAATAACTCATATTTCATAAATAATTTGTTCTTTCGTGTGCCAAAAGTAATATATGATGAAATGTATGGATATAGTTTACTCTGAAAGGCTTAATAAAATCATGGCATAGGCTCTTTAAATGAGAGAAATTCTGGTCTTTTCTAGAAGTAAAAGTCAGAAAATTCCAACACAAGGAGAAACTTTAATAACTTTTCGTTGCAAGTATCATCAACAATCCCGACACTCATATTTAGTCTTTAGTCATGGGATTCTATTCTCCAGTCAACTGGACTTGAAAAGGTAAATCTAGAAGACATTTTTTGCTTATCCAAGTAGCCTATTCAGCTTGTTTTTTTTGTCTGTTCCTTCACCTCGTTGTGCCGTCTGGTCTGTGCTGTATTGATAAGAAAGGCAACCTGTTTTCCTCTGGTGAGGCAGGTTTAGGTCTTTGTGAATATTTTCATTCCTTAAACGTATAAAGCATCAATGGTAAAATTGATCCACCTTATCATTTCATTTGGAAGGATTTTCTGTGCCGTCTGAATGCTAGTTTCAGTTTTGCGTTCTTTCACTGAGGCTTCTAGTCAAAGGCTGGTTTGTTGGGATTCTTTCCTGCCTGCATTGAGGGTTTCAGTAATCTGTAAGTTAAAAAAAAAAAAAAAAAAAAAAAAAACTTCTTTTCATATTTCAACATCAGCAGAAGTGTATTCCTTCAACAGTGCTTGACATTATGCTTGTGAAGCTTGTCAGTCATCACGTATTCACAGGATTCTGTTCTTCATGACTTCTTTTGGTCTAACAAAACATTTTAGATAAATGTTTTAAAGTTTAGCTGCCCAGAAGAACAGAATTCTACGATAGCACGACTTGAATGATTGAGAATAGACTTTATTTTCTTTTTAGACACCTATGGTCTGAGCGAAATAAAAGAAAGTAAAAACATTAAGCAGTTTCACCCGGCTGGTTCATTCACGTGTGTCTGGTGGCAGGGCTTTCAGGCAGCTGTGTACCAGCATCAGGATTTTCTAATGAGTCCGTAATAAACACAACTTCTTTTTGTGCTGGCTGGAACATTATTCTGCATATGAAATGCACCCAGCGGTGCAGTATACATCTTTTATCGTTGAATGCAGCTGTCCATGGTTTCTGAACACTTACCACCACTAAGCTTCCCTGACTACACTGCCAGCGGGAAATAAAGTGATAAAAACCACAAAAAAACTGAATATTTACCACGACACTGGTGCGGGAGAACAATACTTTAAAGAGAATATTCCCCAACGCCGCCAAACAACAATAGAAAAGTTTGGAAAGTAGAAATCACAACTGATTCTTGCTCCCAGGGACAGGCAAGCGCAAGGAATGGCGATTGAGGGTAGAAACAAAGATATGCAGCGAGTAAGAGATACAAAAGGAGAAGGAGAGAAAAAGAAAAGTACAATCTATATGCATATACTGCAGCCTACAACACAAGTAGCACTTTATTCCGGAGGGAGAAGTATCAGTCTTGACAGCATATGGCGTCTGTGCAAAATCCATTAATTTTTAATATACCGGGCACTGAAATGAAAAGGCTTCCTGAGACAAGCAATTGTCAGTTGTCAGTTGTGTTTTGATAACTTTTTTGATCTCCCTTTTTATTTGCATTCACAAAGTGGGGCTGTCCACATGTCACCTCAGTTTGGACATGGCTGAAGACTGACATGGAACCATTTTCCACACAATTGCTCCCAACTTCAGCCTGGAAATGACACATTTGAGGAGAAAAGGAAGAAGAATAGCATGGTTGAGAGTGGCTGTTCCCTTGTAATAAAATGTCAGTATTTTATTAATGAATTGACTTCCGTTCCTGTATCCGCATACTTACACATTATTCTTTTAAATCCTGTTATTTTTATGTGAATGCTTCACAATGGTGATTCTCCTGCTTCTTTACGTAAGTTTTTCAGAACGTAAAATCTAAATCACACTTTCAGCTATTCAGCAATCTTGACATTTAAACGTTCACCTTGTTTGGGTATTTTTGATATTCATACACTTTATAGTTCTTTTAATACTTTGCAAAAAATGCCCCACAGGAAAGTCTTTAAATTTCAAAATTTTAAGTAGATTAGCAGCAAACATTTAAATTTCATTGGCTATGTTTTAATCTTTAATATTTTTTTTTAAAATTGGAGTTAACCTGAAATGTTAACAACATGCTAACGTTTTAGGTGATTTGTTATCTACTGGGGTTTTTCAGGCAAATTTTTAGTTTAGCTTCTATTTTATTAACAGGCAGGAATTTTAGGCTAATTTGGAGTTCAGCTAGTATTGATATTACTCTATATTATAGGCAATGAGCTAGCTTTATTGGCTAATTTGGCATCTACTGAGTTTTTTTATACTAATTTGGAGCTTAGCTAATATTTTAGCAACATGCTTATGTTTCGGGCTAATTTCTTATCTACTGAGGTTTTTATAGCCTAATTCAGAGTTAAGCTTCTATTTTAACAACATGCTAACATTTTTGACTAATTTAGTTTACGGAGGAATTTTAAGCTACTTTGGAGTTAAGCTAGTTTTTAAGCAACGAGCTTCGCATCTTCAAAGGTTTTTAGGGCCAATTTGGAGTTTAGTTCATATTTAATTAACACACTACAAACTTTTGCAAAATTACCATGTACTAGAAATTTTTAAACAATTTTACTACTTTTTTTTTTAATTTAGCCCAACTTCAGCGCTCTTTCATGGTTCTTTAAAGAAACATCCAGTATTTTTGCAAATTTAACATTTTGTAGAAAGCTTTTGCATTTTCAGCAAATCCCTTTGGCAATTAAAATAGATTGCGTCACCACTTTCAGCAAAAAAGCTTCAGCATCTTTGGTGACTACTTTCAGCAAAAAGCATTCACACAAGCATTATTGCAGGTAAAGCAATTTTTCTAGTCTGAGAATAGAGATCTTATCAGAGAAGTTCTGCAAAGCTCAACGGTTGAATTTTGAATAAAACGAGTTATTCCCGGTAAAGGATAACCTCGGAGAGATCAAGCAGGGAGTTCAATAAACTTCAGCAGACCTCCATGTCTGTAACAGGTTCTAGAGGAAGAATGCAAATACAATGCATGGTTACTCTTGAGAAAAGTGTGCCCTTTTTATTTTTCAACTCATTGATCTCTCTTGGAATCCTTGTAAAGAATGTGCTTTTCAAAATATTAATTCATATTTGTAAAATGGCAATTTAAAGCTTGCAAGTGGCCATAGGAGATGAGTGGGAACTTGCAAAATCCAATAAGAGCTTGGGAGACAGGTGCAAAGTGGACTAATTAATAGCAATCTATATACTGGCCAGGGCATGCAGTGGGCCGACTGAGACGCTCTTAGGTCAGGCAATGAAAAGATAGCAGCTCCAAATTCATTTTCTCACTGTGGCTCTCCCAAAGGAGGGCTCAGAAGTACACTCACACTTCCTTTAATGCCTTCGCTGGGGTGTGATTTATTTTTGTGTTTGCCAGCGCATTTGGAAAGTTCATTACCTCGCTCATGGCTTGTTAATTATCCCCGTAAAGCCACCATTAGATCTCTTTAGGCCAGGACTAAGATGAGACTTTAGTCCCAAAACATTAACAGGATGTAGAGGGTCCGTAACTCAACTCTTTTAAGTTCTATACGTTGACACTGAACATGAAGAATAAAGAAGAAGAAGTGAAAAACAAAGTTTGAGCAAATTGTTGCATCACTTCACCTTTGGTACCACAAGCACTTGCCAGAGTTATTTCTGTCTGCCATCTGCTTGCTTTTCAGTTAAATAGCTTGGCCACTGATGCTCAAAATCGAGCTAGATGTCTGTTTACCTACCAGCCTGTGCTAAATCTCATCAATATGACTGCCAGGGGTGATGGTTGTGGGATTTACCCAGCCCCGTTACCCCTAACAGTGAGGGAATAGGTCCAGACTTAGTAGGTGGTTTTAAGAAACCTTTTTTTTATGAGGTAAAACAACAGGAACAGAGAAAAAAAAAACACTGCTGCAGCCACACCAGGCAGCAGAGAGCAGGCGCCACGGTCCCATTGATTATGCTGATGTTCATTTGTGTGGCCAAGCAGGAAGCAGGTTCATGTCTCATTTGAACTTTACAGGAACAGAGCAGGATCCCATTTTCTTTCTGCAAAAAGGAGGACCTGATGTTTTATTTTTAGAACAGCTGCATCTAATGGGGCCTGGCAGGTACAGGAGGCGTCACATCTGTCGAGGCCCAGGTGATGCTCCTGCCCGCAGCTCCTCCCCCACTCCTCGCCTGCTCCCCACCATATAAATGACTCACACTGAAGATCAACAGTGTCATTTCCAATAAACCCGCTTCCTCTTCCTGCCACTTTCCATCAGTCCTAGTGATAGATTCTTACGAGTAGCTATTTCATTCCACAACACTAAGGATTAAGAAATGCATAATGTAAAAGATGTAAAGAAGATGAATATTCTCTATAATACCAGGGCAGTCAGATGATTAATTAGAAAAATCTAGCTGCTTGAATGTAGAATTTTGTGCAGTATAGTGCTTTTACATTAAAGTTATCTTGTCTCTGCTAATTTTCCAAAAAAGACAAGTACATAAAGTATTAAAAAGACTAACATACACGTGTCACTCAGTTTAACATGGATTAATATCTACTCACAAAATTCACACTCAGAAACCTTCCTTTTGGCTCAACAATGGCAGATTCTGTTGATCGGAAAAAAACAAGTAAATAAAACGATAGTATCAACAATACGTGACTGACATTTTTATTCCTTATATCCAAACACTTACCTTGATAATTCCATAATTTGTTAATTTATTATTATCCCTACATTATTGGAATCTATACATAATAGAAAAAAAATCATAATTAAAACGAATTTTTTTTTAATTATAAGGTGTTAAAGTAAGCTTGATAATGTAAAATAATGTTTAAATAGGTTTACCTGACTTATTCATAGACTATGAAAGAAATATAAATATAAGATTTTTTATCTATATGGATTTTTTCTCCATTTTTATAAACATGTTTTTTTTTTTATTTGTTTGTTTACTTCCCCAAAGAATTAAAAAAAATATCACAGCCTGAATAAAAAAAAATTTATATGGTGTCTGTTGTGAAATAAAAAAAAAATACTGCATTGTACAAAAAAAAAAAAGACTTTTCAAATGTGTATTAGATTGTGAAAGAGACGTGAATAACTGGACTCCACTGAGGCCATTTCTTGCCCTGGGTCCTCTAACGCTGCAGTCAGACCAAACACGATTCGCGCGTCAGGGTTGTTGAGTTTCAATGTTAACGCCTGGTTCACACCGGTGGCGGAAGGGGTGCAAAGCGTCGCGGAAAAAAAAGCCACTTTCATTCGGTGCCCTTGTCAACCTATGGTTGAGCGCTGCTGTCCTCTGTTGCCAGTTTGTTTTCTGCAGCGATTGTTTTGATTTCTGTTCTAGTTTTTACGTGAGCCGCAAGTGAGCCGCAAGTGAGCCGCAAGTGAGCCGCGTTAATCCTGGGAGGAAGTTACGGCAAGACACACGAGAAAATTCGGTCATGTTTCAAAATGTAACCAATTTTTCACAATAAAACACAGGGGTTGGAAAATTTGATCATATTTTTGCATTTAAATAGACTGTAGAAATGAAAACTAAAACCCAAACGCACACAAAAAAAAGTTCTTGATGATGGCAAAAAAAAGCTCTAAATAACCACAGCTGAGCAGCTAAGCACCTGTCGATCATCGCGTAAGAATGCGTTAGTTAAAGTTCCCTCTTGAACTGTTGTGGGACAGAAAGTCATCAACTGGGTCACAGAGAGACAGAAGTAGCGGTGGAAAGCAGACCCGGCTCCTGCAGCTGAAGTGAAGCTCACTGTGAGAGACTCTGAATGATCTCATGAACCCAGACATAGAAATGATTACCAATTATTTTGTAGAGTTCTTTAAAGTAAAAAATCCAGTGGTACCAGCATCTTATATGTACCATTTCTAGCTCAACCAATAAGTTAATTACAGTTTGACACATTGAAGAAAGGAGTTCTGGGAAAAGTCAAAGGCAGTCATTTATTCTGTGAAGAATTGAGCATCAGTTGTGTGTGACAGAATCCCTTA
The DNA here is from genome assembly GCA_003999625.1 of Oryzias javanicus. NCBI lineage: Eukaryota > Metazoa > Chordata > Actinopteri > Beloniformes > Adrianichthyidae > Oryzias > Oryzias javanicus. Next base: position 29,221,964 of record CM012439.1, read on the forward strand.
TTTTGGTTGTCGATAAAACAAAGAACAGCAGATGGTAAATAATGGATGCAAAAAAAGTACATAAATAAAAATCACAGACTGGGACTCGTAATGCATTTTTTAAGACACGTATTCTTCAAAACGTCCCAGGGATATTATTTATTTTTTTGCCTTCTATCTGAAGTTTTACTACCGTTTCTTTTAATGCCTACTATTCTAGTAATAACAATACACATTTTGTTGTGCTGTGTTCCATTTCAGACAAACTGTGATCTAAGAGCTTGTCTACATGGCCAAAATATTTCCATCGTTCCTTTCTACTCTTACCTGAAATCCGCAGCACTCCAAACTTTATGTACATAGGAAATCACTGCAGGAGACTTGAATAGCTCTCTGGATACTGGGATATGTCACTATTATACCAAGGCGGGGTAGAACACCACAGAAAAACATCAACAACAACAACGCAGCGGAGTGTTGATAAAGAAAGCTGGGGGGGTGGGGGGGTGAAGGGTGCGCAAAGGTGGTTCTTTTTAGCTCAGCAGAATGGTGCCATCAGCTGTAGCATTTCTTCTTCTCTCCCCTCTTCCACCCCCCCTACCCCCATCCGATGCAGAAGACAGGAAGCTGTTTGTTGGGATGCTCGGCAAGCAGCAGAGCGAGGACGACGTGCGGCGGCTGTTTGAGACCTTCGGCCAGATCGAGGAGTGCACCGTCCTTCGAGGGCCTGATGGGGCCAGTAAGGGTCAGAGCCCACACATCTTTCACCTTTTCTCCCCCTTAATCTCTACACGTGTGATTATCATCGTTCTATTTTTAGTGTCACCTGTGGCGCACTCATTGACACTCTCTGTGATGTGCTTCTTTCTGAACTGTTTATTCAACCTTCAGCAACCCATTTTTTAAACCAAGTTTTTTTTTTCACACTTGATATTTTCTGTGCCTCATTGTCACTGTGCTTTGGCACTTTCTTTCTTCCCACCTACATTTTTTTTCTTTTTGTTCTTCATTTCCTTTTGTGTTTTCGCCGCATCACTTAACCTTTTTTTTCTCCCTTTTTTAATTTCTGTCTTATACATCGTCTCTCCATCACAGCAGCTTCTCTCACCCTGAGCGTCGCATAATACTTCACCTCTCTCTCCCTCCGAAAAGCAAAGGGGTGTAATCGTGTTTGTTTCCCACATTCCCATCATCCCTCCCGAGAGACATCATTGGCTGATAATGTTCCACTGTAAATAAAGCAGCCAGGCTCTGGGGTTTGCTGCTGTCACTCACCAGGTGGCAGATTTGCTTGCGTTCATAAAACAAACATAATTTGAATTCTCGTCTTGGGTTACGTGGTCCTTGATTAGTAAAACATGGCGAGATAATAATAAAAATTAAAAAAGCAGTAACTTTGCAATACGCAGGTAGAATTTTGGGGGATAAAAAAGGCTTCACTTTATAAAAAGACAATATCTGTCTCGTTCACATCCGGAGTCATGATTCTCCTTTCATTACTCGAGATCTACCTTTTCTGTTGCTCTAATTACTGCAATTTATTTGTCTTTGATGAGCATTCGGAGTTGTGACAGAGGTTGGCGAGACAGGAGCAGATAATGTGTAATTCTGGCTAATTGAGAATGCAAACAAAGCTTATGACTCAGTCACAATTCCCCTTACGAGTGGAAACTGGCTGTCTGCGGGCAAATCTGTAAGTGTCAAACAGGAAGTGCTGCACAAAATTTTTAGATAAGTGAATTATGAATTATGAGGCAAAAATGTTCATGCACATGTTTTCTATGGGCATGCTGCAGGTGTCTGATTGCAATCCATAAGGGGGGCAGTAGGTGAGATGCAGGTGTGTCATCCAAATTTTCATCTTTTTTAACCCCCCCCAAAACATCCGCACTGCACAGGGAGCTTATTAATGCTGTTCAAGTGAAAGGTGTGTGCTCTTTCTATACAACCTAGCTGTTAAGAATTAGGAAGTAAGACAATTATTCTACTTTGTATAGAGATCTTATGGTGTCCTACAGGGACTTACGTATCACATAGACACCTTGTGATTAAAGCATTTGGGCAAAGTCAGCAGGGACCCAGTGCACACCTTACTATTAGCTACAGCTGGGGTCTGCAACCTGCGGCTCTGGAGCCACATGTAGCCCTTTTAGCCCTCCAGTTTTTGCTTTCAAAAGTTGCTGTAAAGTAAAAAGTAAGTAGCAAAGTACACAAAAAAAAGAAAGTGATCTATCACTCTGTGAGGCTCCTCACCATAGTAGCTGTAATACTCCAACCAACAGTTTGGCTTTAACAAAGTAGGAGGGAAACTAATGACACATTTTTTTAAATGATGTGGTGGTAGTAAGTACAACCAGAATTCATATTTTTGAGCAAATTCAATGATTTTAAGTTAAACAAATTGTTAGAAAAATACAGTAAAAGTCACTTAATTTTGTAATTTAATTGCATCCAATTGGAATTAAAAATTTCTGGCTGGGATGCACCACAAAAGGTAAAAAAGGTAAATCACTGCTGAGCTCACGTTACCTATTACTACATTTTCTGCGTTTAGACGTGAGAAAAGGATGTCTTTTATTTTGAAAGAATTTTATGTGATCCTCTGTCAAAAATTATAAACAGTTTAATAATTTGAAAAAAAGCTATTTTCTCTTTATGTTTGTTTTATTTATTCC